>CAXHTJ010000016.1:5557725-6783831 GCA_964019445.1 Populus tremula | reverse complement strand
TTGATGGGTGACCTACCCAAGGAAAGGGGAAGAATGGCCTCATTCTTTGGGTGACCTACCCAGGTAAAAAAAAGATGGAGAATGGTCTCATTCTAATGGGTGACCTACCCAGAAAAAATGGTGGTCTCATTGTGATGGGTGACCTACCCAAGTGGAAAAAGGAAGAGTGGTCTCATTCTTTGGGTGACCTACCCAGGGGGAATGGCCTCATTCTTATGGGTGACCTACCCAGGTAAAAAAATGGAGAATGGTCTCATTCTTTGGGTGACCTACCCAGAAAATGATGGTCTCATTGTGATGGGTGACCTACCCAGATGGAAAAAATGGATGAAGTGGTCTCATTGTGATGGGTGACCTACCCAAGAAAAAATGAAGTGGGTCTCATTGTATGGGTGACCTACCCAAAAATGGAAAAATATGAAGTGTGGTCTCATTGTAATGGGTGACCTACCCAGATGGAAAAAATATGATGAAGTGGTCTCGTTGTGATGGGCGACCTACCCAGATAGAAAGAATGTGAAGTGCGGTCTCATTGTAATGGGTGACCTACCCAGATGGAAAAAAATATGATGAAGTGGTCTCGTTGTGATGGGCGACCTACCCAGATAGAAAGAATGTGAAGTGTGGTCTCATTGTAATGGGTGACCTACCCAGAAATGGAAAAAAATATGAAGTGTGGTCTCATTGTAATGGGTAACCTACCCAGATGGAAAAAATGTGATATGACAAGTGTGAAAAATAGGACTTACCTGGCGAAGTCCTGAGGGGATGATAGAAGAAGGGCTGGAAAACTTGGTGCTCCCTGATAATTCCCGATCATAGGGTTTGAAAAAAACTCGGTGTTTCCTAACTGCAAGGGTTGAGAACTCGAGGCTTCCCGATTGCAAGGTTGATCTATTCATTTCTTTGGGATTTTCCTAATGGTAGGGTTCATCCCATCGTCCTTTTATTCCATGATCAAAACCGATTCTTTATTATCACCACCACCATGCTTCTTTCTTTTTCCACCATCTTGTTGGACCTCATTAAGGATTTTCCTGTAATAATTCAAAAATATGTGCAAATGGTTTTTTTTTTTGTTAGATGATATGCATGCATCCTTACCTGATTTGAAATATAGGTCCCCCCCTCTTGATGCTCCATCGTCATAGGGTGCCCTTGTTTACATCCCAAAGCTTTCTTTGTTCTTCCGATGCATTGGCTCATTCATGTGCTAGCCATCCACTCAGCTGTAAATGCAGTGCCCATCCCGGGCTGTCTTCGACAATTACTGCTTGCATCGTTCATCAAGCTTGACCCTGCCCCCAAGTGTGGTGTTGCTTGATTCATCATGAAGGATTTTCTCTCTTGGATTCTTCTGAGAATTATCCTTTGATTGATTGTGTGCATCATGCCAACACCCATCAAGATTGTTAATCAGTCATGAACTTGCCTTCGGTTGAAACACCATTCAAGTATGTATGGTCACCAGCCTTCATGGAACTGCCAAGTCATCCAGACATGGATCTCATGCTTTGCAGTAAACAACTCATCATTGTAAGCGCGATGTATTTCTCTATGGATTCCTCTTAGCTTGTCAAATCAGATCGTGAAAATAACTGCTTTGGCATCATCAATGATGTTCATGTTATCACCCATATTCATGCGGTGAAGTGCGCATTTGAGCTTCAGAATAGATGGTCCCATAGTCAATCTTAGTGGTATGCATATGTTCGATGTTCATTCAAATGCACTCACCCGATAACATCTGTCAGGAGTCATAGCCATGTTTTACAGGGTAACCCAAGATGAAGATATGAAAATATCCTTCAAGTGCAGCGTTGCTCATCAATTGCTGCTGAAGTGCACTAGATCATGGATTGTCTTTGAACAACATTGCCCCAGAATGATCTGAATGCTCGTTCATCGTTTATACTCAAGGTGTTTTCTTTGTCATTGTCAGATGCTAAACATAACTTTGGACTTTGATGACTCATCATCTGATTCTTTCTTTGCCCCCAGCTGATCTGGATATGTTTGTTTTCTTCTAAGGGTCCACTGTATTGCCCCCAGGTGGTCAACGTTTCAAGGAGTGTCGAGAAATGTTGATGTCATTTTTGTCAGGATTTTGCAAACTCAATGATGTTCTTGTTTGAAAATCTTTCTTGTTCTGGAATCAAATCTCACATTTCAACGATCATGTCTATTCAAGTCTAATTGTTGAAATGAAATCAAAGAGATGTTTGTTTTTGAAATTATTTTTTTTTTTGAAATTCAAACTTCTTTGGTCAAAGACCCAACACACTATTCAATGCAGTCCTTTGATTGTCTTGTATCTTGAAAACAGAAATGAACCGTTGTAAGATTTAAAATGACTTTTTCATGGTTCTTTGTGTCCACTTTAAACTCTGATTTTGGGTATATCTTTTGATGGTCTGTGATGAGGTGACATTTTTATGAATTTCAAAAACAAGATGCTCAGGCTTTATCAAGAAAGGTTGTTTCTTTTCTTAGCATTTATTTTATCAGCATGCATAATAACCAGTAGCTTAATTCATGAAGTCACGACCCTTATGGAAAAACTCTTCAAGTTTTGAGAGCGCCATTTATCGATTCAAATTGCTTGCTTGATTAAAAAGGGCTTTTAAAAGCACGTAATGCAGGCTATGGTTCATGGCTATGAAAGAAAAGAATTTCAAAGGCTCAAAAGGTGTTTGAGGGTTTCAACGACCTAGGATCAACATTAACTATTCATCGATTCTCTTTCTCTTGTCGTCATTGTAGAGAAAGTGACATATAACCTTGTTAATCTCAAATATCAGAATTCTCTTAACATAGGTCATAATGCAAATCCAACTTTTCTTTGATGAATAACCAATCTAATTTTTGAAGACATTAGAGGCTTTATCCTAGACACACCAAAAGATATGAAGCATCGATTTTTCTAGTGTTGACTTTTGGCATTTATTGTCTTTTCTCAATTGAAAACTGTCTTGCCTCTCTTAGAATTGATAGGCATTTTCTTTCCTTTCCATTTTTTTTGCATAGCCTTCCTCAAAGTTTTTCTTGGATGGCCCTCAATCTATGGATTTTCTTCTTCTAGCCCTTTCTCAAACATTGGACTTTTGTTCTAAGCTTTCTTTGATCCATTGATTTATGTGTCTCCAAAATATTCTCATTTGCCCCCAGTGTGGGGTGTGATCCTAGTCAGGGTTTTTATGAAAAAATATCTATCCAGCTCAAAATGGGACTACAAGGGAGATAATTTTTAGAAAGTGAAGGATATCAAAGATGGCCTTTTCTCATTTCAAGCAAGGTCGGTTAGAACCGATAAATTTTGACCTCATCTAGTGTAATGATTTGGACTTGTAAGAGTCATGATTCACGAGTCCATAGCTACTGAAACCACTACATGTCATTATGCATACTGTAAAACTTAGCTATATGATGTGTGGTTCAGTTTCAAGTATGAGTTCAAAATTTGTTTGGTCACCTCATGTCATTTCAACAAGAATCGAGTCATTTCTGCAATCAAAACACTTTTAATCTTCAGGATTGATTAACCTTTATCGCATGTTGGAGTTTGATCAAAATATTTTGTCAAAATCCCTTTGAAAGAAGTATCTCTTGATTTCAAAACAACCAGAAGACAAAAAAAAGACATGTTTCGTTCAAGGATGAGATGTGATCCCAAAACAAAAATGCAAAATGGCAAAAATCCATAACAAAAATGCTTGACAGTTTAACTCCTTGGATCAGCCCCTCTGGCAATATCTATGTTTTGCCAAGAAATTCCGATCACTTGTCAATCTAAAAATGATTGACGGCATCATCCTTCGCAAATTGAGCTCGACTCTTGAAACTCTTGCATCTGTTTAACTAAAATGGCTGAGGACCCCCACCATGAGAACACATCTCTTGTCCAGATTGAACCACCTAGAAATTGGTGGTTGCATGGGATTTGTCGGAGGCAAGCAAAATTCTGGAATCTAGCAGATGCTGGTCGACAAACTTAAATGGCAGAGGAATGTCCTATATTGGCAAAGACATTTGAGCAATTGATTCTACCGTGAGACCTGGCTATACCACATAATTAAGGGTTCACACCGTCAAAGTCATCTCCTGATTCACCTCTCATCATTGTTCTGGAATCCATGGCAGATCCTTCAATCTTTCCTCTTTTCATAGCTTGTTCAATTCTTCGGCAAATCCTCACAACATCATTTCAATCTTCCAATGTTGTTGTGGTTGGTGGGATTGTTAGAAAACTTTCCAACAGCTTGGTAATCTTGGCAGCGCACAGAAACTTGTAGTATCGCCATTACCGACGTGTGGAATCACACATTGTCTTTATTGGAAGAAAACACCTGATGAATCTAAAACTCCTTTGTCCCCTCTTCGATTTTTCACTGACAGTGCAGCAAACAAACACCTATAGAGGAAGTCCTGCTCTGTTGAAGTTTCAGTATTCTTCATGTTTTTCAGTCTAGGCATGTCTCTTCTCTCTACTTTTGAGTTTTAATACTGACACTGTTGGAGGAAAATCATAGATGACCTGAAACTACTATATTCCTTCTTGGACCTTCCCACTTGCGGCTCCACAAACAGATTCCTGCTGAGAGAGCTCTGCTACGTTGAAGTTTGATGTCTGCTCGTATTTTTCAGACCAGGTCTGGCTCTTCAACCTACTAAAAGGTCTTCGTGTTGAAACTGATGAGAGAAATATTTGTAGCATATGCAACTTATAAATCCCCTATTGCATTCCCAATCATCTTATGCCATAAATGGATTTTTGTAGAGAGAGCTCTGCCACATTGAAGTTTAGTGTCTGATCATGGTTTTTCAGACCAATCATCTTATGCTGCTGAACTGGAATTGAGCTCATAATTGGGGTAACTTCAAAGCAGACTAATGCACCATGAACAAGAGGCTAGTAGTTGTTTGGTTCCATTAGATGATGTGGAGGCGATGAATACTTAACAGCGCAACTGGACAGGAATCAGAATTGTCATTAGTTGATGACTGAAGGCGTTGTTGCTGTTGTTCATGACTTTGATGCTCTCAACCTTAATCTTATGAGCCTCTAACACCTTTCTTCAACTCCATCATTCTTCTCCAATCACGTACAGCACAGCTTGTGCGGGGGAACCTACTTTTCGACCCGGTACATACATGATAAATGTATGAACATGTAATCTATATGATGAACTCACCCTTCGAGAGGTGATAATATAGTCGTAACTCTTGTATGACGGACAAGAATCGTGATTTTTGCCCAAACTCTACAATGAAAATTTTCGGAGCAACGGCCAATGTGTCACCCACAAGTCTTGAGTTCAAGATGCTTCAAGAAGGGTTTGCCCTGATGCAAATAACAATAACACATACAACCTAAGGACAGGTTCTATTCATTTTACGTGAGACAAATGGTAGGTTTGCTACTTGGTCTCTAAAAGGGTCTCTTGTTGTCCCAGTGATCACCTTCGTAAAGGCAATATAGGGGCCCAGTAGGTAATTGGTTGGCACGTGTCCAACTATTACCAGTCTAAGCACTCAACAAAGAGTTGGGGTTTACACAAACTTAAACCTTGACTTAAGTCGTAAGGTAAGCTGCTAGTCCCCCACCTAACCTAAAGCTTGTGTGTGCTTTCAAAAATTAAAACTTGTGATGCATGAGAGAATTATATACAATGCATGAATAAAACACAAATAAATAAAACAAAACACAAAAAAAATAAAATTGAACACATCAAAACACAAAGCTTAGTCCGATAAAGTTGAAAACAATACCTATCCCCAGTGGAGTCGTCATTCTGTCGCACCCCAAAAAAATCCTGGCGTGGCATCGGCTGGCGATTTTTATCGTTTTGTTGCGTTTTCTTTGAATTCGTTCGTTGGAGTCGCCACCTAGCAATTCGTTGAGGGCTACTAGGAAACCTGGTGTACTGGTCTTATCAGAGATCGCGGGTAAGGGACTGGTTGTGGTTAGGGAAGGTATTAGCACCCCTAACACACCCTACCTGAGGTAAGCTGCTTTGTGTTCTGATGTTATTTTGAAATTTTAAAATATTAATTAAATTCTAAGGCTTGAATAAATCAGTTATTAAATCCCCGAATATATGTAAAAACTTGTTCTTATATTTTCATGGAAAATACAACTTAATTTTATTTATCCTTGAGATATTTAACCATATTTAAGAAAATTTAAAATATTAATTAAATTCTAAGGCTTGAATAAATCAGTTATTAAATCCTCGAATATATGTAAAAAACTTGTTCTTACATTTTCGTGAAAAATACAACTTGATTTTATTTGTCCTTACAATATTTAACCATATTTAAATTAACAATTAATTCTTTTTGTCCTTTTTTTTTTATAATTCAATAACATAAATAAAAAAACAACCACACACAAACATTTCTTTTCTTTTCTTTTATTTATTTATCACTTTCTCTTTCTTTTCTTTTCTTTTACATGTTTTTTTTATATTTACAAAATACAAATAAATATTCAATACTAAAAACAATTACATCAACCAACTCAAAATTACAAAATAATCCCTAAAATTCAAGAAAAACAAATCTGAAAACAATTATGGGTCTGCCTGAACAGTGTCGAGGGAGGCTGCTAGGCGCGTGAACAGTGCTTCAGTCGGCGGATCTGATGGTTGTAGACTTAGCGGTGGCCGTGGACGTGGCCGTGGACGGAGCTGCCAGTGCTTGAAGGCTTCGGTGTGGAAGAGAAGGAAGTGTTTCATGGGCGCGGGGAGCAGCTGCGGTGGAGATTTTTCTTCGGTTGTGAGCAGAGACTGCCGCTACTGAAGGTCGGTTGAAGAAGGAGTTCGGTGGCGGTGCTGAGGAGATCGGGTCTGTGGGGAGGAGCTGCTGCTGTTGTAGGACGGCTTCGATGGTCCGGAGGAGGAGGAGACGCTGCTGAAAGGGAGAGGGAGAGGGGCTGTCTTCTGTGAGGTGAGGGTGGAGAGAGGAGAGGCTGCTGGCTTTTGGTTTCAAGGGGAGAAGGAGATGACCGGCGCCTGTTTGGAGAAGAAGAAAATGGTGGGTAGCGGCTTGAGATCAAAAATTGAAACCGGAGGGGGGCTGGTTCAATGGTGCTGCTTGTTGAGATGAGGAGGAAAATCCCCCCCCTCCTTCGGGTGCAGGGGAGAAGAAGAAAAATCCCCCAAAGGGACTGGGGACTGTGGCCTGCCCACTACTGCCGGGACCCCAAAAAAATGCCCCCCCCCTCCCTTTTGCCCAGCTGGAAACAAGGAAAAGAAGACCATGGGTGGGGCCTGAGTCCCTAATTTTCAGCTGGAAAAATAATGGTCTTGGACCAGGGGGGCCGGCGGCTGTTTGAAAAAAAAGTGGGGGGAGAAGATAGGTTTAGGTTTTTTTTTTATTATTTTTCTAGTGTTTCCAAAATTAGCTCCCTTGCAAAAATGAAAACCCCTCTTTGAATGTGAGTTTAAGACCAGTATCTATAGGCAAAAAATATTGCCAAGTTTTCAAAATTGGTCCTTAACTTTCTTTTTTTGTAAAATTTGATTTTTCTTGTTTTTTTTTTGTATTTTTTGAAAACGAGCAATATCAACGTCGACTCAAAATGCGGAAAATCAAATATTTTAAAAATGACGCGTGAAAAGTTCAACGCGTTCGAAAATCTTTTTTTTGAAAAATTAAAATTTTTTTAGACGACGCTGAAAATGCTAAAATGACGAGAATATATTAAAAAACATATTTTTTTGGATTTTCATTGTTTTTCTCTATTTTTGGATTTTTTTGAAAATATATCAAAAACATGGGTCAAAAATTGGGTAGCAACAAGACTAATGAGTTTCTAAAGATGATAAAACATAGTGAATAAAATGTTGTTAAACCATTTAAGAAGACTCTTGATAAAATATCATTGTTGTCATTGACTTTGAGCCACATAGGAAGGCTTTGTAAAGGTGTTGAATGAGGCTTACGTGACTCAAAATATCAACCAATAAACTATAGAACACCTAGTAGAAAGGATCTGGGCTTCAAATTATTTGTACTTCACTGAAGATGAATTGAATCCCTAGTACGCCTTACCTAAGGTAAGTTGTGTTGTTCTTTATTGTTTGTTATGGTATGATGATGTCCATCTCTACCGAATTACTATGGCAGGTTTGATATGATGAACAAACCCTAGTTTTCTAGGTCAAGAACTTAGTTCAGGAAGGTGAAATATCCTCAATTATTGTTGAGGCTTCTTTTGGGGTAAAACTAGAATTTTTGCTCCTGCATCATTCCAAATAAAATTTCTTATGAATTTTATCCTTATAATAGAATTGAATGAGTTGCATTATTTACAATAATATTTTGGATATTAACCTCATACAGGTTTTATCCTTATATTAAAGTGGGTAATAAAATTATTATCTCTGATTATATTTTGAATATTAACCTATTCAAAACTTTTATCCTTATATTAAAAGTAAATAATATAATTATTATTCCTAATAATATTTTGGATATTAACCCCTCTTAGATTTTTTATACTTATATTAAAAGTGAATGATATTTTCTTGCCAAAAATAATTTTTAGATATAGGCCAAAATTCTTTGGATTTTTACAAACTTGTTGTAAAATCAATGTAATATTGAAAAAACAAATGCCAAGGTGTTTTAAATTTTCTTGAAAAAAACTGTTCAAATAAATTTAGGATTTTTTGTCATCAACAAAAGAAAATAAATATTTTTTATTATTTTTTTAGGCTTTGTTAGGTAAAAACTCATTTTGTTTTATAATAAAACTAACCAAAATAGGCCTAAAGGGTGTTTGCTAAACACACCCTTAAACCAACAGACTCTTCACAAAAAAAAAAAAAAATGGCAAACTAAACAAGGTATGAACCCTTTGAACCAGATTTGTTTTACTCGACCGAGTTGACTCGACTAGGTTGATTCAAAATCTTTGGTTCGACCATAAACCTAACCAAAAAATTCTGGTTTAACCCAAAAACAAAACCAAAGCCAAAAAAACAAATTAAACTTGCCAAAAACACAGAAACTAAAAAAAAAAACTTGAACAAAATAGATCAAACAAAGAACACTAAGAAACCAAAATGAAACTCAGTAACATAGAACTCAACACATACTAGATTTGGTCAAAACAAAAGCACATACATATTGGAAATTATGCAATGAACAATAATCTAGCATCCAATCACTTCAATTTCACTTAAAATTCATTATTTTGTCAAAATGGATTTCGGTTCAAAACCAAAACCCAATGATTAAAATATATTGTAAACATGTTATTGTTGCAAATAAACAATAGATCGTTTGTTAATCATGTCTAAAGAAGTGTTCTAGGCAAATAAATGGACCAAAATTGGTTCAAATCATAAAGTTAAGGTAATGTTCTTCGCAAGAACATGAAAAACATTGTCTATAAACCTAATAAACCCAGAAAAAACACCCCCTCTCAAGCCTCCAAAACTGGCATTTTTTGCTTCTAAAACATGTTTTTTTATCCCACTAATATACATAAACATATTTGAATCTAAAACACTAACAAAAAAAAAAATATCAAAACACCTAAATCAAGCTTGAGGTACCAAATTAAAAAAAAAAAAAAACAACTTAACACAACCTATATGTTCATGCAACATGGATTCAAAATTAGCTTTTTTTGAACCCATTTTGTGCATGAACAAGCTTAGCAAAACTAAGGTAAAGACTCATGCATTAACATGCATAGCTCAAGTCAAACACAAACTAAAAACAACATTATATATATATATATATATATATATATATAAATTAAAACAACAACTTTATATATCAAAAATATAATAAAAAAACTTTAAAATAACATCATTAAATTAAAAACACAGTAACAAAGAGGTGAGTGCAACATCATTTATTGAATATTCCAAACCTCTTTTCTATACTTGTAAACATAAATATAGAACAAAAAGGAATAAAAAAAAATAAAGCAGGCCACAAGGGTGTGCTTTTGGATTAGAAGGATACCTAAAACAACTACTCTCTTATTTTGTTTTCTTTTGGAAAGTTTTGCCTCTCTCAAACTTGTTATTCTTTCTAAGCTTAGAAAAACCTTTTCTTAGGTTTTTGGACTGACACGACCAAAATATTGATGTCTTCTCCTAAGTGCAGGAGTGTCGAAGTAATAAATAACCCAGCAAGACCAGGGTCAAACCACAGGGAGATTAACTATATAAATTATAAATAACAACAACAACAACAATAATAATAATAATAATAATAATAATAATAATAACAACAATAGTAATAGTAATAGTAATAAAAGTAGTAGTAGTAGTGATAATAATAATAATAATAATAAAAAGGATTTTGAGATGTAAGATTAATGTGAGGATTAAACAATGATAAAAATAATTGTCAATGTTAGAGGATTCACTAATGGTACTTCAAACAAGTATAATATAAACTTTTATTAATCAACTGGAAACCACACACAAAGGAGGTTCCAATCAAATTATAATTGTTAACATGATTACATTAAATATCTTGTTCGAGTAATACCAATACTTGTAAATATTATTAGATATTCATAGTGATAACTTATGTTAACAACAAATCAAGTTTCTTTTATAGCAAAAGTGTAGGTTATACCATACGAATGGGCTATGAAAGTGTCAAGCATTTGTTGTACCATTTAACAAGCAAGGTATTAAGAGTGAGCAAGATAATAAATATAAAACATGTTAGTATCAAGCATTAAAGTTTATATTGAGTTTATACTATACTTATTCTTACACCATTAGTGTAACTTTTTACTTTGACAGAATAGATTTAGCTAAACATAATGAAAGAAAGAAACATAAATAAACAAAATAAGAACATAATTATATAAATAAAGTAAAGGAAATGAAAAGCATAAACAAGAGATTAATATAACATCAAATAAAACTTAAACATTACAAAATACAAAGAAAGAGAGCAAGAGCATGATATTGATCTGAACACCAAGATGCCTAAATGCATGGCAAATGTCTCCTTTTATAGGCCAAAATTTAAAACTATTGATTTGATGACTAAATGTTGAGTAGGTGGCCAACTCTTGACTTGGTGAAAATCTTTATCTTCTTGTCTGAGTAAAACATCATTGCGCGCTAACATCAGAACTGGAATCACCTGTACTCATAAAAGTTCTAGGACATTGTCTTATCTTTCCAGGAAAAAAAACATTGTCATTTGGACTTCTAAAACTCGAGATATGGGCTGAACACTGAACAATGTCTGGGCTGTAGGACAGATTCGGACTTTTCCATTGTTGCTATACTTTGGACTTGAAAACAGCCTTTTTAAATCTTGGACTCCACATGAAAGTTGTAGGCCTATGTCTTACCAAATCTATCCAAAAAATTGAGATCATTTGGACATCTAGAACTCGAGATATGACCCAATTACCAAACAGTGTTCCAGCTTGGACTGCACCAACATCTATTTTATAAGTTTAGCCCTTTTTTTGTCCTTTCAATTTGAATACTTGAACTCATCAATCAATCCTTTTATTTATGTGATAGGCCTGCATAAGATGAACATTTACCATAAATTAAAGGTATCTTATATTATTAAGTATCTTATTATAAAACATGCTTTAGTTAAGGAGTTATTGATACTTTAAGTGCAAAATAATGATATAAAACCTTGATAAAAATGCATTTTTTAGTACTAATCATGGACCCTCTTTTCTTATGCTATCAAATTAATATTTTCCTTCTTTCTTACCCTTTTCTCCTCCTCCTTTTCTTCTCATCCCCTTCTCTTTGATCTTAGGGTGGTATTTATAAGGTTTTTAGGAGATTTTGAATCTATTCTTGACATTTTGATCTTAAAGGAAAGGTTATGAACCCTTGATAAGAACCCATGAGAAGCCTTTTAGTGTGAACACACGAAAAGAAAGTTGGTTTTTACACAATTATGTTTCAACCATAGTTAACTAAGTGGCCTACTTTCAAAGCTTTGTCTAAGCAATTTTGACGTCATTGTTACTTGAGACCACCTAAAGTTGGTAGATGATATGCACATCTTTCATTTAAGTCCAATCTTTCTCAATTTAGAGGTTTATAACTTCACATTTAAGTGTTTAAAGTTGCCAATTCAATTAGTCAAAACTGTCAAAAACAGAGGCCAAGTCAATTGAACGACGTGTCACTCACCTTCTCTTCTTTAAGTTTGAATGATGCATCGTCTAGATGAGATTAGGGTTTTTAATTTAGGAATTTGCAAAGTTCAATTGCATCCCTATTCTTCTAATTATGGCACATGGACCTTTAATTGCCTCTAAACATTTAATTTATTGCAATTTCACCCCCACCAAACTCATTTGTTAGCTCTTAAGTTGACTGTCTTTTTTATTTTGGTCCTTGGTTCTGAATTTATGAATTTTAACCTCAATTGACCAAAAAAGTTCTAATTTCTTCCATTTAGCCCCTAAAGTGATCAATTTCAGCCTCTACATTTACATGCATTTTCCAGCTTAGTCATTGGTTTTGGATTTGTGTATTCTAACTCTCAATTGACCAGCAAACTTCTAATTCTTTCAATTTGGCTCCTAATTTTGTCAATTTCAACCCCTACATTCATGCGGCTTTTCCAGTTTAGTCCTAGGTTTTGGATTTCTTCAATCAAGTCTCTAATTACCCATAAAACTTCAATATTTTGAATTTCTAATTGAGTCCTTAAGCATCTAATTTTGAATTTCTCTCCTCAAATTGAATTTTTCTTTGTCAATAGAGCCTTCATCAGTCGAAAATACATTGTGAAATTTTTTTAATCTTATATATTTGATCCTCCTCAACCAATCTTTGATGATTTTATAGGCATTCTAATATGTTTTTGTCACTGATATATTCTTTTTTATTTTCTTCCAACATTGTTTTATTTTTTTGTATTTTCTCTATACCTTTTTTTTATGATTTTTTTTAATGTGGGCCCTAAAAATGGATAACGATAATCATTACCCCTTATAAATTAATTTTATTTGAAAGTAACTTCATATAACCTCAAAAATCATTCTGGTATAAAAAGAGAAGAAAATTAAACAATAATTTGCATGAGTTCAAGTCTTGATGATGTTTTTTTAAAAAAAGAAAAATTGAAAACCTTTTTTTTATTAAGTTCATTCCTTTTTTGTTTTTAAATTTTATTTTTACACATACAATCTCTTTAATACTTTACATGCACCCCAATCTCTTTTTATTTTTTAAATAAAGAGTTCAAAATGTTTGCATATAATTTCAAATTCATGAAATGATATGGTGACCCATGTTTTAAGGGTTTTTTTTTTTTAAGTGTTTAGGATTATTATGTTACCATACAATTAGGTAGTAAAATAGAATTTAGAATTCCATGAAATATTTTTATTTATTCCTATCATTCTTCATATTTATTTTTTTATTAATTTTTTTATTTTTATCTTTTAATATTTGATTGATTTTGAATTGACTCTCATATTTATTATAATATAATTAAAATAGAAAATAGTATTGAATCTACTGGAGTCCATGATCTCTGTCATAATTGTTATAGTTTGACTCAAATTGATTCAATATATTTTTGTTCAAGTTGTCTTTAGATACGTGTGCCTAGCTAATTTATTGTTTTTGTTTTTTTTATGTCCTTTGTTTTTTTCCCTTTTAAATACCAATAAAAAAATTTGAAGCTAATAAACTTATGTATAAGAGACATAGTCTTTTATGATTAATCGAGTTTTTTTAAAAGATAATTTAGTTTTAGAAGCATAAAACAAATTGAGTTGGTTTTTTTAAAAAAACAATTATGGTTTTATTAGTTTAGACTTTTTTTTATTTTTTTATTACATTATATGTTTTCAGTATTTTTTACATTTCTTTATATATAATTATATATTATTTTGGATTATTTATTTGAATTATATATATATATATATATATATATATATGTATTTGTTTTTTCAATTAATGATCTTAGTCAATATATAACTTTTTTACAACTTTCATATGATTTTTTATTCTTTCTTTTTCATTTTCTTTGTTCACTAAAAATGTTGATTCACTTACTCTTTAATTTTGATATATTTTTTAAATAATATTATAATTTTTCAGTTGAATTGTTTTATTATTATTATGTATCTGATTAGACAATAATAAATTGCACATGAAATTTGATTCAAATCACTTTTTTATTATTAAAATTTATTAAATAGATTTTAAATATGATTTTATAGCATTTATATGTTTTTAGATTTAAATCACATAAAAAATATGGATATACTATTTTAATATATATTTCTTAGCTTACTTTTACAATCATAAATTATTTTTAAAAAATAATGATTCTAATTTAAAAACATGCTCTCACTGGAATAAACAAGAGATTGAGAAATACATTTTTTTTTGTATTTATTTCAAATAACTTATATCTTTAACAAAAAAAAATATGTTTCTATTTAAGTTAAAAAGCTTGTGTCTTTTGCCCGACTCATTCTTAATATATATATTTATCTCAATTTTTTGGCTTCATTTTTGGTTTAGATCAACATATTTGTTATCGTGTATTGACACATATAATTTTTGATTAATTTTATAGAATGCACAAAATAAATTTTTTATTTTGCAATGAAAAAATTTATTGATGGAAAATATATTTAAAAAAAAACAATTGTATTTTAGGTTCAATAACAATGTCAATTGATTTTTTGTGACATGAACATTCTTTTTTATCAAAACAAATTGAGTCCCCAGCGGCATAACATGTTTTGTTTTTTTTTTTTTTTACAATTTCATCATTTACTTTTTTAAAAAATTTTATTATAAATTTTGATAAAAAAAAAAAATTTTAATTCAATAAAGTCCATGATCCGGATTGCAGGTTTAATAGGTTAAGCTGTTAAGCCCATGTTAATCCAATATGTTATTTGTTTCATTATTTTTTTATTAAAAAAATATATATCCCATATTGAATTTTTTAAAAGCACCAATTTATTTTGAATTGGTCTTCGTGATACGTTTTGTTTTAGTTTATACAGGTTACGGTTGTACAAATTGCTTTTTACTTGAAAATATATCAAAATAATATATATTTTTTATTTTTAAAAAATTATTTTTGACATCAGCGCATCAAAATAATCTAAAAACACAAAAAAAATATTAATTTGAAGTAAAAAAAATAAATAAATAATTAATTTTTTTAAAAAATACTTTTAAAACACAAAAACAAACAGAATAACGTCTTTTAATATGTTAACCTAAAAAGTGATCTAATTTTTTTAATATGTTACTATGCCAATTTTTTTAATAAAAAGTGATCTAATTTTTTTTTTCTTTTAATTTTCTTTCCAATATCATTCTTTTAGTTTTGTTTATTATTTTTTACCATATATTAATAACAAAATTATTACAGGTTTGTTTTTTTGTTATCTTTAATTTTTTAAAAAATCAAAACCAAATTATTATTAATCGTCCATGTTCCTTTTATCGACGTGCTCGTGTTTTTTATTATTATTATTATATATGCTTATTCTTTTATTTTATTTATTGTTTGTACATATACAATTTTGCCTTACCATTAAATTAAAAACAGCATATACATAATTGATACACCTCACTAATAAGCCATCATATGGCATCTACCATTCAATTCTTCTACGCCAATCCCCCACAGTCAATCTGAGCCATCCGCTATATCCCCAACTTGGTGGTAAAGTGGCCCCATTTTACTCTCCACTGTCTGATTTACACGACAATGTTGCAAAACATCACTCCCACCTAAACTCTTAAGCACATACAATTCTTCCTCTCTCTCTCTTTGAAGACTTTAACTCGATTTCACAACTCACACGCCCGCTCTCCATCTGAGTATAGATGACAATTTACTAATCGAGATGAGGGAAACAACGGCACATGGCAGGTCAACTCGGAGCCAACTCAGCACTGAGTCTAGAAAGGATCTCAATCTAATTTATCAAGATCGTCTCTTTTAGTATCATCAGGTCTTTCAATCTTCTCTTTTCGGCTCTCTTTGTTCTTAATAAATTGCTCCTTTTTAGCTTATTAATTTGTAATTTTCTTTTGTATTCTTTCGTCTTGTTAATTATTGTAAAATCCATTAGGTTAAAGTTGCAATCTTGGTGACCTTTAACCAAGGTTTTGATGGTGAAAGTAAATTGGGATTTTTTCTTTGAAGTTTTGATTAATTTGAGGGGTTTTTTTTATGAATTCATGGGGTTTCTTAACTGGTTTGTGTAATTTGTGGTGAATGATGGATTTTATGATATGGCTTTCTTGAATTTTGTGGTTATATGATATGGGTTTGTTTGGGTATTGTGACGTTAGGGTTTTTATCCTGGTTTGTTGAATCGGTGATGAAGTGAAGTGAACTTTGTCTGCTTATTTTTTTAGAAAGTTGGGATTTTGATTTGACCTTGTTGTGTTTTTGAAAATTCTAGGGTGTTTGATCAATAATTGTTGAATTGGGGATGGGTGAGGAGACATCTGATACTATGAATCTTGATTTGAATCTCGGTCCTGGTCCTGAGGCTGGGTCAGAATTAGAAGCATCTAATGAAGCCATGAATTTAGATGATTGGGTTGATGACCCTATTATTAGAATTAGGGAAGCTGTCAGAATTAGGGCTCGAGAGCACAGGAGATGGAGACAATTTCAAGTTCCACAACAAACTCAAAGCCTTTCGGTGGAATTGAATCAACTGATGGCTAATTCTGGCCATGTGGGCACATTACAGGCTGGTGAGGGAAGTGTTGCTGCTGAAGAAAGAACAAATGAAGTGCCTAAAATGTGCGAAAATAACAATGGATTTTTGGAAGATGAGGTGTCACAGAAAAAAGATGATGTTGAGAAGGCCAGTGGTAATGACGGGAGCTTCTATGATTGCAATATTTGTTTGGATTTGGCTACAGACCCTGTTGTTACTTGCTGTGGTCACCTGTTTTGTTGGCCATGCCTCTACCAATGGTTGCATGTGCATTCCGATGCAAAAGAATGCCCAGTCTGCAAGGGAGAGGTGACCGTGAAGAATGTGACCCCGATTTATGGCCGTGGGTGTACCACCCGTGAGCCCGGGGAGGATGCAAATGTGGAGATCCCTGTTAGGCCTCATGCACGGCGGGTTGAGAGTTTGAGGCAAACTGCTTCAAGGCATCTTTCCAGCTTCCCAGTAGAGGAGATGATTAGACGACTTGGAAGAAGATTTGATTTACCCCGGGACTTATCTCCTCCACAGGATTCAAATGGTTCTCGTGGAGCTGCTGATAGGACCCATTCCATTCTGAATAGGATTATGACATACAGGGGAATGCGTGCTGAGCAAAATCCTATTGCACCTCCTGATGAGATGGTGGATTTAACTCAGACCAGACCAACTAGCCCTGTGGGAGGGTATACCCGTCGGCTTCATGACATAGTGGATTTAATACATTCTGGGACAGCCGGCACAGAGACAGGACCAACTCGTCGGGCAAATGGGCTCCTACTTCGAAGATCTCAAGCACAATCTCTAAGATCTTCAACCCACACTGCATTTTCTTCTGCTTTGAATTCAACTGAAAGGATAGCTGAAACATATTTTCGAAACCATCCTACAGGGAGGAATCAGGAGCAGCCCCAACCTGTTGACGATAGAGATTCTTTCTCAAGCGTTGCTGCAGTTATAAACTCGGGGAGTCAAATGGACACTGCCGTGGAAAGTGATTCTATGGTCTCCCTTTCAACTTCTTCTTCCAGAAGAAGATATGATGCTTCGAGAATCTCTGATGTGGACAGTGGGGATTCTCGTGCACCTAGGAGGCGGCGATTGAACTAGTGAGGGTCCATCTAATTATTCTCATCCTCTGGGAAGTTGCCCTAGATGCAACATCCAAACCCACATGTAAGTGCTACCTGATTATAGTGCTTTCACAGCATAAAGTATTCACCTTCTGCCACAGTTTTGGACTTTTCATAAGGTGATTATAATTCTTCCAGTGCTTTGCTGCGCGCTGTACTTTGTATGAGATATTGATATATTGATGTAGTCATTTTAAGCGCTTGCGCTTCCAAATTTGTACCGGAGCATGTAGGCCAATTTACCCATTGTACATATTCAAGCTTCTTATTGATGAAAAACTGTTAAATTTTCCAATATTAATTTTGTTGCCGCGGGGCTTTAGTTATCTAGGGGGTGTTTGGTGTTGTTCTCCAACTGTAGTTTTGCAAAAATTTTATACTTTTTATGCTTATGATAGTTTTGATGTTTTGAATTAAAAAAAATATTGTTTTAATATATTTTTAAACGAAAATTTCTTTAAATCCCTTAGTCATTAATCCATTTAGCGACCAAGTCCCATTCAATACCTAACCTAACATGTGGGAAATCAAAAACTGCATAATTTGTGTGGCTGTTGGTAACAAAGTGGTAAAGTTGCAATCTTCCGCAGAAACATGGGGGTTCCTATTGCTCTCCTTTCCAGACGGGCTCCAAGTCATAGCCCTCTCTCATTCCTTTTCAGTTTCTAGCGCTTCAGTTAGCACAGAAGAATCATTGTAGAGGTATGTCAATGTGCATTCTAAATTAAAAGGAAAAATAAAAAAAAGATTTTCCATACCATGATAAATCAGAGAATAAACATCACAAGTAACCATTTCACCTGCATTTTGTGAAAATTTCAAAGGGTAAGGTAACAGCTGTGGGTTCTTTTGTTTAAACTTTTTCTGCTGGTGTTTTGTGACGCCACAGTAAACGAATCTCACTTATTTGAAATCCTTGCTCCTGGAAGCTTTTAAATTTGGCTGTAGTCTTAGACATTGAACGGAATGCTTTATCGATTGTTCCCCTTGCTGATTGAAGACTTGGAGAAGATCACAATAGCGCCATGGTGCCTGGATGGTAGTACTGTGGTTTGCTTTGCTCTTGCAGGGCACTTGTTCTTGCTCTTAATTAAAAGTAAGGTCGTTTACGACTTGGAGAAGACCTCCTTTTTATTTTATTTTATCTTTGCCATAAATATGATTATGTTAGTTGCTGGTGTTGGAGCATCTAAACAAGTTCATTGTTTTCAACTCTACTACGGATTCAACTGGTGATCTTTTGATAATATCAAGAGACCACCAGAGCGAGAACATCATCGCATTTTTATTGATATTATTGAAATAATATGTTTATATAATCTTTCTATTTATTTTTTATTATTTTTTAAAAAACTTAACAATTACCCTCATGAAAAAAATGGGAGCATGTTTAACAAGTTACAAATAATTTACAATAAATAAGATATATATATATATATATATATATATATATATATTAAAATATTTTAGATACGTTATAGTTACTTCTCTTGCTATGCTATTGGTCAGACTAAAATTTTTATGAATGTAAAAATAAAATATTCAGGTCGTGGAGAATTTTTTGGCGATTTTAATTTTATCTGGTCTAACATGTCAAACTTGAATCGTGAAAGAGGTTTTTTGAAATGCAAGAAATCAAAGAAAAAAAATAGAGACCAAGCATGTAAATCCAAAAACAGCCTGAATAACTTGTAAAATTATAATTTAATTTAAATAAATTAAGATGATATTTAAAAAAAAAATGATGAGACAATGACATACTGAATCGATTCGGTTTGATTACTAAACTCGTGATTCAATTCATAAATTTCATTGTGTTCAATAATATTTTTTATTTAATTACACGTTAAAAAAATCATGAAAATTAACTAAATATTAAAAAAATTAAATTATAATATAAAATTAAATTAAATTAAATTAAAAAATTCAATAAAAATCCAATATTGAATGATGAACTTGAAAAAAAAACAAAAAAAAATCAATGGACAAAAAAGTCCAAGGGAATGAAGATCTATAGAGAATATCTCATGGAATTATAAAATCTCTTTATAACATTATATTTCTAAACATTTTTAATTAAAAAAATATAAAAATGGATCAAGGTATCATTTAATGAATTTAAAATTATATGAAACCTTTTGAATTCTTGACTTAATATTGAAAAAAATAAAAAGAGATAGGGGGGTACATGTAAAAGATTCGGGATTAGTTGTTCCATCTTATGAACTCTTGACTTAGTACTGTAAAAATAAAAATAAAAAAGGGGATACGTTTCAAAGTAAAAAATTTGGGTAAACATAGGATTCAGCCATGTTCATGAACATAAGTATAGTATAATAGCTAAAGAATCATAAATATTATTGCTTTCGACGTAAATCGAAACTGCAACTTTTTTATATAATGAATTAGCTAACCAACCAAGCTATAAGACCAAGATGTCATGTAATGATAAAACAAATATATATTAGGTTGTTTCATTATTTTTTATATGTATTATTATGCTTTTCTAGTTTTTTATTTATTTGAAGAGATATTTTTTTTAGTTTATTTTTTTTATCCAGTATTACCATTTTTATAAATAAAGACTTTGATGAATAAGAATTGAATATTTTAAATGTTTCCTTATAGTTATAATGTTTTTAGTCTTTGAGAGTTTTAACTTGTAACAAATATTATTATTCTTTGTTTTAATATCAGTTTGTTTCAGTTTAAAGTTGTTTAGGATGTGGCTAGAAAATATCATAGCTAAATAACAAGATATCAAATATTTTCTTGCATAGATATTAACGAAAAAAAGCTTCTTTCAAAGGGTAAAAAAAAAAAAGATAATGTATTGAGTTTGGAATAATCCTATTTGAACCCCATTACCCCTAAAATTCTTCCATACATAAGATCAGATGGGTTGAACATTAGTTTGAAGAGCCGACTTCAAAGCTAAATAGCAAAACTTAATAAAAAAAAATGTATCATGGACTCATAGGCCAAAACTAGATAATTAGAGATTACTTGACTGATATTCACACCACAAAAAATATTCAACATATCATGTTTTAAATGAAGCTCATGATTTTTCAATGGTCTTGTCCATTTACACCTCCAATTGTAACAGTTAACAACTCGCTCCTATATCTCTAAAACTAAGGTATTTTTTCCACTTTCTATTTTGCATAAAAAAGGAAAATTGTTTGTATAAAGGCAACTCATTGGACCAAACATCATGCTAAAAAACATAAGATAAGTTGGAGCAACCAAGGTCAATAAATACCTCTAATCATTTGGTAAAACATTCGGGTCATACAATTTAACTCACAAATAAGAACATAACATGAAAATAAGCCCTTAAAAGTCTCCATTTATAAGCAACAACATTACCACAAAGCCACTACAACTCATGCTTCTCTCTCTCTACATGTTTCACTACTAGAAAATTAAAAAAAAAATGAAAACATTGACAGAAAATATTCCATCACGATTTGTTAATAAAAATACTCCATCAGTAATTTCAAATACAAATGGTGATGGAATTAAAAAAAAAATCCATATGCAATTATGTTGATATTGCTGACATGTTAAATTATCAATGGAATTGCCGATGAAAATTTCATCAGTGATTTTAAAAAAAATTAATACCTGATAGTGGCTCTACTCAACTAAAAATTAATACCTGATAGTGGCTCTACTCAACTAAAAATTAATACCTGATAGTGGCTCTACTCAACTAATTTTTATCTTCTGTCAGTAAAAAAAAAAATATTTTTTCTCTTCCTACAAAAAAAATCTGACAACCCTCTCTTGGTTCCATTTCTTGTCAAGCTTTACTCCACCAAGGAAGCAAACTTACTCATTTAATTTAATTTATTGAAATTTATTTGTAGTGTTTGTAATTTTCTTGTATATTTAAGTATTTTACTTGTTTTATTGTGATAATTTTATTGTATTGATGTATAATTCGTATTTTAAGGTTAGTTTGAGATTTGGAAGGAATGGATTTAATTTGTTGCCAAATAAAATTGAGTGTGATTCTATTACTTAACAGTGCTAGAATTAAAGAAATGATAGATAATTTAATAAGAACTGATTACTTAGGTACCAATTCATTTTAGTCAATTTAGGGTTTTGCTAAAAATTTAGGGTTTAGTTAAATTGATATGTAGTTGATAATAATTATGGTATTAATTGATTTGGAAAAAATTGATTTTGTGTAAAATTAATAACAATTAGGGGTTAAGTATGTTTCAACTTATGATGTGTTTGACAGTTATTGTATTATTAATAATATTTTTCTAAATTGGGGGAATTGAGTTACTTAAAGAAATGATGGGTTGTTAGGTTATTAGTTGGTTTGTGAAGGTTAATTGTGATTTATTTTTAATAAATATTTAAATTTCTTATATTTTTATTTGTTGGGTGATGGTGATTTTGTTGTATGTTTTTTTAATTTATGTTCATTGTTTCATTTTAGATACCATGTTTTCAAGAAAGAAACAAGTCCAAGTTCAAGTCCTACAAAAACACTCATGCTTCATCAAATAGTTATGTCGGTACATGATAGCGTCGTGAATCTATAGAAAGATTATGAAGAGGTATCTAATATAGAAGTTATTTATCAAGGCTCGACCATCAAGAACAAATCATGCATCTCTTTATTAATAGAAGTCACCGTATGTAAATAGATAACATAACAAAAGGAATACCTTTTAATGTAATTCTTTTTATCTCATGATATTATTTATTTTTAATGAGTTATTTTAAGTTTTATAATTATATGAAAAATAACTTTTTTAAATTAATTTTTAAATTTATCAATATTGAAGTTGTTCATTTCATCACTTTTATGATAAAGTAGTTGTTTAAAGATAAAATTGTGGACGGAATGGAAATAGTGTTGTTTTCTGACAATAGTATTCCATTATTATTTTCGTCAATATTTTTTAATTTTCTAATAGTATTTTTTTACCGTTGCTTTTCTCATTATTCTCCTGCTCCACACTTTCCTCCTCCTACATTTACTTACCTAAGTATCCGATGGTCCACTATTATGACATAAGACTTGTTTTCGTTGAAAAAGCTCGTGGACTAATACTCAAGCCCGATCACTCTATCAGCCCTAGATACAACTTCATCAATAATGTACTAGGATCGGAAGATGGTGGTGGAATTACAACTTCATCAATAATCACATTGTAAAGTCTGGGAGGAAAACGGAGATGAAAACATTATTGAGAAATGCGAAGGCTATGATTGAGCACCCGAGAGAGTTGTAGCAGGTTTCAGCCAAGGGATCCCATTGTTCCATATACTGTAATGAATTGTAGGACCAAGTTATGGTCAAATTCCTACAATGGATGAGGACTCAAACTCTCATTTGTCTATGAACACTTATTTGTTGACAAAATTGGATGGCTATGCAGGCATTAGGCTGTTTAGCACTTGGTTTGTGCGAGTGGATCCGGCAAGCTTCCACCAAAAATAAAAGACACAAATCATCCAGCAACCTTTAGAAGAGAACACCTCCACAATCTATTAATGAGCAACAGAAGGTCGTCATAATATAGTGGGAGAGTGAACGTGGACGTGTTTGGAAGTTTGGTCTTAAATGGACCTCCCGCAATAATCATAAACATGAAGATTGGTGGGGTTCCAAGTTCTCTTCTTTCCAAAACAATTAGTATTGTTTCTGATGCCCTGCTACCTTTTATTCTGTCGTAGAAATGATATGCTAATTGCCAATACTAGCAGTATGTGCACTAACATTGTAGTGTTTTGCTCATATCGTCTTAGTTTATGGAAGTTTTGGACTTTTCTGGATTTTTAAAAGCAACCAAACTTCCTTGTCATCATACCCTCGAATTCTCGTCAGCCAAATCGCCCTTCTCTTCTTTGAGCCACAAAAAAGACTTAAAAGAACTGTAGCAATTATTATAAGTGTATCATTATCACCATCCATTAAAAAAAATGCAATTGTTTAGGGTTTGTTGTCCCTTCCTTTCGCAGCATAATACAGCATCCCAGGATGCGGAAAGGGACAAGGGATGATCATGATCATGACGGTGATGATTATGATAATGAAAGAAAGCATGACAAAGTCTTGATAGTGCTGTCTGAAAGGGAACAAAGATCCTTCCATTTCCAGGGTTGCGTGCTAAGGTGTCTTTTAGAGTTCTCATCTTCGTAATCATAAAATAACAATCATTTGCTTAACCAAATGCTTTTTTTAGGCAAAGTTTGCTGTTCATGATGATGGTTTAATTTCTTTTGACTTTTAATGGTGACAACATACTTTTTTTAAATTATAAATGGCTAGTGATTCGGAGTGTCATGATTTTGTGCCTTCCCTTTGTTTATTGCAACACCCTCCTCCATCGCACTGGTAAGTAATTTGAAACTCATAGGATCCACGTATAGCAAGGATTTCGCTTGTTCATGGACGAAACCCAGCAACAGCCCCCTCCTCTTGTTTACAAATTTATAAATAATTTAGGTATTTATAATTTTGGGGCGATCAGAAGCTGTCCTCGTATCTTAAACCATTTTTTTTTAATTCAGAAAATCAAGAAGAGAAATGCAAGTGCCTGTAGGAATATTTTGATTAACTTTCATAGATCAGCGACAGCTGACTGTTACTTTATATTAAAAATATCTTTGAAATGGTTTAAACGTCTCTGGGAATTATCAGATAAATAGTTAGAGTGTCATGATTTCTCGGTTCAATCATCTGCAGGATAGTGCTATGGCAAATTATTCAATAAAAACATGATATAAGTAATGATGCAATGGAAGAAATCATTGCGGTGTAGTATTATTAGCTAATAACAGTAAGCAGTATGATGACCTATATATGCTACTAAAAGTAAGCAGTACTAATATTTTAGGAGTAGCCTTGGTTCCCAAATTGAAATAATGATTTTGAATTTATATATGGCTTGAAAGTTTAGTTTATTTCTGAATGAATTTCAATAATTTCCATGAATATAATGCCCAGTAGCGAAGGAAATAATTGCCATGAACATGCCTAGTAGTGTAGAATTAAAATGAAACTCATTTTTGCCATAAAAATATATGGGTATAAATCATTAGAAAACTGAGCCACCCAATGCTTAGGGTGTCAATTTTACTTTTCTTCAGGCTGTGTGATTTTAACTTGTGTGGCTGACACTTCAAATATATTTTTAAAATTAAGTCAATTTTTGATCAGTCATCCAACCTATTTTTGGATTGAATATTATTAATGAAATCTTTTTTATCATTTATTTACATATACAATCATTGATCTATTTTATTAAATTTATAAACTTAATTTTGAATACATTGTTTTTTTTATCCACTAAAATAATATATTACCAACACCTAAACATTTTTTTATGAGCAAATTAACTAGTTAATTGTACATTAAGGTTTGTGGATGAGACTGAAAGGCTTGATTTGAATATAAGAAAATTTAGCAAATTGACTGTTTTGTTGGGACATATTGTTATTTATTTCTCTCTATTTAAAAAAAAAAATTGAACGCTTTAATTATGAGATAAGTTATATTGGAATTCATATATCTTTTAGGTTCTTTTAATGTATCCTTAAGTAACGGTGACATTCTCTTGTTGTAGATTACCTTTTTTTTTTCAACTCGTTCATATGACACTTTTTAATTAAAATAACTCTTTTATTTATGAAATTATATAATAATAAACAAAGTAAAAATCTATTTTATTCTTATTAATTAGGTTTTTTTAGCTATTTTTTTCTTCATTAATTTTTGTTCTTTTAATAATTTATTTTTCATTTTAAAAATAAAAAGTTATTGACTGTTAAAAAAGTTGTTATACGTTCAAATCGATAAGTTGATATAATATTTTATAGATGTACTAATTAATTGAAGAACTTTTACATGAAAAAATAATAAGCAAAGGAGCTCAAATTAATATAAAAAATAGTAGAAGATTCTAATAAAAATAATTGCAAGAGTACAACCCCTGAATCCTTGTAAAACCTTTATAGATTCTTAAGTGTAGTGCGGCTAAAATTGTATTTTATCTCAATTATATTTTTAAAAATATTTAGTTAATTAATATATGTTATAATTTTATATAGTTTTCATTAGAAACTTATATATTCAAATAAAGTGTTTTTTTGCTAAAACAAAATTAATATAGTGTCAAACACCCTTAATATTAAATTAAAAAATGGGTTTGTTGTGTTGTTTTTTAGCACAATAACAAATAAATAATAAAATATTATAATTTAGAAGATATTTTAAAAAATAGCACACTTTCAGCTAATATAAACATTATTGGACTATATTAGTGTGCCATTTATTTTTTCATTGTGATAATGCAAAACAAGCTATTTATTTAGCACATTTAAAAAATAATGATGAAATAACACGATTAAATTATATTTTGATAAAATAACATAATTTATAGATATCACGGTTAGAAAGCCAAACTTTTATATCTTATTACTATTCATAATAACAACCTTCAAAAAACAAATATTAAATAGAGAGGAGAGAGAAGCTAAAAAATAAATATTTTGAAACTTCAATTATAATATCATCAATATTTTTAAAAAATATATGAATGAAACAAATCTAATAATACTAAAAAAATCAGCAACGTTAAGATAGGTGTGCTGAGTATATTATACTTGCTATAAAAAATAAATGAGTCATTTATCTATCTTTGAATAAAAAATATAATCCAATTAAATTAATATGTTTTGTTTTTTAATATTGTTAAATTCATTTCATTAAAGATAAAATTGTGCTATTTTACCCATTATTTTTGTAACTATGCTGTTTACCATATTTGTAGTTAACTTTGCTAATTTTAAAAAAAAATCACAAAAAATTCGACGAAATGATTATTCTGACTTGCATAAAAAGAAAGACTATATATTACACAACCCCACACAAACACAAGGCTGACGAAGGAGGCTCAGAAAAATCACCATTGAAAAACTTTGACCGCGTGGATTTAATGGCTCCGACTCCTATAAGACCGCGACCGCTAGGACCGTCACTGGCAAGTAGGGGACCCTTTCTGGCCATCCTTCCCTTTCAATCCTTGATCTCACCTCTCAAATCTATTCAGATTTCATTCAGCAAATATGGAAATGATTATTTTTTAAATAATTTTTTATGATAAAATATATTTTAAAAATATTTTTTATTTTAAAAAAATTATTTTTAATATAATATATAATTTGAAAACACTAAAAATATATTAATTTAAAATTAATAAAAAAATAAAAAATTTAATTTTTTAAAAAATATTTTTAAAATATAAAAACAAATATACCCTCACAGTAGACAGCACTGACTCTTTTCCGCTCTCCTCTCAATTAAGACTTGAGAAATCGCAATATCGTTAATCACATTGTTTGATCGGTCAAAGTTACGAAATCATGCATGGCCAAAGAGAGCGCGGGAACTATCCACTCCCAGTAGAAATCCTAGTTAATTTTACAGTACATTATAAAATCTTTTATTTGGGTTATTTATATTAAATGAAGTTTTATTAAAAAAAAAAAAAAAAGCTGTCTAGTGGCCAACAAGCCGTTTGAGCTAGCCCAAATAACTAGAAAATCCTTCTTATTTTAAATTTATAATATTGTGTAATGTTATACAATTTAACAGAATGAATGTTAAACATTCTTCAAAATTTATATTTTTGGGATAGACAAGGAACCTGTCTAGTGGCAGCATGTTTAACATTAGTCCTGTTAAATTGTGAAGTTTTTATTGCAACCTTATGGTAATGGCGCGGTAAATAGTATGTGGGGTTAAGAGTGGTGGTGGAAGGCAGTGTTGGGGTTGGGTGTATTGTTGGGTCTTACAAAACATATACTCGCAATGAAAATGATAAATTTAAAAACTTTTAAGAATTTAAAAAATTTTGTTAGATAGATTTAAAGTTGTTTAGTGTTCATGTAAATATTACTTGAAAATTAGGATGTTTTTTTTTTTGCTTTGAGTAATTGTTTAAGGCTGGGTTGTAACAAACCACAAGTCGTCAAAGTATTCAGTCTCTAATATTCATTCACACAAATCACCTGTGAGAAATATCTTAACCCTTTTAGGAGAAAGAAATTCTTATACATTAGAATGCTAACTCTTTTCTCTTTTATTTTAGGTGTTTTTGTACTGTACTTTACTCACCTTAAAAAATATGAGGCATAAAATTCTATTTATAGAGCAATCTAAAAACCTTATAAATGATAAAATATCATTTGGTTTCTTAAATAATATCAAATATATTATCTTAGGATAGTTCTAGAAATTTATTCAACCAGGCCCCTACTTAATGTCTTGTATTAATTACATTCTAGTCAATTTCTAAAATTTATTTACAATCAAGTTACATTTGATTAATCATCTCATTTTAATTTATGATTAATGGTTCTTATGTGTATGACCCATTAAGTTCCCTAATAAGTTGGTTTAAATATAAATCACAATTCTAAATAAAATGAGATTAAATAAATTAAAAATTTTAATTTATTATTAATTTAACAATTGATTGATTTATATTTGAATATCAAGTAAAATGTCTAGCAATCTGTCATGATCCCTTAAATTTTAAAAAAATCATAAGTGATTTGGCTTAACATTTAATTGATCAGTTTATCGGTGTAATTATTATCCATTTGTCATGAATGTTTTGATTTAGACATGATAACATGGAATATGTATGTTTTGTTAAATCTTGTTGGTTCTCATTATTATAGTCATTGATTATTTGAATAATATTTTGAAACTCTTTTCAAAATTCATTCCACATTGATCAAGGATTTCACAATCAATACTATTTGAAAACAAAATAAACATTTTCTCTAATTCACATAGGGTGATGAATCCTCTCTTGATTACTTAAATATCTTTATATAGTTTATATTATACTTAATATTTGCGCATTTGTTATCCTTGATCATGACAACTTTCAATAAGATTTTGAGACTCTTTTCAAAACTCATTCCCTATTTGTCAAAGATTTCATAATCAATACTATTTAAAAACATATGAAATATTTTTTCTAATTTACCTAGGGTGATAAATCCTATATTTATTACGTATATATCTTTATATAGTTTATGTTATACTCAATATTTACCCATTTGTTATTGTAAAACCTCTAGGCAAAAAATCATAAATTGATTAGTTTCATGTAAAACAAAAAAATTTGTAACTCTCAATCAGGTTATTAGAAAATTCTAAAAATTTACGTGGAGCCTTATAATAGGATGCCTTAGCTTAGGTTGAAATTCCATAATTTTTAGAGAAATTCAGAAATTTGACAAAAAATCACAATTTGACTAGTTTTATGTTATTGGACGTAATTTTCAATCCGACTATCAGATTGAGCTAAACTTTTACAAGGGACCTCAAAATATATCAAATAAAATCTAGTTAAAATTTTAGGATGAACAGAGCTCATAGTGCTTGCAAAAAAAATATATAAGGACCGTCAAATAGAAGCAAAATGACTCATTAAGGGTAAAATGATTATTTGCCATAAAAAATAAAAGAAATCAGCTTTCCCTTCCTTTTATATACTGCTGACTAGACAGAAATAGATGGGGAAAAGAAAGAACAGAAGAATAGAACGTGAGAAAAAGAGAGAAAAGTAAGGGAAAAAATAAGGAAATATATTGAGTAACCTTGTAAACTTGCAAACTTGCAAAGTTCAACTTATAAAACCCTAATCTAAGAAAAAATCAAGTGAAGAAATGAGGGATTGAGAGAGGGAATTTGGCTAGCTTTAGGAGAGAAGAGAAATTGAAAGAAAGTCAATCGGTAAGCTTGAGAGGTTTGAATTTAATGTTTGATTTAGATGTTTTTAAGCTTACTTGATTAAGTTAGGAAGTAATTTCATGGAATTTTACTTTAATTTCCCTTAAATCCTTGATTCTTGAACTTAGGGTTCTTATGGAAACTTGGGGGAATTAGGAGGGGAAGGAAAAATAATGAAGTTGAAGTGGAATAGAATGAAAACACGTTGAAATAACAAGTAAATGAAGAAAAATTTAGGGGAGGAAAGGAACATCACATTCAGCCAAATGAAGGAAAAGTGGAGGAATGAGTTTTGATGTTAATATTTAGAAAACTATGTTTAATCATGATATTTGAAACATGCAAGAAAGACTAAATGAAGAAATAGCCATTAAAGTTGAGGAAAAAAAATAAGTAAATTCAATTTAAAAGAGAAATGAACTAGTTAAAAGAAAGCATGAACACAAGATGTTTAGATTGTGTTTGAATATAGTTGTTACATATGTTTAGATAAAATAAATAATATGATGTGAGGGCATAAAGAATAGAAGGATTATTTGATGGAGGAATTATGAACATAAAACAAGAAAAGAAGTAACTTGATTTAAATATGTGGTTGCATGTAAAATAATAATGCTATCTTTGAGAATACATTTTTAATAGAACAAATTACAAATAAAAATAAATTACAGGCTTTATGTTTCGGCACGTAAGAAAAATATTGATGGACTAATGATATAATGACATTTGATTGATTCAGGAGTTGTGTCTGGAGTTGGTTATCAAACAAGAGGAGATTCGTCACCTTATTTTGTAATATTAGTTTTCCCTAAATATCTATGTTGTTTATTTAATTGATGTTAACAGAATGAAGCAAAGGAATCAATTATTATGAGAATTATTGGTAATTTATGTGAAATTACCAGGATCATTATTTGGCTAACAAAAGAGGTTAGTCCGATACTGGATAATTCATATGGAGTTACCGCATTGATTTTGGGAGTCAAAATGGGTAAGAAATTTCTTAGGTAATTAAGAGAATCGCCGGGTTTATTGGTTAACAAAGAGGTTAACCAGATATGGTGTAATTCGTATGGAATTACCGGATTGATTGATTAACAAAGAGGTTAACTGGATATAGGGTAATTCGTATGGAATTACCGGATTGATTGGCTAATAAAAGAGGTTAGTTGGATGTTGGGTAATTCATATGGAATTACCGGATTGATTTTGGCAACCAAAATGGGTTAACCGGATTTCTTGGATAATTAAAAGAATTACTGGGTTTACTTGTTAATAAAAAGGTTAGCTAGATGATAGGTAATTTAAATGGAAATTACCAGATTTATTGGTAACTAAGGAAGGAAAATCAAATTTCTGAGTAATTATATGGAAGTGTTAGAATTATTTGGTAATCAAGATAAGTTAGCTGGATATTTAAGTTTTGAAAAGATTATGTAAATTAATTGATTGAGTTAGATTGAAGTTAGAAGTATTAAATTTCAAAGGTTAAGAGTAAATAGCTAATATTAAACTAAGATATTGAGTAAATTGATTAATGTGGTTATTGTTGAAACAGGTGCACCGCGAGGTGATGCAGATTGTTAGATGTAGGAGTTTTCTGTTTATGAATTATCATTTTAGAATGTACTATTTATGTTTTTATTTTCTTTGAAAACCTTTTGTGTTGTAAAAATTAAGGAGAAGATGTGTCGTACGTAATAGACGTATTACCTTTGTGTTGTAAAAATCAAGTTAAATATGTGCAGTATGTAGTGGGTGTATTATATACATTAGTATGGCTAAATCATTTTTAAAATGATAAGATAAGTTTATAATTATCACACTAGTCTTTCTATAGATATAAGTGATCTTTTTATATGAAACTCTTTTGAGGGTTGGACTTAAGACATTTTAGATGATAATGATGAAGGAGGTTGTATTTAATTAAATTAGTAGCAACATAGGTATCACTAGTTGTACGAGGAGCAATAATGAAGGCCATGATAAGCAGTGATAGCTACAATACTTATTAGTAGAATTGGCTTTGCATTACAGTTTTAAGTTTCTCCATTTTACTTTTTCTCTCATTATCTATAAAATCTTGAGTTTCTTTTCTTTCCTTTTTCCTAGGCTATGGGTGATAGTAGTTTTAGGAAGGTATAGTTAGCACTCTATAAATGAAGGTTTTGATTGCAGTTGGCCCGTGGAGACCCTAGTGACCCGTTGCAACCTAATAAAGACCCAATATTTTAATTAACAAAAAAAATTAGTTTTAAAATACCTATTTGATTGTTATACCAAGCCAAGAAATTAATGTATAAACACCTAGCACCTAGCCTCACATGCTTTTGGTGGGTGCTTCCCAAAATAAAGCATCTAAAATATAGTGATTTCATTTTAAAGGGCAAAAACAAATTACTATAGAAGATAAAAGAGAGGTGTTACCACGCATGCGTCGGGGGGTTCCTTGCTTGGCCCAACTCTATGCGCGAGAGCCTATCACTTTTTCCTTATTGATTACTAACTCATATCAAAGTTCATTATATAAACACTAGAATAAAGTTTTATTTTTTCAATACAGGATTAAAAGTTCATTAGTATATATACTTTATGTTCAAAAAAAGATTATGTTTTTTCAATATGAGATAAGAGACTTTTTTATTTAAAGAATAAGATAATATCTTTTTAATGTGAAACAAATAAAATTCAAATAATATTTTAAATTTTATTATTTAAAATATATATAATTCACATTCTTATGAATTATTTCTTAACGTTTTTATGTGAGATATTAAAATTTTAAATATTTTTTATTTGATTTAATTTTTCAAATTAATCTAGATAAATTCATGTGATCTCGAACTCGATCTCTTAACATGATGAACCTTTACCGAGATTAATAATAACTATGTTATAATGTTTGTTTAATAATTCCCCTCGAAAGTACAACTTACTATATGTGCCTCGAAGAAGGAAATTTCTACCCCAAGCCGGTGGATTATAGTTTTGGAGGGGTTTTTTTTTAGCTTTCGAGGGAATAGTTTTGGAGGACAATTGACGAAGCACGGAAAAATCAACGCTGTTGGAGAAGGGACAAAACCAAAGGTGGAGAGGGAGAGAAGCGCACGCACACAATTACAATCACCTCATTATAATTTCAGTCGGGGCTGCCATACAAATTGAAAGACCCCACAACATGGGCAGTCGTCGGCTACCAATAATGATATAAAAAAAAAAAAAAAAAAAAACCTCATAAGATCCGATGTACAAATGATTGCAGCTGTGAAGATTGTCTCCTTAAGGCGACGCACTGTGACCCATCAAATTTATCCACCATGATTGGCCCTCTCTCCTCCTCCCTCCTCCTCCTCCTCTCCTCCTCCTCCTCCTCCTCCTCCCATCACTATTTTAGTGTTTTTCTTGCTATCTGTTTTTACATAATCTCTCTCTCTCCTCACTGTTATTAATCTGTCCCTTTATTCACGTGACTTTCCTGCCTCTTCTTACATTCTTACGCAATTCAGCAAGCATGGAATGTGTTAGCTGTTACACATAATGGTGTCATTAATGCTTGTACTCGAGGATAAAATAATAATACTTCTTGTTTTGTTACTGCCATCTATTATGTACTTTTTATTTTTTTACCTGCTTCTATTTAGTTTTTATTCTTCTTCTTCTTCTGAATGAGCTCCTTGTTGTGTTTTTTCTGAGATAAAAAGGGCACTTGAATATTCGATATGATTAAATTAAGTTTTCATAAAATGAGATTTTTTAAAAATCAAAATAATAACCTAGTTTAATTAATCGTGATTTGGCTTTTAAATATATTAATAAAAGGTAACTGGTACATGTTGATGTTGAGAGCTCGAGGCGCGTGGCGGCGCTGATATACTTTGAATGATGTCTTCTAACTATCAAAAATATCCTTTTATCATGTTATTGAAAGCTGCTACATCTTTTTTTTATTGGTGCGACACGCGTTAATGGTGATACAGTATTTTGTTTATAGTGAATCTCTTTTTTTTTTATTATTTTCTCTTTTTTCTTCTGAAAATTATAATTTGACTCATTTGTTGTAGGTATTTAAATTTCAGTTTTTATTTTTTTATTTATGATTTTTTTTCTTTAGCTTGTTTGGAAAAGTTTTATTATTTTTCAATTTCATTCTTCAATCCAGATTTATAGTATTATTTTTTATTTGGTCCTTATTGTTTTGATTTTAAATTTTTTTTGAGCTCTTTTGTAAAATTCTTATTTGTTTTTAATTTCATTATTTAGTCCAAATTTGTGGTATATTATTTTTACTATTATGGCTTTCATTCTTTTTATTTTTTTACTTTTGTTAAAAGTTATTTATCTTTTCAATTTCACCCTTCAATCAAAAATTTTATTTTTATTTTTATTTTTATTTTTATTTTTTATATCAATTTTGATCCCCATTCTTTTGATTATTTTTTTGTTCCTTTTACTAAATTAATTTTTCTTTTCAATCTCACATTTCAATCAAATCAAAAATTTATTTTGTATTATAATCTTAATTATCATTCTTTTAATTGCTTTTTTGTTTTAAATTCTTTTATATAATTGAAATTCATTTTTTAATTTCATTATTCAATATTTGATTAATTCAAAATTGAGTTTCATGATTTTTTCAGATAGGGTGCTTTGGTTCTAACGCCTTGGGTTATGTGTTTGAAAAGTAAAATCGTGTTGATATTTGTTTTTTAATTAGGCTTTAAAATTTTCTATATGTTTCTTTATCGGGTTATTTCTATCTCATGATATGGATTGCAAGTTTGTTGAGATATCATGATTGGCTTAACTCTGATTATAAAGGTTGCAAGTTTGTTATGCCAACTCAGGTTGATCAAAGCTAATTTTTTTAGATTATTTTTTTATCCCATTTCATTTTGCCATATATAACCGAGCTATGAATTAAACTACATTATTTGTTTTATTTTGATAAAAATATTTTTTTATATATATAAGTTGTTCAATACACGATATATATATATATATATATATATATAGCTAAGCATGATGCTAAGGCTAGTTCCTTCTCAATTTGTCTCAGTTTTACTATCATGTCAAATGTCCCTCTTTGTTTTGAAGTGGCAAAGATACAAGTGGAACTAATTGACTACCTCTCAGTTTTGGTTAATTAATCATAAATGTAATAACTTGACATTTAACATTATTTATATGTCCTTTAATACTCCATAAACAGTATTCAAATTAATATTTGATGGCAAATCTAAGGACAATATCTAAAACTTTAACCTTCAATATCTCCACTTCATGGGGCATTGAAGAAGTAATTATATGTTTATTTGACCACCACAATTGTAGCCAGATGTTCAATAAAGTTTAATATCTTCGTGAAAAACGGATATTTGACCGACCAAAGGGAGCCTTTGCAGTCCAATAAACATGGGGGTTGAGGTCAGTAATCAGGGCTAATCGACAAGCTGTAAAGGTCAAGGTACGTGCGCCCATGAGCGACGCACTTCCTTCAAACAAGCATCACGTACTTTTAGCTCTGGCTAAGGTTCGATAAAATATCACAGTTTGGTGCTCAACTGGATATGTAGCCGTGCTGCGCTGCAGGGGTTATATATATTTAGATGTCGTGAATGTATTTTAGAAAAAGAAAGAAAGAAAATTATGATTCGGGTTATTATGTGAAATAAATTGATTTCATTTTAATTTGATAAAAAAATTGATAACGGTAGAAAACAAGCCAAAATTAAAAAACAAATACACTTTAATTTTCAACCAATAAATAAAATTAAGTAATAAAAGGTAAAAGAAATGCTTTAGTCAACTTGAGTTAATATGACAAACATGAATGAACATGTGTAATAAGAGGTGAGTCAACCCGGTTTAACTTTTCAAACTTGCAGTCTAAGTCATGAGATTGAGATAACATAATAAAAAATAAATCGAAGAAAACTACAAAGCTCATTTTCAAAAAAATATTGAACGATGAAATTAGATGATAAAATAAAAATGTCCACTAACTATTCAAACTTGTGACCCATGTTATTAGACCATAACCACTATAAATGAAAAAACCGTGAAGCCAAATCCTCAACTAAACATATGTTGAAAGATGGAATTGAGAATAAATAAATAAATAAATAAAATGATACAAAACATAAATAACAATTAAAAGAATGAGTTAAAATTAAAAAATAAATTAGAGGACAAAATCAAAAAGAAAAATCACTTTGATAAAAAGAAAAAAATCAAACGAAAGAAGAACAAATTAGAAAACAATTAATATACTATAAATTTGGAGTGGATGATGAAATTGAAAACCGATAAAACTTTTACAAAGAGCCAATTAAAAATTAGAAAAAAAAAGAATAAAGACCAAATTGAAAAATTAATATATTGCAAATTGGATTGAACAATGAAGTTGAAAAAAATAAAACCCTTACAAAAAAATCAAGAACAAAAATCAAAAGAAAAAAAAAATGATTGAAGTTGAAATATCAACAACAGATATGACTAACCTGTAATTTTCAGGGGGAGAGAAAAGAAGGAAAAAAAAATAAAAGCCCTATCGACTATAAACCACCCTACCTCCCACGTACATGCACCTTACTAATAAGAAGATGACATTGTGATACGTGCACAAACAACTTTTTTCATTGAAATAGTAATTAATTCTTATTAAAGGTTCAAGTCATCCTTGATTAAACTGGTAATAATAAAAATTATAGTGAAAAAATCAAAAGACCCTAAGAAACATGGTTTAATATTTTTTTTAAAAAACATTTTATTGTATTTTAAAAATTAAAAAGACATAAATACCCTCATGTGTCATTTTTAAAATTGACTTGGAGGATGGTTAGATTTTACTGTGTTTAAAAAACTAAAAAAAACATCTATAGCCCCGATAAATCCTTTAATAATTAATGAGTTGTGTGGAATGACCATAACAACCCCAACATCAATGTAATTGATTTTATTTTTTTCTAGTGGAAAAAACAGTAATTACCCTGTAGCACAAAATAGTAAATATATGTATATAACCGGGATAAATTGACCTTGCGCTTAAGTTTTTTGTTACGAGGGGCGAGAAGTTAGATGATTTTCCTTGACCACGATCCATGGGATAAACAGCTGTCATTGTATTTGTACCTATACGGCGTCCCTAAATCATGGCCACCTTCAGGAAAAAGGACCGTCAAGAATCTACGATAGTCCTCAACATGATCTTAGAGTATACCAACACTATCTTATATGATATTCCATTAATTGATAGATATACACATTCTGTACGATGAAATCTATATATATATATATATATAGTTACATTAAAATGATTTAAAAATATATAAAAATAATAATTTTTATAAAATATTTTTTTATAAAACATTTTTCAAACCGTTTTACCATACTGCGTATAAATTCCACTGTTAGATACATATATTTTTCCGTATCTTTGACTCAAGATTAGCGTGTGGGGGGAAGCGGAGGGGGTGGTGGCGCCGGAGGAGTAGGTGGCAGTGCAACCACGTACATAAATACATGAGGTGGGAGCAGAGCACACCATGGCCATGGCCCCCACCCAATAATTCACGCATATCTCCCTCTAACTTATCATTAAAGCCTGCATGACTTCAATTATTGCAAAGACCCGAAAAGCATGACATGTCTGACCTGCTCACACCCTCTGGATGTTCATCTCAATTACGACCTTGTGGAAAAGCCACCCCACGCGCAGGGGACCACCGCCCCTGAGCTCTTAACTCCTCCTCCTAGCTCTTTCCCTATACATTTATTTATTTGTCAAAACAGAGTGACGGACTCTCATTGGATACCTATGTCTCTCGTGGGCCCCCCCTTCTTTCTTGATCTAATGCCTGCTTTAGGTACTTAAAAAAAAGACACAGAGGGACATTGGCCCTTTTAAAATTATGCAACCAAACCTTTCTCGGAGAAGTAAAAGAGTGGTCTCTTTGTCTGCTTCAGTACAGAAAAAGGAAGGGGCAGTTCTTGGTCAAATCTCTTGCTAATCTGACTAATATCTTCCCGATGTCTTCCCCTCTCTGTTCACTCTTCACGCTTATTACTTCTTTATTCCTTAGGTTTTCTAGCTTGCCCCATTGGTTCTTCACAAGTGTAGCAATTAGCAATTAATATATATATATATATATATATATATATATATAAGGCTGGTAAAGATGCACTGTTTTGGTTGGTGAGTCAGCGGTCTAAAGGCTCCTTACTAGCACCAGTGGCAGTAGTATCGTAAGGAAACAACACAACAGTGCTTTCTTATCTAAAATTGTGTATGGTAATTTAGTCAAGAAAAAACAACATGGCTGCATGATCACAACCCTTGGATTACTTTTTATTATTCCTCGATCGTATTATTGCGTGTGGTGGTTCTTTATTGACGAAAACCCAATTATTTGAGAGATTAGGAGGTAATAATTGAATTATTTAAGCGTGAAATTCTAACACATAAAAACTTCTATCGAGTTAGCTTCTATTGTATTTACTAACATCAAGATAATCTCTAATTCACGTTGTTCAAAAATAAAATAAAATATGATGTGTATAAGTGCACCCAAGAGGAAAACAGGGAAAATTTAAAAAAAGAAGAAGAAGAAGAAAGAATTATGTTGCCTTGGACCTACCCCACTACTTTTTTTTAAATGCCAATGATTTAGATATTAAATATAATACTACCAATCATATCTTTGTTTCTCAATAACGTCATAAAACAACATATTTCCATTTCGTTTCTCCTTAAAATAATCAAGCATATGCTTAAGCTTGATTTCCTTTTTTATATATAAAAAATCTCTCTCTCTCTCTCTCTCTCTCTCGTGTGAACCGTTGTGTATTTATATAGATTCACGTGTGTTTGTCAACCTGGATTTGTCGGTCAATCTTTATACCCACAAGGCAAAAGAAATATAAAGGCACAAGGTTTGGAGAGGGAGATCTGTCATTCTGTGTTCGTTTTCCTTTCAGAAGCGCATTTGATTGTGTTTTCTTCCCTTCTTTGAAAACCGTTGCAACCCCAACTGTGTTCCAAAAAATGGAGCTAGCTTTGAGTTTAGGTGATACTTCCAAGCCTTTCAAGTTCTTGACAAAACTCCAAAGTTGTCAAGCAAAGATCTCGGGTTTTGCATGGGCTTAGGGAGTGGTTTTACTGCATCAACAAGATCGCACGACCTCCATGAAAATAATCATCAAGAAGATGAGCGAAGAGTCTCATCAGATCCGCCACTTCACTTGTTCTTTTACCTTTCTCTCCTGTTCCTCGCAGGCATCAGCCCCTTCAAAGACTCGCTTTCCACAATAACTGTAACGTCATTTCTTTGAACTAATTCTTTTTTCAATTCTTTAGCAGTTTTAGAAGTTTGGTTTTGTTTATTTTTCTCATGTGTTGAGTCTCTCGTGGCTTGGTTTTGAGTTTTCAGTGGTGTCTGAACCGGGTTCAACTGAAGGATCAGGGAGAGGGTTTGATGTGAACCGTTTGTCCATGGATGACGCTGATGAAGGAGCGGCGCTTTCGTCGCCAAATAGCGCGGCCTCGTCCTTTCAAATGGATTTTGGGATTAGAAGTGGGAGAGGCAATAAGAGAGATTTAGAGGCTATAGAGGCTTCAAGAGCAAGTGATGATGAAGAGAACGGTTTGACAAGGAAGAAACTAAGGCTCTCTAAAGATCAATCAGCTTTTCTTGAAGAGAGTTTCAAAGAACACAGTACCCTTAATCCTGTAAGTTATAACTTGAATAAAATTACGTGATTTCTTGATTTTATTTCTCACCAAATCCCAAAACTACTGAGTGTTTATTAATTGTATGGAACTTATTTGATTAAAGCTTTTAGTACTCAATGGGGTTTCTCTTTTTTAAAATCATGCAGAAGCAAAAGCTAGCTTTAGCAAAGCAGTTGAATCTTCGTCCTCGCCAAGTGGAAGTGTGGTTTCAAAACAGAAGGGCAAGGTACCCTTTCTTTTCTTGTATTATCTATCTTTTGAGAATTGATTTTTTTATATATATATAAAAAAAGGACTTAGAATTAAATTGGGATTTTGTTTTTGTTTTGAATTGAATGATATCAGGACAAAATTGAAGCAGACAGAAGTAGATTGTGAGTATTTAAAGAGATGCTGCGAGACACTGACAAAAGAGAACAGGAGGTTACAAAAGGAACTGCAAGAATTAAGAGCTTTGAAAACTTCGCAACCCTTCTACATGCAGCTTCCTGCCACCACTCTCACCATGTGCCCTTCTTGTGAGCGCGTGGCCACCACCACAACCACCACCAATCCATCCACCAGCACCACCACCTCTAAAACCGTGTCACTGCCTGCTAAACCTAGGTTGTTTCCTATGTCACATGGCCAAGTCCAAGCTCATCAAGCTGCTTCATGACTCACCATGTCTAGTAAAAAAAAAAAAAAAAAAATGAAAGACAGGAGGAACAGTGATCTCCCTTTCCCATTTGTAAATAGCTTTTCTTTGGTGGTTTTGGCTGATAAATTTTGTTGACTGATCATCTGAGATTTGGTTAGGAACTAGACCTCAATTTTGTGAGAAGTTAATTTTACCACCTGATGTATTTAATTGGTTTTTGTATTGAATACAGTTTGGAGGTTTATTTATTTCTTCTCATTCTCTTGGACCATTTATCTCTACGTGTCTGGTAGTATTCCTGTGATTTATTGCTACATCTCTCTCTCTCTCTTTTAAATTCCCTGCCTCTTGCCTGCCATGGGATCCGATGGGTCAGAAACGAGTCTGAGTTTTGGGCTCTCCGTTGTCAATTCTTGGCGAAACAAAATAAAATGTATATAAATTAAGAATCTTATTAACAAGCAAGAATCTGATGGATGAAGGAAGCTTGAAGGTCGTGCTTACAAATCATTTTTCATTCGTTGATGATGAGTTTGCTCACTGCAAATGATCATGTTGGGGTAAGCCATTGCCTTGTTCAAAGAAAGGAAATTGGAGAAGTGCTCTCTTTCATTTTTTTTATTATCCTCTCCTTTAGCTCCTAAAATTGATTGGAGCAGTCATTTTCCAGGTGTTAAGGTTAGAAACTCCATGAGCATTACAATTTCTTGGAAGTTCATGGTCTCCTGTCCCATCAGCATTCACTTAAAATAGGAAAAGAACTAGAAAAGAATCATAACAAAAAACCAAAGAATAAAAATAAAAAATATATATATTTTCCTTAAAAAAAAAAAAATAGGAAAAGAACTAGAAAAGAATCATAACAAAAAAACTAAAGAATAAAAATAATATATATATATATTTTCCTTAAAAAAAAAAAACTCTTGTATTAGTCTTTTAGGGTTGGAAAAAACTTGTCCATGAGTTCGGTCTTTAGTTAAAATTTGTCATTCATCAAAAACATATTTTTGTGCACATGATATCATATTATAGTTCCCACCTTTTTGTGGGCATTTTCATTGTGGATTCCACTTTGAATGTCAACAACTGATGCAATAAAAACAACACATTAGTTCTCGAATATTTTTTTCTCAAAGAAAAATCTCCTCATCCCCTTCTAGGTAAGTATGTTTTATTCCACAATCTTTTGAAGTTATGGTTATTCTATAACACATAATAAAGTAAAATAACCATTAAGAATCATTGACTCTTTTTTAGCTATAGTTGTTCCGTAGCACACAATTAAACAAAATAACCACTAAGAATTTGGGCTTTGATATTGATTGAAACAGAAAAAAGTGAGGGATAATAGAGTTTGTTACAAGTCAAAATCCTCAAAGACTATAAACATCATTAGTATGAGGAGACAACTAAAATATTTTATTTTTATTTAATTACATCTCCATTTGTTAAAAGGATATCACAACTGTTATATAGAAAAAAAGTAGAAAAACCTTAATAGTACTGAATAGAAAGAGATAAATTAGGAAACATATTCTCTTAAAATAGAAAAAAGCTAGAAAAGCATCATAATAAAGAGAATATACAAATAAAAATAATTTTTTTTTGTTTTTCTAAAAAACTCCCTCGTCAAACTTTCTTCTATCAACTTCCCAAGTTTTTCTTTGGCTATCTTATGGGTACCTTTTCCTTTCACATTCTTTTCTAATATAAAAATAAAACTAATTTATGTAGGGATAAGTCAAACCCTAGGCTAGAGAACTTTGCAATACCTTTTTAATCAATGGTTAAAACATTTGGTCTTGATTCTGGACCTAAACATTGATAAAGTAATGAAAATATTTAGACAAGAAATGGGCTTTCCAAGACTGCAATCGTAGGCCAGTTTGTGAGTTCCATGTGGATGCATGTAACCCTTCAATGTTTAAATTAGTAAAATATAGTAGAAGAAAAAATGTATAGTAAATGAAAAGATAACATGAGAATATAAGATAAATTATATGTTTCTAGGAATTATTGAGTTATTGTATATATTCTTAGGAATTATTGTGTGATTGTTTGTGGTTTTAGGAGTTACTAAATGGTTGTTGGTAATTTATGTAATTATTGGGTGATTAATGGTCATGTACAAGATTGCTTTACAAGGCCTTCTATATGTGGAGTACAAGATTTAGGATCTTATTTATTTTTACATGTGATTGGGTATTTATACTTAGCCTTTGAACTACTTCATAAATATATATATATATATATATATATATTTTCATTGAAAATTAGGTTATACCATGTTTGCTATCGATGAAGATGATGGTAGCCAATTGTTAGGTGATGTGATGAAAATGTTGGTGATATCTATAGAAATTAGTGTAGAAAAGAATGCCTACTCATTAAAACGTTTTTGCGCAAAGAAAAAAAAATATTGGTATAGAAAGTGTGCACGGGGACCTGAAAAACACTTTTAAAAGGTGTGTACCGAGATAATATTTATTTGAACAACTCGGGGCCTGAAATACCTGAATTCTAGCTATTCGGGGCCAAAGAACCTTGATTTCTAGCTGCTCGGCCATCTTCACGCCTAAACAGCTGGAATGCTGGCGCATGCCATCTTCTTCTTCTTCTTCCTTTTTGTTTTAATTTTTGTGCTCCGTCACCATAATTCAATCAGCTCTAGTGATCCCTCTCAGCCTTCAGAATCAGATATCAATTTCCAACACCAAATATACAAAGTGCAACAAAAAAAATGTCCTCACAAGACGACCTGAAGGATACTTTGTTTCCTTCAACTCCGAGGCCGGGTAGAGAACACAAGTCCTCTAAGAAAAAGAGGTAGATGATGGACACAAAAGCGACACTAGAATTGAATAGTGCTGGTGATCCCACAGAGGCTGTCTACTGTTTTTGCAGTTCTATGAAGTTTATCTTCTTCTCCATCTTCTGGCAAAAAAAATCAAAAGGAGAAGGAAGGGGCTGGATTGATTGGGAAAGGTATTGAAAATCTTCAAGGTGAGGTAGTAAACATCTCTCCGTACATTGATAGTGTGAATTGTCTATTGTAGCTACTAAATACCAATCCTACATGACCTCGCATCTGAGTACTAAGTTCTTCATATAAAAGTATATTTTGTTTCCCTCATAGTAGTCAAATTTGATTTGAAATTGTTGTTGCATCGCTCTTAATTCAATCAAAAAACTTATCGATTTTGAGATTCAATCATTGTTATCACAGAGCAATATGAGGATGGTGTGTTGCCATCAGACAACAATGAAGTTGACAAAGACGTCCCGGCTTCATGGACTTCTGAAGCAAGGCAAGAAACACGGGAAAATAATTCTCAGGTGTCAGAAATCGGGATGATCTTCTCTTCTGAGGAATAGGCTTATGAATATTACAAAAATTATGCTAATGAAGGTGGTTCAACGTAAGAAAAAGAAAGGTACAATAGTTGACTACCAAAACCATTAGAAAACGGTAATTTTTCTGTTCAAAAGAAGGGTTCAATCAAAGAAGAAATCCTCCAAGATTACGAAGTATAGGAGGAAAGCAACCAGAGCAGGATGCAATGCCAAGATCCATTGCATGCTGGAAAATGGGAAATAGGTGATCTCCCTAGTTTCTCTGGAGCCCAATCATCCCCTTGAAAATCGAAGGCATATGATATCACACACCAAAACCCAAGTTGCTTGATGAAAACACCGACTCATTTATTTAGCTGCTTGAGTCTTTTATGGAAGTGATGGGCAGGCATCAACCCAAAATAATTATCACTGACAAGAAAAACTGATGGTTGATGCAATAGAGGCAGGGTTGCCAGATGCAGACCATCATATTGGCATTTCGTATATCCGCCAAAACGCCTTAAAACACCTATCCGCATTGTATATACAACCTGGTTTTGAGAGACTCTTGTACAAATGCATTTTTTATTGCCGAACAGAGGAGGAATTTGAGTCAAAGTGCGTATCTTTTGTGAAAACCCATGGCTCAGTAGTCTATACAAGTCAAGAGAAAGATGGGCTTGTGTGCTCGTCAAGAAAAAACTTCCATGCAGGACAACAACATGGTGAGGACATCAAAAATATTTTCGAAATTCCACAGAATGGAAACACGGGTCTATCATAGTTCATCCAAAAATATCTAGAGGTGGCGGAGAGATGGTGTTTAGAAGAGCTATATGAAGATTTTTGTTGCAATGAAGCTGCCCAGGTGAAATTCAAAACAGTAGTGCTATATGAAGATTTTTGACACCTGCACATTGTTCAAAACATTTCAGGAAGAGTTTCTCAAACGTTTATCAGTGACAATAGAAGAAACTGCCAAGAATGAAACAATCACCACAATATTCAAGTTGACAGGAAGGCCATAAGGAGAGCGTTGTGGAACTCAATTGTTTAGGTTATAGTGTTGCTTGCAGTTGCAAGAAACACGAGTCTTTTGGCATTTTTTGTGTCCACGCCTTAAAGGTACTGAATGCAAGAAATCTCTTTCATATACCCTTAAATACATATTAAAGAGGTGGATAAAATCTGCAAAATATAGCATGCTATATGAATATGAACAGGAGATGGCTAACAAGACGAAACGACAGAGTGAGTTTGCTTATGCACAAGACCTTGGAATATGTAGAAGATGTTCTAAGAGCAACGAAGGCAGATCATCTCGAAATAATAGACATAAGAAAGGGTATGATTCCATTATGTTCAATTCATTATCACTTTCTTTTGACATCATAGCTTTTCCTTGCACTAAATTTCCACTTCCGCAGGATAAAGCAATAGATTGGAAAACAGCTTGTAATTAGTTTGTTTTGATCATGATATTAAACGTCTTATAGATTCGTTTATGAATAAGATTACCATAGCGAAACTTAAGAAGCAGATATATGAAATTAATCACCTATATTTTATATTTTATACGAGATATAAATAAAAAGTATAAATCATAATAAAATTGATGAATTATTTGAGCAACTTTAATTAAGAACTTAGTATAAAAATCACTAAACTATACAAAGATAAACAAAGCACATCATATGCTGCAACTTTAGAGAAAATTTCATAAACTAAAAATAATGTTAACAATTAGTTTATATAGTAGAAAGTTAACCTTAATTTGACTTAGTGAAACTCAAACTTGATAAATAGACCTTATCATATTAAAAGAGCAAAATAATAAAATAATAAAATAAAACCTGACACAAATAAATACATATATACTATAGGCCTTAAAATAAACTAAAAGATAAATGAAGAATAGCCTAATTAAAACAACACCAAAGTTAAATTTTGTAATCTGCTAGCAGAATCATATCTCAACTTCAAATGAATGGTTCTTCTTCATCTTGATGAATTATAAGATGTACCATATATCACTCGAAAACTATGAATGTCTAATTTTCAATGCAACTAGAATCGCATAAAATTCATTCTTTAGCTCTAGCTATGGCCAAAATAGTCGAGAAAGGTCAAAATTGAAAATTTTAAATCTTCTTATTCCAATCTTTTTGTAATGTTTGGATGCTCTCCTACAAGCACTTCTTGAACATGAATAAAATTAATTAAGGCTTATTCTTTATTCTTTCATATCCTCTAGAAGTATATCTTAGCCCATATATCATAAAGAAGTCCATTAATTAACTACTTGAACCTATTTGCTCTAAATCTTTTGATTGGACCTATTGGAACCTCTAATGAATCTTTTAATGTTGAAGCTAGGATCACATCAAAAGGACAAAGATTTTTCCTAGTGGAAGTATTAGACAAATCTATGTTTAAAGGAAGACAAACAACATATTTATTACATCATTAGAAAGTATGTGATAAATGATATATGATAGAGTCATTTCTTCTAATTAAAAACAATATTTATTTTAGCAATATCATGATTATTGACAAAGAAATAGATATGTTAATAAGTATATTATTGAGTTTCAAAGGCTAATAGAATGTAACCAACTACAAAAGTTCTAAGAGGATTAAAGACAATAATGAATATTTTATCCATTGGTGAATTTGTTTTACTATTATGCTTTTTTTTTTCTATTTACTAATTTGTTAATTTTATTACACATAATAATCTATTTTATTCTTTCAAACAACTTAAAAATGGAATAATTTTAATAGCTAATAGGTAGATAGTCCTCGTAGTAACAAAACTCTTACTTGCATTATATTACTTGAAGTGATTAGTATACTTGCAATCCAAATTTTGCATCAAGGCTTTACTAAATCCTAATACAAACTATATTTCTCCTTTATTTATACTTACAAAAGTCCTAAGCTAATTTGTGACTTTTGATCAAACTCTTATGATTAATCACTTTTTTTTTATCAATTATGACTCCTGATCATTTAGTCATTTCTTTAATTCTCATGGTAAAAAATGACTCTTCTAACACAGTTAACTCCACTTTAATTGATGGATTTTAGTCTTATCCTCCTGTTTTGTCTTGAACAATCTTGATTCTTTTATGATTGATACGTGGATGTATATTTTTGTTTGTGTAAACAATGATCCCATATTCATTTATTTTTAAAAAGAATGAATATTTTCTTATAATAATTATACTAAAATTTGATTTAGTCAACCAAATATGATGTGGAAAGTGACACTATTAATCCAAAATGATCTATGATGTTACAAAATATACATGACATGTCAATCATTTTAGCTAATCAATTCAAATTAAGACAAGTTTTAGGTATGATACGTGGGGCTTTATAAATTGTACTTGATCCTTTATCTCTTGTATAAAATAAATCTCCATTTCCTCTTTTAAATTTAAATATTTTTCCTTTTAAAAATTACTAAAACAGCAGCCTCAAACTCTATTATGATAAAATCTATGTCCATAACTTGCTATTAAAATTTAATAGATTGTTTGTCTCATTTTAACTTGTCCATTATTAGTGTTACAAATAATGTATAAACGAAACACTTTAGTCCATTCTTTAAGAAGGTACCTAATAAAAAAGAAGTTCATCCCTTTACTTTGGATATTAAAAAATAAATACTTCCCCTTTAAGACAAGTATGCCACTCAAAATACTTAGAAGAAATACGTTCCATTATAGCTGAGTATTGCTTATGCTAATTACATTTGATAGATGGAAAGACAATAACACAACTTTGGAAAATAATGGAGGCTTCAAAAGATTTTTAACATAATTTAATTATCCAAGGTTAATTAAAAACCTAATAAAGAGCTTTTGATTGCCCTTTCTTTATTCTAATAGAAGTCCAACAATATCTTTGTATTTAGGTAAGGAATACAAACCATCGCCTTACATGATTTTCACCGTAATAAGTGGCTTTTATCTAGCTAGTGAGAAGCTTTATGATTTCACATAGATTGATATCAGTCCATTTGAGGATTTAATATGTTGCCTCCAGTACTTATGTTAAAAATAAGTATTAAATAACATAGTTTTGAAACCCGGATCGGCCCGGCGGGTCGACCCGGGACCCGACCGGCCCGGGCCTGGGACCGGTCCGGGTCTAAGTAAAAACCCGTTTGGAAATTGGCCCGGTAAAACCCGGTCGACCCGGTGGGTTAACCCGGAACCCGGGTGACCCGGGAAAACCCGGTTGAGACCCGATCTCACTGAGTTCATCATCCAAGGACCGATTCACTTGGAGACAAACACCAATCCGGAACAACAAGATCTGAACTTACCTGCTGTTGCAAAGGACTCAAGCAATGGCAGCAATAACATTGAGTCCCAGGACGCAGAGTTCTGCAAGAAAAAATATTCTCGCGAAAAAGACCAGGCAAGCCCTAGCAGCAAGGAATTCTTCTTATCTGAATGCGAAGAAGTGCCCCTCATCAACCAAGATGTTTGGAGACCTTCAGTCTCCTCTACCAATACAGATTCTGAGTCCCTTCTACCAATACAGATTTTGAGACCTTCAGTCTACCAATTTTGTGGTTCTGTTTTGGAAGGGAAACCTTTGAGGCCGCCTGTCTATATTGCTGGTCGAGCACATAAGCAAGATGCTTTGGGCCTGTCTTTGAGTCCCTTTTGCACTCTCAAAGAGATTGAAGGTAGTGGTTCGTTATGGATTGATGGCATGGGGGCTGAAACTTTCCTCCCTACTCATTGCAAACCTTTGAGAAATCTTGATCTTGAAAAACTCCCAGAAGACGATGCCGATGAGTCTTCTGATCTTGAAGGAACAACAGAGGAATGGAAAGGAAGCAATTTGCCAGATTCTACTGAATCGTTTCAAGATCTTGGAAGCAGTGGTAAAATTGCATCAACGGGTCCAAAATCAGAACCATACAATAGTCAAGTTGGCATGGACTCATTTCCCAAAGATCCCATCACCTGTTCTCAAGATTCTTCAATCCAGAAAAGTTAATTAATTTCTCTCTTACTCTCCAGGTTTTTTTTTTTTTCTGTGTGTGCGTGTTGGGGAATGAGAGAATAGAAAAGAGTGCTTCAGTGTGGGATTTTTTTAAATTTTTTTTTTTTGGGTTGACCCGGATCAACCCGGGTCAACCAATCTGACCCGTGACCCAGTCATTAGACCAGGTCGACCACCGGGTCGGGTTTCAAAACTATGTTAAATAGGCTTATGCTTTTCAAGAATTTATCTATTTTGCTAAGATTCCTTCTATACTTATATATGTTGCCTCCAATTTAGGAGTGTGGGGGTTAGGAGTATATGAAAGGAGCTAACTGCTAGGGTCGTGTACGAGTCAGAGGCAGAACAATGTTGGGTATTTGGCTTTGGAAAGTGATGACTAGGGTTTTATTCCAACTTCTCTATCGAGGAAAAAAGATAAAGGAGGTTGCTCTAAGTATTTATATTGTGCCTTTGAAATGGCAATGTTTGGCATGGTGAAAGTTCAAAGCAGTCCTTAGAGACTAGCACATTTTCAATTTTCATCCTCCCATAGTTCTAATTTCACAATAGACAACCAAATTTAAGTTAAACAAAATAAAATCTTTCAATTGGGCCTAAATGAAATTAAGTGAACTAATCTATTTTCTTTGCTTTTTTTCAAAGTAATCATTGGCTCTACAAAACTTTCAATTGAAATCACAATCAAAATTTAACCAATTAAGTCTTGAATGAATTAATAGGACCTCTTAAATTATATCAATTTGTCAAATCTAGTCCTTGATCCTTCAATTATACCTTTTGAACCATTATCTTATCCAATCAAAGCTTGAAAAGAAAATTGTTCAGTCAACTCAAAATATTTTATTTAGATTTTCTTGTATTGAGATTGCTTCTAAAAGATTTTTTTGTTATTTATTAAAAATAACAAGGAATCAAAATAGGTTATAACATACAGTGAAATTTTATATATTTGACCCCATTCATAAATAAGTCAAAAAGGTTAAACTAGGTAGAGGTAGTGCGTCTACCTTTGGTTTGTACTCGGCTAGGCAAAAACTTTTAATGGTGGGTTTTGGCAGTAGAGTGGCTCTGCCAAAATTATAGAATGATTCGAGGTTCAACTAGCTAAAATCTAAAATGTGGGGACCTCTAATGTAATTTACCCGACTTTAAAAGTGTTAAAAAATGTCCAATTGCGCGTGGACTTGTCTGCCTCAAGACTCCAGGATCTTTGCCCACATAATTTTATATAATCTTTTCTTTAAGAAGAAGAATAGTCTTACGTTGCAAAGAGCTGAAGCTAAATAAGTTCCGTCAAAAGTCACTATCTTCTTAACAAAAGAGTTACCCAAAGCAATTATTTCTTGTTGGTAAGTTCATTTTTGAGTTTTTTAATCTTTGGTTTGTTCTTTTTCTCTGTTCAAGTTGAGATTTCTGCTGCTTTTGGTTTGTATTGTTTGATTATTGTTGCAGCTCCCAATTCTAGTTGATTTCTCAGCTGGTTTTTTGTTGGCTATTAGTTTTTGTGTCGTGTTAGGTGTTAGCTTAGTGAATTGAGCTTTTCTTGTTCTGGGGTATTGAATTTTGGTAATTGTCTTTCAAGAGACATGACTTTTAGAGTGCTATTTGGTATCTTAATTGATGGAAGTGGTGATAGGAAAAAACAGTGGGTTTGGTAGACTTTCTAAAGTAATAAGCTTTGATGTATATGAGTTTGATTTTGGACTTTTTTCTTGGAGGGTTTAGGGTGTGGTATGTATCATCTTTCATTATTGTAACAAGGAATTTGTAAAGGAGGAATTTTTGGTTTACTTTTTAAAATTTCATAAATGGGGGAGTTCTTTTCTATTGTGATACAATTGTAAAGGAATAAGAATTGGAGAAAGAAAAATCCTTGCGCTGTTTATCGTTATTCTGCTATATGGTTATCAATTTGGTGAGATAGCACACATAGGGAATCTCGTAGTTCAACAAGGGCCTGATCGGGTGTTATTTGGAAGGTTTTTATTTTTTATTTTTTTATTTTGTCTTCAGACAGAAAGATGCAAAGAGTTCGATTATCGTCTCAACAGGCACCGGTACATAAACTAGGGGACTCCCAAATTACATTATCCCCCAAATTTAGAGTGGCTGTGATCCAATCTTCTTTGTTAAACCCTTCACCAGAATTTGAGTCATCTCTGCAATGTGAGCCCCTTATTCCTGGGCTTCCTGATGATATTGCACTCAATTGTCTTCTCCGGGTTCCAGTCCAGAGCCATGCAGCCTGCAAAGCTGTTTGTAAGAGATGGCATTTATTGCTTGGTAATAAGGAGCGGTTCTTCACCCGTAGAAAGGAATTGGGGTTCAAGGATCCTTGGCTCTTTGTCTTTTCTTTCCACAAGTGCACTGGAAAGATCCAGTGGCAGGTTTTAGACCTTATTAACTTTTCTTGGCACACTATCCCAGCAATGCCTTGTAAACACAAGGTCTGCCCTCATGGATTTAGATGTGTTTCAGTAGCTCATGATGGTACACTCTTTGTTTGTGGTGGTATGGTCTCTGATGTTGATTTTCCCCTTGACTTGGTTTTGAAGTATGAGATGCAAAAGAATCGTTGGACTGTGATGAATCGGATGATAACAGCTAGATCATTTTTTGCTAGCGGGGTAATTGAAGGGATGATATATGTAGCAGGAGGCAACAGCTCTGACCTTTTTGAGCTTGACTCAGCGGAGGTTTTGGATCCTGTAAAGGGAATTGGCGTAGAATTGCAAACATGGGAACAAACATGGCATCTTATGATGCAGCAGTTCTTGATGGGAAACTTCTTGTGACAGAAGGGTGGTTGTGGCCATTCTTTTTCTCTCCCAGGGGTCAAATTTATGATCCAAGGACTGATAAATGGGAGAATATGGCTTTTGGATTGAGAGAAGGTTGGACTGGTTCCAGTGTGGTGGTCTATGGGCGCTTGTTTGTGGTTTCAGACCTCGAACGGATGAAGCTCAAGGTTTATGATGCAGAAAGTGATTCTTGGGAAACAATAGAAGGGCCTCCCTTACCGGAACAAATTTCTAAACCATTTGCTGTCAATGCTTGGGATTGCAAAATCTATGTTGTGGGTAGGAATCTTCATGTTGTTGTGGGTCATATCTCCAGGCTGCAGCAAAAGGGCATTTGTGAGAAGAAATGGGGCTTCAGTGTTAGATGGCATGTGGTGGATCCGCCAGATAGTTTCTGTGACTTGACACCTTCAAGCTCTCATGTTCTTTTTGCATAGCTTTCCAGCTTTATTTGTATCTTGTCTTGTATTGTACCGAATAAGCTGTAATTATTTAAAATGTACAATGGTAATAATTGGCTACTGCAGAACCAATCCATCAACTATACTGTTGTTTGATGTTTCTTCTCTTCTAATTCTCGCACTGGGATGTCGTTGTATTTTGTGTAATTGTTGTTGTCTTACTGAAAAAAATGTCCATGAGAGTTCATAAACGTTAGTGATTACCTTGGATACAAGCTCTCGTCTTTTTCCAAGTTCTTTTTCAACTTCTTTAATACCAGTATTTTGGTATTTTCAGTAAACAAAACATATAAATAGCTATTACCATGTTACATTTTGGAGCGTGCTTCAATGATTCTTCTTGAACTCTCCAAACAAGTGCTGTAATGGAAACAACGATTGAATTCCAGATGCGGCAATGATCAGATCTCTCCAGCTACTGCACAGGATTCCAAAGTGGAGTTCTGTCACATGTATACTTGTAGCAATCAGAAAATGACGCGATACAAAAGCCTCGAGTCTGCAAGGCCGGGATCTTGGGGCCATCTTTTTGACAAAATAGAAGAAGCAGAAGACATCTGTATTCAGCTGCAGCGTAGGAGACGGTACTACTACAACATTTCCACTGCTTTATCTGAAGAGAAGCAAAATTGGATGATCTGAATGTAACTTTATAGCCCATGATTAATCGCACGGAAATTATTTATTCGAGTGTTATAATATATCACATTTGCCAAAAAATCATAACACTTGGGAGTTCATCTAAATTTTTGGGTTAAGCACAAGATGATGCAAAAATCTGTCTGGTTTCGATACAGTCAATGTCATCAAGATGGTATGAGGATGATATGCTCACACCAGACAGCAATGTTGATGAGAATAAGATTTTCAAGAAAGAGAAGGAACTTTTGGACATGGGAAATGAGATTTTAGAGAGAATGAAACCTTAAAAGAGGGACGGGGAATGTTAAGAAGGAAAAATTAGATTCAGCAGAGAAGCTGCAAAGCGATGGAAGGAGGCAGGGCAGGCGTAGATTTACGAGTTGCTAATGATTTAGTGAGAAAGTTAGTGTCATCGCCTGTGCTATGAATTATGCTAATGCGGGTTGCTACTTTATGCTATGAATTCGTTGAAAGAGTAGATAGAAAAAACTGATAGTATTTTTTTTAATTGAGATTTTTTTATCAAAAAATAAAAATATGAAAATTCATCACGACAATATATGAAAATCAAATTATTTTCATGATAAAATAGGGAACAACATAATTTTAACATGTAAAATATCTTCTTCTTCTTTTTCTTCATGCAAGCAATCCAGACACCATGTTGTTGAGCAAACAGTTTTTTGCTTTAGTTTTTTGAATTTTTGTCAAAATGTTTTTCGTTAAAACTCTTTTATCTTATTTATATTTTTGTTTTTTGTTTTTACAAAAACATGTCTTTTTATTAATAACATATTTTCAAATAAAAACTTATTGTGATATGAAAAATAAGTTTTAATTAAAAAAAACTTGATAATTTTATGTTATTGTATGTGAAAAAAAGAAGGAATAATTCATTTGAGAAAATTATTAAAAATATATAATAAAAATAGTATTTTATACTCATTGAATATTCATGAGAAATGTTTTAATTTATTTTTGGAAATTAAGCTCATATATAATTATTCTTAAAATAATTAATAATACTAACATAAAAATTCTAATCTTATTTGAAAAGTGTGGTATCATTTGGTGATTATTAACATATTATTATAATAATTTTATTTTAAAATAGCAAAATTATAAAATAAAATTAAGATGAAAGGACAGGAGAATTAAGCCGAGGGGTGTATTGGTTTGAAATAATGGATTAGGCATGTTTGGGCTAGAAGGTCAAGCCGTATTCATGACCTTTAAAAAAACACCTACGTTCACTTAGTTTTTTTTTTTTTTTTTTAAAGGTGTAATAGATAAAATGTTATTTGTTTAGATAAATATTGTGTCGTCCCTTAAAATAATTTTTTAGTATGAGTTGATTGAAAAATTAGAAATTGAGTGTTTTGGGTTCCAAAAATTAAATTCAACTTGTTTCCATCTAAAAAACATTTTAAAAAATAATCTTAGAACCTGATAACCCATTCCAACCTTAAAACATACTCCAATTATTCTAAAGACTCAAAACCAAATATCAAAATATATTTTTTAGGTTCTTTTTTTTTTTCTTGTGATTTAAGGTCCAAAATAAAGTTTTTTTTTTTATTATTATTGAGCAAGGCTTATATGACTTTTATTAATGGATCAAAATCATATCCACCAACTCTTTACACCATATAAAGACAGATCTCCTCTTATATCAAAATCAAATTGAATATATTAGATTCAACAAGATCAAATAGTAATGAGCACTTTAATTGCATCTTTATTTGTTAATGTATTTTCTCATGTGATTGATTATTAAACCTCTAATTCTATTTAGAGAACCTTAGAATCATTTTTGGTTTCACTGTCGATAACCCTAATTATTTCTCTTCACTCAATTCTTTTTGAAATGATCTCTTACTACATGACTTCAATGACTCTAATTAGACTGATATTATTGGTGATTGAAAATCTACAGGTGCTTATGCTATCTATCTTAATCGTACCCTTATTTCTTGAAAGTCTAGTAAGAAGAAAATGATTTCTCAATCTTTTACAAAGGCTAAATATAAGACTATTACTAATGTAGTTTCTTTATGTCTAAACTTAGTTATCCATCCTCTTCTTCTCATATCTTATTGTGTAATAATATTGGAGCATTTTATTCATGGCTAATATGAAATATGTTGAAAGTGATTTTCATTTTGTTTATGATATGGTCGCAAAAAAGAAATTACAAGTTTGGTTTATTGCCACTAATGATCCATTAGTGGATGTTTTTACTAAACCATTTAGTTATGATTGTTTTTCCTTTTTCCAATCCATGTTGTGATGTGGACACTCTTCAAGATATACTAAAATTATATTTGAATGTTTTGCAACTTGACCCGGCAATATCCTGCCTTGGTTAATCAAAAGCATACACAATGATCACCCCCACCCTACCCATGTAAAGAAACATGAACAAGTGGTATAAAATCACGACAAAATTGATCAATCCTTCAAATAGTTTGCAAGCTCAATCAAGAACTTGGCATGAGAAAAACTCAACCACACAAGAGATAGCAAGAATGTCGATTTCTTTATTAAAAGTAGTCTTTTTTTTTTCTAATCTTAAAAAATCTCTACAAAAGAGTATTTATAATAGAAAGAATCCTAAGTCTAATAAGATATCCTTAATAAATATGGATAATAAAAGCTCTAATATCTCTAAAATGGCTAATAATAACTAAAAGATAAATAAAATAATAGCTCAACTAATTTAAATAAGATTAAAGTTGTTTTGTAATTTATTAGTAGAATTAAAGCTCAACTTCAAATGCATAGTTTTATCATGTCTTAATGAATTATGAGTGTCATATATCACTGGAAATATATATGTGTGTGTATACTTTCTAGTGCAATTTTGTTTTTTTTTAAATATTCATATAGTTTTCATATGTAATTATTGAAAAATAATTATAAATATTATGAGAGAAAGCTCTGATCTTACGAAACAATTATGGGATAATTGAATAATTTTTTAACCATCATTGTAATTATTTATTTTAACAAAATTTTATTTTAAACTATATATATATATATATATAAACAAAAGAAGAAGATGAAGGCCATGAGCATCAAGCCTAGGCTCGTGTGCCTGGTCTTAAAAAAAGAAGGGATTATGTGTCCAAACTCTTGTAGGGCAAGTTCACAAACCTGGGCTTAAGAAAGAAGCAAGGTGCACCTTTTTCTAAAGAAGCAAACGGCATGTCATCCACCGATGTAGATGATGTGTCTGATACAATGATTTTTTATTGCCCTCATTATTGAGAAATCAAGTTCTAAGGTTTTAGATTCCTATAACCCAGTTTTTAACATTTTCTTTTGTCTAAAAGACACCCAAAAAAATAAACTTTTAAAAAAAGCATTCTTAAAATCTCAATAACCTTATTTTCAAGTACAAACATATTTTAAGTTGCCTAAAATTTAAAAATCAAATCATAATTATTAAACTTTTATCTATTTTTTTCAACATGATTAGAGACAAAAACCATCTTTTATTGAACTATTTTCATTAAGATAAATCCATTGACACTAAAACTGATATTTTTTTTTATGTTAAAATATGAGATTAAAACCCCTCTCTTTTATTTTTACCCAAAAGTTTTCTCTCTCCTTTTGCTAGTGCTAGAGCAGCTCCAACAGAGCAGGCAAATGAAGAGGCAATTGTACTTTGCCTTTTATTTCTTTACTTATTGTATTCCAACGGAAGAGGCAAATCAATAGCCAAAATGGCTTTTTGCTTTCTTAACAACCATTTCTACATTTAACTGTAGAAATGTCCAAAATGGCCAATGGTTATTTTTATAGCTGTTGGCCAACAACTCTTTTTTTTTTTTTTTAACATGGGAAAATTTTGTTTATAAATACATGAAGAAAAAACTTGTAGTTTTAAATTTTTGTATTGTGCCTCACCCTTCTCTCAAATTTTCAAAAACAAGAATCAATTATTCTCCGGTTAATTATTAACATCGGTTATGTTAATTAGCTTAAATTAAAAGGTATGCTTTTTTAAAAGCTTTTCTATTTTCATTTTAATATCTCTTGATTTTTTAGAAATTTTGTTGTTAATTTAATATTTGTGATGAGTTTTATTTCTTTATTATTTTATGTTTTTAATATGGGTTAAAGAAGACAATTTTTATTTATGTTATTATCTTTGATAAAATTGAGAGAAATTAATAATGGTAGTTGATATTGATAAAAAGATAGAGTTGCATATTTAAAATTTATTTTTGATTGTCTGTTTTAATTTGAGGTCAATTATATTTTGTCTTCTTGAAAATGCAATTAAACCAGTATATCGATTCTCTTTTAGTTCCAAAAAATGGTCAAATTGTTATGTTAGAACAAGTAGAAGGCAATGCTTATTATTAATTCGCATGTATGAAAACTACAAAATTGCTAGACATTGAATGTGAGCTTCTTTTACACTCTCTTATAAGGTTTTAACTTGAGTTTTTTTTTTTAATGTAGATGGATTCAAATTTTCCAAGCTCTTTTACCAACTTTCTTATGAGTGAGTCAGAAGATATTCTCTCTCAACCAAGTGATTCTAATCAATTAATTGATGACTTAACATGCTCGAATTTAAATGTCCATTCGGCAAAAAAATCACAAAGAAGTAAAAATTTCTCACCAGAGGATGATTGTTTACTTGTCTCTGCATGGCTAAATACAAGCAAGGATCCAATTACAGGAGTTGATCAACAAACAAAACAGTTCTGGGCTCGTGTACATGCTTACTTTGTAGAGAATGGAGGAAACTTGAATAATCGTTCACAAATAACCATCTCAAGTAGATGGCAAGAAATAAATAGAAAAGTCGGTAAATTTGTTGGATTTGTTACTCAAATTGAAAATCGTCAGCAAAGTGGAATGACCGAAGAATCTAGGGTAATGTTAATATTCATTTCTATGTTGAATTGTTTAACATATATTTTAACATTATTTAATTTATTTATTTATTTACCAGATTAATGATGCTCGGCAAATGTATGCTTCTTGCGTTGGCAAAGGATTTCAACTAGAACATTGTTGGGTTATCTTAAGAAAAGACCCAAATGGTAATTTGAGCGTGCAAGTCAACATCAAAGGTCAAACAAGAAACAAAAAGGTCATGTCAATGCAAGTCCGGCTTCATCAACTCTATCTACCCCTGATTCTGTTAGTTTAGGAGAAGATAATGAACCATTGATTTATCAAGATAGACCAATCGGTCAGAAGGCTGCAAAGGAATGACTTAAACGTAGACAAGGAAAAGATAAAGTTGGGGATGCAACTGTAACGAATCTGTTACAACAATTCAGGGATACTCTAGTTGAAATTGAGGATCAGAAGAAACAAGACAAAAAAATTATGTTAGAGCAACAAGCCATGCTGATTCAACAAAGTCAAGAGAAACAAGAATTGGACAGGATTGAGAAAGAAGAAGAAATTATGAAAATGGATATTTCTAATCTGGATCCAATTTCTGCAGCGTATTTTCAAAATAGAAAGTTAGAAATTATGCAAAAGAGGGGTTTTGATTTTTAATTAACTTTGATTGATTTATTGTAATGTAATGTATTTTTAATTAACTAGATTTATTTATTGTTTAATGTAATGTATTTTTAATTAACTAGATTTATTTATTGTTTAATGTAATGTTTTTTTAATTAAATATTTAGAAATTCATTGGTTATTTTAAATATATTGTTATAAAAGTGGTATCAATTCATAATACTTTTTTGAAGTTCTTCTACCACTTAACAATAATAAGCAGGATTAATTAACTTAAAAGATAACAACAATAAGTAGGATTAATTAACTTAAAAGATAACAACCATAATGAAAAACAACAATAGAAAAACAACAATAAGTAGGATTAATTAACTTAAAAGATAACAACCATAATGAAAAAAAAAACATAAAAAACTTGAAAATTCTGATGACATAAGAAGTTCAAAGCTAATGATTCTACTCGTTACCATATTGTTCCCATAAATGTTCAACCAAATCTTCTTGTAGTTGAGAGCTAGTTGCTCTATCCCTGATTCGATTATGAGTTTGAAGAAAATCATGTAGTTCTGGTATTTCACCATGTGACACTGATATAAATGAATTAACTTCACGTTTATGGTCAAATCCAAGGTTCATTGCTCCTTCATCTTCAATAATCATATTATGCATTATTATGCAAGCTTTCATAATATTTGCAAGTGTTTCTTCATCCCAGTATCGAACAGGTCCACGTACAATTGCAAAACGAGATTGGAGCACTCCGAATACTCGCTCTACATCCTTTCTTGCAGACTCTTGCTTACTTGCAAAATATTTTCTCTTTGCTCCTAATGGCCTTGGGATTGTCTTAATAAAAGTTGACCAATTAGGATAAATCCCATATGCTAAATAGTATCTCATTGTATATTCATGCCCATTAATTGTATAATTGACAGGAGCAGTACGAGCTTCAGCAAGTGCAGCGAAGATATGTGACCGATCAAGAACATTAATATCATTTAATGATCCAGGCATTCCAAAAAAGGCATGCCATATCCAAAGATCTTGTGAAGCCACCGCCTCTAAAATTATAATTGGTTCACAACAATGACCAGTATACATCTCATGCCATGCAATTGGGCATTTCTCCCATTTCCAATGCATACAATCAATGCTCCCTAACATCCCTGGAAATCCACGCTGCTCTCCAATTGATAATAATCGACAAACATCGGCCTCGTTTGGTGCCCTTAGATACCAATCACCAAAAACTTCTACGATTGCTTTGACGAAAGCTCTAAGACTTTCTATCGCAGTGCTTTCTCCAATTTGAAGATATTCATCAGTAAGATCTGCAGGAATACCATATGCAAGTATTCTGTGAGCGGCAGTTACCTTTTGAAGACAAGATAAACCAAGAACACCGAGAGCATCTGTCCTTTGTTTGAAATATGGATTATGAGCTTCCACTGCATTTGCAATCCGAAGAAAAAGACGACGACTCATCCTAAATCTTCTTCGAAATTGAGTTTCAGTGAATTTAGGATTTTCAGCAAAATAATCATTATATAACCTCAACTCACCTTCCTTTCTATTACTATTGACAATATTGTGGCCACGAATAGAGCCACGATACCCTGTTCTCCGCCCTTGATTATTCGATTTTTCTTCAGCAACCACAGCAGCAGCAACTTGAAAAGCGATCACATGAGTGTCATCATCAAAATCAAAAGCATCATAAAAATTAAAATTAGAATGATTCATGATGAATTTTAATGAAATATATTTTTGATCGGAGAGAAAACAATGGAATGATGAGAAAAAATGTTAAGATATATGAGAATATTTATAGATGGATTATTTTTTAAAATTTTGAAATCTTAGAATGTTGGCGGTTATTTTTTCAAAATTTGAAATTTTAAAATTAAAAATTGTGGAGGTCATTTTTTTGAAATTTGAAATTTTAAAATTTAAAATGGTAGCGGTTATTTTTTTAAAATTTGAAATTTTAAAATTAAAAATGGTGGCGGTCATTTTTTCAAAGCATGAATTTGAATTTACTTTTAAAAAATTAAATTTTTAACAGTAACATATAAAACTGAAAATTAAAAATATTAATATAAATAAATTTTAAGTTTAATTTTAAATTATATCTTTTAACTTTCATATTATTTCATTAAATTTTATATTATTTTTATAAATTACTAATATTAATTATATAATTAATAACATCATAATTATATTATATATAAAATATCTAAATTAGTTACATAATTATATAAAAATGAATTTAACATGAAATATATTAAAATATAAATAGCTTTTTTAAATAGTTTTTTACCATTGGAATACACATAATCAAAAAAGCTATATTTCTACTATTCAAAAAGCCATTTTATCAATTTAGCTTCTCAATTTAGCTTTTTGCATTGAAGATGCTCTTAGGGGCTGAAACGTAAGCTTTGAAAGAAAAATAAAAAAAACATTAACTAGAGTGTAGAAAGATATGCCTATTATACAGTAAAAACATAAAAACAACCGTTTCTTTCTTCTTCTTCTTTTAATTTTAGTCTTTATTTTTTTCATTTTTTTAACATAACCCTACAATTGTACATCGTAATAGCTCTTTATTTAAATTATAGAAATAATCTTTGTAATAAAGCATTCGCTAGAGTGACAAAACATCAAATAGAACAACATAATTTGCAAGATAAAAATTAAAAAAAAAAAAAAAAAAACCAAGGTTGAATGGCCAGAGTACAAAATATAAAAACTCCTTGGACAGAAAAATGGCTATAAAAAGTGGAATGAAGATGATAATAAATTTGGGTGAACAATAGCAGCGTAGTGAATTCTCCATCTCTTTGTAGTTTTAATTAGCTTTTATAAAATGTAGAGGCAGGCCATGTCCTGCTTCACGGTTCTTAAAAAAAAATCCGCTATTAAAACTTTCTAATCTAATTATAATTAAAAAAATATAATTTAATTGATCAAATTCTAAATTTATTTTTAAAAAATTATAAATTCAAGTTTTATAAATTTTACAATCATTAAAAACTTATATAATTATTAATATTACTTTTAAAACATGTAAAATTAATAAAATAATCACAAATTAATTTAAATATCTATCTTAAAAAAAATAAAAATAAAAACCTTGGAAATCCCTCACCGTTTCAACACCGATGGCACATGTTTCATCAACCCTAGGCTGTCTTTGTCAATTATGTCTGAAAATAAAATATTCAAACATTAAACATTGCATGTGAGGCAAAGACAAAAGCGCGAACCTAAACAATTTTGTTGTGCAGAAGTCATCTAAAGTAGAAAACAGCCGGTCGTCTTCGTTGTTCGAATTTTCAGCTTCCCATACCAAAAACATTGACCACAACTAATTTACAAGGGGAAACTGACACAAAAAAGCTTAATCAACATGATCACATGTTTAACAAAAAAATATTAAATAGTTGCCGATTAAGCTGAAAAATGCAATAGTGAAAGGATGGGGATAAATAATTACAACACAACGTATTATTCAAGGTAAATAAATTTAAATTTACAATCCTCAGAGCCTTAATTTGAGGCCAGAAGAACAATAATTAAAGAAACAAGTGGGGAGAGATTCCCGCCTATAAACTTCACCTTCAATCTCTTCTCTCCTCTTTCTTCTCTTACATTTATGTAAACAAATAGATTTATATTACTATAAGCACATTCACTCCTCTCTTGCCTTGTTTCTCTCATAGTTTTTGACTTTCTGGAGAAAACATGCCTCACTATTTCTTGGATCTCTCCCCATGTTGTTTCTTTGTTTCTATAACCCAAAATTGAAAGAAAAGAAAAACTGTACTGCATGTACGTGCAGTTTCAACTCCATATGTGGCCTCTTCTTACTTTACCTATGCCTCTTCTGCGCTTGCTGCTTCTGTTTTTCGTTGACTAGAAGATTAGCATAGAGAATCTCATTCCACGCATCCGGCACACCGGGAAGACACCAATGGCTGCAGTCCTGGAAATGTAACGGTGATTTCCTTTCCTCCGGTGACAGGTTTTGCTTCCTATAGACTGAAGGGTGCCCATCCTTCCGATAATCAGTCATCTGTGTAACATTTAGGTATGTGACATGTGTTTTCATGTTTCTCAACACTTTCTCAAGAACCAGCATCTTCGGTGGATACTGCCTTAGGTATGTGACGTTTTTTATGGGTTCAGCCTCACTGTCACATTGCCCACCAGAATTCCATTGCCCACCGCTGCATAAAGACAGAAGCAACAAATATTAAATTACCTGCTCCAAAGCTACAATGGTGCTTAAATTTAAACAAAAATACCAAGAGAACGGCAATGGAGCACCATTCCTATCTGAGAATTCCAAGACCAATCTATAGTTTCTTATTTTAAAGTCTTGATGCCACAAAAAACATGATCTTGAGCATGAAAACAAATATTAGTTTTACCATTACTCCCTCGAAAGTCAAAAGTGGAATCAAATCAAATGATATGGGAGAAGAACACAAGGAAATCTATCATTAACAATTAAAATATTAATTGATAGCATTTCACCTGAAATGGGAAGCAGAATATCCTCTGAAGAAGACCAGAGATTTCATTGGATCTACATTTGCATCAACCCATCTGGCCCATGTTGTCAAAGCTTTTCGAAAGGCCTCTAGAACATTCAACTCATTATACACATGACTCCCTTCTTGGTAATAATCTTTCCTGCAAATACCAGCAGGAGGTTTAGTTTCCTCCGGAAAACAGAGAAACCGAAAAACAATAGAACCGCAGAGGTAAACTATGAACTCACCCTTTGGAAGTTTTGTCGTGAGTCCACCAGTGTCCAGTATTGAAGACGATGATATCTGCACTTTTATATTGACTGGAAGACCTCCCTACTAAATCAAGCCTAAGTGTGTCCCTCATCGATCCATCTTTTTCGGGCATTTCCCATTCTTGAACTAAGAAAGGCGATACAAAGAAATCAATTGTGCAGTTATAATCCTGCCAATCATGCAACGACAGATTTCACAGAGTTAGGAGAAAACAAATCGAAAATACAAGAAATTCAGTTTACAAAGATTGAGCAGATGGAATTGATAACCTACTTTGAATAAAAAGGAGTATGAAGCTTCCCCTCGAAAATGATGTCTTCCATTCACTTCAAAAACCTTGCTTTGATCTTTCACTGATCCTTTTAGAATACAAACCAGAGACTCCCACATATTCCTGTTCAGGGAATCGCCAACGAAAACAAGTCGCTTTCCTCTCAACATATCCAGCATATGGCGAGGATTCAACCTGAGCAAAACAATTCAGATTAACAAACCTTGGAATTAAAAATAAATTTATTTGATTGACCCTTTTTAATTGAAGTGTTTTACGAATCATACACCACAACACGAACTTGATTGATGCATCCAATGAACAGGAGAAGACACTTTCTAAATCAGGTAGCAGAAGATAACTGAGAGGCCAAAAATAATTGGATCGCTTATAATTGTACGTCCAAATCCTCACTAATCTCAAAACAAGCATGAAATCCAAAATATAAATTGATAAATTGGAGTGATTTTCTACGAACCAAAGCCCCGCCCCAAAACATAAAAGTTTCCCCATAAAAAATAGCAGAAAAACTTAAAAAAGAAGATACATACCTTGGTAAAGTGCATCCTTTAGGCTTCCATTTATATTTCTGGTAGTCTTTATCAGGCCTGCCATTAATTATACAATTAAACTGCTCATCAATCAATGAACAAGACCCGGGTTTGTAAAGCGGATACGAATCATCCTTGACCCATTCTCCATCAAAAAAATCGCAATTTGCCAAATTCTGCACCCGATTATCAAGTCCCCGCTTCACTTCCTTCCCTGAATTGGTTTCATTGCTCTGTTTTGTCGCATTACTTTGTTTCACAAGTGATGCAGTAAAATTTGATGACACAGTCTTACCTGCATCACCTTTATCTTGATTTCCAGAGCCTTCCTTTACCAAAGAACCTGACTTCGTGGGTGTGTTTTCACTTTGATTTGCTGCTACCTGGATTGTAGTTGGGTTAGCAACTGTGGTTTGATTTGGCTTTAAAACTTGACCTTTATCAGAATTCACTGCAGTTTGAGTTTGATTATTTGCAAGGCTGGCCTTTAATGACAACTGAAGAATTAGAGGTCCGGTTTGGTTGCAAAACTGTGCTTTGAGTGAGGTTTTTTACACTTATTGGGTCTTTAACTTCTGTTCTAGAATTGGGTGATAAGGTGTTATTAGATCTAGTAGTGTTTTGTGAAGGCATTGAAGAGAAACCACGGCCTTGCTCTTGTGAGGTGGCTGCTGATGTGTTGTTGGGCAAGAAGTAAGAGAAAATCGAAGAAAATTGAGATCTATGAGAATCGAAAGAAGCAGTACTAGTGCTGGTACTAAAAATATTAGTAAACCAGGGAGAGGATGAGTTTGGAGAAGGACTGAATGCCAAGAAGATAGTGAAAGCAACAAAAGCAAACATGAAGCCATAAGCGAAAGTCACAGCTCTCCTTGTTTTAAGGATAGAAGATAGGTTCTTCATATCTGTAATGATGTTACCTCCACTGATGGAAGAGAGGTGTTTATTGGCTGTTGTGTCAGCCATGGAAACTGAACACTTTATCTTCTTCTCTGGTTTCTATCTCTGGAAAAAGAGAGAGGGAGGGAGGAGGAAATGGTACTGTTGTTTAAGAGTGAGAAAGAGAGAGTTGTGTGGTGTTAGAACTTAGAAGTCTAAAGTGAAAGTTGATGATGTCTTAGAAAGAGAGAGAGAGAGAGAGTAGTGGAGAGACAGTCTTCTATACGACAGCGTCTAGAGAGATGAAGTTTGGTTTACTATGGGTGGACGAGGAAGAGACGATAGTAATCATTCGTCAAAAACTATGCAGTTAAGGAAAGGAAAGATTTTTTACTGTGATAGACATGGTTTCGAGGAATAATAGCATTAGTATTAAAAAAATATTTTTAATATTAATATATCAAAATAATTTTAAAAAATTGATTTTTAATAAAAAAATAAAAATTTTAAAAATTTCAAAACTAAATAATCTTTATCGTATTTCCATGCCAACAATATGTCGTACTTGCATAATTCCCTGGATTTATAAAAACTAAATAATCTTTAAATTTGTATTTTCAATCTAAAATACCATCAATCAAATTCCGTAATTAGGGGCGCAGCTAAGGGAGATTGGCATGGCCAGGCTTCCCGGGGGGGTATCCCTTATTCTTCCTTTAACAATTTAGAATTTTAGAGTTAAAACTATTAAAATTTAAATTTGACCCTCTAAAAAGAATTCCTTTTTTTAGTTGTTAAAAAATCATTTAATCTGTAAATATTTTAAAGGAAAGATATTTAAACCAATTTTTTATTTTTTAAATTTCATTTAATATATAAGAATCCATTTAAAATTGTTATAGTAGTGACAATTAAAAATAATCTTTGTTTAAGAATGTATTAAAATAAAGATTTTTTAATTTTTAAAAATTATTTTTAATTTGAACACATTAAAATGATTTAAAAATATAAATATTTTATTTTAAAAAAAATTAAAATTTTTAAAAACATAATTTAAATCACATTCACAAATACTAGAAAGAAAAACCAAACCTAGCAAGAAAAAATTTAAATCTCCTAGGAATTTAGGAGCAGCTTATCAATAACAGGGAGGTGGCAGATATGAATCCCACCTCCTGAATTAGGGATGCCCTTGTAATTCCACTCCACATCATTCAGTTTTATCTCCGTTTCTTACCCCTTCACATTAAAAATACTTTTCCGTGTGGGACCGTATGCGACCTGTGTCCTTTTTCTGAAGTACCCAAAAGTCCGTACCTGAGATTAAAAATCAACGGTCAATATTTAAGCAGTACCAACTCCATAATTTTAGTAGGGAGTCGTCGGTGAGCGGCTGTGTGGCTGTGGCGTTATGTGATTGGATGGACCCACCAAGCGGAGAATCCAACTGTACCTATAATTGTGCTGGAGCCAGCGCGCACCGCCACTTGATGTATCATGTATCTCATGTCATTGTCGAGTCCGTTTGTCTTTGCGGTAACTGCTGCGTTTTTGTTTAAACACGTGTTTGGTTATAAAATAAAACTGCAGTTTGGTTTATGGGTTTTGACAAAGTAATTTTTTCATGCTTCTCATCCAGCGTGGTCTGTATTTTTTACGTTTCATTCTCCATTGATCACTTTTGCAAAGTGAACAGTGGAGAACATGTCCACTATCAACACCAAGCCCTTCCCTTCAACTCACGGCAAGCAACTCATCACCATCAACAACACAAAAAGCTCTCATCCTCCGGCCGACGACCAACAACTCATCCCCTCTTCACCGTAATCAGCAACAACAGCCACTATGTATGTAATCGCAGAACCAACTCCACCTTCAACCAAACCCGATCTGTCCAAGCCATGACAGAATCTCCTTCAGCAGCTCCTGCACGCCGTCCCCCTCCTTTTCGCTGGTTGCTCCTCTTGGTCACAACCCCCTAAGCTATTGATAGAACCCATCTAAAAATAATAAAGGCAGGGAAGAAAAATAATATCGAATCTTTATGCTGCGTTTTTTTTTTTTGCAGGTTTTGGCTAGCTCTCATTGATGGGATAAAAAAAATATCTTCCATTATAATTGATTTCGCACTTTCAAGACATATATTTTAACTTAGTGTTTAAAAAAATGTTTTTAAAATATAATATTTAAAATTGTTATTTTTTAAAAGCGTGATGTTTAAATATATCATGTTTTTTAATAATAATAAAATTTATTAAATTTCATGTTTATAAAATATAACATAATTAAAATATGCTAATTTAAGAAAAACCGTTTTAATTAGTGTCCGAGGGAGTCAAATACTGCAAGAAAAATTGAGCCAACTGTTTTTATTAATTTTATTTATTCCCTTTCCCCACATCTTCTCTGTTTTTATTTTTCTTTTACTTTTATTATTAAACGACCACTGCTGTTATCATTTTACATTACTAATTTATACCATATATTATAGTAACAATTAGATAATTTTCCATGTGACGCCGGTCATATCAAAATAATTTACATAGGAAAAATCTCAAGTTATGGATAACTTAATGTTGTTGTGCACTTACAGAATATTTAAAAATATAATTCTTGTCGGATGAATTTTTTATGTGATGGAATTATAGATATATAATTTAATGAAACAATAAAAAATATTTTATATAAAATATGATTTATTTCATGATGTAATAGCAGTAATTAAATTGACAATATTTAAATTAAAAATCATCAATATTAATATATATTTTTAAAAATTATTTTATAACCTCAATTTTAAAAGTATTCTTAACCAAACACATTAAACTATTTTTTCTTCAACCTCAATTTCAACCACAGTTTTAACCAAACACTTATTTTTTCAAATTAACCTCAACTAAAAGTACTTTTTATAAAACAATTTTTTTAAAACCACAACTACAACAGCTACCGCAATACCAAACGCACTCATTATACCCTGTTTCTACTTTCTAGTCATGCCAAATGTGTCGTTTTGAATAGCTGCTATGAAATCTGAAACTATTTCTTACAATAAGTTACATGATAAAGAGTAGATTTAAGGAAAGGAAAGGAAAAAAGAAACATAAAGAGAAAGAGAAGAATTAGAAATTGCATCTTTTCTGTTTTTTCTATATGTTTCATGTCAAACAAGTCGAACATAAAAAAATTTATTTACTATCGTATTTTCTTGAATTTGTTTTTATTCACATTAAATATTTGGGTCAGCTTATGCGTACCTCGACTAATCTTCACATGCCTTAAATTTAATAATCAGGTAAACCATCAATGATCATCAATATAACAACCACATGATTTGAATATGAGATTACAGGAAAAACAAACTTTTTGATTACAAACTCTTATTATTGGACCACATACTAGATGGTTTATTTTTTAAAATTTAAACAATATAAGCTGGTAGGTTATTAAGTGAATTCATTGGTCAACAAACATCTAAGGATTTTTTTTTTTGTCTAAGAATGAATAATTTCATTTTTTTTATATATGTATTTTATGTGAAACTGTGTATAATTATTTTAGGCAGATTCAATAAAATTATGCAAAAAAAAAACTAAAAGGAAATGCTCTTTCACTATAAAGAGTGTGTTTGGTATTGCGGTAACTATTGTAGTTGTGGTTTAAAAAAAGTTGTTTTATAAAAATTACTTTTAGTTGAGGTTGGTTTGAAAAAATAGATGTTTGGTTAAAACTGTGGTTGAAATTGAAGTTGAACAAAAAGTAATTTAATGTGTTTGGTTAAGTACATGCTTTTGAAATTGAGGTTATAAAATAATTTTAAAAAATATATATTAATATTGATGGTTTTTAATTTAAATAATTCTTTATATAAAATATTTTTTATTGTTTCATTAAACTATCTACAATTCCATCACGTATGAAATAAATCCGACAAGAACTACAGTTTTTTTGGTTTATTAAACGTGCAACAACATCAGGTAAAATATAATCAGGAATAAAATTGGGATTGCGATCAAATGCTACGTCATTAAGCAATTTTTTTTAAATTTATATAGTGTCATTAAATAATGTCAAACACTAGTTTTTTGAATAAAACATAATTAAAAAAAATAAAAAATAACTTTTATTTTTTATTTTACTAGATCGGACCCGTTTCAATACATTTTAAGTTTTGAACTGGAACCGGTGCGACCAGAACAGTGAAGCCGACTACACTGTTCATGCTAATTAATTAGCATGTCGTGGATAGAAAGCAACAAAGAGGCAGGAATACGATGAGAGAAGCATGTAATTTTTGCTTCAACAAAACAATATTTTCAACGGAGATAATAATAGGGTCCACATATAAAAATCACAACTGATTTCATAATCAAACACTGTATTGTTATTGTTATATAATAAATGCAGCCACACACTCAGCCAAACGGGCTCTTTAGGTTTAAGAATTATAAGTGGATTTTAGGTTTGTACATATTGTGATTTGACATCGTAGAAATGGCCATTTGAAAATTACGTGTAGGATTTTGGATTTGTACATGTTGTGATTTGAAAATAATGTTGGGGATTTGGGTGGATTGGTGATGATAATGGCATTCTTGTAATTTCCGTTGCAGCTTTCTTTTCTTTGCATTGCTGTCCTATTCTAGGATTTCCAGAAAAAAATAAAATAAAATAACTAAATATTTTTTTTTCTCTGCATGGTTATTTCTTCGCCACATTTTTTTTCCCCTTCAAATCACCATATTGCTAGAAAAAGAAGGAGAGAATAAAGCACAACCTGATAGATGAGAGAGAGAGAGAGAGAGAGAGAGCATATAAGAGAAGAAGAAAACGTTGTAAAGAAAGGGATTGGATCTATTCCACCTTTAATTTGAACTCTGCTTTAACACTCTCTTAACCCTAAAACTCTATTTTTAATTTTATCTCAAATATCATCGACACATGTTTCAAACAATTTCCTAGCGGTATTGCCTTAGAAAATATTTAATTTTTATCCCTTGTATCATGAAAGGTGATATAATATGGCAACTTTAAAAACGCTATACAAATTATGTTTTTTAAAAATTTTATTTTTATTTTTTTTGTTAATTTTTTTTAAAATTGTTTTTTAAATTGTTTTGATGCGCTGATCTCAAAAATAATTTTTTAAAAATAAAAAAAAAATCATTTTAATACATTTCAGCATGAAAAATATTTCAAAAAACAACTACAACTACACTTTTAAACATGTTTTATAGTGCCAAAAAAAGCATGGATTGTAGATGGTTTTAACCATCATGATCGTTGTAAGCTCCGCATGTTTATTTGATTTTTTTTAAGAGAATTTGTAAGTGTGATTATAGTTGTTTTTCAAAGTGTTTTTTACTCAGAAATACATTAAAATAATATTTTTATTATTTTTTAAAAAATTATTTTTGACATCAACGTCTTAAAATGATCTAAAAAAATAAAAAAAATATAATAATTTAAAATAAAAAAATATTTTTTTAAAAAATACTTTTAAAATAAAAAATAAACAAGTACCATTATAAAAAGCAAAAGAATAAAAAGAAAAGAAAAGAAAAAAGGCTTGGTATGATTGAAATGGAATCCCTGTTGAAAACAGATGCGAGTTCTTGTGAACGCGATCTCCAGGTAGATATGCTTGTATGTAGCAACAGTTTATATGGATATACATGCTTAGCTGTTTTCGGTATCACACTGCATGAGTTTTTTTCTTTTTTTAAAGAAAAAAACCGTGTTGTGATATCTTTATATTAAGATTATTAAAAATATAATTAATTTAATATTTCTTTCCATTTAAATTAGTTTAATAGAAATATCCATAAATCAACCAACATATAATTAAGAAGATTGAAACAAGTGGTTGAATAAACATCACATGATGTAGCTACTCTTCAATTTAATGCTTATAAGAATAAAGTAGTTGAAGGGGAGAAGTCTATTAAAATTGAAAACTATTTTATTTGTGAGCTTTTTTTTTTTTTAGTTTTTCAAAGTGATAATTATTTTTAAATTAAAAAAAATATATCAAAATAATATATATTTTTTATTTTTTAAAAATTATTTTTAATATCAACATATTAAAACAATATAAAAATATAAAAATATAACTTTAAACAAAAATAATTTTAATTTTTTTAGAAATATTATTTCAAACATAATTCCGAACAACCCACAATCGAATCATTTTTTTTATTTATATTCACTTACCGGACTAGGCTATAATATTAATCTATAAAATATAAGATGAACAAGGGGAGGCTACCAAATTTGAATATATTAACACCTTATTGAGTTTTCTTGATCTATGACTTAAACGAGTTAAGAATGTATTAATTTATAAGATGGAGAGACAATCCGTACATAGTAGCGTCGACTTGGCTGGACTTGTATGCATCAGCATTCATTTAAACGCGTCATCTTATATATATATATATATATATAAAGAGGGGCCCACTAAGCTGTCGGTGCTTAAAGAGTTGCTGATCTCCTTTAATTTTCTTTATGAAAGAGTTCGACGTTTCTTTGTCCTGTGTTTTTTCCTTGGTAGTGGAGAACAATGTTACGAGCATGCACGAGCATAATCGGGCCGGGTGCTGAGGTGCCCATACATTTTCCTTTTTTTTTTTTTTTAACGTTTTCAGGAACATGGTACTTTCAAGTTTAAATCATACCAATATTAAGATATCAAGGACATTTTAATTTAGAAATGCAAATACGTTATTCTTGTAAACATGTTTATAATGTTAAAAAATAACATAAATTATATTTTGAGATTTTATTTAACAATTTGATATCAAACAATTATGAATTTAAATTTTACCATTCTTATTTATTTGATAAAAATTAAGCATAAAGTACTGTAAGCATGTGTAAGTTTTAAATCCAAAGAGCTTTCACTTGAGGAAGTGTATTAGAAAATAATATAAATCATATCTTGAAATCTTATCTAACAGCTTAAGATATTAGGTTGAGATAGTTATTTGACATATTATACGGGTAGAATTTAAATTCAATTTCTAACATAGTAAAAACTATGTCAATATTACATATACATTTTACTATATCATAATTTTTAATTGAAAAACATTATATACACTAAAGAAAATAAATTGTATATACATATCGCTTAAATGTGAAAGAGTTATCAAAGCTAATTAAGTATTTAAATGAAAAAACTAATTTTTTTCTATAAAAAAAAGAGCATACTCACCCCAAATTCTATTTTAGATTTATGTGTTTTTATATTAAAGGTTAATTTTTTTCTTACCAAGAATAAATTATTTTTATTTTTGTAAATGCATCATGCAAATAAATTTTATTTATATCAAATATAAAAGATCAAATAGAATAATCTCTTTGAAATATTATAAAAATATAAATAATTAAAATCAATAACAAATATTTAAAAAAGGTTAATAAAAAAAAATTAGAGAGAGGGTACGTATTAATTGAAATTTAAATAAAAAAATCAATGTATTGTAAATAATACATAAAATACAAGAAGGGTATTAAGTAAGTTTTCTTTCACAAATTAATAATAATAAAATAAAATAAAAAGCCTTGCGCTAATGGGTCAAGCCCATGCACTCACCCTTAAAAAAAGAGCTAAGATGTGCCTAAGCCTAGAAACCTATCGCTCTTTACTTTTTCTTAGGCCTCGTTTGTTTCTCGGAAACTGGTTTCTGGGAAACTATTTTCCAAACTTTCTTGTGTTTATTTGTCATTAGGAAAGTTGGTCAATGGAAAATACTTTCCGGTCAACGGAAAATACTTTCTAGTCAACGGAAAACACTTTCCGGTCAACGAAAAATACTTTCCAGTTAATTTTAGTCAATAAAAAATTTGGTTTGGTTTTCAGGAAAGTATTTTCCCTTTAGATGTGTTTGTTTTCCGGAAAGTGGTTTCCGGGAAATCACTTTCCAAACTTTCTTGTGTTTGTTTGCCATTAGGAAAGTTGGTCAATGGAAAACACTTTCCAGTAAAAGGAAAATTTGGCTTGGTTTTCAGGAAAGTGTTTTTCTAAAAAATTTAAGGGAAAACACTTTCCGGAAGTTGTGAAAAATTTAGAAATGTCATTATTTGCTGATTATATCAAATTTGATCCGCAAACTTTTGATCGCTATATATATATTTTGTTTTTAATATTTATTTTCAATTTCATATCTTAAAATTTTATTTTTATATTAACTTTGGTCCTTATTTTTATAATTGCTATTTGCCTTTTTCTTATCATTTTTTATTGAAAATTTTTATCTATCAGATTTGGTTCTCATTCTTTTGATTGTTACTTATTTTATTTGAAATAATTTATGAAATGTTGATTATTATTATTTTAATTTCTTCATCTTTTATTTATTTTTATTTTTTTAGATTTGATCTCTATTATTTTGATTATTATTTATTTTATTTGAGATAATTTATGAAATTATATTTTTTTTTCAATTTCATTCTCATTCAACTTTTTAATTTGTAAGATTTGTTTCTTATTATTTTAATAAACTTGAGAAAAATAAAATGTTAATAAGTTATTTTTCAGCTTATTTTCCATGACATAACCAAACACTGGAAAGTGTTTTTCAGCTTATTTTCCATTACACTACCAAACATCGGAAAATACTTTTCCGGAATTAACTTTCCCGGAATTCACTTTTTTCGAAATTCACTTTTCAAAAAGAAACTACTTTCCAGCAAACAAACGGGGCCTTAAGGTAGGTAGTAAGTTGCTTCTAGTGGCAGCTAACTTTTCATTACTTAGTTTTTTTTTTCAGTCACTTTCAGTAATTATAAAATAAAATAAAAAATTTAAGGTCCATGTTTTTCGAGCCCAAGAAACCTAATTTTTAGCTTGATTTTACTTGAAAACATCTCCAAAATACCCTATAAACCTTAAAAAAAAAAACTTTTATCCTATATAAAAAAGAAACAAACTTTCATTATTGATTATATAGAAGAAACGCATTAAGTTAAAATTAAATTCAAAAAGCACTCAAGTTTTAGAGAAGAAATGTCCTTAGCGAGCCTGGGCTTAGTTTGCCTTAAATAATTTTTTTTGCTATAAAAAAATATTTTTTGTCAACCTAATTTTTGGTTTTGGGTCTCATTCATGTCTAAGAATTAAGTCTAGTTAGATTTTTTTAGTTCTCTCATAACTAACTCTTTATAACATGGATAGATTTTTCAGCTCTTTAAAACAAAAAATATTAGATTTAGTTCTGGTTTTATGATACGTGATCAAAGCTTATTTATAATAATTAATTCTTATCAGATTTGATTAAAAAATCACTATAATAAAGAGATTGTATGAAGAGTTTTCGATTTTATTTTTAGATTTTATATATTATTCCTCACCTCACTTTTAATGCTTTTCCCTCCTTGTTTTTAAGCTCTATTTTAAGCTTTGTTTTCCACTCAATTTAGATTTTAGGTTCAATATTTGTTTGGAGATACTTATATTTATTTTCTTAGCTTGTTGACCTTATTTAGAAATGCATCCGAACAATATGGTATTGTTGAAATCTTCAAAGATTTATTGTAAACATCTTAATTGCACTAAATAATGAGCAATAAAGTCTTAAGAACAAATAATTAATCATTGATAGCAACAAAAACTTCATTATTTTTGAAGTGTTTCAATAAATAAGTATTTATTTTTTAGTTTAAACATAGATTTATTATATAATTATTATACGCTTGTGATTAAATCTCCTATGCCATTTTGGATATATATTTAGAGAATGCATATCAATTTCTTTATAGTTTTTTATTACATGTTTGTCATGCTATATATAATTTACAAGCTTATAAAATAAAATTATATTTATATCATGTTGATTCTTTATGGGTTTTCTTGATAATATGACTTTTATTAAATAACAATAGTTGGGGGTGATGGGGGATGAACAACAAGGAACCTTACCATATATGAGTAACATGATGCCCTTTGCAAGTCATTGGTGTCTCTTGAAAATCTTGCTATGTAAGCAAAGGGTTCCCTCGAGATCTAATTATAATTAAGAACCCGTTTAACACCAAATCCAAGATTTAAATATGACCTTAAGCCTCTAGCTATGTAAATAAATAATGTTAAAAAAGTTTAATTGTTTACTGTGAAACAAAATAAGGATTTCACGTAGGGATATGTTTAGTTTTCCATACACTTTAAATACCTAGAAAACTAAGAAGACTTGTGTGATCCGGCCTATCGAGTCTTGTGCATCAGGTTCAACCAAATTTAAAGCAATCATACATATGCCTCGTATTAAACAATAATACTTAATTTCTTGGTCTAGCATCTCATGCTTCAGATTATGGTGTATTGGTAGGTTACAGTGGTAACTTTTGGATATATTTCCACACCAAGAAAATATACTTCTTAGTGTTGTTAGGAGAAACACTTTAGCTAATTGTAACTCTAATCTTATTCGTGTGCATACTTGCCTATGTTGAGAAATAAAAAATGGCATAGTCTTTGTTTACTTTCTAATGTTATCTTCACATTATATATTAAAACCTTGGATGAAATAGTTAACAATTGTATGTCTAACATGCATTACGAATTACAAATTATTTTGTTAGATGGATTTATCTACGATGTAAGAAACCATATTTCTTTCCATTTATTGTTCTAATTAATTGATTTGGTTTTTTTATCATGAAAGAGATGCACATGGAATGTATAGCTAGATGTGGTATTTTTATATGTTATGAATATTTTCTCCCATTAATACATATGATATTTTCCCTCATTAATAATATATATATATATATATATATATATATATTCCATCATTAATACATATGTCATCAATATTTTCTATCAACATCAATACATATGCCATAGATATTTTTTATCTTTAATATTATCAAGGCAATATTACATTTTAGCCTATCCTCTCCATAAAAAGACTTATAAGTTATAAATAGACCATGGATTCTTTAAATAAAAGGTTTAGAATCTCCATTCTCTACTATATATTTACTTTCATAGTATCTCTCTATAATATTATTGCATTTTCTTTAAAAAAATCATTGACTTAATCATCAAGGAGTCCCTTAGTTCACCAAAAAGAACCTTTTATAGGTATCAAGCACCCGTTTTCGACTACCTTGATTATGAAGAATGTATTAGATTGTTTGAATCAAGCGATTAACTGATTATCCAAGATATAAGCCTAACCCCCAAGCTACTTGGATGTTTTGGGACATCATCAACAATAAAAAATATCATAGTGCATAAAATATTTAAAGACATAAAATGGTTCAATTAATCTCAAGCGTTATCTATTACAAGCAAGTTGCATGCTAGATATGTGACTCACCAAAAAAAATGGATAGGATAATTTTTTTTAAACTCTCAATTCCCTGCCACAAAACATCAAAACAATATATGCATCACAACTAAAAATATAAGCTATAATTCATCTCTCCAACACAATTAAAAAAATTCAACACACACCATAATTCATCAAAGTTAATAATTCATAATTTATAATTAAATACAATAAAAATTAACATAATATTTTATTAAATTTAAACTTAAAAAAAAGATAATGGGGTTTAAAAAACTAATTAGATAATACAAGTACTATAATATACACTGCAAAGTGTATGGTAAAAGAGGATAATACTTTTTGGTTTCCTAAACCCTAAGTCTTGGACTTGTGTATATAATTGCAAGTCTTGTCTTGTTATATGGTAAAAAAAGGTAAAATTGTATATTCATATGCCACCAAACTATATCAAGAATTGACAAGGAGATATGTGTTCTTTATATGAACAAGATATTGTTGAGCCAACATTCTGAATTCGTGGTAATTATCTTCAAGATAAAAGCAATTTTAAATGCATACTTACATTAAAAAAACATACTATATATACTTGTGGTTGGTGAGGTGGAGGTTGGACTCTCTAAGTTTTGGCTAGACACGCATGTCTATGGTCAAAACGTTTAAATTTCTGAGTTTTTTAGCTCTCCTTTCAAATGTGACTTAATCATTCAAGTCTATTCAAGATATATTGTTCATTCAATATAAAAATTGATCTTGATGATGTCCAAAAAATCTAAGTAGATTAGGAGCTAGGTTATTGTGTGTTTGGATTTTTGTTAATCAAATGTTGTTTTTAATATCCCATTCTCCATAGTCATGATGGAAATTTTGGTACTTGTAAAACAGTCCCTTTCAATAGGATTTAAGGACCATCCGATGATAAAATCAATAACTTTAAATGGAGATTGTAATAAATAAAAGAAAGAGTATTTAATTCCAAGAACAAAAGTGTTTGTTCTTGTTTTTGTATTATAAATACTCTAAGGATTAAGATATAAATGCTTGGAGAGTAGAGAAAGTGAGTCCTTTACCTAAATAGTTTATGGGGTATTTATAATCACTGAACTTGTTTTGATAGAGTGAAAGGACTGAGAAGTTATTTGGTTTTGATGACATTAATATGAGATAAAAATACCGAACACATTATTAATGAGGAACAAATATCTCTTATAAATTATTAAGAAAATAGAATTGTGATAGGCTATTGGGAGAACTTTTGTACACATATAGATGTAGAAAGAATATAATTATTCTTGACATGAATAATTCATGTTAATAGGTTTTAAGATTGAACCCAAATCAATTGGGTTTGGCACGTAGTTGAGCCTAGGGGAAATATGTTTAGAAGTTTATCATAATCGTGATGTTTTGGGTTCAGCCATCAACTTGTTAGACATATGATGTGTTGTTTTAGCTCATGGTTGAATGCAGATATATTAAGTCTGGCAATATGCTAGACCCATGATGTCTTAGATTGACATATGACTGAACTCAAGTATATTAGGTCTGGTAACCTGCCAGATTCATTTTGATTTGGGTTTGGCACATGGCTAAACCTAAGCATACTGGATCTACAACTAGTCAGACCTATGATGATTTTGGGCTCTGCGTATGATTGAACCCAAATATGTTGGGTCTAGCAACCTACTAGATCCATGTTGATTTGGGCTTAGCACATGACTAAACCTAAGCATATTGGATCTGGCAACATACCAGACCTACGATGTATTGGGCTCAACACATGGCTAAACCCGAGTATATTGGGTTTAGCAACGTGTTAGACCGACAATATTTTGGGTTCGGCATATGGTTAAACCTGAGTGTCGATCCCAAATATATTGGATCTAGCAAGTTGCCAGATCCACATTGTCTTTGATTGAATACATGACTGAATTCAAGTATATTGAATTTTAGATTCTTTTGATGCATCAAATATTGAGTTAAAAAGTATGACTTATCATATTTATATAGATGAACCTTTGTGGAAGTTGATGGCTCTCAAAGTTGTACTCATACAATGAATGTATCATAAACTATAAAGGAGATTTTAATCAATATTTAAAGAAAACATACTTCATACGAATTAGGGTTCAAATTTTGTATCATGTTCCAAAGAGTGAGATTTTATGAATTTCTAATTCTAACCTCTATGATTTGCTATTAATGGGTAGAAGACCATCGATAGTAATATGTAAAAAGTAATGAAAAATATTATGTACCTAGAAAACGATCTAACCAAAGATGTCCAGAGGCTATTTGGAAAGTTTATGAAACATTTTTGTGCGAGTGGTAGTTTTTTTAATTAATATGAGTATTCGTACCAGCTTATATATAACTCAATTAATTTCACGGGTTTTGAAATTAAAAATTATATAAGCTTCTAATTTCTTTATACTCCTCTTCACTCCATCCTCAAGCAATCAACTCAAAATAATATAAAGCTAAAGATCATTTATTATTATTATTATTATTATTATTATTGTTATTGCTTGGAAGAGAACATTAATGGAAAAGAATATTAAGTACTAACTTATGCATATTAATCACACGACCAATATTAAATACTAATATCATTTTGACCTTATTATTAAAGTTGCAGACAGTCAAAGAATTACTTAATCAAATATTAAAATCAACATACTAGGAAGCTGCCTTTTCTTTTAATCCTGATCTCATAATTTGTATAAGAAGGCATCAACACAATGTATTAAGAGTATCTTTCAACGTGATCTAACATCTCAATTTGCGGATTATAGTTTTCAAAACGAGGAAACAACATCGGAATATCCAAATCAATAAATTATTCAGCGGTGAGTACTTAGTGTTTGGTTCCCAAATCATATTCACTAATATTATTTTTTTGTTTAATGGATGGGATATTTTTTAAAACGTTATTTTGTACAGTTAACTAAATTTTCTCTTCATATGATTTCAATGGATATGTCCTCACATCTTCTTAGTCTTTCCTCTATGTGTATATATATATATATATATTTTTTTTTTCAAAGTAAATTCATAAAAATAACTAATAAAATATTACTAATTACTCTTTGTGTATCATTAAATTTTCCATTATATATTTTTAATATATATATTTTTAATTTTTTTTTGCACTAAAAAAAGCTATCCAGGTCACGAAAATGTTTTTTGATGGCTAATGGATCAATACTGAAATCTCTCGACCCATCTCCTTACTTAGCCCGTGTTTCAAATCAAATCTTTTTGGAGTTTTCCTGACATGACACAATTAACTTGGTGAGTTCAAAAATAAGACAGATGACTACAAGTAAAGTGGTTTTGGTTTAAATATAAATTTCAAGATGAAATATATATATATATATATATATATATATATATATATTTAAAAAAATATATTAAGAGGATGAACAATTGGATCGATCTAGGTTTCACGTCTTAACCCGTCAAACCTGCAAATCGAATCATGAATTTTATTGGGTTTTCAATTTTTTGTTAGGCAATTTTTTATTTAATCATATCATAGAAAAGAAATAGATCCCCGTCAAATTAAGCACCGATTTAATGTTGGTATATTTGGTTAAAACTTTGATAACTCTACAGAAAACAAATTGAAATAAATTATGAAGTATGATTCCTAATCAATTGAAGTTAACCATCCAATCCCGTGACCTAGACCATGAACTCAATCTAGTTCAATTTTTTTTTAATAATGTTTATCTAATTATATGACAAATTAAAATGCTTGCAAAAATCAAGAATTAACTAAACATCAGGATGTTTGTTTGAGATTGCGATAAATATATAAATATAAAACAAACAAATTATGTTAACCAATTAAAAATTAATAAAATATTAAAAGATAAAATTGAAAAAAAAATCAGTAAAAAGGACCAATAACGACCTAACCGTGAGTGATCAAACTAGAGAAAACATAATACAGAAAATAAAAAAACAATAGATCAACACACATGCCTAGGGTAACTTATGTATTTAGGCCTGCTAATTTTTGTTTTCTTTTTTTATGGGTCAAAATTGTCCTGATATTTTTTGTTTGAAAAAATAACAGATAATGCGTTGCTTGCTTCACCTAGATTCTGGTAACTAAAGGTAACGAGAAAGTTAGGGCGGAGGTGTTTTACTCTAAAAAAATCCATCTTAAATCATTCTTTTAACAAAAAAACAATTAAAAAAATACATTATAAACCTAAATAAATCCATATATGCCTTCAAATAACAAAAAAAAAAGGTTAAAAAACAAAAAATAACCCAAAACCCAAAAGCAACTCGATGCCAAATTTGTCTTTTCAAGCAATTTAAAGTGAAAGAACATCTTAATATAACTCTTCTTGTCAAATGAAACATGTAAGATCAACTATTTTAATGATTGGAATCGTTCTCAAATAATATTTTCTCTTTCTACCACTAAAATTCAATAACTTTCTCTCTTTGACTTCAAACAAGGGATTGAAAAATAAAAAAAATGAAGTTTTGGATAAAAAGTAAATTAAAAAAAAATGGATGGAAAATGGGTATGTTACAAGCTAAGATGACCAAAGTTAATTTCTTTTTCAAATTCAAAACAGTTATTTAGTTTCTCCATGTTTTTCATATTGGTCCCATCTATTTTGATTCTGCCTTTTCTTAACAAAATAAAAGTAATTGGCCTTCATTTAGTTTTTTTTTGCTTTCTATAAGGTTATCATAATTTTTTTAAAAAATCTCAATATTGGTTTGACACTTAATTTTGCGATAATATATTTAAATAAACTATATATATATAAACAAGTTATTAATCTCAATAGAGTTCATTATCTGATTTGCGGGTTTGATGTGTTGACCCGAATTACTTAATTCACGGGTTTAGTAGGTTTATCCATCAAACATGATATGTTTTTTTTAGTTTTTAGTCCTTTTATTTTTTTTTTCTTTATTTCACTCTTCTTCAATATTGAATTAGTTGGGAAATGAAATCCATGGTTTATTTTTTTTTACTTTATATAAGGTTATTACGATCTCAAATAAATATATTTTAAGGGTTGGTACTCGATTTTTTAAGCATCTAATTTTATCATAAAATTAAATAAAAATAATTTATAAAAATAATAAAGTTAATAAACGCATTAGAGTCTTTGACTCAGGTCGCAAGGTGACTGAGATCAATCCACCCTCACATCTTCTCAATATTAAAAAAAAAAAAAATTGTTGTCTTGAATTTTTTTTTTAAAGTTATGTCATGTTTTTGCCGGTCATTCAAATTAATTTTAGACCCATTAAACCAAATAATTCATTTTAGATCAACTTCCACATGGTTTAATTTAAAACTCGAGTTAAACAAGAAACCTGGTTAACAGATTTCAAGATCATTCAATTTAATGATACTGTAAAAAAAAATATTTATATTGTAATAGCCCCAAAATTTCTAGCAATATATTTGAAAATTAACAAAAAAAATTTTCACAAAAATGTTTTTTACACAAATTTCCCAAGTTATTATTTATTTAATTATTTTTCCCCTCTTTTTTTTAATGTAATCAAAATACAGAAATTTTACCCAGGAGTTGCATATATTCTTAATAATTTTTTAAATTTTAAAAAGATAGCCCTAATCAAATTTACTTGTAATATATTACACGGAGTCACAAGTCAAGACAAACTAGCATTGCTTTGGCCGAGTGGCTGTAAGTACACGAGGATTCCCCGAAGTTTTACCTTTCTTTTTCTCTTTCATTTTTACCTCCTTAAGAAGGTGGGACTTGATCTAGTAGTAGTACACAGCAAGCTGCACAAAGAAAAGAAAAATGTAGGCTTTTGCCATTATACTAAATGATCTTATTCAAAGTTTTAGCTTAGCCAGTAGTAATAATAATAATAATAATTAAGTGGTAAAAATACTTGAGGATCTAACTTATTGGTCAATTGCAAGACTTGTCTTTGCGAATATCCTGGGTTCGAACCTCAAGAGTATCAGCCTGTCATCCTCGCGGTGCCTTGCCTGCCTACTGGGCTTGCAGGATGTTCAGTAGGCCCTGAGATTAGTTGTGGTGCGCGCAAGCTGGCCCGGACACCCAGAGTCATCAAAAAAAAAATTTAAGTGGTAAAGAATCAATTAAAAAAATATATTTTTGATTTGAATCCTCTTATTTACATATTTTAATTCACATGTAAATATACGATTAATTAAGATCTCGAATAAATTTAATTTTTAGAAATAATCATGTGACATCAAAAAATTTATTTATAATATAAAAAAAAGGATTATGCGACACTTTTATATCCTTCCAAAATGAAAAAGATGTTATTCCCAAGATATTCCACAAGGTGGGAACCAATAACAAATAGTTGAACACTACAGCAACATGTATACATGATGGAAATCTCCCTTCCTTGTTTGTCAAAGTAAAAAGAAAAATAGAACCCTTGAAAAGTACTAACAATGTTATTTCACGTTGACACTGTCTATATCAAAGCCATTTTGGAAGGATCGAGGGAAAGTTTACATATTACACAAGTCTGGTCCTGCTGGTGCTGCTTTTAGATCAAGTTGTGACTTATGCCTGAGCGTCTGGCCCTGCTGGTTTTGAGTTGAGAAGTGGCTGAAGAGCCTTCACAACAATAGTCATGTTTGGCCTAAAGTCTGCTTCATATTGAACACAAAGTGCTGCAACTGCTGCTAACTGATATACCAATTCAAAAACACAGAAATGAGGACAAGATACAGGGGAAAAAAAGTGCTTTCAAGCATTCACCAAAACTTCAGATTGCCTAATCCCAACATGTACTTGAAGCTATTTCCTTTCCATCAGAATCAATAGCAGAGACTAACCGGATGCTTGATAATTTGTGTTGAGGAAAAACAAGGGATAATAGTAAGCACCTTGGCAACTGCCTTTGGAGGGTAATCATTGTTTAGCTTCGGATCCACACATTGCTTCACTTTATCCTCACTCAATCTTGGTGTTGCCTGCAGCAATACATCTCTTCTGGGTAAAGGCACAAATGGAGAATTGCAGAGGAAAGGGAGGCCCAAGTATAAACTGAAACATACCCAAGTAACAAGACTCTGTTGCCCTTTAGGCATTGTATGGTCTACTGGCTTTCTTCCTGTCAACAACTCTAGAAGAACAACTCCAAAACTGTAAACATCACTTTTCTGAGTTATCTGTCCAGTCATGGCGTACCTGAAAACAAACCATGGATTAGAAAAGAGAATGCAATAAAATCTTAGAATTTGTAATGCAAGACAATAAGGAAGATGGCAGAAATGTTATTGCATAATTGAGAGTTACTTCTAGCTGCTTGGAAGGCTAAAAAAGTTCACGCATGTTCTTAGCACCTCTAAGGCAAAAGGCATGCAGGAAAAGCTGCTCCATTTTGGTTTAGGACACAGAATATACACTTCACTTTACTGCATTTAGATACTCAAAGCTTTCTTAATAGAATGAGAGAATGAATGTTCACTATTAGAGTAAGCCAATACTGCAATTTCAGACAACAGGCTAGTGTTAGAGAAGATACGAGGCTTACTCTGGAGCATGGTAGCCAAATGTTCCCAAGACCCTGGTTGAATGCAGTCGAGCAGCAGTGTCAGAATGGGCATTTGACAAGTTGAAATCGGCGATTCTGGACACGAAGTCGTCAAAGAGAAGGACATTGCTTGATCTGACATCGCGATGAACTATAGGGGGCTGAACCTTTTCGTGTAGATACTCGAGGCCTTTCGCTGCCCCATATGCAATTTTAACTCTCTGGTTCCAGTTCAGAACCGGACCTGGTGCAGCCCCTTGTACACCTTTCCTCCCTGCAGTATAAAATTAACTAATTATGAACAAATTCCAAGAAACAAATGAAACTAAGAAACATCATAACTGGATTTACCATGTAGTACATCATGTAAAGAACCCATTACTGCGAACTGATAAACCAAGATTCGGTTGTTTGCCTCCAAACAATACCCCGTCAACTCCACAAAGTGTTCATGCTTCAGTCTTGAAACTACAGACAACTGCATGACCCCAGATGCAAACATCGAATCAAAACTTTGTGACCAGAAAATAGCATTTACCAAAAGGAACGCTCCCGATATCTAACCTGTGCTGCAAAATCAGAATCTGGTTCCTGTGAGCTGCTGGTGTCTAGCTTCTTGATTGCAGCACGCATGCCATCACTTAACTTGCCATAGAAAACTCGGCCATAAGAACCTTCTCCGATCAAAGCCTTTGTACCAAAGTTTCCTGTCATCTTATTTAACTCATCCAATGGTATTGCCGGAATTTCAATAGGTAATACCTTCTGTGGAGCTCCGTTTCTGGCCGGAGTGGCGCTTCTCGGCTCTCCTCTCCCGCTGCCTATAATACACGGTAGGAATTATCACATCAGAAACTTGAGAAACCCAGGTCATTCACCAGAAAACGTTAAATGGTTATTCTTCTTGGCTGCTATTATATTTCCCTTAAAACTATCATCATTCATCGGACAGGAGATATTGCCAAAATAGCATGAAATTATGTCAACAATGGAGGCCAAGAACACGAGAAAATTAAAATCCAAGATTGGAAACTAGGAATAGAATGAATTACCACCACCATATGGATTCCCTCCTCTAGGCGGGGCTGTGTATTGGTTAGCTGGCGGGCCATGGGGTTCCTCCTCTTTATCTCCACAACAGAACATATGAATTCTTGGATAAATATAATACAAGCAATATCCTGCAATCCCAGAAAAAAACAAACCATATAGAAATATGTTATCAACACAACAAAAGTAACGAAGGTCCTTTTTATCGAATCAAAAACCCAAAAACTATCTGGGGTTGAAACTAAATATATCTTTCAAATAAATTACACCTGTTGAAATACTTATTCCATCAAATCATATCAATCTATGCACATTGGGGAACACCAATGATGTTGTCAAAGTTTAATTTATGATTAAATTGTTAATGTACATGTTTCTCAATGTTAAAACCTCATAATCTAATTCAAAACAAAAACAAAAAAAGGAAAAGAAAAGGTGATTCAAAAGAGCAGCATTAAATGGTCATCATTGATCGGTCAACCATCAATAAAAATGAACATACCTAAAGCCTGTGATAGATGACCCTGTCAAAAAGGAGTAGAAATTGATAGACAGTCTGGTAGAGACAGAGAAAGAGAGCTGGGGATAGAGAAAAATTGTGGAAACTAAAGAGAGAAAGGAGATGGTTGCTCTTCTGCAATGGCTCTCTGTTTTTGGGACAGAGAGGCACCCAGGTCCTTTTTGTGTCGCGGGAAATTCGGTTTAGAAAAGAGTTTAACCGCTATAACTAACCTACTCCATCCTACGGACTTGCCTTCACGTTTTGCATTCATCATGTCCCATGTCCTCTTTCTTTCTTAGTTTTTATTATCCAATGCTAATCTTACGGTGCATCTTCACCTGATCATCGATATATATATATCTATATATGATGATCACCGTCTTCATGGGTGACCTCACATAGTGGGCCACGGTCTTAGACTTCATGGCTTGCATGGTGGATGCCCTTGGTTAAGGTCAAAGGTCAATGGTTTGACTGCATTTGGCCTCTCTCTCTCTCTCTCTCTCTCTCTCTTTCTCTCTCTGGAATATGATTGCACCAACAAATCCTGCTTCAAACGAATTGGAGCAGAAAAGATAGCATGTGTGTTCTCTTTTTCTTTCTAGCTGCATGAGATAATTGTTCTTCAACCCCGTTTTCTTTTGCATTTGAGATTTTGTTTATCAATTCATTCAACCACTATCTTATCAATTCTTTCAGCCCTTGAACAGCTCGGAGATTAACCATAATTATTATACCTTGCTCACAGTTTCTCGAATTAACTTGAATTTAACTGGATTAATTTCTAAATCGGTTTAAAATGAAACCTGAATTTAACTAGATTAATTTCTAAATCGGTTTAAAATGAAACCTAGTTCGAGTTACATTGTACAAGCTATTGAATCAACTCCATGAGTTGAGTTGATGAAATTTAACTTGATTTTTTTCCTGTTTTTGGTCTGAAATTAACTGGTTAAGGTTAAGAATTAAGTTGGGTTTGACCCAGATAATCTTTTTATTCATACTACTAATTTTCTAGAAACCAAATACTGTCGCAAGCTGATTTTATTGTTCCCTTCAGACAGTGATGTCGAATTGACCTCCACTATTCATTTTACTGGAGGGACACCTGAAAGAGAATGAATGCTAAGGACAAAGAAGATAGGTGGTGGTCAACCTTGCAGGTTTCCAAATAAGGTATCATCAATTGATATCTGTAAGAGATACAAGGAGACAGAGTTGATCTTTCCCTCTTCTTGTCTTAATGTGGGCATGTGGTACAATAACATAACAAAACAGATTACAGTAGGTTCGGTGATATCCAGAATGTGTTAACTGCACATGCATGTGCTGCCCAGATCCCCCAGCCACCGGTTTAACACCGAATATCCAGTTCTTACACTGTCAACAGGAATCTGTTCCAGAGAACAGTGAGCTGAACAAATAGATGCCAAAGACGAATCTCAATCATAAACACCAAGACAACTGAAAAACCCCAACCAGAATAACTAAAGCTACATCTTTGGCACATTGAGAAACCCTAGCATCCTCGTGAATTTAGTTAACTGTACAATAGCCTTAGCATCAACTTTCCATCTCATTCTTCTTTCCATACACGACCAGTAACCCTCAATTTCAGCTCTTGCCTATCCCCACCAGAGAAGTAGAGAGCCAAATTCCTTTGAATAATAAGCCCATCCTGGCTGTCACGGACTTTCCTGTGACTGTCACGGATGCTCCTGGGAATTCCTTGCCATACCAGTTTACGTCCATTCCCACCAACTTCTAAGCTGTAACTGAATTTCTTAGCTTCGTTATCATCACCCATAAACCTTAAGAAGGCCATATAGACAGGTGCCATGCCCAGCTGGAAAGCCTCAAAATGTAAGCAGAACTGTCTTCCAAAACAGTTAAAAACCTGCAGAGGATCATGCGATTCAGATGAAAAGTGATCAGCACTGCCCAGCAACACAAGTAGCAACTAACTAGTAAATAAAGCATGATTAATGAGATTCCAAAAACACCTTTCTAAGAAAAATTTATTGTAACAAAAGGTTGTGATGCAACTATGTCAAATGGACATCAAAGCAGCGTACACCAGTGCATTTACATTTCTAATAGCATCCACAGCACCATAATTCTAACAGCAGAAGCTAAAAACACAAGAACCATAAGAAAGAGTTGACAAATATTCCAAAACAGCCCAGCAGGAAGCATGCATGAATTACATCAAAATCTGTTTCAAATATTGCTTTTCACTTTCCTGCAAGGCATTTTTCTAATAAAGATCGAGTCAACATCAAATCCCAACCCCGAGAAGAAAACACTCAAAAAAGAAGGGAAAATTAAAAAGTATGGCAACATCTTACACATAAAATAAGTCTAGCAGACTGCATCCATGCATGCATGGACGCACACATACACAAGAAAAACCCCAAAAAACAGAGTTGAACAATCCAACTTTATCATACATCATTCAAGGAACTTACTGTAAGCATCCATGTGGCATTTTCAACTTCATGTGGATTTGACTTAACATAACGATGATTAAAGGTACACCCATCATGCATGTCAACCTTGTGATCATCCTTGAGATGGGAAACAAGAGCAGGGATGTCACCGGTTACAGAGCACTCAGACCCAGCATAAGGACAGCTATATGGACGGAATCGACAGTGTTGCTCATGCTTGAGCTTGCTGTAGTATGGGAAAATATCAAGGCATCCTAAGCTCTGGAATTTGCAGGGAAGCTCCAATGATTCTGCAACTTTCTCCAAAGCCAAACACCGTATATTTCCAAGATCATAGCGGCAAGTAGGGCAACAGTTATGTACTCTAAGCTTGCAGTTCGAACATAAAGTGTGTCCATTTGGGCACTGTAACAAAAAAAAATATTAAGCAATTGAGAGGATAAAAAAAAATGAAAGAGGGACAAGACTTTTAAGTTACAGATTTGAAACAATAAACTGAATCTCCAAACCTAATTGACCATGTAAAGCAGCAGCAAGTTATATAGTAAACTACTCATGAAGCATTTCTGTCCTAAATATTCAATGAACCAAATGCAAGAGAGTAATTTGTTAAGCCCCATACATAAGTCTACATCTGGCATCAATAATGCCACCTTTCCCCCCTAATGAATTCAAACTCTGTTCTCAATTCCTTTTGCCCCTACCACAGGCATTATAGTATTGTACAACTTGTGCTAATAATATATTTTATTAAGCTAATCGTGACCATATCTACCAATTAGTAACTTTATTGAATACATTTTACTTCTTAAATAATCCATAAACAGGATAGCAGAATTGATTAACTTCCAATTTAAGCAGTTCCCCTAGAAGTACTCCACATCTCCAGGTTCACTTAAATGAGTACTTCCCAGTCATTGACGTGATAAATACCTTAGTATGGCAAGCTACAATTAATCTCTCTTAACTGTATGAGATATCATAGGTAGTTTCCTTCATTATAACCTTGACAAGGTGATATTAATTTCAACTATTGAGATCCTGAGTTGCTCTGCTTTAATTATATTTTTGGGAAGAAGTCTCAAGTGGTATGTGATTGGTCAGAAACAATATTCTACTTAAAAGAGAGAGGGGGAGTTTGCATGTTGCTTCAAGGAAGAAACCAGACTAAAGGAGAACAATCCATGATAATTAAGAACAAACCTGGTGAATTGGAGGGTACATTAAATTTGTACAGACAGGACACTCAAGGAGCTCGTGCACACCATTGTTTGAATAAACCCCATGCTTTCCACCCAGAACAACAGTACCTTTTGTTGGTGTAATGTTGTTTTCTGATTTTGAATTTGCAACGTCACAATCCGCAACTGTGGAATGAAATTCAAGAACTTCTTTAAAAGCACTTCCTCCAGGAGCCATTGCTATTCCAAACTTGATAATATTTTCCAATAACTAAAAATAGCACCACTATCGCCTCTCAAAAGGATTCACACTCCATTGGCCTGTAAAAAAACACTCATTAATAGGGAAGCTATATCTTATGCACAATATACCAAATGCAAATTGTCTAGATTCGACTGACATCCAGTGCAGCAACTGAACATCACACTTTAATAGAAAGAAGTTGTTGTCTTATAAGTTTTAAACTGTAAACATACTCGAAGGAATTTTGGTGGATTTGGGGTTTTCAGGGAATCTGCAGTTGCCTTTTGTATGCAGAGGCCACTGGCCATGAACTAAATTCAGTGTGTGAATTCATGACTGTCTTATTGAAGTATGTTACAATAGATTTCAGCTTCACACATCATTTTATTTTCACCCCGCCCCTTCAAAATCACACATGATTAGAGAAAGCAGGAGACCTTTCTTGTCGCAAAATAAAAATTATATAAAAGCACAAACTAAGACATAGAACACCTTTCAAACTTGTTGCCCCGCTATGCTATTAGGAAGTGGCTTGCTAACCATAAGGCATCTTTGGCAGCCAGAAGAAAACGGAAGGGCAAAACTCAATAAATTGCCCAAAATAGAATGCATCTACACCAATTCCTCCACAATCATCAATGTGAATGAATCTCCATTTTAAGTAATATACGTGAAAATGAGAAAATAATAATAATCAGCGTTTCGCAAGGACCCCCCACCCACACACACACACCAACACCCACCCACACTTGTATCCATCAAAGCAATTAAAAATTGACCAGAGAAAAGGGCGTGAGAAATGTGCCTCATTTCTAATTCTCAATCAAGTATAAACCGGAATTCTGCCTAAACATGCCAAATTTTATAAACACCAGCGAGCAAGGAATCGAAACAAGAGACGGAAATAGCAAATAAAAATAAAACCCAATTCAAAATTAATCAATCCCTTTTAACAAAACTCAAATCAGGTTCTGCCAGGAATTACCTTTAATATTATTATCCTCAAAGGAACCATGAGATGAAATAAAAATATGAAAAGGAAAGAAACCCGCTTTCCATGTTAAACATAGATATTCGATCCAAATATCAACCCAAAAAAATCTAATCTTCCCATTTGGCTTAATAACCATCAAAGCAACCCAATCAAACACAAGCAACAACGAAAACAAACAAGCAAACCCCATTTCAGGTTTCCAACAAATAACCCAAAGACAAATCGAAAAGCAAAAAACAACATCAAATATAACAAGAGATACCCAGTTGAGAATTTCTAAGCTTTTTGTTGTGTCTTTACATATGCAATCAAATTCAGACAAAACATTGAGACCATGAATTGGAGACAGAAAGCAAAAAAGTACATAAATTTAAACAAAAAAAATTGACACGCGAGGACTCCGGATTACCCGGATTTGGAAAAGGAGGAGCCTTGTTTCGCATGGTGTAAAGTAAAGCATAAATGGTCTCGGTTTTCTCTATTTATATTGGTGACTTCACAATATTTTCTTGTTTTTAGTGAGTTTTGAAAATAATGGAGCTATTGTTCTTTCTCTAGATAAAAATAAAAATAAAAATAATTGATCTAGTTAAGAAATAAAATTATACAGCTCTCTCTCTCTCTCTCTCTCTATATATATATATATATATATTGGTTTTGTTTTTTGGGTAACTATAGATCAGTCCCCAAATTATATAGCTACTAACAGATCAGACACTAATCTTCAAAATCTTGCTAACACTGGAACCTTTGCTCGGTTTAACATGTTTGAATTCCCCGTCAATTTGTTTCTATAAAATAATAAAAATTAATACAATATAATCTATTTATTCACATTTATAATAATACAGTTATATATTATATTTCAAGTTCTCTTTGGAAAGGATTATATTTTCAAGGAGAAACCCTAAATCTATCCTTACGTTTTTAATTTTATCAATTAGTCCTTATGTTCTTTAAATCTATTCAATCAACCATTGTGCTCTAAATTTGTTTGAATAATATAATAGCATCATTAAATTATTTTCATTTATAATAAATTCACTTATGTATCAAATTGATTCTTAAGTTTATCAAATTAATTAATTTTTAAATATTTTAAAATAATCTCACATATTTTATAATTTAATTGACTTTCAAATATATTTATATAAACTTGAACACGAGTCTAATCTAATTTTTAATAATTATAAACTTGTAATTATCTAATTCGAAACCGTCACTCAACTTGAAGCCACTAGATAATGATAATAATGATGATATTATCTATTCTAACTCTTAATGACTATAGACTTGTAACTATCCCAACTTGAAGCCACTAGATGATGATGACGAGTCACGACTATTGATATGATTATAAATGTGTTAAAAGTAAAGGTAGAGACTTATTTGCTAAAAACTAAACGCTTGGGGACTGATTTGAAGTCAAGTTTTTTTCATCATTATTAATCCTTTGGTAAAAGTCAGTGGTGGTGGACCAACGACTGTACGCGCACGCAAGGTTTGAAATTTTTTATGATCCCTTTACCTTTTTTATGATCAGTTGGAGTTGACGTTTACTCTTTACAGGAGGAACAGCCTGATTCTGTACTCTCGAATGTATTCCAATTTTCTTTAACCATTTATGTTTTACTTTTTATAATATTTTTAAATATATTAAAATAATAATTCTTTATTTTTTATTTTTTATTTTTTATTAATAGATAAAAAAAATATAAAAATTTAAGCATGATTCTACTTTGAAAACAACACCACCTTGATCATCAATTTACTTTACATTTTAGTATTCTTATTATTTTTTAAAATATTTTTTTATTTAGAAATGTATTAAAATAATATATATATTTTTTATTTTTAAAAAAATATTTTTAATATCAGCACATAAAAAACATCTAAAAAATACTAAAATATATATTAATTTGAAACAAATAAAAAAATTATTTTTTTTCAAAAACACTTTTAAAATACAAAAACAAACAGACCCTTAGTCTATTTTTTTTAGACTTTAAAATGAAAATAAGGATTTTAATATAAGAAAAATAAAAAAATAGTATAAAAAAATTACTTTTTGATTATTATTTTTTTTGCCAATTTTTTTTCCTTCCGTCTATGGAGTGAAGTGTCGATATTTTTACAATAGTTTATCCATTGCCACCCGAAAAAAGAATTAACAAGTGGAATCAAAACTTGGTTAGAAAGATTGAATGTTCATTGTAATGTTGCTGTCTCGACTTGTGTTTTTTCATGCGACCTTGGCATTTGACTTTTAATACATTAGAAAATGAAGCATCAACGCTTATATATGTTGATGTTATGTTTTTTCATGCGACCTCGGCAAGTGAAAATGAAGAAATCGCAAACAATCATAACCATAACATCAACATATATAAGCGTTGATGCTTCGATAATATATTTGGAAGAGTGTATTTGTTTTTATATCTTTAAAATATTTAAAAGAAATTAAATTTTTTTTATTTCAAATTTTTTTTTGATATTTTTGAATTGTTTTGATATGCTAATATCAAAAATAAATTTTAAAAAATAAAAATATATATATTATCTCGATATATTTTCAAATAAAAAAATACTTTAAAAAATAATTATTAGTGGAATACCAAACTGTAATCAAAATATTAAAGTGTTTAGAAGTATTGTAATAATTAATTATTTTTCAAAATATTTTTCATTCAAAAATAGATTAAAATAATATTTTTAGATATAAGAAATCTATTTATTCTATTGAAAATAAATGCAACAATTTAAATAGGGATGATCCCATTAAGATTTTGTTAAGAAAAAAGTTAATATAATTAGCAAAAAAAAATGATTGGAGAATATCTTTAACATTAAAACCAGAATAAATTTTTGCAGTGGACAATATTCGAAACATGGACCAACCAATGCTATATTCGGAGGATGCTTACATCCTTTTTTCTCAACAGATTGCTGGACCACCTCTTGGTTTGGCACCATATGATCTAGTAGGGGTAACTAAAAAAAATAAAAAATTAATTAAATTAAAGATATAAAAAAAACATAATTGAAAAAAATTAAATCATGAAGAAAAACATATTAAAATTTTAAAAAAAACGGCTGGTTCGGTTTGGTTTTGGTTTTGGTTTTATAACCCTGAAATCGAAAAAACCAAACCGAACCCAAACCGAAAAAAAACGGAAAACAAACTGAGCCAAACAAGAAAAAAACTGAGCCAAAACCGAGCCAAACCGGTTTTTATCCTAAAAAATCGAACCGAATCGAAACCGGTCTGTTTGAACTGGTGTTGGTATTTAAAAAAAATAAATTCAATTTGATTATTTTTTATATATATAAAAACCAACCCAAACAAAAAATAATTACCTCTAATAAAACCAACTCATATTATATTTCACCTACTAATTATAGATAATCAAGATCATAGAAATAATCCATGTAGATTTTGTAGTAACTTATTTAATTTTATCTAAACCAGTCCAAAACTCGTATCACATGGAGGTCATTTTTTAATAAAGTTATTAAATTATATGCAATATAATTTGTAGTATTTCTCTTAGAATCTGAGAGCAATCAAGCATTTAAACTAAACATGCATTGAAAATTTAAAATGGATTTTTTGTTTCTTTATATTTTTTTGGTTTTTATATTTTTAATGATGAAAAAATATTTATAAATTTGTTTCAATTAATAAATAGCAGTATGAATCTTTAGTTGGATTTAATAAATATAGTTGACTTAGATAGATGTAATATAAAACAAATTTAATTTAGATAAATAGCTTTACATATAAGTAAGCATTTTCGATTCGGTTTAATTTTTATATAAAAAAAGTAATCAAACTGAAATTTAAAAAAAAAAAACAAAAACTGGTTCAAACCGACCAGTTTCGGTTCGGTTTTTTAGGACAAAACTCGTTCAAACCAGTTTAGCTCAGTGTTTTTCGGTACCGGTTTCGGTTTGATTTTTTCAGTTTCAGACTTATAAAACCGAAACCGAACAGGTCAGTTTTTTAAAAAATTTAATCGGTTTTTTTTCACTGTTTGGTTTTTTCAGTTATTGTTCTTCTGGTTTTCTCGGTTTAATTAGTTTTTCAATTTTTTTCTCACATAAGTTTAGAATTTAATTCCTAAATAAATTAAGATTTGATATGCTTATACGTAAACACAATGAAAATTGATTTTTTTTTATTTCTCTATTTTAATGATATATTTGCATAACAAATATCAAAGTAATTTTCTATTCATTTGTGTATGATTCATATATAGGATTTCATAGATCTATCACAAATTTATATTAGCATCGTCTCAATAAAACATTTTTTTATATACGTTTATATTTAATGTACCATGTCCAAGAATTATGATGAGGCAATAGAGTTTAATTAAGAACTTGTATTTATGATATATTTATTTTTCCTACTAAATGGGTTATTTATCAATTTTTTATACTTTATAAAATAAATTGAATAACCACGAACACGCACGGTGCGACAGGCTTTTGATTAGTTGAAGCTTATAGTTCTTTCAATTGGAATAATTGGATGATGATACACCTCTTTATTACACTATAAACTAGAAGGCATAGGGGGAATTATTGTTCACCCATGCACTGTAATCTCTTTCATGATTTATTATGGATTTTCATTGTGAATTTTGTTTTCTTCTAGAACTCTTTTTTTTTTTTTTAATTTTATCCTTCAATTACTAAAATGAAGGTTAGTTTGGGTTAGTTTATTAAAAAAAAAAGATAAGATTAAAAGAGAGGGGAGTGAAAAAGATGGAGTGAATAAGTCAATTTAACAAAGTTTTGCGCAAAAATTGCATTTTAATTCCCAAACTTTTCTAATTATAAATATATGGTCCCTTTAATTTTCAAAAATTCTATAACAAAGTCAATTTTGGTCTCCAACTTTTTTTTTTTTAGGAGAGGAGGGAAAGTGATTGGATTCTAGCAATAAAAAGAAAAGGTCATCGCTTACACTGATTAAGGCTAAAAAATGATTATTTTGGTGTTAATGAGTTTCTTTCAATAATAAGAGTTTATCCTAGGTATTTTTTTCCCCTTGAACTTGTCTTATATGGTAAATCTGGGCCCGCAAATAATTTTAGTTTTAGATTGATTATGGGTTTTTAGGTATTTTTTTAGATTGTTTGCAACCATAGATATGTTTTACAAGGTGTTTAAGGTCTTTTTAAAGGTCAAAATATGGTTGAAATGATTTTTTTTATCGGAAACATCACAACTCAATTTTATATCGGCAGAGGTTGATAAAATTTGGACAAAGCAAGTGACACATCACCTATTATTTGTTTTTCAAAAATTTAAGGGATGAACAATCTATCATCCACCCTTTAAGATAAAAAAAAAAAGGTTTAGACACGTGAGCTACTCTAGGCCTGAGAGCCTAGGTCTTTTTCATTTTTTTTTAATTTTTTTTACTCCTCAAATCTTACCCATCATAATTGGATTTTTTTTTCTTATTTATGTTTTTTTTCAATTTCATCATTTAATATTTTGGTTATTTTTTATTGAGCAATGTAATTTATTTTGATTTGGTATTTTTATTTAGTTGCCTCGATATTTGGTTGGTTCTTAATTTTATTAGTGTGTATTTTAGACAAAAAAAATTTTGAAAAAAAATTGTTTAGCCTAATTAAATCCACGACCCAGATCATTTGTTTGACTTGTTTAAGTTATGAATTAAGTTTTATAATTTTTCCAGTTGCATAAATAGTTATCAGTTTATTTAGTTAAATGCATACATGAACTCTCATAATTGAGATTTTTTATGTTAAAAAACACGTAGAAAATATTGTTGTATCAAAAACAAATGTATTTGACCTACAACAAAGCGCGAGTCGAATAACTAGTTAAGAAACTAACGAGGGAATTAAAAGATAAAACCTCTTACTGATTAAGTCTTCTTTATCAAGTTAACTTCTTATATGCCACTCTTTTTCTCTCTCCAAAAAAAATAAAAGTGTAAATAGGTTATTCCATATTCTTTAGTTGAAAACACGACGCCATATTATAGCACTTTTTAGGTAGTGTTTGGTATGGTGGACAATATTGATTTGATTGAACTACGACTAGATAACTAATTATCTTGTCTTATGTTTGGTATGCTTTGGACTAGATTGGATAATTTATGTTATTTTATATTTGGTAGACATTGAATGGGACCCGGCATACCTGAGGCCCGAATCAATCCAAGTTTAAGAAAAAATAGAGGAAAGATTGATCTGACCTGACACAGTAGAAAACATGGGTCTACTTGTGACTCAGTTGACTCAAGATAAATCATGGGTAAAAAATCCATCGAGTTTTTTAATCATTTTTTGTCAAAATGATGTTGTTTTGATTTTTTTTAAAATCTGGGTTAACTCGAGTTGACCTTTCTGACTCGTGATCTAGCTTTGCTTAGGTCGACCTTTCAAGTCAGGTTTTAAAACTATAATAATAATCATTTTTATTCAAACGTTGAATGGAGTCAACCCGAGTTAACCTTCCTAACTTGTGACCCAGGCCTTGCAACGGGTTGACCCCCAAGTAAGGTTTTAAAACTATGATAATAACTATTTTTATTTTTATTTTGACCCAAATCAACGCAAGTTGACCCTCTCAATCTGTGACTTAGGCCTTGTCTCGTGTTGACCTCCGATTCGAGTTTTACAACTATGATAATACCATTTTTATCCAGACATTGGCATAAGTCAACTAGGTTTGATCCTCCTGACCTATGACCTAGTTCTTGCCTTAGGTTGACTCCAAATTAGGTTTAAAAACTATGATAATAACCACTTTTATTATTATATTAACCTGGGTCAACTCGAGTTGACCCTTTTGACTGTGACTCAAGCCTTGTCCCGAGTCGACCCTTTAATTGAGTTTTAAAGCTATAATAATAATTATTTTTATGCTTATATTGTCTCGGGTCAAAACGGGTTGGCCATCTCAAACCATGACCTGAGTCTTGCCCCAAATCAGCCCCCTAGTCAAGTTTTAAAACTATAATAATTATTATTTTTATCCTTACATTGACATAAGTCAATGGTTAACTCGGCTTGTGACCTAGGTTGTTGCTACCCAATTTTTGACCCATGTTTTTTATATATTTTTAAAAAAAATCCAAAAAAACATTAAGAAAAATTTGAAAATTCAAAAATATTTTTTTTCTCTCTCGAGTCAACCGCATCTCTTCATTCAAACCATGTCGACCAGGGTAAAAAATGAGTTTCGGGCTGTTTCGGGTCAAAAACATCATTTTCGACCAAAATCGGGTTCACCGGGTCAATACGGGTCATACCATGTTGACCAGGGTAAAAAATGAGTTTCGGGCTGTTTCGGGTCAAAAACATCATTTTCGACCAAAACCGAGTTCACCGGGTCAATACGGGTCATACCATGTCGACCAGGGTAAAAAATGAGTTTCGGGCTGTCTTGGGTCAAAACCGTCATTTTCGACCAAAACCCGGTTCATCGGGTCGATACCCATCAAATGTTTTTTTTGGTATTCCATTTTTTGGCGGTTGAAACGGGATTTTTTAATACTGATTTGAATTTTTAGTTTTACCCATGTAAATATTTATTATTATATATAATAAAACAAAATTATGGTAGTTGTGTGCAATATTTATTATTATATATAATAAAACAAAATTATGGTAGTTGTGTGCATTATTTCTTATTATATATAATAAAATAATATTTTATGGTTGTTGTCCCGTGGCTATAAATAGCCACGAGAGGGGGGCAGAAAAAAAAAAAAAAAGGAGGAAGAGAAAAGAAAAAAAAAGAAAGAATCGATTGATAATATTTCTAATTTTTTTAGTTTTTCTTCAGGAGAGTAGGATATTGTCTTTTAAAAAAAAACAATTTAAAAAATACCAAACATATCCCAACACATCTCAGCCGTTAACATATTCCAGGATTTAATCCCGTTGCGCCACGTCATCCGGTGCACCGCGCCACACAAAATCAAAAACCAGACAATTTGGGTCGTCCGATCAACCTGCTGATCTAGCCAATCACAGCCATCCGATCGTTTCATCCAAGATCAACGGTTAACATCCTTCAGCTGCACCGGTAAACCATACTCGCGTCCGCACCGTAGCAAATCTCGGAGCATCTCTCTCCTCTCGCCGGCGATTCTCTCTCTCTCCTCCGATCTCCACTTTCCGGCCATATAAAGTCTCCGAACCACCACAGAAAGGTAGCTACCCTGGTTTAAAGCAAAACCCCGGCGGTTTTAACCGTTTTCGCCGCCTCATCTGGCCGGAAAAAGGCCACGATTCTCGCCGGCCACCGAAGCTTCAAGTCGACGATTCTCCCTCGTCAGCCATCAACGACCGTCGAGACCACCACCAACAGAATCCTCGACCTCAGATCTACCAGAACCGACCATCGGTTGGCCAGAAATCTCGCCGAAAATTTCGCCATCGTCAACAGTGACAGCGCGTGAGACCACACGCGCCGCCAGTGGCATTTTCGTAAATTTTTCAAGAAATCCGAGGGTATTTCAGTCTTTTACCTATACTGTGTCACTCATGTAATTTTATTTAGATTGCTAATATTTTTTTTATTTTGTATATAAATTTTCTTGCATGTTGTAAAACAAAAAAATAAAAAAAAAAAATAACAACGCGGGTCCAACACCCATCCTATTATGTCATCATTCGTGGGTCCAAAGCCCAATTTTCAAATATAGTTATACCATATCTCAACGATATCAAAATAGTTTTATTTTATAAACGAATATTTTATCGACACGTCTCTTTTTCATAAAAGGACCGATGTCAAAAGTTTAAATACCAAATATGGATTATGTCCATAGTTTTTTTGTAATTCAGACGTACTTCTCCTTTTTAGGGTTAAACGTCAATATTTTAGACGAGTCTCCTATTTTTAGGGACTGATGTCATTTTTAACGTGTCTCCTATTTTTAGGGACCGACGTTAACCATAAAAAAAAATATAATAAAATTGCAAATAAGCTCAAAATATAATATCATTTGAAACAAATAAAAAACACACAAGTAAGGGTAACCTTTCTTTTGAAAGGATGTTTTAAGGGTGGTGTCTACCTTCCCTTAATCATAACTAACGCAGTACCCGAATCTCTGGGACCAGTGTCTAATTTGGGATTTCTAGTTCCCTCAAATTACTAGATGGCGACTCCAATAAAATTTTCATTTCCCCTAATTAAACAAATCTTTTTTTGTTAAATAAACAAAAATGAGCGGAGCCGTCGCCCGACGTCGTGTATCGACATAGGTTTAGCCCCAAATCGAGTTTTAAAACTATGATAGTAACTATTTTTATCCTTACATTGACTAAGAATAATGATCAACCCGACATGTGACCTAAGCTTGACCCCAGATCTACCTTCAAGTCAGTTTTTAAAACTATGATAATAATTTTGTTTATCCTCATGTTGAACATGGTCAATAATCAACCTAACCTGTGACCTGGGCCTGGGCCTGGTCCTAGGTCGGCCACTAAGTCGATTTTTAAAACTATAACAATAATAACAACAACAACAATAATGTAATAATCCCAAATCTTATTTTATCATATTTATAGATACATATAGTATTATCATTTAAAGTACATATTTTTTTTTTTGTCTATCAAAATTTCGGCCGAGTTTGCTTTATATTTTATTTATACCAAGTTATTAACTCAATCAATTTTCACAATTTACAAATAAAACTTCAACATATTCTCATCATATATTACCATCAACTCAATGTCAACCTTTTCTTTTCCATGTGTATTTCCTCAAGAAAATCAATTATTATATTATTCCAAAATATTGTAAGTAACGAGATGATTAACTTAGTTACAAAATAAAAACAACACATATTCATATTAATGCTAATTGAACCTAAAACTTAGTATATATAATTACAATCATATGGTTTCAAAGAATTTAATTAAGATGCATTATTCATACTTAATTTAGATTCATACACTACTTAGTTACAAAATTATATTACATAACAAAATATGCATTAATTTCACAAAATCACAAATGTGATATCTACTACTCGTCACGACGCTATGAAATACCTAAAATTTATATAACACTCAGCATAATTAGTTTAGACACAAAGAATATTTATTATTATTGCTTTTATATGTAATTATTTCCAATTCATACAATTCATATGATTTAAGAACACAATATCTTCTCTTGCCAAACTGGTAATTGTTCCATTTCTAAATTACAAATCTCTCAAATTGTTCATTAACTAAGACACTAGTCCAATAATCCAAGGTACTAGTTCTCCAATTTTCCATTAATCAAGAAATTATCCAATTTACTAGGGAACCAAAATCTCCCTCTACCTATTAACTAGGACACTAATCCCATTAACTAGAAAATTAATATCTTCATCTGTCGATTAACTAGGGCATTAATCCCGCCAACCAGGGAATCAATATCTGCATTTGCCTATTTACCAGGGCCCAAGTCTCATTAAACCAAGATAGTTAGTTTCTCAATCACATATTAATTAAGGCACTAGTCTCATTTAGTAATTATTTTCTTCAACAATTTATCATTTATCAAATAAGATTGGTATACATTTAAAGAATAATTACAAACATAGTTAAATAATGCCCTAGTTTTAAGGTGCCAAGCACCTACTTAAAGTCTGGGTATGTGAACCTATTCTCTACTACTGGGTGGATCCTGTAGTCTCTCTTGTACCAACAGGAACGATATCAAATCGTCGGCTAGTTCACATTTTAACTCAATAGACCATAATTTTATTCTTGACATAAAATCACTTAGTGCAATTTCCTATCTTCAAGCTAATCCTTATTTGAAACATAACTAAACTAAAAATTTGGTTTCATAAATAGTTTGTTTCTTTCGGAAGCTAAATTATAGGCTATAACTTCACTAAAAGGAAGAAAACTCAATTTTTTCCTCGACACATCTATGACTATTCTCATTGCAACATTAAAATTGTTTAGCCAAATTTAGTTTGACCTTCCCTTGATTTTTAATTTGTATCTAGAGTTCTATAATTCCAATTTAAGCGATGTCAGTTTTGTTGGAATGACATTATCCTTTACTTCGACTTTCATGATAACTTAATCTAACTTTTTTTTTTTGTCATTTCTTAGTCCTAAATCCGATTGGAAATGGATGATGAAGCTATTTTCTTTTTCAATTTCTTTCTTTTGACATATAACAAAGTATTTTCATTTGTTTTTCTCATCATTCAATGCAATTGTTTTTTTTTTTTTTTGTAATTTGTAATGCCATTTACCCTATTATCCTACTGATCAACAAATTTTCTCACTTCCTTCAATAAACAATCAAAATCCTCTCATTAAAATGCATCTATTTTCTTTACATTCCTTCATTTATAAAATACTCAATATAACACTAAAAACTCCATTACTTCCAAAAACTTTGAAATGTTCTTAACACAAAGCATAACTAACTTTCCATTAAAATTCAAAAAACAATTTCTATTTCATTTCCTTTCATTCTTAACATTAAACACATGCTAAGTAGACATACTTAAACAACATTCATGCATTGTTTTGAATTTTCTTCAATTTAACCCTTTTATGGCCGGCACTAACCCTTTTAAACCCTAGGATTTATTTTTTTTTCCTCGATAGCTCATTATTTTAAGTTGTTTTCATCCATTTCCATCTCAATTACATTAAACAAAGCCAGTTTCTCATTTCTCCTAATTTACTCATGAACCCTAACATAAAATTTATAATTTACACATCAATTTCTAATCGTAATCAATCTAACTTTTGTAGTCAGGTTTTAAACCTCTTACCTGGTGATTAAGTGAGCTTCCATCCTCAGCCGGTCAAAACTTTTCTAATACTCCCTCTTTACCCCACTTTACCGGTCCTTCTCCACATAATTTCTCCAATTTCTTTCACCTTTTTCTCCTTTAATCATTGTCTATAAATTATTCTCTCTTTATTTAGGCTAAATCTTACCCAAATCCCTTTAATTTTGTTGTATTTTCTCTCAATATTTTTGGTGAAAAAGGCTTGAAAATCCCCTACCTCTTCTTCTTCTTTTTATTTTTTTTATTTTTGTTGCTGGCCATTTGAGAAAGACTTATAGTCAAAACTTTACCAGGTAATTACATATTGACCTCAATAGTTTAATTATTTTATTTTGTCCCCATCTTTTCTCCTTTTTAACATTATGTTATATACTCTTTTGTTTCTTTAAATTTTATCCCTTTTTATATCTAGAAATTTTAACCGGGGTTTTACAAATAATTTTTATCCTTACATTGACTTGGGTTAATGGTCAACCCAACTCGTTTCTCGGATCTTGTCCCGGATAGACCCTTGAGTGAAGTTTTAAAACTATAATAATGATTACTTTTATCCTTACATTGATTCAGGGGTCAACTTGATCTAGGCTTGGCCCTGGATCAACCTCTGAGTTATGTTTTGAAATTATGATAATAATTATTTTTATCCTTATATTAACCCAGGTCAATGGTCAACCCAACTTATGACTTAGGTCTTACCTCGAGTTGAGTTTTAAAACTATAATAGTAATCATTTTTATTTTTATGTTGACCTGAGTATATGGTTAGCTCTTGTGTAAATGACCCGGGCTTTGCTCTAGGTTAACTCCCTAGTCTAGTTTTAAAACTATAATAATAACTATTTTTATCCTTCTATTGATTTGGATTAACCCAGATTAACTCTTGTGTAGAAAATTGAACAAACTTATCTCATCTCTTTTAATGAGACAAAAATTTTCACTACTAGAATAGCCTTAGACATGACTAAAATTAATTTTTGTACTATCCAAAGATGCACAAAACAATTTCATAAAGAAATTATAATATCCAGTTCATTTTTATTCTACATATCAAACACTATATTATTAATGAGGAGTCTCATCCCACCTATACGAGGATCAATACTTAAAGTTTTTTATTTTTTATTTTTTATGATATATACTATCATATGTGTGAGGATGTAGATTTGCCATCAACTATAGACTATAATAAATGTGATTTGAATTTTTATAGGTAAGTGTTTAATGAAAATTATAATTACAATTCGTTATCTTAACACCTAATATTTGCACTTGTTAGAATCTAATCCCTTAGTTTCTCATGCAAAGACATTACTAGCTCATAACAGAGTATGCTAATAATATTTGTTAAAGATTAGACATCGTCCATTTATTATCCTTCTTCCGATTTCTTTTTTCTTTCATGTATTATTCATATTTGAATTTTGATCATTTTTATTATTATTAGTAGCGTGTTATTTATTTATTAACATGGGTGTTTGAGTCAGTTTGTGTGCACCTCAACTAATTCAACGATCCCTGAAATTAACGACAATGTAAGCCTCTAATAACCATCATATTAATAATCACAAGTTTGAACTTGAATTTTGATCCTTTGTTAAGCCGAACGCTTGACTAAGCAATAAATATATCAAGTGATGGATAAAATAATGATGGGGACCGTATGCATGTCGTGTCCTGTAGAAATTTAATTTATGTATAAGAGGACCTTGATTCATCCATTTCATGGGCTAATTAATTTTGGCAATTAGAGGCTTATATTTTCTAGTGCATAGTTTTACTCTAACTTAATAAAGAATTAATCAAATTTCATGGTGTCTTTTATAATTTTCATTTGCATCTCGATTATAGATGTTGGGTGGGGATCAATTACTTAAAGTCTTGGTGCCTCGGTACATATTATCGTTATGTCAAACTCAACCACATGTCTGAATTTAGCTTTCTTGAAAAGGGTTGATTTATAGATCTTTATATTTTTAGGGTTCGCGTCACTCTTTGACATATTCTTCGCAAGTATACTCTTTTATGTAGGGTTGACACCATATTTTCTAGCCAATGATTGATAATGCAAACACGAACTACTTTCTATACAAATAAGGTTTCTCCTTTCTCAACTAATGATTATTTCTAGCCAACGTATCATTACCAATCACTAATTTTTCTACAAATAGAGTAAAAGACAACACACCCCAATGCTGGGCACTAACATTTTCAACAATTGTGAAACCTTGCATATCTTGATATGAGCATGATCACGATCTATAAATATCTTGAGCCACCATATAAACAAAAAAAAGAGATAATCCTTTTAAATTCAACACTTTTATATATTTGTATTTTCTTTTAATTTTCTCATATATTATTTCCCTAATACATTTACTGATTTAAGCATTATACATTCTTTTATTCCATAAAACACTCATTTTCTAATTACCGATCAATCCCATAACCAAGCCTAAATATTAAGCACATAATCAAGCTAAAACGTCTTGGACTAGGATCACAATTCGTAAAAGCTCATTTTCTATTAAAATTCATGCATAATTAAAATTCAACATCCTTAATTGTTATAAGCAAATTTAATCTTTAGCTACCCTCCCACTCCTCCATCATGAACACAACAAAACAAAAATTGCAAAATTGAGTCAAATTTGAATGCAATAGTAACGTACGTACTAGCAATTTTGAAAACAAAAATATATATAATAAAAAATAAAAAATCAAATTCGGTTCCAAAAAAATAAAAATAATATTCCTATATATATTTAAAAATAAAAATTTTAATTCTCTATAAGTATTATCATTCTTCATAAGAAAATACTTCATAAAAATCAAGGCAAAGCTATATCCCAAAAACTATTTCAGCTCTTTTGTTTTTTAGAATTCCTCAAAATTTCAAAAATAAAAAAATAAATGACTCATTTTTTTCTTAATTTCAAATGTAAGAAACTAAGAAAACAATTTTCTTTCTTTTATATTTTTCCTGAAAAATAAAATTTCATTAATATATATTATATAGATCAATTTGAAAAATACAAAAACTCCACAATTCCCCGCCCATAAAAAAAACCAGACTCTCAACTCCCAATACCCGTGATCTCACTCCTCTACTGCTCTCTTAAAAAAAAAAAAAAACAGAAATGGAAGAAGAAGACGACGACCAGCAAAACATCCTAGATCTGGTCAAAGAATTAGTCAATCGCCTACTCTCTCAAAACCCTAAACCCCCAATTTCTAACCATAACCCTAACTCTCCTGATTTCCAAAATTCTCTTCGCTACGCAATCCGCATTCTCTCCAGCAGATTAACCCCATCGATTGCCCCTGATGCTGCCGCAATCGCTGAATCAATCAAGCGTGGTCTTGCCACTCAAGGTAAATCCTCCCAAGCTCTCACTCTCGCTGAGTTATACAACAAATTTGCATCGAAAACGGGACCGGGAAGTATTAATAACAAATGGGCAGTTCTTTATCTGCTTAAAATCATTTCCGAAGATACAAAAATTGCACAAAATGCTCCAAATTCCACGCTTTTGTTACCTAATTTGGGGTTAAAGGAGCTTGATTTGAGCAATGAATCGCGGATTTCCCGTGATTTTAAGAGAAGGGAAAGGGGTTATGATAACGGGGTTTTGTTGGTTAGTAAAGATCCGGAGAATTTGCTTGAAATCGCATTTAGAGAGTTCGTTAATCTGGTGAAAGAGGAAAATGAGGTGTCCGAAGAAGTTTTAGTGAGAGATGTGTATATGTTTGTCAAGGGATTGATGGGAAATGTGTGAAGTTTGATGCAAATGTTGATGGGTATGTTTTATCAGATTCAATCAAGGTTCCAAGAGGTACAAGGGTTATGGTTAGGAAGTTGTGTGAGTTGGGGTGGTTGTTTAGGAAAGTTAAAGGGTATATTTCAGAGATGGATCGGTTTCCAGCTGAAGATGTGGGAACTGTAGGGCAGGCATTTTGTGCTGCGTTACAGGATGAGCTTTCAGATTATTATAAATTGTTGGCTGTGCTTGAAGCGCAGGCGATGAATCCAATTCCATTGGTTTCAAAGTCAACCAGTTCGAGTAATTATTTGTCATTGAGGAGGTTGTCAGTGTGGTTTGCTGAGCCAACAGTGAAAATGAGGTTAATGGCTGTTTTGGTTGATAAATGCAGAGTCTTGAGGGGTGGGGCAATGGCTGGGGCTATACATTTGCATGCCCAGCATGGCGATCCATTGGTGCATGAGTTCATGAGGAGTTTACTGCGGCATGTTTGTTCACCACTTTTTGAAATGGTTAGGAGTTGGGTTTTGGAAGGGGAGTTGGAGGATATTTTTGCTGAGTTCTTTGTTGTGGGTCAGCCAGTGAAAGCTGAATCACTTTGGAGAGAAGGTTACAGGCTCCACGCTGGAATGCTTCCTTCATTCATTTCACAACCCCTTGCTCAGCGCATTTTAAGGACTGGGAAGTCAATAAATTTCTTCGTGTCTGTTGTGATGATCGTGGTTGGGCTGATACGCAACAGAGGCTGCTGCTGCGGCTGGGACCACAACTAGAAGAGGGAGTCTTGGATATGGTGAAACTGATGCACTTGAAACTCTGGTTGTTGAAGCAGCAAAGAGAATTGATAAGCATCTGTTGGATGTTATGTACACGAGGTATAAATTCAAAGAACACTGCCTTGCGATCAAGCGTTATTTACTGCTGGGGCAAGGTGATTTTGTCCAGTATTTAATGGATATTGTTGGTCAGGAACTTTCTGAGCCTGCTAATACAATTAGTTCATTCCAGTTGGCAGGGTTGCTGGAAAGTGCAATTCGATCATCCAATGCTCAGTATGATGATCCTGACATATTAGATAGGTTGAGGGTGAAGATGTTGCCGCAAGGTACTGGAGATAGAGGTTGGGATGTATTCTCGTTGGAATATGATGCCAGAGTACCATTAGACACAGTGTTTACAGAATCTGTTATGGCAAGGTATTTAAGAATTTTTAATTTCCTGTGGAAGCTGAGGCGAGTGGAGCATGCACTTATTGGTGCGTGGAAGACAATGAAACCTAATTGTATTACTTCTCATTCTTTCACCAAGCTGCAGCATGCAGTTAAGTTACAGTTACTCTCAACACTGAGACAATGCAGGTCCTTTGGAATCAGATGAATCATTTTGTTACAAACTTGCAATATTATATCATGTTTGAAGTTCTGGAGGTTTCATGGTCTAACTTCTCAAATGAGATGGAAGGGCAAAGGATCTTGATGATCTACTTGCAGCACATGATAAGTACCTCCACTCAATTGTAGAGAAATCTCTTCTTGGTGAACGATCGCAATCCCTTTACAAGTCACTATTTGCCTTGTTTGACCTTATACTGCATTTCAAGTCATGCAGATCGGCTGTGTGAAGGAATTTACGAGTTACAAGCAAGGTAAAAAGCTGTTGTGTTTTGAATGATTTTGTTTTGTCAATGAATGTTTGCATGTTTGTTTTTTGAGGTGAAGATCTTAATACTCAATCAATTGACAACAACAATGTTATTTTTTTAATATATATTTTTCTTTTCTTTTATGATCGTGTGAACCACTCATGATTCCTATTACACGCAGAACCAGGGCATCCTCTTTGTCCTCTCAAGACAAGACAAAATCACAAAGGCAGACAAGAGATAATCTGTCAGAGCCTGGATCATGGTTTAGTGATGGCAGGAAGGCCCTGGAACAACGTGCTGGTGAATTTCTTCAAAATATGGGGCAGGAACTGGAAGAAATATCAAAGGAATATACAGTGTTGCTCGAAGGTTTCTTGTCTCAGTTGCCTGTGCAACAACATGTTGATTTGAAATTCCTCTTCTTTCGGCTTGACTTCACTGAATTTTATAGTAGGTTGCGTCCTGGCACATAGCAAAGCTGTTAATACACCTGAGTTTAATCCAATTTGCAACTCAAGGCATGAACAGAGTGCAGTTATTTGCTGGACCTTAAGTGAAGAATTATGCAATGTCTTGCTGATGCCAGGATTGACCTTTATATTCACTGCTTGATTTTAGGTATAGGAAATTCTAGCTGCTCTATCTTTTATTGAATTATCACAATCAATAATTCTGTTTTAGCTTCTTTTCCAGGGGTCTGATTTTTATCTTTTACCTTTCAGATTGTTTGTGCTCCTTTCTAAGGGTTTACGTGAAAGTTTGCGATCATGTCAGAGGTATTTTTATATCATTAAATGAGATTCTTAAAAAAGTGCAAATATTTGGATGTGATAGTCCAATTATTGTTGGTACTTTTCTTATTGTGGCAAGCTGTTTATACGGAGCTTGTGCCTCTGTATCATAGTTATGTATTGGCTAAATGCTAATCATTGTGATATATGATTTGGTTTTGCATGTGTTTGTTTTTTCAATCCTGAGTTCCTGACACTTGATACTTACGTGTTATTTGGGTTGTGGTGGCTGCATTTAGTGGTTGCTGCAATAGACATATCATAATTCCTTGTTTGCTGGGAAGCTGTCCTTGCAATGAAAACTGTGGTCTTACACAAAGGGATTGTTAACAGGCCCATGCTATCTCAATATCCTTCTTGCTGGCACACGAATGAGCAAGACTGTTCATTAAATTACATCATCATAAAGATTTGGCCTTGTTTGATTATTACCTATCGGGAAAAGGCTCTTGTGCATACAACATAGATGGCTTGTGTTGCTGGAGAATTAGAATGAGGTGAAAGCAAATACCCAGTTGAAGTCTTGAAGAAAGATCAAAGTGACATCATAGAGACAAAGGAAGCACCTCATGCATGCTTGACAGGGTGCCTCCCATAAGCCAAAGAGTGGAGTGGTGTGTTATTCTTTCTAGGACTGGTAGCACTTTGGTGAGAGTGTCCCTTAGCCCTTGGAATATTTATTGAGTGTTTGCTTGTCTAGCTGAATATGGTAGCTTAAATGTTTAAGCCAGTAGCGTCGGTTTCATTTTTGTCTACCCAGTTTGACAAGTGATATTGCTATGTTATGAAGTTATAGAGAAGCATAAGATCAGCATGAGGTTTAAAATTGAAAAACATTCTACTCTAAGTTAAGGCTTCATTAGCTTTCGGTGAAAACTTGAAAAAAATGTATTTCTTTCTTCCTCCGGTGTCGTCCGTAAGATGCTGCAATTTTTCAGAGAATCATGATTGGTTCTGCAGCATTGCTTTCTTTGTATATTTAACTCATCATACAGTTGAGCACCCTGAGTCTAACTGAAGTGGAAACTATTTGTTTTGCTACTATAAATGTTTTATTTGCTGCTGATCTTATCGTTGCAAGCACTTTTCTCCCTCTTTTATCAAGTGTGGAAATTAGTGGAGCTTCTGTTCCCCCGAAGTTACCGTTAGCAGTTTTTAAGTGGTAAACTTTGGTGCATGGCCTTCTGCAATGCCAATTGGTCTCCTGAGCTGATAGCATTCAGGATGCAAACAAACTGGAAGAGAACAGCTAAACAAAGGAAAAATTGGAAAGCTTGTGCTTGTCCTTTTGAGTTAACAGTTATGTGTCTGTCATAAAGCAACTGCTGCTTAAAAAATAAAAATAAAAATAAAAATATTATCGACTGCCTAAACTGTCTTTACTAACCAAGCAAGCAAAAAAGAAAAAAGAAAAAAAAAGGTCTTTTTATAGAAGCAAACAAGGAAAGTTAGATTCAGATTTCAATCATAAAAATAGTTGCAACTATTGATTTTCTAACACCCTTAAGTACCAAAAACCCTAATAGCAAGCCTGAAGGATGACAGCAAAGTCAGCCCTCCAAAGAGTATTTCTTCTCTGTGAATGGTTGGAACTGTTCTTTCTTCGTGGTTTAAGCTTTGACATCCTCTGTTTTGAGCTCTTTCAATTTCTTTCCAGGTGCAAGCATGAACCATACCACCTCTGTTGGATGTTTACGAGACCTGATCTCTGATTCAGTGGCCATGCTTGGAGCTGTGTTAATTGTTTGGTTATCTTTTTCAACAGAACCTGAATCAGGTAGAGCCAACTCTGCAGCAGGTTTCTCACCCAAACGTCTAGAAAGACCTGTGAAAGGCACGAACTTGTGTCATTCCTTGCTTGGCTCTTTGTTATCTAGACGAGGCACAAAATCAACCTCACAATCTGTATCAATAATGGAAATGGCATTAGATGGCTTGGTTTCAACTATATCAACTTGGAATTCCTTGTTATAGTCGACCATGATGGTATCTCCAGTTGTGAAGCAAAAAAAGCTAGCACTCAATGTCTCTTCCAGTGCTGCTACGAGACCTGATCTCATCACAAACTAATTGAAAAAAATAACTACGGTGAATATTCAACAATCAAAATATAAAAGATTGAAATTAAAAAAAAATCAATAAAAAAACCCAAAAAAATAAAACACTTTTAGACTTGGGTAACCAGGGACGAAACTAGAATTATTTATTAAGGAGGGTCAAAATTAATATAACAAGATATAATATTTATTTTAATTTATTATATATGAGTTGTAAAAGAAAACCTATATAATTTAGTTTTATTCAAATAACTTACTACAAACATATAATAAGCTTTGTATAAGGTAAAATGTTTGGAGCAATACCAAATTGAGTCAAAGCAATGAAGTTAATTTCATCTTTATAATGTATCTATCACTTTAATGTTGTTGGTCTTTATACCTATCAAATATAAACATACAAAGTATATAAGAAACATTAACTAAAGTGAAGCATTATTTATGTTTGATAAACTTTGAAATAAAGCAAAAAAATAATAAAAAATGATTCTTACATATTTATTTTAATTGTGCTCGTTGTTCTTTCATAGAATAGAAATCATCGATTATCATATCAATTGTGAATCTTTCAGCAATTTCTTTTTTTATATAGACAATCAAATAATTTGCAAGAAAATCAACCTTCATCCGATTGCAAAATCTTGTTTTAACAATCTTCATCGTTGAAAAAGCTTGTTCAATAGGTTGTGAGTTATCAATATTTTTTTCTTAAAAAAATCAATTCTTCTTATTTTGTTCATGGTTCAATCTAAAATCAAAATATATATAGTAAGAAAAAATTAATAATTTTGGTGGCTCTGCTAAAAAAAAAAACATAAAAACTCCAAGCATAATCAAAACAAACCAATAAAATATATCTAATTAATTAGAAAAAAATCACTATAACAAGAATTCAAAAAATAATTGGTAGAACTAGCAGATCTGAGAAAAAAAAGGAGCAAAAATGATAGAATTATATATATATATATAAAAAAAACCTCATCAAATTATTAACAAACATCTCAAACAAAACAAAATTAGATTTTAAATTTAAGTTACCTTGTTTTGTTTGATGAAAGATAAATTAATTAGTGACTTTGTTTTAATTTTTTTATAGAAAAATTTTACTCGCGAGATTTGTTTTTATTTATATTTTTGATTGCTGCATGATTTATATTAGGACAAATTAAGTGCTTTATTTTTTGTTTTATAAAATAATATTTTTATATTGTTTTTTTTCCACGTAAGTTAAGAATAAATTCAAAGAAAATCAAAAGTAAAGTTAAGGCCCACCTCTTTAAAATAAAATATATAACTTCTTCTTGTATTTCATTATCCAGTAATGAAACAAATTAAAATCTGTCAGGGGGGCCCGGGCCCTTGCTTGCCCCCCTTGCTTCCGTCCCTGTGGGTAAGGTTGTCAGATCTTATTGGATCATAAGAATAAAATAATATAATAGAAAGTAAAATGATGAAAAACTTGATTTTAAAAGATAAAATTGAGAAAAAAATATATAAAACGACCCTTATAAAATAGCAAGGTTAACCAGCTAAACTTGTTATCCAAGTTATGAAATTGGGATGACCTAATTGAAAGGAAACCGAAGAAAATTACAAAGCTAATATTTCAAAATAAACAATACTGAACTTATTTATGTAAATGTTTCTAATATTTTATTTATTTATTTTATATTTGATATTCATGATTGAATTAGTATGATAATAATAAGAATTGTATTTGATAAAGACATTATTCTTGGACCGAATATATACTTTTTATTTACAGGTCATGTTAAGTAAATACCAATATTATAGTACAATCACAATGACTCTTGTTGCACGTGAGTGACATCGTGATGATCATTTTTATGGATCGGGATCTTAAGTACATTTGAAAAGAACAAAGAATTTTTGTTTTTATTTTATTGTTTAAAAAGTTTGAAGTCGCTACTTAGTATTTTGGTTATTAAAAACTTTAACTGGTCTTTAAAATTTGGATAAGGGGACTCGTTGTGTAAGGGATGATAAAATTACTCTTAGTACAACCTACCTAAGATAAGTTACATTATTTATTTGTCTGAATATTACCAAGAAATTATTCTATTTTTCTAATTGTTAGTCTTTTTATTGGTTAAAACATGTCCCATCCTAGTAAGGTGGATTATGATTTTATAGGTTATACATAGTCATTTTAAAATCAAAATATATTTTTTGCATTTATTTCTTTTAATATCGAGAATATATCTTATGTATAAATTCATAATTCTTTATATTAAAAATAAACAAATATTTTTTTTTGGTGTTTTTAAAATTTAGGCCAAACCTCTATGGTGTTAATAAATTTTTTTATTAACTTCATGATATATGCAAAATATAAAAACTATTTTTCTGAATTTCTTTTTGTTATTTTTAAGAGATGCTAAATTATGCTAAATATTTTTTTTTCTACAATCCAAAATATTAAATATGAAAGGGTAAAAAGATATGAGAACCCTAAAATTAATTTTACAATGATCTTAAAGAAAAACTGAAGTTTAATTAACATTTAACTAAGGCTGTTTTTGACTAAATAATGAAAAACACATAATACAATGCTAAAACAAATGTTATGGCATGTTTCTCATTCACACTCTTAGCTAAAAATCATAAATTAGAAATTTATCTTAAGAGTATGTTTGCCAAACATGACTTGAGGATCCTAAAATATATTTTTTTTAAAGTAAATTGTCACTTCACCAAACACGCCTTTAAATCCTAAAAGGTTCGACCCAACAACATGGACCGGGCTTCTCAGTCTTGTCTTTAAACCTAAAAACACGTCACACACTTAGTACATAAAGATTGAAGATCAGAAGGATGATTTCAGTTAAATCTTTTTAAGAAGATGAAGAACATGGATGAACCTAAGAATTTGATTTGAAAAAAGAGGCTAAATTACACCAAATCAAGAGCATTTCAAGATGTAACATGTAAGATTGAAATAAAATGATGCATCATATAAGAAAAATAAATCGTAAATTGCCTGAATTAAATCCAACAGTCATAAAACTAAACCATATATTTAAATTTAATTAGGATTGATTGATCCAAAGCAGGCCTTTAATGAACAAATCAATGGCAAAGAATGGTAATGTTTAGGTTTAGGAGTCGACTAAAGCACACAAGATAGAACAACACCTTATTTGTTACACATTTTATAATATTTTAGAATCAGAACCACACAATAGACTTATGATTTCTATTCTTGGATGTTAATGGTTCATTGTTTCAAAATAAAACCTCCTTTTTTACATGGATGACACCTTATATTTGCTTTTCTAAGCAAACAAATGGAGTCAATGGAGGCATTGGATACTTATTGTCTCCTTCATGAACAATCCCATCAAAGGATAATGATGATTAATAAAAATAGAAACTTTATAAAAATAACTTATACCATAATAAGATAAGGTCAATATAAAAGGTAGAAAGTCCATATAAAAAGAGACTCGTAGATTTTTCACTCTCCGTAAAAAGTTCCCCTCCACCTTTATTGATATTGACTTAAACGTCGATTAAATACGTTAAAAAACTTATTTTGCAAATGATGATATTTTGATTTTGCACATGCTGAAATTCTCATACAAATATTGATTTATCTAGAGAAGAATTCCAACATGAAGGTCAAACCCTATGGCTCATGATATTGACTTAAACATCGATTAAATACGTTAAAAAACTTATTTTGCAAATGATGATATTTTGATTTTGCACATGCTGAAATTCTCATACAAATATTGATTTATCTAGAGAAGAATTCCAACATGAAGGTCAAACCCTATGGCTCATGATATTGACTTAAACATCGATTAAATACGTTAAAAAACTTATTTTGCAAATGATGATATTTTGATTTTGCACATGCTGAAATTCTCATACAAATATTGATTTATCTAGAGAAGAATTCCAACATGAAGGTCAAACCCTATGGCTCATGGTGACAATCAATTATAGCCCAAAAGTGACCTCTAATGCAATATCATTACTAATGTACTTGAGTTATACGTAGTTATACATCTAATACACTCATAACAAGTAAAAAGAAAAAGAAAATTATGTTTTCCTAACCACAATTGTAGGAGAACAAACTCACACTTCGTCTGGCATTATAGTTTAACTGGCATTATAGTTTAACAATACTTTTGAAAATATTTGAAATTTATTAGGATTAAATTAATTTTTTTTAATGTTTTTAAATAGTTTTAATAAAATAAAATTTAAAAAACAAAAAAAATTATTTTAATATATTTATAAACAAAAATTATTTTAAAAAATAACTTTTATTGTATTCCTAAACATGCCATTAACATGTAAAGGATAAATAAAATAAATTGAAAGAGGAAATAAATTTTCTTTTCACTGCAATCAAAAGTTAAAAAGCACAAGCTAATTAAACTCATCCTCTATCTTTAGCCAAAAAGGCCCGACGCCCAACCAACCAACCAACCAAGTGGCAACAACAACAATTACCCTAATAAAACACAGTAAGGTCCAGTACTCTAGACCTTTCCAAAATCCCTCTTTTTTCTTGCCCTCCCTGAGCCCAAACCTGACCTAAAAAATTCTAGACCTTTCCGAATCATCAAGAACAAGAATCAACCCTCCATCCATTCACCGAAACCACTGGTTCCCTCTCTTCTTTGAATCTCTCTCAGAAACCCAAAACGCTCCTTTCATCTCCTCCATTCTTGAATTTCATCAAAGAATCGTCAATGGCCAAGTACGGAGAAGGAGACAAACGTTGGATCGTGGAAGACAGACCAGACGGAGCCAACGTACACAACTGGCACTGGGCTGAGACAGACTGTTTAGAATGGTCAAGAAATCTCCTCTCCAAACTCCTCAACAACCTCACAATCCTCGACGGTGAAGGAAATCTCTTTATCAAAATCAACAAAGTTGAAAAAGTCGAGGGAGAAGCTTATATTAATGTCCGTAAGGGGAAGATTATTCCGGGTTATGAGTTACACGTTGCTCTTTCGTGGCAAGGCGAAGCCAAAGATAGTGAAGGGAATAGTTTATTGAAGGTAGATGGATCTGTTGAAATTCCGTACATTTCAGATGAGAACGCTGACGAGGATCCTGAGATTCGTGTTACGGTGAAAGATGAAAGCCCAATTGGAAAGACTTTGAAGAATGCTATGTTTGCGAAGGGGAAGCCGATGGTGGAGGATAAAGTTAGAGTTTACGTGCAGAGTATGGCGAAAGGTGGGCCAGCTAAGGAAGAATTGGAGACGAAGAAGGTGGAGAAAAAGGAGCAGCCGGTGGCTGGCGCATCAGTGAGGAAGGTGAGTGTCTCTCCGGTGGTGGAGAAGAAGGAGGTGAGGAAAGAGGGGTTTAAGACTATTAGTTTGACGGAGAAGTTCAGTTGTAGGGCCAGGGATTTGTTTGAGATATTGATGGATGAGAATAGGTGGAAGGGGTTTACACAGAGTAATGCGAGGATTAGCAAAGAGGTTGGAGGGGAGTTTAGTATTTTTGATGGGTCTGTGACGGGGAGGAATTTGGAGTTGCAGGAGGGGAAATTGATTGTGCAGCAATGGAGGTTTGGGAACTGGCCTGATGGGATTGTATCGAAGGTCAGTTAATTGTTGGTTTTGCTTTGAAATTTTGGTTGATATAACGAACTGGCGATGAATAGGCGAAAATTGCTGAATTGAATGGATTTTTGTTTTGTTTTTTCTATCCATTTTTGTATAGGTACTTGGTTTTTATTTTTCTGTGAGTAGGATTGTTTGTGAATTGTTTGTGACTGATTATAGTTTAAGATAGCTCAACTGAATGAATTTGGATGGTGATTGCAGGTAAGACTGACTTTTGATGAGCCGGAACCTGGGATTACTATAGTGAAGGTGGTGCATACCGATATACCCGAGGAAGACAGGTTAGTTCTTGTTTTGAAGTAGTAAAACTTGTTTTTTAATTTTATTTTAGTCAAGTTCTGCTGTTTTTTTTTTGTTCTTTGGGCTCATGGTCTTTCGTATTTTGTTTCTCCTGTTGTTCATGCAGATATGGGAATGAAACTGTGGTGGAGAATACTGAAAGAGGATGGCGGGATCTTATTTTAAACAAGATACGGGCAGTTTTTGGTTTTGGCATATAAGTTGTTTCCGTAGTTTCTTTGAAGTGTAGAATTTCATCAATTTGTCTTTCATCAATGAAATTTGAATTACTGAAATCTGGGATTGTTTTGGATTTTCCAGACCCTCCTTGATAATTCAGTCCTTTTGGTTGTAATCTCATCAAACTGCTTGTCATGGCACCCATGTTTTCTTATAACCAAAATGTTTTATCTAGCAAGCTTGTTATGAATTACAATGTTTGATTTGTCAAGGTAGCAAAACCTTTTTAACTGCTTCAAATTTCATGCTGTTATTTTTATGGAACTGGATTCAATATGGGCATGCTAGTTCCTTCTTTTGTGTGCGTGCACTCATAGGTGGTCTCCACAAGCAGGACAACATAATATAGCTAAAACCGTCTGTTGTAATTTATAATTTTATTTCTTTTGTCAAGTAGAAGCAGTCATGTATGATCTGGTCTCTGGGATTTGGTTGTTGCTGGATGATTGGAAAATTTCTTTTGGTCTATTATGGCAGCGAAAACTCTTATCTTGAAGTGGAGGTTTTCTCTTATAGAGCATGTTGAGGATATTTCTTGAGTTTGATTGCTGTAGGTAGAACAAGTTCTTTTCATTGTTTGGTTTCCCAGCTAGTAGGATCCTGTGTAGTTTGATATACAAAAGGTGTCCTTCTTGATGCTGTTATGCTGGAAATCATCTGTTTATTTTGGATAAATGTGTCTAGAAGTTAAATGCTCAATACCATAGATCTGTAGCATGAATTCTGCAGCAGTGTTCCTTTTCTAATGTAATTTAAATTGGCTGTCTGGCTTGCATGCAAAGTTCTGTCAAGTAATGTCATTGATAATATAATGTAGTGTAATACGATGTGGTACTGATTTCTCAAGCATGCAATGCTATAGAGTATAGCATGAGATACATCTACTGGATTGGAGATGAAAATGATAGCCATGTAAAGATGTAAGAAATTCATGATTTTGGTGGCTCATGGCTGTTAGGAACACCTTTTTTCTATATTCTGTTACGAAAGAGCTGTTGGGATAGCATAGTGCAGGTTTTGAGGAAATAGGGTACTGATTCAGAAAGATTTTGGAAAATATGATGTCTGTTTTAGTTTTTTGTGGCATGTAGTTAAAGCATGGGAGAAGCGCACGGTGATTTGGGTGTTTAGTTTAGAACCCATTAATGGTAACATGATATAGTTCGGCAGGCTATCGGTCAATTTGAGAATGCTTTTTCTAGTTTCGCTCTAATTGGAGATAATCTTTTGCTTGGAATCATTGATGGAATGCCACATCAACTAGCTGTGAATTTGAGAAGTCTGGAGTTTCTTGTGAGAGAGAAAGGGTTAATGTCTTTCTTTCGGAATTGTTGGTTGTGGTAGCTTTTATCTGGGTTGGTATTTGCATTCCTAAAGATGCAGACTTTGCTGACAAAGGTGCTCTCAGTCTAAGTTATTTTATCTGAGGGTTCGTTTCTGCCATGGAAGAATGCCCTGTCCTCCTTTTTTGGTGCATGATTCCTCTGTGAAGTAATCTTAGTATTGTGCTGCAATAAACTGGGAAGCGGCTTTTCTTGGTGGTGATCAACAAGGATTCTTATTTTGATTTTTAAAAAACATTGGTGCTGTCTTCCGTTCAGTTCTTATTTGCTTTTCCATGGTAAGCTTCAACTTAAAAACATTTTAAAAACATAAAAAATATAATAATTTGAAGCATAGAAAAAAAAATTAATATTTTTTTTAAAACATTTCTAAAACGTAAAATTTTAGTGCAAGCTAAAGTAATGAAAAAATTTACTTGGAAAAACTATAATGATTTTTAAAAATTAGTGGTGAATGGTTTTTTGATAGATATTTTTTGTCTGGAATTCTATCAGTAAAATAATCATAAATAAACTATTAATATAAATACCAAAAAAATTTCGTCAATAATACTGTTAAAGCAGGGAGTAATGAAAGAAGGAAAGTATTCCAACTGATCAAAGGAATAATGTAAAATAAACCTAATGACTGGAGTTCAGGAGGGTCACTTTTTGTCGAAGAGTAGGCTCGATTCTGGAGCAGGAAAGACTTTAGAAAGTTAGTGATGTTGTTTCTAATTCAGCAGGCTGGAATTTGGATTTGCTAAGTCTTTTGCTTCTCACCTCTGTTATTAGCAGGATTCAAGGTATTCACTCAAGTGGCAACTCCAATGACAGTGATAATGGGAAATGCTCTGCTAAAAGTGGATTTTCTTATCTCATGGAAGAGGGTCCACCTGTAAAGATGGATGGTTGGTGCTGGATTTAGAGGATTAAGAGCCTGTTTAGTATTGTGGTTATTTTATGATTATAATTTTTAAAAAATAATTTAATAAAAAGTGTTTTTTACAAGATAATTTTAAAATTTGATGTCTCGGAAGCATTAAGTTCTCAGTTGGAATAGTCTGCTTGCCGATGAAAGATATGACGGTGGCCGTGGCCGTGGTTCCTTCTCCTTTATGTGCTAGACGTGGTGGTGAACCTGAGACTGTCCTTCGTGTTGCGGGGGTGTGAGAAGCTCTCCATATTTGGCACAATCTTCGTCCTCGTGTGCAGCGTAACAGGTTCTTTGAAGAGGATTTATGCAGTTGGCTTTCTGCTAATTGCTTGCGTGGTGATGTTGAGTGTTGGGTTTTTATTTGCACTTGCTGGATTATTTGGAAAAATAGGGATGCAGAGGTGATCAGTTTTGTAAAAATGTTCAAATAACATGGTTAATTGATATATTTAAATTCAAATTAAAAGTGAGTTACACTAATTTTTAGATTAAAACTTTATTTGAATTCAATACTCAACGTATGCTATTTAATATAAAATATTAACATGATTTAAATACATTTAGTGATTGAGAAATTAATATTAAAAAAACTCTTGATTACTATGTTTTGGTGAAAGTTAAAATCCTTTTAAAAAATATAATCACACATTGAATATAAACAAAAGTGGATGGTTGAAAAAAAAAAAATAGTTGAAAAGTTAAAATTAGATTAAAAAAACACCTAAATTTTTTTAAAAAATATCCTAAATAAAATATATTTTAAATTTAAACTCACATGCATACCGGCTTGGCCTAGCTATGCTTTGGCCTAGGATTGGGTAGGGTAAACTAATATTTTGGATCATAATTGTTTTTTGGTCCATTGAGATTTGAACTTAAGCTTGGTTCAAGAAGAATTTTAATAGTCTCTTCTAGAAATGTTTCTAGCAAATCTAAATAATTTTTTCATCTTAAAAATTTCAGGTGTAATAACCACTGCATTTCAAATTTAATTCTTGTTTCATGGTGGCTAATCAAAAGTTGAATGATGGGAATTAATTGCTTAAGTTAATGTTTTTTAGATTTTTATACCTTATATTGTAATGTTTGCTTCTTTTTTTATGCTTTGATTTTTTTCTTGAATTTAGAGCTTAGATTTATTTTATTGAAAAATATTTGAGTTACATAATTTTTTATTCAAATATCTTATTTAGAAGTACATCTAAACGAATGTGATGCTGTTGAAATCTTGAAAAGTATATTGCAAATATCATAATTACATAAATAATAAGCAATAAAGCTTTAACAGACAAATGATTCATCCTTGACATAAACATGTTTGTATTAAGTTTATTTTGAAAACATTTTTGTATTAAGTTTTATTTTTCCATGTTTATAGATTTAGACATGTATGCACTCTAGGCTTTCTTTGAATAATTTTTTTATGCTTTGTATGTTTTTATTATAACAAACTAAATATCTTTGCTCATAAGAATAATACACACACATTTGAATTACAATAAACGGTGAGGCTGGTTGTGATTGATCATATATTATTTCAGGAGTGTTTAGAAATGTAGTAGCAATTATATTTTAAAGTGTGTTTTGCTAAAAATATATTGAAATAATATATATTTTTTAAAAAAATATTTTAAACATTAATATATCAAAACAATATAAGAATATAAAAAATTAATTTTTTTTTTAAAACACAATTTCAATCAATCGTGTTTCAAATATTACTTTAGATTTAGTAATATGGTGGATGAGTGCTAGCGTGCTCCTGGGGCACTCGGTTTGTTCAAGGCCTCATGTTTCAACAAAGATGACAACAACACGCTTCCCACCTTAACCAATAGAGGGAAGAGAGCATGACAACATTACATAAAATTACAAATAAGTTTGATTGGATTTGAGTTGCTTTTCTTGTCTATAAGATTTATTAGGATGGGATGCTTCACCTCCTTAATCGACATAAACAGTAAAAGTAAAGCTTGTTTGATAGTGTGGTTGCAGTTGTTTTTCAAATAGTTTTTCGTGCTAAAATGCATGTCAATAATGTTTTTTGATTTTTTAAAAATTATTTTTGACATCAACACATCAAAATGATTTAAAAACACTACAAACATATTAATTTAAAGTTAATAAAAAAAATAAAAAAATATAAATTTTTTTAAAAATATTTTTAAAATATAAAAACAAACAGGTCTTTAATAGCAGAGGATTTAATTTAGCTCGCATGGCATGACAAATCGAGGTGAAAACACTGCCCACTAGCATCACAACGCTGGTTTCATGATGACAGATTTTTGTTCTTGCATGAAGCTTACTAATGAATGATCATAATGTAAAAATTCTGATTTTGGAGTGTCAAAATTGTAGCTGCAATTAATTATTTTATTTTAAAGAGTATCCTTTTGATAAAAAAAATTATTATTTTGGATTACTGATGATTTGTAACTTATCAATGTATATTACATGGCAAATAAAAATATATTTTGATAGTGATTGAAATTATTTTTTAAGAAAACATTTTTTTGAAAAAACATCAAAGAAAATTATGTTTTAAAAGAGATTGGATACGAGGAGGTAAAAACGCAAACTAGGATTATTTAAGATTTATTGGGCTAAATTAAGTTTGTATATCATGTAGTGAAGAAAAATAAATTTTCTTTTTGAAAAAAACAATGAAAGAAAAAAAAAAGGATATACTCGCACTAAGTAGCACACCAGGTTCTATTTTTTCAGACATAAAAAAATAATGTCCAGGCTATGTTAGTGTTTTTAAAGAAGTAAAAAAAATATGAAACCATGATCATTAACTTTACCGGTTCAATAAACTTGATGAATTTAACAATATAATAAAAAAAGGCAACGACAATAAATAAAATGATAAAGAAAAATGATAATAATTAACTATAAACATTGAGCTGCCAATATCATTCTTGGCACGAGAAGAAAGAAAAGCCGATTGGAGACTCACTATCACTATGTTGTGGACACTGCCCTACCTCTAGAAAGATTCCATCGAAACAGTTCTAATGCTACTGCGAAAGGCTGCACGACGACACTAAAAGAGTTGCACACACCATCAGAGAAATGATATGGACAATAATTGATTAATACTTAAAAGTGTATTTTTATCAAGGTTTTATATCATTATTTTGCACTTGAAGTATTAATAACTCCTTAACGAAAGCATGCTTTATAATAACAAGTTTGATACTATAAGATATCTTTATTTTATGGTAAATGTTCATCTTAAATACATGCCTATCACATAAATCAAAGGATTGTTTTATGAGTTTAACTACTGAAATTTAAAAGACAAAGAGAGGGCCAAACTTAGAAAAGAGATGCTGGTTCAGTCCAAACTGTAACATTGTTCGGTCATTGGATCATATCTGGAGTTGTAGATCTTGGATTTAGATTTTCTCTATATGGATGGAAAGCTAAGACGTAGGCCTAAAACTTTTATGAGGAGTCCAGGATTTAAAAATGTTGTTTTTAAGTTCAAATTGTAGCAATAATGGAGAAGTTCGAATCTGTCCTGCAGTCCAGACACTGCTCAGTGTTCAGCCCATATCTCGAGTTATAGAAGTCCAAATGACCTCAATTTTTTTCTTTTGGAAAGCTGAGACAATTTCCTAGAACTTTCATGAGTTAAGTTTGCTCAAATTCTGATGTTATCAATGATGTTTTATTCAGACAAGAAGATAAGGATTGTCACCAAGTCAAGATGTGGCCACTCACTCAACAATTAGTCATCAAATCAATAGTTCCAAATTTTGGCATATAAAAGGAGGCATTTGCCATGCATTTAGGCATCTTGGCTGTTCAGATCAAGATCATGCTTTTTATTTCTTTCTTTATGTTTTTGTAATGTTTAAGTTTTATTTCATGTTATATTTTTCTTAATCTTTTGTTTATGTTTTTCATTTCCTTTACTATATTTATGTTCTTATGTTGTTTATTTATATTTTTACTTCTTCATTATGTTTAGCTTAGTTTATTATGTCAAGGTGAAAATGTTTCACTAATGGTGTTAGAATATGTATAATATAAACTCAATATGGACTTCAATGTTTATATCCAAGAAAGTTTGTTATTAACATGTCTTATCTTTTTATCTTATTAATTCTTAATACCTTGCTTGTTAAATGATTAATCTAGATTTGTGTTATATAACACTTGGTACAGTAAATGTTTGACACTTTCATAGCCAACCGTATGGTATAATCTACACTTGTGCTATGAAAGGAACTTGATTTGTTGTTAACATAAGTTAGCATCATGAATTCCTGACAATATTTAAAAGTTTGGTGTTACTTAAATAAGATAATTAATATGATCATGTTAACAATTTATAATGAACTATTAAAAATAAATCATCTGATTGGAACCTTCTTTATGTATGGTTTCCAGTTGATTAATAAAAAGAGTTTATACTATACTTATTTCTAATACTATTAATGGATCCTTTAACCTTGATAATTGTTTTATCATTGTTTAATCCTTACATCAATATCCCATAAAATTCTCATAAACTCTTTGTTTTATTAAATATATATATTATTTATAATTTATATAGTTTACCTCCCTATGGTTCGACCACGGTCTTGCAGGGTTATTTATTACTTCGACACTCCTAAACTTGGGATAAGACATCAATCTTTTGGTCGTGTCAGCAACCTAAATAAAATATCATGAAGTGAATATCTCATGCTTATATCTAATTAATTTAATTTAATTTTAAAACAAAATTTCTTTAAGAAAAAAACTAAATTTAATAAAGAACGACAAATAAAAAGACTTGAGATAATCGAGGTCGTTTTTAGAATCAGTGAAAAATCATATAAAAAAATAAAAAATAATGGAGCCCAATATCTAATTAAATAAATTTTCAGTGATAAAAATGTATGAGCTTTAAAAAAAGGGAAAAAAAAAGCAAACTAATACAATCCAAGCAAGGTTAGATTTGAATTTTAGCATAAAATTTCTCATTGTCTAATTTTATGCTATCAAACATAACTTTCAAATCGATCGTTGGATTGAGATGAAATTTTACATGCATTTATAGATATGTTGTTATACATTGGGTTAAAATTTCATGTCAATCAGAATCCGGTAATAGATTATTTCAGAGAGTAGAAGTTACTGGATAAATCTTGTTAAATCTGTTTGTCTAGACCTTTTTCTACTGTTTGAATTATATCTGGAGATACAAAAGGAATTATGCTAATATTCCATTTGGTTGGAAACTAGATATTCGTACCTTTTTATCGATATAAGGTAGGCTTGCTTATTTATTCGAACATGAGAGAACAATTTGTTTGAAGTCAAGATTGAAATCTGTGAGGAATATGCGAAAAATTAGAGAAACGTTGTTTCCTTATGTATTATGGATTCCAGTCAATACAAGGATTTCTTAATGCTCATGAAAGCATGTGTGGCAGATATTACTTACCTATTTTAGAAGGATTTCATTTCAAACAAGGAGAAATTTATGGCAAAAATTATTATCCATAGTTTGTAAAGATGTCATATCCATTATGGAATGTATGTGATGGCAAGGAGGCTTGAGATTCTTCTGTTGTTATTTTTATTATTTTACAGGATTTTCCAACACGTCAAGGAGACTAAGGGGAGACAATTTAAGGGAGAATTCTAGCAATTAAAAACAAAGTTCCCTAGCTAATTTGGAGCATGAAGTTTCAGTAAGACCTACAAGGAAAACAAAGGGGGAGTTTCGGCCATGCATGGGGATTTCACACACAAGAATTTTGTTTTATGATGTTATTTATTTATTTTAGTGTTAAATATTATTAGCTTTGAACTTTATTCTAAATTGGGTTTTTTTTGACCTATTAAACATTGTTTTAAGGTTTGTTTCAGTATTAGACTTGTGTTAGTTAATTACTAGATAGAGTCCAAGCTTGCAACTCAAAAATGCATTAATGTTATTTAGAGGAGACTATATATTGCTTTATGGCTACAAGTTTTGACAGCTATGATGATTTAAATAAACAAAATATTTCTTTTGTTTTGCGTGTTGCAAACCTTTCTTTGCTAGGACAAAGATAGTGCACTGACTTATCAAAGACTAACTTGCTTCGTGACATTATTTATATACTTCAGGTTATAAGTAAAAGGTTATGTCTAAATCCAAATTTGTTCCAATACCTTTGGTTCTTAGGTGCAGGGTTACCTTTGCGTTGTGTTCTATCAAACCTGATGTTTTGCTTTTTGGATTGTATTTCAACATCTTTGGGGATTGCTTGATCACATGATCAAAAGGTCTCCATAACAAACTTGGGTGAATATTCTAAACTTGGGTTAATATTTTAATCTTGCAACCCATTAAATCCTTAACTTGAGCTCAATTAAGAATCTCAATTCTCAACCAATTTAATGTTGAAGGATGAAACCAGAAAAAAATATCAATTTTAAATTTTTTTCAAAGTAAGAAAAATAACAATAAAAATAATAAGGATCAAATATAATAGAAAAAAAAACTAAAGGATGATGAAATTGTAAAAAACAAAATCAATTTGAAAAATCATGTCAAGTAAAAATAGCAATCAAAAAAATTGGGATCAAATCTAACATATAAAAAATTGAAGGATGATGACATTGAAAAAAAAAATCTAATTTTATATAAAATAAATAGTAATAAGAGAAACATTGACCAAATCTAAAGGAGAAAGAAATTGAATTGTTGTTTTGAAAATTTAGAAGGCCAAACACGGAAATCAAGGAGGAGAGAGAAAATAGAAAAAAAAAAGAAAGAAAAAGTAGCCAACACCAAACTAGAGGTCCATTGACCACATATGCCACCAAGGCATGGGGTGCCGTCGATGACTCCAACATGGCCTTGAAAGCTGGTGTTTGGCCATTGGTCAACGCCTCTCGTGTCACCCTAAAAGTATGACTGCCATTCATGGACTAACTTAAGCAATGCACGAGTCAATCATTTAAAAAAATAATAATATTTATGGTTATTAAATTACCTGATTACCTCTAAGTAAACCTAATGTTTTTTTTTAAAAGGATGAAAGGATAAAAATGCACATTGACACATTTTAAATAAATCTTGATTTGAAGGGTAGTTTAGTCATTTAATTATGTTTTTAAAAGAAAAAAAATACAAAAAAGCCATTGGATGCTAGTTTTTTTAAATTGCTTTTAAGGATAATTTAGTTATTTCACCATGCCACCAAAATATTAAAAAGCTGATTTTTCCTCAATCAATATGAAAATGACAAGTTATGTAAAAGACTCCAATAATAAGTTAATTGATTTTTTTTGAGAAGAAAAAAATGATTATTATACTATTTAAATCCAAAGTACAATAAGTTTAGGGCCACAATATTTTAGTGATGCCTTTTAGTTTTTTCTGTAATATATAAATTACATAGAATTCTAATAATTATTTCTAGGATTTATATAAGTATTCATTTTCTAGTTTCATTATTGCATATTAACTATTTATGACTTTTAATTAAAAGAAGTTATATACTAAACCCTATTGTTCTTAACCATTCTTCCTCTACTACTATATTGCTATTTCTCTACTTGTTATCATGGTAGAATAGAGAAATCATACTACAACATAATAAAACATATAACATATGTACCATATATTCAAATTGAATATATTTAAGCCATACTCATACCATATTACTGAATATCTTTTCTGTAGTATGACCCATGATCAATCTAAATCCCTATCTACACTTGAATTAGTAATACTATATACATATTCAATCAGAAAATTTTGACTTCAAAGTTGTCATTATTTTTTTACCCAAACCAATTATGATGTACGGTCCCAAATCATAGAGATGTATATTGCATGATAAGAGAGGCTTGAATTTATTATAAATGAAACATCCCAATACAAAGTGGTATGTAGAAAATCTACAAGTCAAGGGACGGTTACTTATGTATATGTCACTATAATTATAAAACGTTACTCTAATTGTACACTACACAAGAAATCTGAAGTTGTTTGGCCAAAACTTTCTGTGATGAATAAGATGAATCACAAATCTTTATACTAAATCAATGGATATTTTTCACCAAGTGCTTGATTGTTCTTTCTCAATAAATTTTTTTGATGTTATTGAGATTTTTTAGAAGTTGAACCATTGTGATAAGATTGCAATGAAAGATCATGAAAATGTTCTTGTATATAAATAATCAATTGAATGATTACATGTTCACATCTTCTTGAATAGACTTGATGCAAAATATGAACAAACTCAAGGTCAAAATCTCAAGAAGAACCTAATATTAGATTTTAAAGAAACTCGTGTATATGTACACCGTAATGCTATTTGTAGAACAACAATGAATGGTGAGCTTGACCATTTCCATGGTGGCTTTGCGGTCCAAACCTCAATAAAAGTAAACTAATTTAAATTTTAAGACAATATTTGGCTCACCAAATTATGTTGCTCATCGACATCGGTCATCTGGATCACACAATCTAAAATATAAAGTATGAGTTACATGATCATAATACTTTTGTATGTATTATAGTGAAGTTGGACACACTAAATCACAATTCCATGGGTATTTAAAATGGTGGGATCCTACCAAGGCACGTAGTAAAAGAAATTCCAAGCTGAATTAATATGTTTTTATTGTTATAGCCAAAATTACTGATATTGTCGCTTTTTCTAGAGAGGCCATACCTCGATCGTAACTTTAGGTAACCTAAGTAAATGTCTTAATTTTTATGCACTTAATAGTAATGATGCATAGATAAATGATTCAAGTGTTACAAATCATATAACATTTGATATTACCTATATTCAATTTATGAAACCATAAGAACAAACTATATAACATCCTCAAATTCAAAACCAGATTTAACTGGTTATTTGTAATTCATTTGTAAACCATGAGAAAAAAAATTCACAACTTCAGTAAGTTACATTATAAATACAATTTAAATTAACAATCGTTTAATTATTACAATACCTATAATAAAGTTATTTGATTTTCATGTTTCACATATTATTCTATTTATATACCCATTCAAAACAATCTATAATATACATTACTACATTAGTTTATCATATCAACTAGAAAGATCATAACCCTACGCCCTACTAGTCTTGCCTGGCTTGTGATGAACCTGTAATTTAACAAATAAAATATAAATATTTAATTACTATTTTAACAATGAAGCTTATTATTCACATATCATTCTTAAAGCTACATTTAACACCAATATTACAATTCAATTCCTTAAACTATCATTCACAAATTCAACTCAATAACACTAATTTTCACATTTTAAAAGCAATCATGTTTAATTGATATAATTTCAGCAACTCTTTTAATCATCGTTATTACAACTATCCTCTCATGGATAGCAATAAATCTGACAATCCATATGATTATCAATAATCTAGCATTCCTTTGATGAATGCCAATAAATCTGATAATCATTCCAATTGTCAACAGTTCTACCATCCCTCACATATGCTAATAAATCCAACAATCCTTTCGATTGTCAATGTTCTGGCAATCCCCTTACAGATGCCAATAAATCTGATAATTCTTCTGATTGTCAACATTCCAGCAATCCCCTCACGAATGGGAATAGATCCGAAAATCCTTCTAATTGTTAACATCTAACAATCCCCTTACGGATGCCAATAGATTCGATAATCATTCTAATTGTTAACATTCTGACAATCCCCTCATGGATGCCAATAAATCCGATAATCATTTTGATTTTCAACAATTCATACTATTATTTCTCGCTTTGATTTTTCATTTCTAACAATTAATACAGATCTAGTAAATAAAATATTTGAAACAAAAATATGTATTTACATTCATAAATATCTTATTTATATTATGATATTTTTTTTTGGCATATATCATGTTAACTTTTTTTAATACGAGAGGGTCAGAGAGCCTCTGGCGCGATTCAAGATGCTATTGATGATGTTGTGTACACCACTTTCTCCAATTGGTTCTTATCATGCTGTTATGGACTTGAAGAGGTTGGGGAGGCTCACCATTTAGACCTTGCAGTAGAGGAGGATGAGATAATTTTTCATGCATGACGATATGCTCATGGTTCCAATGATGCATAACCGTCCACGAGATAATTTATTAGATGTTGTTAACTGATGTACTTAAGTGTTATGAGAATTTGTTATATAGATATAATAAATTAATTGAGTTTTTTTAATTAAAATTGAGTTTTTTTTTTGTTAGAAATTGATTTGAAATGTTATTGAATTACAAGTTATGTGGTACAAACTAAATCAAGTCTGAATTTGACCTTAAAATGTTATTGAATTATAGGTTATAAGATCAAACATATCTCTCTAATCGTACATCACTTCAAGTTGAAATCTTACAGGGAAATACTAGACACATGAAACTATATTCTTGTAAACTTTCAGATCAAATGAAGTTCAGAAGCATATTATTTCATAAGATTGAAGTTACTAGATGAATATTGTTACATCTGCAAAACTAGACTTTTATATACTGTTTGGGATATATTTGAAGCTACAGGTGCAATTGTGTTGCAATTCAACTTGTTATATAGACTAAACATCTCAAGATTTTTATCCATACATTGTAGGCATGTTAATTCATCAAGACGAGAGAAAACAACGTATTTGAATTCAAGACTAAAATCTGCCAAAAATGTACGGAATTATGAGATTCAGGTTACAAAGATAAATTTTAGCATGAAAACTTTATTTTTACTATCCTATTTATTTATTTATTTATTTTTGAATAATTATTTTTAATTTGGGTTTGTTCTAGTCCATTAGACATTGTTTAGGGGTTTATTTCAGTCTTGTTTGGCATTGCGGTCCTATCGCGCTTTTGGAAAAACATGAATTGTTTTTGCTTTAATTTAATTTGTTTTTGGTGTTTTTAGTTCTTTTTGATGTGCTGATATTAACAATGAATTTTAAAAAATAATAATAAAAAATATTATTTTGATGCATTTCTAAGAAAAAAATACTTTGAAAAGCAACCTTTATCACGCTCTCATACATGCCCTTAATTATTTGACTTATGTTAGTTGATTACTAGTTTAGACTCATTAGCTTACAACCCAAAAAGGGTCCATTAAAGTTAGTTAAATGAGACTATATTATGTTTTTTTACCTGCAAATTTAGGCAACATGTTGAAAAATAAACGTGAGTTCTTTCCGGACAACACATATAAAGAGATCAGCCAATAATCAAGTAATTAGTGAACCTATGAGATATTTTTCTAATTAGTTTTTTTTCTATCTATCTAGTTTTGTTAGTTATGACAAAACAATATTTCTTTGTATGGATAAAGATTGTACAATGACTTATCAAAATTTAACTTACTTCGTTACGTCATTCATATACTTAAAGTTCTTAGATATAAGGTTATCATTAGGTCTAAGTTTTTCTCTAATACCTTTAATTCTTAGGTATATTGTTATTTCTAAGTCAAGGTTTTATCAAATCTGAATGTCGGCTTTCCTTATTGTTATCTCTAAATCAAGATTCTATCAAATTTCTAGGTCAAGGTTTATAAGGTTCTATTAAATCTGATAAAGAATATAACTTAATGAGTTTGTTGGTTTTTCTAGGAGAGTTGAAATTATATAAAAAAAGCCCTGCTACTACAATTTTAGGTTCACATGGGCTGTACCTGCACATCTAGTGGTAATGCAGGTTATACCTGTGTTTTAGGGTTTGTTTGAGATTGTAGTAGCAGTGGCAGTTCAAAATGTTTTTCGTTTAAATATACATTAAAATGAATTTTTTTTATGTTTTAAATTTTTTTTTTGATATCAACATATCAAAATGATCTAAATATATATATATATATATATATATTTTAAATAAAAATAAAGTTTAAACTTTTAAAAAATATAATTTACAGCACGTTTCCAAACATAGATGAAATATATGAAACATGATAGCCCATTAAACTGTGCTATTTTTGAAATTATATATTTTAATGGTGCTAACGTTTTTTCTATCCACAAGGTTAGTTTGAAAAAAGAAAGGAAAAAATACATAAACAGTGACAGTTTTCAGGGAAAAAGGAGGAATACTGACACGTATCAATGTATAATTCGTCATATGACTAAAGTTTTTCCTGCAGCTCAATTTCTCCAGTGAAGACTCCGAGGGGGTGGCAGCTGAAAAGGACTGAAACGAAAAAAAGAAAAAAGAAAAGAAATGCACTCAAATTAGGGAAAGCCTGAACCGTGCTCCCAGACACGTCATCTCAATGGCTGAAGGCTGAAGCCCTCCTCTCCCTCTGTCAAGGGAAGGAACCGTACGCTGTGTTTTTGGCAAGTACGCTGCACCCTAACCTCTTACAGTCGAGGACATTGTCGTCATTAAAATTTTTTCATGAAAAACCAAAACATCCTGTCGTCACGATTTCAGTCCATGAATCAAAACGTCTAGGTTAAAAACTATGGTAAAAGAAAATCACTTTTGTCTTGTTATCTGGCTGTTGTCTTCTCTCATTTCTCTTAGACAGGTTTTATGTTACAAAAAGAGAGAAACTATTTTATTTTATTTTATTTATACCAAATTCTGTAGGTATTTTACCTTAGCCTATCCGGTTATGACAATTTTCTTATAGAGGATTATTTGGAGTTCCTATGTCTGAATTTATTTTAACAGTGGCAATGCTCGCCATAACATGAAAAATAATTTTCGTTCAATACCAAAATCCCCCCTTCTCTCTCCCTATCTCTCATTTCTCCCTTCCATTTCTCTCCTCATATATATATTAAACAGCAGCAGCAGGCAGCAGCAGCCAAATCTCATCATCCTTTCCTCTTTAAATCTCCCAATTCAATTCAATCAAATCCAGTTTCTATGAATTCTATTATTTTTATTTTTGGGTTTTGAATTTTTTTTATTTTTCTTGTTTATTAGTTTCTGATTTGATACAATTTCTTGATTGAATTATTGAATCGACTTGGGTTTTGGATCCGTTTTTTATTTGTATTCTCGTAGGAAAAAATATGAGGGGCAGAGATGGAAGGATTGATGATGATGATGATGATAAATCTATGAGAGTATAAAAACAATTATAAGGATTTTATAATTGAATTCAATAAAATAAGTTACATAACAATAATAATAATAATAATAATAATAATAATAATAATTCAGGATGCCAGGATTAACACAGAGAAATGATCAATTTAGTAATGCAACATCATCCGGAGGCTCTTACTCAATTTCTGCTAATTTGTTCTGGTCTAAACACCGTGATGATGTTAGCTTCAATCAGCTCCAGAAGGTACTGGGCTGTTTTTTTTCCCCTCTTAATTTTGATTGATGGCTTAGAGTGTCTGTTTTTGTATCTGGGATTGAATTAGATCACTGTTTTACTTAATTTTGATTTTTAATTGTGTTCTTGATTGGATCTTGATGTACAAATTATTCAGTGAGCTTGTTTTGTAGTTTTTGATGTGGGATTTTTGTTTTTCTCTTTTTTATTATCTGGGTTTTCAGTTTTTATTGACTAGATCCGTTTTTAGCTCCTTGTATATAAATTCACGTCTGGAGTTCGGTGTTTTTATTTTCAAAAGAGAGATCGAAGTTTTATGTCAGTTACAATTGTTTATACTAGTGAGAATTGATTAGAGTCTAGGCAATGGAATGGTGTTTCTAAAATAAAGATTGGCATTTTGTTACATGTAATCAGCAAGTTTTTTTTAATATATAATTTTAAGTTTGTGTTTGGAGTATACAAGGTTTTGTTTATTTATTGTCTTTCAGTTCTTAGCCAACTCTTGCTGCAAGTTGTGATTAGTCATTGAAGAATTTTTATGTACTTGTGACAGTTCTGGAGTGAGCTGCCACCACAAGCTCGACAGAAGCTACTGAGGATAGACAAGCAAGCCCTGTTTGAGCAAGCTCGTAAGAACATGTACTGTTCTAGATGCAATGGGCTATTGCTTGAAGGTTTTATGCAGATTGTCATGTATGGTAAGTCTTTGCAGCAGGAAGGAGGTGCTGGGCACCTTCATTGCGATATACTAGAAGCCTCAAAAAATCTAAATGATTGTGGATCACATGTAACAAATGGGTGCCAAGATGAAATTCAAGATCCATCTGTCCATCCTTGGGGTGGTCTAACGACCATGCGTGATGGATCGTTAACGCTTTTGAAGTGCTACTTGTTTTCAAAGTCTCTGAAGGGACTCCAAAATGTGAGTGCTAAAATTTTTATTGTGCAATTCCATTGTCCCTTTCTAGTTTAGTAGCTGAACTCTTGCTTTAAATCAGGTATTTGACAGTGCACTTGCAAGGGAGCGGGAAAGGGAATTGCTCTATCCTGATGCCTGTGGTGGGGGAGGTCGGGGTTGGATTAGCCAAGGAATGGCAAGTTATGGTAGAGGACATGGAACAAGAGAGACGTGTGCACTGCATACTGCCAGGCTTTCTTGTGACACATTAATGGATTTCTGGTCAGCACTTGGAGAAGAAACCCGGCAGTCTCTTTTAAGGATGAAGGAAGAGGATTTCATAGAGAGTCTCATGTGCAGGTGTGTTTGCCAATAGCTTATTATTTATATACAACATTGATTTTGAAATCAGTGGAAGACTATGAGAACTGAAAGGTAGTTGGCCACTCTGCTTTGTAAGAATCATTGATGTCTTCTAGTTTATAAGTATTGTAAAATCAGAGCTTATATCTTCCCACCCTAACAGGCTTTCTAATGGAATCACAAACAAAAATATGTGGATGGCAATGCAGTTAGGAAGTGATCATTTACCTGCTTTGGATCAAACCACATGGAGGGGAGTCATCTGCCATGACTGATAGTTTTTCTCTTCGAGATATTGTATGTTCTGTTTGATGAAAAAGATGTGGTTAAATCTAAGGAAGTGATTAATTTTACCGGACTAATAAATTATTCAAAGCTTCTTCACGGGGAACCCAAAATGTCTGTTGAAAAGCGGTCCATTTTCTGAATTCATCTCAACTGATTATGCTCTCTTTTAGTTAGTTTCTGTAGACTTTGTTGCTTTGGGGGCTTTTTAGCTAAGGGCTGATTTTATTATTCAAATATCTATGAGAGCCTTGCAGATTCCACAAAGTGTAGCGGCTTGTAGATATTTTGATTACTAGTTCAAAACTGTGGATTTACTGTAAGTGGAACTTGCTTGCTGTTGAATATGGCATCAAATATTTAGTGATGAACTCATCACATTAGACTTTGGCTGCTCTAATCTCAGCATTAAAGAAGTATAATTCTACAAGGCTGGGTGATAGGAAATATAGCGCCCTAAGGGAACTTAAGGGTACAATTAACTCTACATATTTATCAAAGAAAATGGCATAGTGGGTGTGGGGATGGACTCAGGAGTACTCTGCCCTTCTTTTATCTGAAATAGGCTAAAACTAAACTTAATACTCATTGTTGTGGTTAATTGGATTGTTTTATCACCTGGACTTCATTAATGAGGAAGTCCCTTTCTAACTTCCAAAGAACGATATGTTTGCATGCTTTCAGTTGAATATGACATGGCACATGTTGGCCTCATCATGCTTGTAGACGCTTTCTCATATGTTTTTCTCCTTGGACAAAGCAACTGTTATGTATCCACGTGAGTTCAATAGTAGCCTATGTTGATGTCCTAAGAATCAGAGCTCTTTGGTTCTAATCCATCAAACTTCACCAATGCCCATGGTCTGTAAGGAATTGAACACGCCAATGACTCAAATGGACGGCTCAGTTTGAAAATTAAACAAAACTCAGACTTTACATTTACCTCTCAAAAATTGAGTATCATCTATTATAATTGAGAAACTTTGTCATTCAATTGGCATCACTTGTTTAAGATATCTCTTAAAGAATCCATTGAAATTGTTCAACAAAAATTATAAGCTTGAAGCAAAATTTTTGTTTTTGATTTTTTTAGTGTCCTTGATTTTTTCTTCTTTTATTTCTCTACAACCTTTTGGTTTACTTGATGGTTTGTGCACTTATATGCTGAAATGTTGATTATGCTATCATTGTAATTGTTTGAATTAACTAGACCCTAAAACTTTAGTTCTCTTCAACTGGAATGGATCTATCTTATCGTTTTCCTTCTTAATATTTGCTTATTTTTAGTTGTGACTATTTCTTGTATATCTAGCTATAGCCTCCTTCTCCTTACCCATGAGCTTGTACTTCCATTCTGCATGTTTTCGTGTTAGGTACTTGTGTTGATTTGTTCTGTTTCTCTGAACAAATGTCTCCATCCCACAGGTTTGACAGCAAAAGATTTTGTAGAGATTGCAGAAGGAATGTTATTCGTGAATTTAAGGAGCTAAAGGAGCTGAAACGCATGCGACGAGAACCTCGCTGCACTAGTTGGTTTTGTGTTGCAGATACTGCCTTTCAATATGAGGTATATTTTCTTCTTCTGTGCGATTTTGTGGTTCTAAGGATCTAAGATTCAAAAGAAACAAATTTGCAGAACAAATTGTGAAAACTCACCATGGCTGTGACTAGTATGACCAATTATCTTATCGATTTTCTCAGGTGTCTGATGATTCTGTCCAAGCTGATTGGAACCAGACCTTTTCGGACACTGTTGGATCATACCATCACTTTGAATGGGCAGTTGGAACAGGAGAAGGAAAATCTGACATTCTAGAATTTGAAAATGTTGGCACGAATGGAAGTGTTCAAGTCACTGGTCTAGATCTTGGTGGTTTGACTGCATGTTTTATTACCCTTAGGGCTTGGAAAGTTGATGGCCGCTGCACTGAGCTTTCTGTAAAAGCTCATGCACTAAAGGGTCAACGATGTGTGCACTGCAGGCTCGTAGTAGGTGATGGTTTTGTTACAATTACCAGAGGGGAAAGCATCAGAAGTTTTTTTGAACATGCTGAAGAGGCCGAGGAAGAAGAGGTGGCCTGCTTTTTCCCTCGGGATCTTTATATTTGCAATGAATTTATTAAAATATCCTTAGGGTTTATAATTAAATTCCTTTTTTTTTCTTGTACACTTATAGGAAGATGATTCCATGGATAAGGACGGAAACGAGCTTGATGGAGAATGCTCCCGGCCCCAAAAGCATGCGAAGAGTCCTGAACTTGCTCGAGAGTTTCTTCTAGATGCTGCAACAGTTATTTTTAAGGAAAAGGCATGTTTACAGACTTGAAACATGCTTGCTGTCCTTTTTCATATTAATTTAGAAAACGATAATTTGTTTGGAACTGTCATTTTCCATGTGATACCTATATGTCTCAATGTGCATGTAATCATCATTGCATGGGGGTGAATGTGCGGTAGGCTGTACATGGGGAAGGGGTGTGTTGTGTGTTGGGAAGGAATATTTCTATATATATAAGAAAGGTGGCGGGACAAGGTTTTATCACTGGCTCACTAGATTTTAATTCAATCTGCAATAACCAAAATAGCAATGAGTTGGGATTGAACCTGGACCTTGTAGAATTGCTCCTTATGTTAGAAATGATGAAACTAGAGTAAATTCTAAATGAATACGAGGGCTGTAAGTACAGTAGAACCAAGGGGTAGGTTGAGATAATTTTTCAAGTTGATAAACAAAAACATTTTAAAAGTTCAAATTTCTCAGCAGATTTGTAGAACAGATGATCCTACTAGGGGCACCACATCTCTCTTTATAGTGACAGAGAAGGCCTAGGGAAATTTCTGAGGTCTCTAGCGTGGTTAAATGTCTCCTTATAACTTCACTAAAATTGTGGTTAACCACATATGGAAGCCCTGCTGGGACATCTAATGGAGCAAATCAAGGAATCCAAATAGTGCATGGTGATATCAATGAATTCTGTTTAAACATAGCATTTTTTTTTCTAAGTTAACCTTTATGGTTACATATGTTACAGGACCATTTGGCGCTGCCCAAGAGTGCCTTATATTTTCTTTTTCAAAATTCAGTTATTTATTAGCTGGTATTTAAAAAGAGATTTTTCAGGATTACCTTTGTCAACTGGTCATAAACCATGATTGTGCCTTCTGGCCACCTAAAACAATGAAATTTACTGGCCGTTGGAGAAAACCAATATCTGAATGCACATTCCCATGTTCCTGTCAGAATATTGGAGGATGAACTAGCAACATGTAGATTCTGTTTCTATGAGCTCATGAAGTAATTGAATGTCTGTATTTCAGTTTCAAATATTCTAAGACTCGATTTGTTGTTACAGGTTGAAAAGGCTTTCAGAGAAGGAACTGCTCGCCAAAATGCACACAGCATCTTTGTTTGTCTTGCACTAAAACTACTGGAAGATCGGGTCCATGTTGCATGCAAAGAAATCATTACATTGGAAAAGCAGGTCTTAATACTTATGATTTTGATTAAGATTTCATTCGAGTATCAAAATTAGGACAGCTCATCTTTTTTCATGAGATGCATCTCTGATAATACAATTTTTCACTGCAGATGAAGCTTCTTGAAGAAGAGGAAAAGGAAAAGCGTGAAGAAGAAGAGCGCAAGGAGAGAAGAAGAACAAAAGAAAGAGAGAAAAAGCTTCGAAAGAAGGAGAGGTTAAAAGGGAAAGAAAGGGATAAAGAGAAGAAATGTCCTGAATTAAATGATATTACCATGCTTCCTGATGTCTTAAAGGATGGATCATCACCAAGTGTTGATGAAGAACTGAACACTATCTGCTGTAGGGATTCACTAAGTGAAACAGGCAATATTTCTCTGCCCAGGCCTGGATCTCCTGACATTCAAGATGAACAGTTTTCATATGGATTTGAGAGCTGTATAATGGAAAAAGATTCATATGATAGTCCTGATGGGAAGGTTGCAAATTTGAAAGAAGGGACTGGCTCTTTTTCAACCGAACAAGCAAAATATTCTCGCCGAAGATTGAAATTGCGGAAAGAAGTTCAACTTGATTCTTTTTTGAAGTGGCCTGATAGACGCCGATTTGCAGTTATTTCAGAAAGTGGGGCTGTGGTTAATAGATCAGAGTTAAGAAATCACAGTGATGATTTTGACACTCCTTCTAGGCCTGTTAATGGATTGTATAGGCAGTCAAGGATCAATGGTCCAAAGTCCAATGGTCGAAATTGTGGCCTCAAGCTTAGTGAAAACTTTCATTGTCCCCACAACAGGATGAATGATAGATATGACTTCCATTCTTGCAGCTGCCAACGGAACATTGAATGCAGGGTAAAGGTTGAACCACATGTTTCATCATTAAGAGTGGACCGAGAGAGCAAATCTGCTGGCAAGTCAGAAACAGTGATGGATATGTCCAAGCAGTTCTATCGTGGTAACAAATATAGTCCAGTAGATCACACCCGTGAAGGTTGTGGAAGAATCAAAAGCAAATCCAACATGGGAAACAATCCTAAGAAAGTTTGGGAACCCGTAGAATCACGAAAGAAGTATTCTTGGAGCAGCTCAGACTCTGACGTCACCATGAGCTCATCTACTAAGGTTGAAGCTGTGGATCTGGATAGTAAACTCTTCAAGTCATCTGGTGAGACATGTTCCAGTGAAGTTATTGGAAATTCCATTGAAATTGATCATGATGAGAATAACATGAACGAATCAAGGGACTGTAGCCTTGAAACTATTGAAGACTGCCAGAGTGGATACAATGTGGAAGTGAATGGTTGCTACTCAACAGAAACTGCTTATGAGGAAATCATTTCATGTCCTGAAAAAAACTTTGCATCGTCTGAGGCTTCTGATCCTAGCATTGGAAGCACTTTGAGTTCTGATAACTGTTCATCTTGCCTTAGTGAGGGAGATAGCAATACAGTTTCTTCAAACAATGGACATCTTGAATCGTCTTCCACTTCAGATTCAGAAGATGCCTGTCAACAATCAGAAGGAAGAGAAACTTCAACATGCAGTGGAAATGCTTTCTCCAATTGTAATGAAGTGGGGCTGGACAAGGGACCGAGTACAAAAGGAGCTGAGGTGTTTGGAAGCAGGAAACCTTTTGTGCTTCAACCAGATGGTCAAAGAAAGAACATTTTGGGAAATCTGCCGACAACTGTCCAAGATCCTGAAAATGGAATACCTGCTGTCAGTATGGGTTTGCAACATCAAGTTGTGTTTCCACCTTTGCATAACCATAATTTACAGTTTCCAATGTTTCAAGCTCCTTCAACAATGGGCTACTACCATCAAACTCCAGTCTCTTGGCCGGCAGCTCCAGCCAATGGATTAATGCCCTTCCCCCATCCTAACCATTATCTATATGCTGGTCCTCTTGGCTATGATTTAAATGGAAACTCCCGCATTTGTATGCAATATGGTTCAGTGCCGCATTTGGCAACTCCTGTGTTTAATTCTGGTCCAGTTCCGGTGTATCAGCCGGGAGAATATGGCTTGAACTCAGAGGTTCGAACAGAGACACGTATGATGCAGGAAACTTTAACTGAAGCTAATAAGGAGAGGATGGTTCCAGCCAGATCACATTCAAACGAAGCACCACCAAGTGGGGAAGGTGGGAAAATTGATAATTCTGCCAAATTGCACAACAGTAATACCGGATTTTCCTTGTTCCATTTTGGTGGACCTGTCGCTCTCTCAACAGGATGTAAGTCAGATCCTGTACCTTCAAAAGATGGAATTGCTGGAGATTTATCTTCAAAAGTCTCGGCAGATGAAAATGATCCAGCGTGCAATAAGAAAGAGACTGCTATGGAAGAATACAACTTGTTTGCAGCAAGTAATGGCATAAGGTTTTCATTCTTCTAATATATTATTAAGAAGTTGTGAGGTGGTTGTTTGGTACCCTATCTTCTTATTTCGTATTGGAAGTTTGATCACCGTAAGCCTACAATAATCTTCCTCCGAGAAATTCCAATTTTAGCAATAGTTCTCTCAGTTGATTGATATCCAATTTGGCTCTTTTTTATTTCCTTTTTCTTTTTTAATGTAGAGAGAAAAAGTCGGGAGAGTGGTATAATGTTTGAGGTTTCTGCACGAGGTCAGCTTTTTTTAAAAAAAAAAAAAAAAAAACCGAAGCATCCCCCCTCCTTCCTCTTCAGCTTGTCAGAACTGAAATCATTTGATTTTTTTTTCGACTCTTGTTTTACTGTTGAGATTTGGCTATGTTGATAGCTAAAATTGGTTGAATTGGTACATGAAGGCTGAGCATTGATTTCTTTTCTCGACTTCACATGATCAAATTAATTAGTGCGCAATATTGAAGCCATGTGCCAGCTGAAATACTTTAAGGCTCCGTTTGTTTGCAAGAAAGTGGTTTTTTTTGGAAAGTGAATTCCGAGAAAGTATTTTCCGATATTTGGTAGTGTTATAGAAAATGAACTGGAAAACACTTTCCAGTGTTTTGTTGTGTTATGAAAAATGAACTGGAAAATAATTTATTAATGAATTAATTTTTTTTCAAGTTTATCTAATATATATAAAATATTTAATATAAAATATTTAATCACTTACAATTAAAAAAATGAAATCTAAAAACTATAATGATGAATTTTTTTTATTATTTGGGTTTTTTTTTGGTATAAAGAATTTTTTAAAAGATAAATACATATAAAAATATTTTTATAGGTTTTTTGGATAAATATTAAAGGACTCAAGTTTTCTACCGAAATCATTTTTTTTAAAACTGTGTATAATAATCATCATCAATGTAGATAATATTTCATTGTCTAATATTTTTACCCATATCAATTCTTGAACAATTACTGTGATTTCTACCGAAACCAATATACTGGACATCATCTATCATTCAGTAAAGCATATTTAATTAACACCTAGCTTATAGCCATTTAGTAAAGCATCACCATTCAGTAAAGCATATTTAATTAACACCTAGCTTATAGCCACTAATAAGACCATTGCCTATTTCTATTTTCTACCCAAACCATTCTACTGCACACTCATCAACATCAACCGACCTCTTCACAATCATGATTTCGACCGAAATCAATTCCCCCTTTCATCATCAACACAACATCATCAAAGCACACACATCACGCCAACAAAGCACAGGAAATGCACAAAACACAGGAACGCATATCAGCAGCAGAGAAGGAAAATCACATCGGGTGGAGAAACAGAGCATGGGTTTGCTGTGTTTTTTTCACATAAACCAAACAAATTGTTTTGTTTGGTTTCTGTGAAAAAAACACAGGAAACCCGATTTCTAGGAAAAATGGGTTTAGGTTTGCTGTGTATGGGTTGTTGTGTATGGGTTGGTAGTGTTTGGTTTATGGGAAAAATGCAGGGGTTATGGTTTTCTATGGATGGGTTGCCTGACGAAGAGATTGGGAAGGAAACGGGCCTGAAGGGCACCTTCGGTTTGCTATGGTTGAATGGGTTTCCTTCCCATGGGTTTCGGTTTGCTGTGACTCTGTTAATTCTTCGCTGTGATAGCAACAATGGCGGAAAATGTTGTGTTTTCCTCAGAGCACGCCAAGAAATTACAACCCTTTCAACAAATTCTTCGTTGTGATAGCAACAAATTACTTGTATGCCATAATAATAACAACAAATTAAAAATAAAGAGGATGAAAACAAGATAAATAAAAAGACATTTGAGGAAAAAAAATACCTGGAAGATGAGATGCTTGCAGTTGATCTGCGTAAATTATTTGGGAGAGAAAGAGTCTTTAGGATTTGGTTTTTTAAGACACAGAACAGTTTTTGTTAGTAAAGAAAAGGAAAGTGTTTTCCTTAGAATAAAGAAAGGAAAACACTTTCCTCCTCTAACGTTTTAATTTTTCTGTTGATTGGAATTGAGTTTCCTTTGACCAATTTTTTAAATGCTTGCCAAACATGGGAAAGTGGAGAAAGTGGTTTCCAGGAAAATGAATTCCTGGAAACAAACAAAGCATAAGTTGTTAATTGCATCATATCTTGGCGAGTTGAGACTAATTTAATTTTCCAGCTAGCAAACCTTGCTGCCGTGTCATTCCACTTATTTAAACAGCCGGTTTTTTATTAAATTTTAATTTTAAATTAATTTTTTAGTGATTTTGAATCATTTTAATATATTGGTGTCAAAAATAAATTTTAAAAACATATATATATATATATATATATATATATATATATATTATTTTAATATATTTTTAAATGAAAAATAATTTTTACAACACTCTCAAATAGACCCTTCGAGGTTAGTAAATAAAAGCAGAAATGTACATATTCAATACGAACAATCCCAAAATCTGGGTATTAGGGGGGTTCAAAAAGCTCAGCTGAAAGAATTAACTACTAGATAGGTGTCTAGGCTACGCTGCGGGCTGAGGTAAATTTTTTCTAGCATAAAAGATGATTTTCAGATGATGATAATGTTTTTAAAAAAGAAAAATCTAGGACCCAAGTTATTGATTCAAATGTGTTCAATAAGCTCGATTTATTTAAAAATATGACTATAAAAAAATCCAATGACATTAATAATAATAAAACAAAAACAATGTAAAAAAATGAATGTTTGTCAATATTATGAAAAGATACCCTCTAAATATTCTGAAAATATCTTAATGATCTTATTTGAAAACAAATCAAAAATTGAATGAGAATAGGATAACTTTATAAAAAGAATAATAAAAAAAATATGAAGCTCAATTATCATCAAATCAAATGTTGAAGAACGAACACAAGCTCTTTTTCTAAAATTAAAAAATATCGTGACTTGAGTCGACATGGGATCAAATAACTCTATGGAAGGAAATAAGAAAAGATCATTAAGCAAAAGACTCGATAACATAATGTCAAATAATAAAATAGTAAAAAAAAACAATTTAAAAAAGACCAAATAAAAAGATCGAAGTCAGATTGAGCTAATTTTCAAAACTTGTGACGAGGGTTATAGGATCAGGATTACACTATATAAGACAAACAAAAAAAATCACTAAGCAAAATCCCTAATCATCCAAATATCAGGGGATGAAATAAAAAAAAAAATCAATCAAGAAAAGGATAAAAAGACAAAACAAATTGCAATAAAAAAATGAAGACCAAATCTGGTATAAAAATTAAATGAAATAAAACAATGAGAAATGAAATTGAAAAATAAAATAAATCAAGAAAATGATAAAAAAAAAATAACAATCAAAAGAATGATGATCAAATTAGATAAAAAAATTAAATGAAATCAAATGCTTAAGAATACAATTGAAAAACAAAATCAACTTCAAAAAGCATTAAAAGTAAAACAAATATTAATTAAAAGAATGAGGATCAAAGTTGATACAAATATAAATTGACATAACACATTTAATTTTTTGAAAGGCAGGTGCGAAACTTGAGGCGCAAAGAGAGAATAGAAAGAGAAGAAAAAAATAGTCTGTCAAGGCCATACTGCCAGTCTTCCTCCAACAAGCGCCCCATAACCTAGAAGTGCTCAGTGAGCTACTTACTCCCAATGCCCATGCGGAAGCCGACATTCCTAAAATATGTGTGTGTTGCACACATAGGTCATTTTTTGTTTATAAATAATATTTATATTTATTAAAAATATCAAATTACTTTTTAATTAACTTGATTATATATAAAAAAAAAAGTGAGGATGAAATACATAAACACCTCCGGACAATAGTGCAAATTTTTTCGCTTATCAATATAATCTAGTCATTTCATTGTGTTTTAAAAAGTGAAAATTAGAAGAAAAAAAAAAACCCTAGTGGGCAATTTAATTTTTTTTGTTTTTGAAAGTATTTTATTCATTACACTATGCTAAAAAAAATTAAAAGACCAATTTGTTTCATTTTGTTTTAATAATTATCGATGAACCTTATAAAATAATTGTATTACCTCATGTAGCCAATTCAATAATTTTATCTTAAAAAGGCAAAATAGTTACCATAGAGTTTCAATTCATAATTTGAATATACAGGCGAAGAACAAGCACTTTTTTTTTTTTTAAAAAAAAATTAATTTAATTTAATAAGCTACTAGGTTTCCGTACAAAACTCAAATGTTATTCATTGACGTGGAACAATAAGTAAAAAGAATTAAAGGAAAAAAAGAAAGAAGCTTTAGAGAAAGAAAGAAGCTAAAGAAGAGGAAGAGAGGGGGATTGGAAGGATGCAAAACTTGCAAATTTTCATTCATTCAAAAGTCCCTTAACATTTAGAAAAGTAGAGTATTTATATTAAAACCCTAACTTGAATAAGCAATTGGGCTTATGGCCCATTAAATAAAATATCCAACAAATAAAGCCAAATTAATAAAACTCAACTGAAAGTCCATATAAATTAAACCAAAAAACATAAGTTAAAGCCCAATTTGTCAATGGTTTGGGCTATCCTCCATCGTCTATGATCATACGCGTGCATAATAGTATTTCTGGTTCGATGTCCCCATCATTCATACTCAGCAACAGAGCACATAGTCCCTGCAGACCTTGGAAATATTAGAAAAGGTTCTCCGAGGACCAAGGCAAAATGCTAAAAATTATCAAGCAGAGAGAGCAGTTTTTGAATTTTAAAACTAGGTTTAGTTTACAGTTTACTGCATCATTGAACTCTTAGTAAGATAGACATTAAAATTAAAAAGAAACTCTAAAATATGTGGGAAAAATATTGTGGATGTCCATAATGATCCACATTGTGTTTCTCATTTTATCTCTCTCAAAACCAAAATAAAGGCCAGAAATGAGTTAGTTTAGTCATTTTATAGGGAGACACGTTTCTTTTAAAGAATTATTGGAGTTACAAAGGTCTATTATATATAGTAGAATTACTAAAATAATCTTTTAGAAAAAGAAAAAGAAAAAGAGAGCACTTTTATTTTGGAACTTTGTGATCATTTTATTTGTTAATGAACAGTAAAATCATTTAAATGTTCGTTTAAGTCTAGGATTTTTTTTGTTATTTTTGGGTGGGGACAAGGACATTTATATCTTTCACTAATAAAAATGTCAAAAAAAATTATTGGCGTGGGACATCTACACTCCAACAAATGGACACCACTAGTGCCCTTCAGGCAACTCATATTGTGACTTTCGGCTATCAAATGTTGTGTTTCGTTGTATTATTGGAAGGTTGTCTCTCCTCTCGAAAAGTAGTATATATTGATCCCTTTTGTTTTTAATGTTTTAATTTAATTTTTATTCTTTTGATTTTTATTTTTTTTTCTTGTTTTTTTTATATAAAAATTTTATTTGTTTTCAATTTAGTTTTTCAATTATAATTTATCATATATTATTTTTTTCAATTTAGTTCAATTTTTTTTATTTCTGATTTTTTTTCTTTGGGCCTTTTATTAAAGTTCCATTGGTTTTCAATTTCATATTTCAATCAAAGTTTATGGTGTATTATTTATTTTCAGCTTGGTCCTTATTTTTTTTTCTTTTAAAAAAATTAATTTTCTTTTCATTTTAACCCTCTAATTGAAAAAATTTTGTTGCCCTTCATTTATTTTTTATTTTGATTTTTACCCTTATTGTTTTCATTACATATTTTTTTAGATTCTTTTGTGTAATTGATTTTTATTTCCGGATTCATCTGTTAGATTTGTTAGTGATTAAACTTCATGATTTTTTTATTGCGGTGCTTTTGGTCTAATGGTCCGAGTTACAGGTTTGAAATATTAATACAGGACAACATCTTTTTTTGCTCATTTTCTTTTATGGTTTCATCGTTCGATATTTTTTTAAAAAAAATTGGCTTTATAGTTTTTCTCAATTTGTTTTCTATTGAGCTATCCCAGTTTCATGACTTGTGCAATAGATTTTGAAGATTAACCTGAATTGACTTGCCTCTTATTACCCAAATTACATGCAGGGGCAGAACTAGTAAATTTTATTTAGGGGTGCTATCATAAAAAATATAAGGTTAGTAAATATTTTATTTTTGGAAGGATTGAATGCATAATTATGAAAATTTTAAAAATTCAAGGATAAAAATTAATATATTTTAAAACTTAGGGGTGCCAAGCTCCCCCCGAAGCATAACATAGGTCCATCCTTGATTACATATTTATAATGTTAACTCGGGTATTTTTTTTTTATCCAATTTTATACTTTCAATATTATTTTTCAAGTTATTGAGATCTTTACTTTATTGAAATTGTATTTATTTATTATTGTTGCTTGTTTTTTTTATCATCTAAATAAATTGGAATCAACTTATTAAACCTGGTTAGTCTTGTAACCTAAATTAATTTTTTTTATTGTTATTATTTCTTTTAAATGTCTTGGTCACCTAGACTATCACTACCTTTTTCTTGTCATTCTTCTATTCTAATTTTGGTTCTATTTTAATGAATACCTTTTTTGTAATTCTTTTTTTAATAACTTTTAAACTTATGTTTATATCACCTAGACTATCACTACCTTTTTCCTTTTTCCTTTTTTAATTTTATTTTAGCCTTTTGTTTTAATTTTTTATGTATTTAATTTTTAAAGATTTATGTATTTTTTTATGTTTAATATAGATGAGCTTTTTTTAAACAATAAAAATATTTAATTTAGTATATACAATCTTGCATCATATATTTTTTCTTTTATTCGGTTTAATTAATTATATATATATATATATATTAATTTCTACTATTTTATTATAAAATTTGATTTTAATAAATAAATTTATTAAACATAATTAAATACGAGTTCAATATTACAAAATCAAATATCTTATTCTATATTTTTCTCTTGATTTTTTCATCTTTATTCTAAGTTATTATTAATAACTTTTTTATTTATTTATTGACTTAAATAGTTTTTAATTTATTTAATTAAATACATAAACTTTTAAATTACACTTAAGGAATTTTTAATGTAAAAACAACACGTCAAAGAAGCAGGCATCCTAAAAAAAAAAAATTGGAAAAAAAAAAAATCGACTTGCAAATATAGTGCGGGTTAAAAAGCTATTGAAGAGATCTTCAAAAATACAGGGTTCCAGGACTATCAAGTGAAGACACCCATAGTCTTTGGAAACCAAATACCATCAGAAGCGAAAAAAAGCGACTCTATTCCAAGTAGAAAAAAAAAGGTTCCAAAAATCTGATCTCAGTTTCTTGCATCAGATAACCGTAAGACAGTAAGATAGAATCCTGGCTCGTCCACATATTCAACCATTTCAAAAGAATGGTTAGCTGCAGCCTTCTGCAAAGTCATTTTATCAGGCAAATCTGAAGTTACAACATCTTGATATTGTTTCTTTTGCTGCTCTAAAACTTCCCTTCCCTGGGGATGGCTAATAACCAATCTTGCACCTATAAAATCAGTGGTTGGAAGTCAGAACAGAAGGGGATTTCAAATCTCTGGTTTGTGTTGTTTTTAAACAAACAAGCAATTATGTCTTCAAACAACACTATCTCATTGAAAAAGAAAGAAGATATAAAACACTTTTGATTTCTGAGTAAAGGAACTGAAAATCGAAATCACAACTTCAAGTCACAAGTTACCGAGGAAAATAAAAAATTTCTTAAGAGAGTTCAGCTTGGGTCCAACATTCAGTCAACTCAAAAGTGGAATGGATGAAAAGATAAATTATATAGCCTTTATAATTTACCTGGTGAGCAACGTTTAGAAAGTGACCCCAGAACCTCATCCAGTTTAAAGGGTAAAGCTGGCAGAAAGTAAAGGAACACAACATCCAAAGGTGCCCACTTTTCTGAAACATGAATCAGTTCTCCTTGCCAACATTTAACCTTGTCGTACTTTTCTTTAACACAAGCTAACAGAAAAAGTGAGTCATGGACAATAAGCAAAAGACTGCAGGGCGATGTATCAACCAACCTATCCACAAATCCTTCTGAACCAAGTGAAACTAACACCCTTGAAGTCTCCTCAATCCTTCCAGCAGAAATAATCCGGCCAATATTTTGGTCATGTTCTTTAGAATCTGACTCCTCTGAGTCAAGAAATGACCAGTCCTTTTCAATAAAATCTTCAAAGTTGATTACAGATACAGGTCCCTCATCTGAAGGGACTGCAGCGGCAATTAATGGTTGATGACTTTGAAAGGAAAATTTTGAATTGGGTTGAAATGAATGGGGAAGAGAAGAGTTCTGGCTAGCACAACGATTGCCCCTGGATTTTGAAATATATAGAGGCTGTATTTGACGACAGAGTGAGAACTGGGGGAAAGGAAGTTGAAGGACAGGAGAGGATGGTAATAAGATAGAATTCATCGAAGAGATCTATTAAACTCCTTGATGGAAATAATTCACCAATAAAGTGGTCTGATGATAGTTGAAACTTGAAAACGTTAAATGAAGCAATTTCACAACTGAACTCTCAAGTAACCTTTAACCTAGTATCTTTCCATGTCCATCTATGCATGTACGTTATCCATGTTGTACTCTATGCACTGTCAAAAGAAAGCACCAATATCAACACTTGCCGCAAGAGAACACGATCAAAGGCAGGTCAAGTGATAAATTCCTACCCCTTTAAGATAGAGAACACGATCAAAGGCAGGTCAAGTGACAAATTCCTACCCCTTTCAGATAAAGAACACGATCAAAGGCAGGTCAAGTGATAAATTCCTACCCCTTTCAGATAATTTTAAACCAATGTCAATTAAAGTTCTATACCCCATCATTGAAATGAAAAAGATCGAAACTATAGTCTCATATACTAACTCCGGTGTTTCAATGCAGTAAAAATTCAAAACCCTCGCATGCGAGGTTCACACAGTACAATTTCCAACAGGGTACAGAACTAACACTAGAACCTAAAACCCAATGCAGTGCAAAAAAATCCATGTTCCCAAAATTTTACAGCAAGAATTAATTCTACAACAACAACATAAATTAGGAAGCTTTATTGGTATGTTTAAAAAAATTATATGCTGTCAGATATTTACTACCGGGGACTCTGATTTTCCATTACTACGTTAAGATTTCCGATTTTCAACAAAACCCCATTACAATACCAACTAAAAGACTCACAAATTCGTGGTTCTTTTTGGCATTTCATCAACGTCTAAGCAAACAAATAGGAAGTTAAACTTTAGAGTGAAATGAGAAAAGACATTAAACAGCTATAGCTAGATAAGAAGTCACCTAACCCTACCAATTTAAAGAAGATTTGGTGATAATTTAGAGCATTTTTCATGTCAATTAAGCAAGAGAATAAAAATAAAGAAGAGTGATAGAATTGAAGCTAACCTCTCGTCTGGGACATAATCATGATAAACTGGACAGACCTCTGCGGTTTCGCCGCTGAGGACTCATACAATGATATTAAAACGTTAGGGCCTGGGGTTCATTGTTTTGGGCCTGGCCCATTTAGTTTCGTTGTCTCAATCTTTGAAGGTGGTTGCAAGTCGTTCTTACCTTGAATGAGATCTTGATGTCTCTCGTTTCCTTGTTAGATGACATGTCAGCGGAACACCATGTATTCTCCCTTGTATACAGTAATCAACGAGGCCTGAAACCCATGCTTTTCTTGAGCTGGAGCAAAAGTCAATTATTGTATAAAAAAAAAAGTGTGTTGTTATATATTTTTTTAATGTGATAAAATATTTGAAATGATAAATCTTGATTAGTATATGAGATCAAATCAATCAATCACTGAATATGGAATGACTTTATAGTTTTGAAAGGTGAAGTAGATCTTGGTCTTATGGATTGGCTTTCTAACCATCCTGAATATTGGCCCCCACGATTTTATCTTCTTCTCTTTTAATTTTCCAATCTTCCATCTTGCAGGTTCATTAAAGTTGGCTTCATTAGAAATACTGGATTTTGTCTTCTTCTCTTTTAATTTTCCAATCTTCCATCTTGCATGTTCATTAAAGTTGGCTTCATTAGGACTACTGGAGTTTCTTCGTAAGCGAAGTTTCTTTGGTTAGTTTGATTTGTTGGCTTCTTGAAACGTAAAAGGCCTTGAGTTGGAGAGTTTCGAGGATATGTTTAAGGGTTTCAAGATCTTTCGATGGGGATTCAATCCCTTGCGTTGTGTTTGTTCAGTTTCAATCGGTTTGAACCGGTTTGAAAGGGAGAAAAACCGAACCGAACCGAAATTAATTGGTTTGAATCGATTTTCGGTTCGGTTCGGTTCAAAAACTAAAAATAAAATAAAATCGGTTTGGTTATTTTTTTTGGTCCGAAACCGGACCGAACCGAAAATGCTCAGCCCTAGCCAAAAGTAAACTAATCACCTCATTCAGTTGAAAATCTTGTTTGAAATAAAATTCATATAGTTATCTTTTTAATCTCCACTCAGCCCTAACTTAAATGTTAAACAACATATTTTTAAAGGATTAAATCCTTTTTTTTAAAAAAAAAAAAAATAAGGAGTAAAATGTAAAGAAGGCGAAACATTGTACTAACTAGAATTAACCCTTGAAATTTATAACTCGAGTAATGGACACGACTATGATGATGATTTAACTCGGTCGAACAATTTGTGTCTTTTTTTTTTCTTATTCTCTTCTTGATTAGGCCTTGATTTGGTCTTAATTGACTTCAAGTTGGATTAAATCTAGAATCAAATTGAAGAGCTGTGAAAGAATTAAAGATAAAATTTAAGAAATAAATAAATATTGAAAGATAAAATTTAAAAACATTAGCATAAAGAAAGGAAAAAAAAACAAGCACACTTGAACGAATCTCTTAAACCTAGTTAATTTTCCAAACTCGCAACTCATAAATTTCTAAACCCAAGTTCAACTAAAACACTCAATTCTCAATCAATTTAATGTCGAATGATGAAATAAATAAAAAATGAATCTAAAGAATTTGTCAAAGTAAAACAAACAACAATAAAAAAACTAAGAAAGACATTTGACATAAAAATAAAATGAAATTAAATATTGAGAGATGAAATATATATATATATATATATATATATATATATATATATATATATATATATCAATTAAGAAAATGACTTGAAACAAAACAAATAACAGTTAAAAGAATAATGATCAAATTTGATAGGAAAAAACTAGACAATAAAATCATAAAAAAAATCAAATTCTAAAAACTATCTCAAATAAAACAAATAGCAATCAAAATAATAAGGACAAAATCTGAAGGATGAAAAGATTGGAGGATGAAATTAAAAATAAATTCTAATTTTATAAATTATCTCAAATAAAATTAATAGTAATAAAAAAAAACATGAACCAAATACAAAAGAAAAACACATTGAAGGACTACTTTGAAAAATTAGATGGAAAGGTACATAAATTAAGGAGCAGATAAAAAAGATGAAAAAAGAAATCATTAATGTTAAACAAGAGATCAGTAGATTACACATGCCACCAAGATGATTCCAACCACATAAATGAATGCCGTATGTGGCCTCCATAATGCATTGAACATGATGCTTGAGAACGACAAAGAGATGAGGTGCTAGCATGTCTCATGCACACTAGTTAAATAATTTTTACTTTTAATGATAATTTAGTTATTTTACAATACTTTAAAAAAATAAAAAGTTGAAAAAAAACCCTATATGCTAGTAAAATATATTATGCTTTTATGGATAATATAGACATTCTATTATGCTTGAAAAGTTTTAAAAGACCGATTTTCCCCTTATCATTCTAAAAATGAAAAATGTAACTTGCAAAAAGAATGTATTACCCCTAATAGCTAATTAATTAATTTTTTATGAAAGGGTAAAATTAAAATTATACTATTATCATAAATAGTGATATATATCTTAGACACAATTAATGTTTTTAGCTTATTTTTAATAAGTAGTGGAAACTAATAATTTCTTTCTTTAATTTACCTTGTGTTTTTAGCTTTTTTTTAATTAGTAGTGAAAACTAATAATTTTCTTTTTATTGTTGTTATCGTCGTCGTCATCAAATATAGTTATTTAATTGTTTTAAGATTAAGAAAGACTTTTTTAGATATGAAACTAATTAAGGTATATCAATATTCTCATAGAATATTTTTTTAATGAAAACCAACACCAATAACATGTAACTTTGATGTTAGTCATCCATCATTAAATGAACTTGATATTGCAAAAGAGATAAAATTTGAAGGGCTTTCATTTCCTGTAACCTGGAAAAGAAGCAAACGGATATAATTAAATAACAATACCAGGAGCAACATGAATGTGGCAGATGACTTCTCGAAGCTGTACTCATCACTCGCTCTTGTAAGCCATCAAAAACCTCTGCAGCAAATCTACAACGCAACTCAAATATGTTATTTAGATATTTGAGTTGAATTTGAAGATTTTTAATAATAAAATAAAAAACCTCCCAAGAAGAGGCCCCAATCATACATAAAGTTAAGAAATCGCTTAATTTTTCCTATTTGAGTTGAATTAATAGCACAATCATCTTTTTAATACTGAAAAGAAGAAGAACAAACTCGGCAAGATCGCCTACTTGACACAAGATCCCAACCAAACCAGCAACAACAATACCATCGAGCACAGCTTCTAAATCTTTTTCACGGTTTGCTTCTCTATAAAGCTCACCATGTCCTAACCCGTACTCATTTCTCACTTCAAACCGAACTAGAGTCATTCTTTTTTGTTTTTTTTTTTTTCTTATGACTAAATTTAGCTGCTTTTAAATGTCGATTTAAACCTAAATGCTAACTTGTCTTAAATTATTTGCTTTACAATATTGATGAGTGGATGTTTAGATGATTTGGTGTGTATTTTTATTTTTTATTTTGTGTGCATGTAATATTGATGCGTCTTAAGTGATACCTGTTGATTTGTGTGCGGATGCATTTTACAAGTAATTCATTTAATCAAGTAATTTTTTTTTTTATATCAAAGAATCAGTCCATTGATAGCATAATTTTAAGAATGCTTCTGTCATTCGGATTTTGATACTTTATTGAGAAAACAGAAATAAAAAGTTTTTCTATTATCATAAACAGATATATCATTTTTTTTTTTCAGATTTTGATTAAACTTTGTTGAAGGTCTTACTTCTCGTACAGTAGCGACCAGTATGACATCAAAAGGCAATTCTGATTCTTCTCTATCCCCCTCGAGATACGATACAAAACCTAATTAATTAGTCTGTTCAGAGTACTCATGTTAGTTTGGATGGTTATTACATGTAATAGCAAAACATTTACGCATAAAGCTCCAACCAGGTATTTGCATGGCTTGAAAGCTAAGCCAACTTTTTCAGCAGAGTCAAATGGAGTTTCCCTGTGGACTTGTTGTTTAATTAACATGGTCAGAAGCAGATACATGGAGAGTGAGAGTGCCTCGTCTAGCAAGTGTCCTCCTCCTGGCTACCTGGCTGAAGTGGTGGAGGTTAATGAAAAAGGATTCTCTCTTAACTAGGTCAGCTTTTTCTTCTTTCAGTTTTGCGATGACATGGGCTGTTTGTTTGTTTCTTTTTTCCTTTTTCGGGAGATGGGATGGGAGGTGGATTGTATGCCATGCAACTCCTTTATAAAACATTAGATAGGTTGCTGTGAGTGATGTCGCGGTTGCTTCTGTAAATATATGTTATTTTTAATTATAAGATAATTGAAAACAAAAATATATTTTTTAAACATGTAATCAAAAGCTAATAGCATTAAAAGATATATGATTTAGTTTTCAAGTAATCGATATGTACCTTACAAAAAAACTTGTTTAAACTGTGTGTCGAGTTTCATATAAGAATTAAATTGTAAAATATGAAGAGATATCAATCAAACATAGGCATTGTTCGAGCAACTAAAAAAGTGATATGATGAAAAAAAAAACCCAACTTTTGAGTGAGAAGTGAAGTTCCAGAAACTATTAGCAAGTAAAGAGTAACAAATGATTGTCAACTTCTTGGTACTGCAAGGACCAAATGCTTGTCAACTCCTTGTTACTGCAAGGACCTGAATAACTTAGTTAAGTGTTTGTAAAAATATTTTATATATCCATCTACGTGTTTAGACCCAGTGTATAAAAGTAACGAAAAAAAAAAATCATCAACAATAAACAAAAATAAAATTGAGAAAACCAAGCAAAAAATAAAAATCAAAATATCTGACATCGCAACACGGGTAATTTATCTGGTCATGTTTAATAAATCCCTCTATCAAAATAAATTTATAATAGAAAAACATAAAATTTATAATAGAAACTGACACACACATAAAATTTATTGAACAATAATAATATATATATAAAAACAATGGTTAGTGTGTATGGCCCAAGTGCAGACCTTTTTTTAAAAAAGTTTAATGGGGTCGTCCACCCCAAATATTTCAAAAAAAAAAAATGACGCGTCACTTGCTTCAACCCAGAATTCAACTATTGTTGTGGCCAGAAAAACAGGGTCCAATATTTTTTCACCCAAAAATCTTATTTCCAACCAATTTTGACCCAAAACATCTAGAAAAACATTCTAGAGGCCTTGTTAAACCATTTCATGGCCACTAAAAAGATAAAAAGCCGCCTAAAAACCCGAAATCCACCCTGAATTTTTTTTTTTCTCAAACTCATATATGTTGTTTTAGGTGTTTTCAAGGTAAAACAAACTCCCCTCTCATCATATGGTACCTTTGACACAAAAATCAACTATTTTGGTGGTCCTTTGACAACCACTCTCTCTCTATGTCAGAATTCAACGACTCCCTCTCTCTTTTCCAAACATAAAAGGACTAAGAAAAGAGTAAAATGAAATTAGGTATAAAAATGTATTGTCTTGAAATTCAAGGAACCGGTTGCTTTATATCTAAAAAATATTGTGGATTAAAATGAATGTTTCAATGAAACTTTCAACCCGCTCCCTATGTTACCCTAGATTTAGGGCTAATTTGAGCTCCAAAGAGCTAAATCATACAAAATAAAAGTTCAAGAATTAAAGTGAATTTTTTTAAAAAATATCTACAGTAAATTGTGAGAGAGTGTATAATAATTTAAAGTTCGATGCGGATTTTTATATATAATGAATGAGGGAAAGAAAATTAAAATAGAGGGAGTAATTCATGTAATTAATTAAATTTGGAAGAAAAGCAACCTAAAAGAGGATTAGTTATGACAAGATTAGTGCACCTTGACCAAAGTAAGAATTAGCGTGACTTGCTGTGATCAGTTTCAAACCATTGAGGCTTAGTTATAATGCAACATACAGTGACTCAAAAAAACCACTATTAGTTACTTTTTTTTTTTTTTTTTAAAGGATAGAAGAGAGAGAGGGAGGGAGGGAGGGAGAGAAGCGTTCTTCGTGCTGTTTTTGGTGTATGCATTAAGTTGATTTCTGACGGTGAGGAATCAGACAAATTTGTGTGCAAGGTCTATTTACCCACCGAAGCTCGAAAATCAAAGTTCCACTAAACTCTAAATTTTCCTCATTGAAGGAGATGACGAACGAGTAAATTAATTGCTAATTTACTTCAAGTCAATTAGTCCAAGGAGTATTTAAGCCATGTATAGGAACAGAGATCTCAGGAGTAACTACACAATCCAACAGTATTTAATATGCAATAACATGACTATTATATGAATCTATAGCATATATATGCGCTATTTCAATTTTGAATGATATATCTGCCCTATCATAAATTTATTTATATATTTAATGTAAATATGCTGGCTGGTATGCATGTTTTGTTACTATTATTATAACATATATATCATTTTCTTTTTCATATATATGATGATGGTCGTGCTAAATCTTATCAAGCATTACGGCAATTCTTTTTTAAAAACAAATTCTTTTAAGATTTATTTAGTTATAAATGTAAAATTTGCCTATCAAACAAGATTCCATCAAAAGAAAAAGGTTGATGAATGATTAAATGAAGTAATTTGAAATTTTATTTGTTTGAGATATCTTTTCAAGTGAATTATGTTCATACGTATATATTTTTGATATATATAGTTTTAATTTCTCAAGTAATTTATCATATCATATGTTATATACCATGTAACTTATAAGATAATTTATCAGATTTATTACAAGTTGTTTTATATATATTCTCATATACTTATATTGAGTATGAAAAATTAAAATTGGGCTTCCTATTGTCAATTAATTGCAATTAGGTCAATTAAGAAAAATTAAGATTGCATCAATGGGTAGTGCGCATGTATTGTTACTATTATTATAACATATAGATCATTTTCTTTTTTATATAGATGATGATGTTCGTTGTTCGTGATAACACTTATCAAGTATTACAGTAATTGTTTTTTAAAAGTGTTAATTATATATATATATATATATATATATATATTACCTATCTAATTTGTTCATCAAAAGAAAAAGGTTGAGGAATGATTAAATGAAGTAATTTGAAATTTTGTATGTTTGAGATATCCTTTCCATTTAATTATGATATTTCATATGTATATATTTTTGATATAGTTGTAATTTATCAGGTAATTTATCGTATTATATGTTACATACTATGTAACTTATTAGATAATTGATTATATCATATATTACAAGTGGGTTTATATCTTCTCATACACTTATATCGACTATAAAAAAATAAAATCACGCGTGATCTTGTTAATTAATCGTGATTAGGTCAATTAAGAAAAATTAAGATTGAATCAATGGGTAGTATGTATGCATGTATTGTTACTATTATTATAACATATATATCATTTTACTTTTCGTATGATGATGTTCGTGATAAATCTTATCAAGCATTACAATAATTCTTTTAAAAAATTTATTTTGAGATTTAGTTAGTTATAAATGTAATTTTTTTGCCTAACAAACAACATTCAATCAAAAGAAAAAGGTTGAGAAATGATTAAATGAAATAATTTGAATTTTGTTTGTTTGAGATATCTTTTCAGTTCAATTATGACATTTCATACATATATATTTTTGACATAGTTATAATTTATCAGTTAATTTATCATATCATATATTACATATTATGTAACTTATCAAGTAATTTATCATATCGTATATTGCAAGTGATTTTATATATTCTCATATACGTATATCGAGTACAAAAAATTAAATTCACGATGTGATCTTGTCAATTAAGATCACGATTAGAACAATTCAGAAAAATAAGTAAAATCATGATTAGGTTTAATTTCTTCAAGATATATAGTGTTTGACATTGTGGTAATAATTGCTTTCAAAATATTATTTGCTTGTAAGAACATCAAAATAATTTTCAGGAAGGATCTAAACCCAAATGTGCAAAAAACTAACCTCACCCTTTTTAACCCTCTTTGCAAAAGCCAAATCTCTATATTCATCTAAATATATACACATGTTACTTTATAAATAACTAGTAGTAGTGTAATGCCTCCAATCTTTTATATAAATAGCACTTCCTTTCATCCTTTGCAACCCGCAATTTAACCAGCCTTTCTTTCAACAAACACTCTTTCTCGTCCTTTTTTGAGTCCCTTGGTTCTCTTGCCTTTTGTCTTTCCACCGTCAAGGATGTTTACCGACCTTCTCCAAGGCGAAGCCAACTCCTGTGAGAGCTCCAATGCTCGATCAATTACAAGGGAAAACCTAGCTACGCAGCTGAGCTTGCAACAACCGGATGCTTACATTTGCGCACGTTGTTCCAAAGGCTTTCCTTCCTCTCAAGCCCTTGGAGGGCACCAGAATGCTCATAAGAGGGAGCGTAACGAGGAGCGCAGGCAGATGCTGGAGGAGCGAGGCAGGATGATGCTGGAGGAGCGTTCCAGAATGATGATGGAGGAGTACCTCTCAATGAAGGAGATGAACTACACCACTCCAGCTATTCCATCTCCTCATCCTCTCCATTGTGTGACTCCAAATGGTGAAGATATGATGCCTTTTCTGATCCAGATTCCTGTGCCAAACCAAGGCAATGGTCTTATAATGAACCCAGAAACATTACTTTCTTTCCATTCTAGAAATGGACAGCCCGGTTTCATGCCCGGTTCTGGGTTTGATCCTTCTCTTGGTGACAAAGATGCATACCATCAGATCTCACATAGGGTTCATCATGAAGATTTTAACAACGGATATGAAATCCCTTATGGAGTTCCCCATGCAAATGACAGCAATCATCATCCAGCTTATCCATGGGAGCTGGATACGAATTTGATTACAAACTTTGATCAGTCGGTTGCCTGGATGAGGGAGTCATCAAATGCAGTTGTGGCAGATGCAAGTATTGGAGCCTTTCTCAAGAGACAAGAGACGACTGAAGTCACCTTCAATGAGGAGCTAGACTTAAATTTAAGACTCTAATAATGATATCAAACAAAAATAATAAACATGCTACTAATGTGATGTATCCTTTTATATTTTAATCATGTTTTATGTAATGTTTTCTTATTGTAGTATGTTAATAGCTAATTGTCATGAAAAAAGAAGAAGTGAATCTAGTTTTTTTTTTTTTAAGAGCACATTTGTGTTAACATTGTTTTATCTTATTTTTCTTGTTTTTGAAAAACAAAATCACTAGAAAACATTTATTTATTTATTTTAACAATTCTGAAATTTAAAATGAAATTTTGAAAACAACAATAATTGGTTTTCTATTTTTGTTTTCTATTTTTAGTTGTTTTATTATAAGATACCACATTATTAAAATTAATTATCACCACTATACCATTACATATCCATCACGACACCTCCTGTATTTTCATTACGAATTATTATAATCATCATCATCATCATCATCATCATTGTTATGATTATCATAACTATTAATTATTGTTATTATTATTCCGCCATTACCATTATTTGTTTTAATGTTATCACCTCTAACATTAGTTTCATCAACCTTATCACCATTATTTTTGTAACTTTCTCAAACATATTGTTTGTGTTCTTTCTAAGAAGTCTTTTTTCTTTCATTTTTCTCCTTTTCTCTTGGCTTTAAACCCATCATAATGGATGAAGAGTTAAGATATAATAACAAACCTTCTTCTGATACTCATGGGAGGTTTATTTGCACAATATGTTTCAGAGTATTCGGCACTGGTCTTTTAGGCGGGCACCAAAATGCCCACCTAGTAAAGAGATCCTTTAAGCCATGAATACCAAATATTTTAGGCGCGGTCCTAAACCATCTTCCTCCAGATGAGGTCCAATCTATGGCTACAACCTTGGCTAGATCTAAGTCCTAAAAAGATCAAGCTCCAGGAATTGAACTTGAGCTTATTGAACAATAAGATATGTCTATACCAATGTTAGGAAATGGTGATTGTTGTGTCAAGCATAAGGTAAAAAATGGATCTTCTCATCACCATCATTCTTATAAAAGACGAGACAACGAGGAGTCTCAGAGGCGAGAGCTCACAAAGAATATGTTAAAGAAGAATCAAACTGGGGAGATTTTCTGGAACACAACCAATCCTAATGTTAGTGTTTTAATTAGTGGTTGAGCCTATTGATCTTGAACTTAAATTGAGTAGAAGTGAGGATTTAGACTTGGAGTTGAAATTAGGGTTTTGATGACACCCTTTTCTTTAGCTCTTGTCTTTGCCCTCTAGGGCCTTCCAAATCTTAAAGTTCTAACTTCTTATGATTTCAATGTTTACTTTTATAAACAATGGCTAATTAACTTGAATCAAATACTTTATTTATATTCATAAAATGCTACCATTGTTGAAAGATTCTTTCAAGAATTGAAGAGAATGAGGATATGTTAAAGAAGAATCAGACTGGGAAGATTTTCTGGAACACAACCAATCCTAATGTTAGTGTTTTTATTAGTGGTTGAGCCTATTGATCTTGAACTTAAATGGAGTAGAAGTGAGGATTTAGACTTGGAGTTAAAACTAGGGTTTTGATGACATCCTTTCTTTAGCTCTTGTCTTTACCCTCTAGGGCCTTCCAAATCTTAGAGTTCTAGCTTCTTATGATTTCAATGTTTACTTTTATAAACAACGGTCAATTAACTTGAATCAAATACTTTATTTGTACTCATAAAATGCTACCATTTTTGAAAGATTCTTTCAAGAATTGAAGAGAACGAGGACTAAATTGGGTGGGTTCTTTAGCATAAAATAAGTTTTTATCTTTTTGTAAGAATAAACAGGATAACAATGAAAGAACATTGTAATAGTTGATGATTAATATATAACAATATTGGTGTTTTATATATATCTTATTGAACTTTTAAAATTTCTTACATATTAATGTTCCTAAAAATTGCAAAGACAAGTAGTTAAGAAAATAATATTTATTATAAATAAGTCAGAATAACTCATTAAGTTAAAAACAAAGTTATACAAAGATTATAATGTTCATTTTTAAATTAAAGGGTGGGTATAATTTTTATCTTGTTTTTATTTATAATAATTATTATAAACAAAATTTCACATATATAATTTACTAATTAAGAAAACAAGTTTACTCATAATGAGTAGTGTGTTTTTAAATCATGTTGGTGCAAGAGGCTTTCATAACTTTTTAACCACCTGTGATTTTCTCAAGCTTCCATTACAGAGTCATAGTTATACTTGGTTTAAAGGTTTTTCTATTAGTCGTATTGATAAGTGTTTTGCAATTCTATATGCTATGTTGCCTTTCCGTTAACATAAGCTTTTCAGATTAGATAGAAGCCTCTTCAACCACTATCCCATTATTTATGGCAAACAAAGATTGGGGTAGGAAGCCTTTTTATTTTTTGGATTATTAGTTGATGGATAAATCCTTCTATCTTGATTTGAAATTGATAAGGGCATCTCTTTATTATGATATAAATCACTTTTGTCTAATTAAAAAGCTTAGTAAATTAAGAAGAAAATTGCATGAAATGGAATCTTATCACTTATAGGATCTAGGAGAATAAGATTAAAATAAAAGAATCTAGAATTAAAGCAATTAAGAATAAGGTTGAGAGTAAGAATCTAACATATGCTAAATTTGTTGAGTTGATTAAACCCTGAGCTTTGGCAATTAAATAGGCATCATGAATTCTTTGTAGGTAAGAGGTAACTAACAATTGGTGCAAGTTGGGTGATAAAAATACTAGATTCCTTCATCTTTCAACTTTTTTGTCCAATAGAAGAAATTTTATTGATATAATAGCTATTGATAGGAGTGTAATTTCTAGCCCTAAAAAGATCAAATTTTAGACTACAAGTTTCTTCTCTAACTTGTTTAGTAGTGGTCTTGTTGATAGATCGTATATAGGAGGTACAAGCTTTAAGTCCTCATGCAATGATTTTTCAGTCTAATTAGAGAGAGAGATCATATTAAAGAAGGTCAATAAGGCAATATGGAGCTGTTAAGGGTCTAAGGCTCCAGGGCTTGATGATTTTAATTCTAATATATATATAAAGCTTGTCATTTATTGGAGAGGAGATGTTTTTGCTGATTTTATAATTTTTCAACACTAGTCATGTTGTAACCCAATTTTGGATTCACCAAGTTTTTCTCGAATGTTATTTTATTTCTATTGTTATTTATAAAAATCCAAAAAAATAAAAAAAAAGTTTAAAATTCAAAAAAAATATTTGTTCTCGAGTCAACCGCATCTTTCCATCAAAACCGAGTTCACCAGGTCAATACTGGTCAAATCATGTCGACCAGGGAAAAAATGAGTTTTCAGGTTGTTTCGGGTCAAAACCGTCATTTTCGGCCAAGACCGAGTTCACCGGGTCAATACGGGTCAAACCATGTCGACCAGGGTAAAAAATGAGTTTTCAGGCTGTTTCGGGTCAAAACCGTCATTTTCGACCAAAACCGAGTTCATCGGGTAAATACGGGTCAAACCATGTCGACCGGGATGAAAAATAAGTTTCAGGTCATTTTGGGTCAAAACTGTTATTTTGTGGTCAAAACCCGGTTCACTGGGTTGATACCCATTGAAAGTTTTTTTTTAATGTTTCGACATAATTTTCGGTAATTAAAATTGATTTTTAGCGGTTGAGTCGGGCTTTTTCTAATACTGATTTGAGTTTTTAATTTTATCTATATAAATATTTATTATTATATATAATAAAACAAAAAAACTTTTTTGTCATATTAGGCATATTAGGAATATTAGGTAATGTTAGGTAGAGTACTTTTTCTTTTTTTCTTTACAATTAGGCAATATTTAGGCAGAAATCAATTATTATATTACTGTTCACTGCCTATAAATAGGCAGTGAGCATCGCCAGAAAAAAAAAAAGGAGAAAAAAAAAAAAGGAGGGAACGGGAAAACAAAGCCAGAGAAGAAGAGAAAGAATGGTTACTGTGCATATTTTTTGAGTTTTTCTTCGCAGGAGTAGGATATTGTTTTCTTAAAAAAACAATTTAAAAAATACCAAATATATCCCAACTCATCTCAGCCATTGAAATAATCCAAGACTTAATCCCGTAAGCCACGTCATCCGGTGTACCGAGATTTCGGTACACCGCGTCACACCGGATCTAAACCCAGACTCATCCAGACCGTGCGATCGACCTCAGATCTAGCCAATCACAGCCATCCGATCATTCCATCAGAGATCCAACGGCGCACAGTGTTCGGTGGTACCGGTATACCATGCACGCGTTCACACCGTAGCCTAATCTCGGACTCTCTCTCTCCTCTCGCCGGCGACGTCTCTCTCTCATCCGATCTCCACTTTCCGGCCGCCTCCAGCCTCCGCACCACCGCAGAAAGGTTGATCCACTGGTGTAAAGCAAAACCCCGGTGTTTGTAACCGTTTTCGCCGCCTCATCTGGCCGGAAAAAGGCCGCGATCCTCGCCGGCCACCGAAGCTTCAAGTCGTCGATTCTCCCTCGTCAGCCATCAACGGACGTCGAGACCACAACCATCAGAATCCTCTCCCTTAGATCTACCAGGATCGACGGTTCGTTTCCCAGAAAACTCGCCGGAAAATTTCGCCAGTGCCAACAGTAGCCGCGCGTGAGCCACACGCGCCGCCAGTGGCATTTTGTAAATTCCTGAAAAATCCGAGGGTATTTCAGTCTTTTACATATACAGGGGTACTCAGGTAATTTTTGTTGAATTCCTAACATTTTATTTTATGTAAATATTTGTAAATTTTTATTGCATGTTGTAAAACAAAAAAAAAAAAAACAAAAAAACAAGTATAAAAAGAATAACGACGTGGGTCCAACGCCCATCCCATCATGTTATTGTTTGTGGGTCCAAAGCCCAATTTTCAAATATAGTTATACCCATATCTCAACAATATCAAAATATTTGTTTTTATAAACAAATATTGTTTGTGGACACGTCTCTTTTTATAGAAAAGGACCGATGTCAAATAAAAACTTTAAAAACCAAACAAATATGGATTATGTCCATAATTTTGTTTTTTTGGTAACTCGGACGTAAATCTCCTTTTTAGGGTTAAACGTCGATATCTTAGACGAGTCTCCTATTTTTAACTGATGTCATTTTTAACGTGTCTCCTAATTTAGGGACCGACGTTAACTTTTTAAAAAAAACAAAAAAATTGCAAATAAGCTCAAAATATAATAGCATTTGAATCAAAATAAAAACACACAAGTAAGGGTAACCTTTCTTTTGAAAGGATGTTTTAAGGGTGGTGTCTACCTTCCCTTAATCATAACTAACCCAGTACTCGAATCTCTGGGACCAATGTCTAATTTGGGATTTCTAGTTCCCTCAAATTACTAGATGGCGACTCCAATAAAATCTATTTCCCCCAATAATAAAAAATCTTTTTTGTTAAATAAACAAAAAAGCGGAGCCGTCGCCCGACGTCGTGTATCGACAAGTCAGATGCCAAAAAATGATTAATTATGGATATATTACCTTAATCCTAAGGATTAAAGGTGCTAATAAGTTCATAGAGTTTAGGCCTATTATTTTTATGAATGGGGCATACAAGATCATGTTCTTAAGACTTAGAAGATTTATTGATGAAGTGATTAGAGACTCTTAGTTTGCTTTCCTCTTAGAGAGGCATATTCTTGATTTTTTGCTTTTAGCTAATAAATTATGAATAGTATGTGAGACAACATTTTCAATCCTTTTAAAGTGGATTTCCAAAAGACTTTTGGCTTGGTGATTTGGGATTTTATTTTTGAAGTCATAGGTTTTATGGGTGTTGGTGGTAGATGGATTTTCTTTATATGGGAATAAATTTTTAGGGCTTATATTTATGTATTAAAAATGGTTTCCTATCTAATGAATTTCATGTGAAAAAGAGTATAAGGTAAAAGGATCCTTTGTCATCTTTTTTGTTTAATATTGTTGTAAAAGGGTTAACAATTCTTTTTGGTCGAGTAATAAAAAGTGAACTTTATTCAAAGTTAATCTATCTTCTCAAATAGCAGCTTAGAAGCAATAAGCTAATGATACAATGATTTTTTTTTCTCAAACTATATGGAAGTTATTAAGAATGTTAAAATCATTCTTAATTGGTTTTAGCTATACTCAGGTTTGAAAGTTAACTTTCATAAAAAGTACTTTGATTATGTGTCAATGTTGATTTGGAATTAATTAAAGGTGTGGTTGATGCTTTAAGATGTAAATCATGTTGTTTACCTTTTAAATACTTGGCTTTTTTTTTTTATAAGAGAGAATCCAAGACTATGCTCCACTCGAAAACCATTTCTAGTAAAGATCAAGTTTTGTCTTAGAACTTGAAAAGGGATGATTCTATCAATAGGTGGAAGATTTCATTTATCAAAGTCATTATTGGATAATCTTTCTCTCTATTACATGTCCTTATTCAAAATTCCATTTGGTGAAGCGAAGAAAATTGTTTCCATGCAAACACAATTATTTTAAAATGGATATATAAATACTCGAAAAATTATATGGTGGCTTAGAAATTCTTAGCTAGGTTAAAAGATAGAGGGGGTTTGGGATTGAGTTTTATTATGGAAAAAAAAAAAAACAAGGCAATGTTATTCAAATGGTTATTGTTGTACAACAAAAAATGTTTCAATAGCTTGGAGGATGTTTTTTGATGTAAAATATCAACTTGGTATTGATGGAGTTGTTCCAGAATTTTCAGATAGTTAGAGTGGCATTTGTGATACTATCAATGGTGTGGATGATTGAACTATTAGCTTGAAAAACACAATTTTGATGGTTAATGAAAATGAGATTTAAACTCCTTTTTTATACTTTCAAATGGCTAGGAGATTCTTATCTTAAAATCAATTATCATAGTCTTTATATATGTTGCGTGTGAAAATTTGAATGTTATAGTTTCAGATATAGAAACAAGGATGACATTAATTAAAAATGGACTTTATCACAGTGGATGAGACTTTGGGTATTAGAAAATGTAAAAGTAAGGGAATTATTATAACTACTATTTGAGATTTCTTTACGTCAAAATATTGTGAATACAAAGATTTGAAGGCCAGATCAAAATGGTATTTTTTTCAGTAAAAGGTTACTCATCTTTTTTAACAATTGTTCTATCATGAGATAAACCATTTTAGTCAAATATACGATCTCTTTTTTTTCCTTTAAAGTTAGAGTTTAATTTATGGCTTATTATCTTTAATAAGCTACTTACAAAAGATTTTCTTCAAAGAAGATGTTTGCTACAAGTAAATGATTTAAGTTGCTTCTTATTCTTTTGTAAACTAGGGATTGAAACTATAAAATATGTTTTACTTTATTGTGAGTTGGTATGTAAATTATGGTCACGAGTGATGGCATGGTTAGGATACCAATTGATCCAAAGGCTATATATGTTTTTTTTTCTTACAATGGCGTGGAATGGTTTTAGAATTTATGTAAAGACAAGTGTGTTTGTTATTCTTCTGTGGTATAGTTTAGTCCATTTGGAATGCACATAATAATATGACCTTCAATAAGGTAATACTATATTAGGATAATAGCTATTACCCTATTTTCTATAGAGTTGCAACATGGACAAAATGAAGTGATGAAAATTTCTCTTATACTATGATAGATTTGCTACGTTTATTAAATGGTATTCTTTTATGGACTAATAAGGCAAGAATGCAAAGGTAATTATCATGGATACCTCTTCCAATGAGTTTATTAAAGTGAAATGTAGATGCCTCAACAAAAAAAAAAAAAAACCAAAGCCCTAAGGAATTGGTGGTGTATTAAGAGATTATATTCTACAAGTACTAAGAAATCAAATGAAGATAAGGTTTTGGTAATTAGAAAAGCTCTTCAATTGAGTAATGATTATTGTTATAATTCCTCTAAAGCCTAGATTAATTGTAGAGATTGATTCTTACAATGTCATTACTTGGATTAAGGGCAATGATATTATACGAGCATGACACTTACAAGTGAATTTAATAACATTTAAATGCATGTAGTATATTTTTTTTCTGTGAATTTAACACATGTTCATAGAAAAAAGAATTATGTAACGGATCATTTGATAAAACAGAAAATTCATAGAAAAGTTGATTTAGTTGCATGATTATAGTTTTTATTAGGTAATTACATGTTTAATCATGCTTTGGTTTTTGTGAGTTAATAAGGAAGTTTCTTAGTTTGCATGGTTCATGTTTTGTTGGTAAGGAATTTAACACTCTTTTTATTCTTCTATTTCTATTAAGTAATGTATTTAATGGTTATAAAAGCTCATAATAAATTTCTTGTATTTCAAAAAACAAAACAAAAAACATAAATGAAGTTGCCTAATATACATTAAGCAAAAAATTTCTGGTATGTTAAAAGTATTTGGCGAACAATGTTAGTGAGATGCGATATTAAAAATAATAATTGAGATTTTGGTTTTGTATTCCACTTTAAAATTGAGAATTTTATCTTTGCTAATAAGAAGAAAATTTTGGCTAACTTAATGAATAACTTTTGGCTGGAATTGTTTTTTATTTTACATTTTTTGTGTATAATGTTTTGTGTTTATGTGAGAATAATTTTAGAGAGTAGTTTTTCTCTAATTTAAAATTCAAATTTTTTTGAAATGGTATAGCTTTTGAAAGAGAGAAAATGTTCTTTTGTGTTGTGTTTTTTTTCCTTTGATTTTTGTTACTATTTTTTTAAAATTTCTAAAGAACCGATTTCTACTTTTTATTTTTCTTGGTAAAATATATATCATAACGCATTTAGTTAATAATTAGACATAGTTCAATGGATAAATTCATCAACATACTGTAGCTATATCCTCTTTGGCTTGCTGCTGTACTTTTCTGTGATTTCTCTTTAATTTGTTTTATAATTTCACTTTCCTATTAATAAAAGTCTGATCCTAGACACACACACACATATGAAAGAAACTTGTTATGATATAGCTAAAAACGAATTGAAATGCATTAAAAGTTTGTGTGCTTATTAAATTTTTTTTATAATAATAGAGTGTATTAATAAAAAAGAAGCTATTTAGAAGATAATAACTAAAAAAATGAAAGATCATTTACATGAAAATAAAATAAATGCATTAAAAGAAAATATATAAAAAGAAACATAAAAGGAAAAAACAGCAAAATATTATACGTATTAATTAATTGATTAGTATACAATAAGCAATAAATCTTGACTCTTTCTCACACACATAATTATACATAATTAATTATTGATTTATTTTTTAAAAAAATTAATAAAAAAAAAGTTAGGAGGAGTGAAACTCAATAACATGAAATTAGCAAAAAAATTAGAAAAATGATATGCATTTTAAAAATCTATTAATTTTGTTATAGTATTGTCTCTTTTTATAGCATGAGAAAAAATCAGTTGTCGGAAGGTCATCAACAAACTTACGGTATACATACATACATATATTATAATGTTTTTTTTTCATTGCAATTATTTCTTTTTTTAATATAGTTTTATCGGTATATAACAATAAAAAATTATGTTAGTATTTTTATTTATATTTATCAAATTTTTTATAATTACTTTGCTAAAATAAAATCCAATTATAATTGAAGGGATTAGATTCTAAGTGAACTTTTTTTTTTTTTTTCTAAAATGAGTTGGTCCAATATGATAGCTAGAACCTGTTTGGAAGTGTAGTTGTAATTGTTTTTTAAAGTGTTTTTTACTCATAAATATATTAAAATAATATATTTTTTATTTTTAAAAAATTATTTTTTATATCAGCGCATCAAAATGATCAAAAAATACCAATAAAATATTAATTTAAAATAAATAAAAATTTTAAAATACATAAACAAACAGTATTCTAATCCTGTTCTTCCACCACGAAACCAGGCATTTTAAGTTCTTATGACTAACCCTTTCTGATTACGTTACATTTGGAATCAGTTTTCTATAGCATGGCAACGGGCAACCTATACGTAATGGATTTGCTTTTCGACGTTACTTTTGCTCAAAAATCAATCAATGCTTCCTTATCCCATTAAGTTACTCTCTCTCTCTCTCTCTCTCTTGTGTTTTCTTCTCCTTTCTAAAATGGAGAACCAGGTGGCTAGGCTTGTAGGCAGTGCATCGGAAACAACCAATTACGTGGCGGAAATGGGATAAAGAGGTCTGTTAATTTTCAAAAAACCCCTTCAAATAAAAAAAAAACACAACTATGTAAGGAAACTTTCAATATCTCAATTTTTATTTATCCTATGTCTTCTCCCTTTGTCACAAAGCTATTACAAATACTTTTTTTAAAAAAAAAACCTGGAGGCTAGAGCACCAATCTCTTAATAACAATTCCCTAATAAAATAAAATAAATACAATAAATTCTGAAAAACATTAATAACTAGATAAATATTACAATAACAATGAATAACCCACAAATAGCATGATCTGTATATATCCCGCATCAATTAAGTTATTATAAACTAATATATACAGAGAAATGTTTATGCAAGTCCTGAATAAATTATTTCATGAATGCATGTATATATGGAAACACATTAATTTATATTATAACTATACACTAGATCATTAGCCTGCCCAACATTGTGGCTCGGATTGCGTTGCTAACATATTTTTTTAGTAAAAAAAATAATAAATATGTGGGGTTAATTTAATATAATTTGGATAACTTGACAAATCAAAAAATAATTCAAACAATCATTAAAAATATGATTTGATTATAAAACATTTAAGATAGTATTTTTTTAAATATTGAGACAATATATTGGATTGATCCAGTCAATCAAAATTAACATGTCAAATTCATTATTTAGATTATAAGACTATGATAACCCTTAGAAAAAGCAATTGTAATAAATTATGAAATTCAATTCTCAATCAATACAATGGTAAATGATAAAATTTAAAATAAAACCAATTTAAAAAAACATAAAAAACAAATATTCAAGTTAACACACCAAACTTACGATCAAATTATGATATCATGATAAATTTATTAAAAAATCAAAATAAATTGTATAGTTTAAATTTTAATTAATTCAATTAACAATTTCTTTTAAAAGGTGAAGAGGTGTTTGAGATTTAATCAAATATAGTAAGATAAAATGAAATCAAGAATATTTCACACCTAATTAATATGGGCATCTAACAGTTGGGATTTTTTTTGGTATTTTTTGAGGTTTGTTTTTTTTAAAAAAAAAATCAATATCCTGCTATGGTTAGGAAAAAGAAATAACTGGATGAATAGTAAATTGTACAGTAATTTCATCTCTTAATAATTGTGCTTGTCATTCTCCTAGCCTCCTTTTTTTAGGACTTTGCAATGGCTTTTATATGACAGCAAGGGACACGACAGGAGACGAAGGGCGTCTGAAGAAAAACATTTCACCTGCTCCGTTGAAAAACTTTTGCATTATTATTATTATTATTATTATTATTATACAAACATGGATAAAAACTAAAAAAAAAAAAAAAAAACTCTAATGAGTATAGATCAACCTATTTTTAACTGGTAAAAATTAATTTTAATTATTAAAAAAATTAATTTAAAATTTTTAAAATTAATTTTTTATTAGTATTAGCATGGTAATTTGGTTTTAACTTGAAACACCTAGAAACTCATTTTTTTACCTCAATCAACACGATTTGATTTTTTGTTAATTCGACAAACTTGGTTTTGATGGGAAAAAAAGTAATTGACTTAAAAAAAAAATATTTTTTAATTTTGAACTTTACTTAATTTTTTTTTGAAATAAATGAAAAAAAAATAAAATTTAAAAAAAGTTTGGTGGATCCAAAATTGGGTTTACAATGCAAAGTTTTGAAAAAGATTTTGCATGGTAAACACATATAAAAAAAAGAAAATGATAGAGATTTCTTGAAATGGATTAACAAAGAATCTATATTCTTGAAAATGAGGTAGTATCATTTCACATATTTACATGGATTAAAACAAGATCATATCATCTTAGTGATTTGCCGCAATTAAAAAATGAGAAAAGAATCATATAATCTCATCCATTCTTTTTCATTGGAAAGATTAGGATTCACAAAGGAATCCCTTGATCAAAAAGTGAGGTAAAATCAATTTATAGATCTACCTAGATCGAGGCAAGATCGTATCATCTAAGCAATTTGCCTCAATCAGAAAATAACAAAAGAATTGTATCATCTTAACTATTATTTTTCAAGTTTCTTCAAGGAGTTTCTTGCCTCCTGGAACATTCTTGGTTAACCCAGCTATTCAAGCCATGTTTCTCGAGATCTTATGGCAATAATAGATTCATTGTCCAAATCTAGGTGACTTTAGAATCATTCAAATATTTTTCAGATTGGCCTAATTTTCATGGGTGATCTATCCAGATGAAAAATACAAAGATTTTTCAAAAAAATTTAACTCTCATGGGCGGCCTATCTAAGTGTAAAAAATACAAAGATTTTTTAACATGATCTCGTTCTCATGGGTGACCTACCTGTTATGAAATTACAAAGATTTTTCAATGTGGTTTCATTCTCATAGATGACCTACTCATTGTTAAAAAAATAAAAAAAATTCAACATGATCTCATTCTCATGGGTAACCTATCCATTTGTGAAAAATATGAAAAACTTTCACCATGCTTGTCGATCGTTGCGTGCACGACAAGCATTCTTTGTAATTAAACCCTTCAATTGAAAAAAATTAGTTTATTTAATCTCACCCTTCAATCTATTTTATTTTTTATTTTGATTTTTAACCTCATTCTCTTAATTATCATTTTTTTATTTTAGATTTTTTTGTGTAGTTATTTTTTTTCACCATTATATTCTTCCGTGTTTGTTGACCCGACCCAGTTTTTTCATCTGATTTTGTGCTCCCTTTGTTTTTCTTTTCCAAGGCATCATGATATTTTTTAAAAATACTTTCCTATTAATATCATTGTCTAAATTTTCTTTTACCTTCTAATTAAAATAAAACCAACTTATTAATCTAAGTCGGTATTATAACTCGAATCATTAATTTCTTTTATTTATTTATAACGTGTTTGCATCATCTAGACATTGTTTGTTTTGGAAAAAAATACGAACCATTTATATCATCTAAATATTGTTTTTTAAGGGAAAAATATAGACCCGCAGCATAGCGGGAGAACATTCTTATTTCTTACTTTATAGATTCTTTAGAGAGAAAAGGAAAAAAAAATCTAGAGAGATATCAATGTAATACATGCGTTTTAATTGGTAAACATGGTTTTTCACTACAACATCATTTGAACAAATCATAGGGTTGGGAAAAAAAAAAGGTTAGAATTTGAAGAGAATTTCTTTCGGTGAGAAAATTGATTGACACCTCTGGATCTAATATGTTGATATTGTCAGGGCCACCTATAATTATTCCATGTAAAAAAAAAAAAGTAATAGTAATTTCCAAATTTTAGTTAAAAAATTTAAAAGGGAGTCCAACGATACCAAAAAATACTAGATTCTGTTAATCTTTCTAAGGTATCATAAGCGTAAAAAACATAGATTATTTTCTATTATTAACCTTTGTTTCCTTATTAGAAGCATTATATTAAAAGATGAGATCATGTAGTGGGGTTGCCTCTGTGTTTATACATTAAATCTGTCACAACTTACAAAATCTAATTCAGTTCAACACAGATTTAACCTATTTTGAAGCACGAAACTCCTTTATAAACTTGTCATTATCAAAGAACCATCTCAACCCAATAGCTTAAGCTGTTAGGTGAGGTTTCAGGATATGATTTATATTATTCTCTAACACACCCTCTCAAGTGAAAGCCCTTTGGACTTGAAACTTGCACATGCTCATATTATCTTGTACTTAATTTTTATCAAATAAATAAGGATGATGAAATTCGAACTCATGACCGCTTGGTCATTAAGGCTCTGATACCATGTCAAAGAATCATCTCAACCTAATAGCTTAAGCTGTTAGGTGAGGTCCCAGGATATGATTTATATTATTCTCTAACAGTCATCAAGTCATTTTCTTATACATGAAGAATATATATCTTCCTCTCTTATATAATTATCCTTGTTCTCATCGTTAAACAACTGTTAGTCTCTTCTCTTCATTATTTCCCCCATTCTAAATCCATCCATCTTCTTCATTCTTAATGGTGGAAAAAGATAATGATACAAGTTCTGATGAAAGAAGTACTGTCACTTCCAAGCTTAGAAGTAGATACATGTGTTCACTTTGTGACAGAGAATTCAAGAGTGGGCATGCATTAGGTGGCCATTATAATGCCCACTGTAAAAAAAGAAAAAGAAAATACATGCCCGGAACTGCACTAGGAAGGGTTATAAGAGTCCTTGTTCCTTCCATTGATGTTGAGTCACCAGTTGCACCACGACATGGATCCGAGTTCACTCATGGTGCTCCAACCCCAGCAGTGCAGTCTGGTGTCGATCATGAAACTGGAGACGAATCCTCGTCTACACGACCATAAGGAGGCCTTAAGAAAAATATAAAGTGGAATATTGAAACTCATCGTTCTCATCCTTACGAGAGGGATGTGAATAACGAGGCTCCTCGAGGTGGGAGACTACTAAATATAACGACACTGATCCATGGTGTCAAGATTAATAACTGGGGAGATATGGATCTTGCGAGAACCATAACTAATCCTATTGTTGAGGTTTCTAGGAAAGAAAATGGTGATACCAAGCTCACCTCTGGTAAAAATGGCGATGAAGACTTGGACTTGGAGTTGAGACTAGGGCTTGGACTAGCTTGAAGCTTTTTAGACAAAGGTTCTCTAATCTCTACCTTAAAAATTCTTACTTGTCGTGGGTGTAACCTTGATTCATGTTTGGTAAAATCATTTCTTTACCTTTAAAGGAAAGAATTGACTACCAAACACAAACATGATAAGTGAGAATTTCAACAAAGTAAAGTCCTAGGAGAGATATGGGGTAATCAAGGTCCAATTATTAATTTAGGGTTTGTTTTTCTTTGTTGATCATTGTAAAAGGTAATAAAGGTCCAATTATTAATTTAGGGTTTATTTTTCTTTGTTGATCATTGCAATAGAAACAATGAATTTATCTAGAATATATATGTTCTAGTTATCCTTTTATTTTAAGATTGAATATGGTGTTTTTGTTAGTTAAATTATTTTAAATTGCTTTGGTTTCTTAATCAGTCAAGCTATAATAAATGATTAAAAATTACTCTTATAATAATAGTTTCATGTAGCTATGAGCCTAAAATTGATCAATTCTAAGTCATATGTGTACTATTTCTTACTAACATGATTATTTTTTGTGTGTGAATTTATTTATTAAGTAGAAAGTTCACTGCAATATATGTCATTTTTTTCATAAAGAATGTGTGATCATGTGGGTATTGAATAAAGTTTGTTAATTACAAGATATAACCAAGCAAGAAGTGATTTTAAATTGAAGCACGTATTAGCAGATGAAGTTCACTATTAAGAGATAATTGAGGGCAAATTGAGAGAGATGATTTGAAATTACTTTCATTAAATGATTAATATTATATTTTGTGAATTATGTATTTTAACACAAAATATTTGTTACTGTAAGGAATTCTTTTAAATTGATATTAAAAATAAATCATGAAGTCTACTATATTATTTCACTTCTCACTCATGATATTATGCTTAACAATGGGAATCATAATGATTCGACTAGTGGAGATTATGAATAAAATGTATTAAAAGATAACAAATTTAGAGATGATTTTACGATAACATTAATTAAGATGTTCATAAAGCATGCATATTAAAAGTTTTAAAAAAAAACTATCATTTTGTAATTTTAATCCATAATTTATGGAGCATTTGTTTAATAAACACATGGAGTTTAATAAAATCTGATCGTAGGGCGTTAACAAACCATGACATTTATTATTGTAGTAGTTGATGAATTATCAGGCTAGAAAATCGAATATATATTTATTAAGTAACGAAAATCATAATTATTTGATAAATATATTTTGGATCAAGTTCTATACAACACATAACAAATTTAGAGATCATCGTAGATTTGCCATCATTTAAGTTTGTCCGAAAGTTTGTTATAAGATTCGTGACAATTAATTATGGATAAATGACTTTAATAAAAATATCAATTTTTAAAATAAAATTCATGAAAAAGTACGATAAATCGTGAGATGATGGTAGAGTATGCCATATATTTCTAATTATGTAAAATTCAACTATAATAAATTATGTAAAAAATTTTAGATAACATATATAGATAAAGTTTAATCAAATTCTATTATAGAACAATAAAAAACCATGGTATTTATGTGTGTTTGGTATTGGAACTGTTATTGCTTTTTAAAGTATTTTTTATTTGAAAATGCATTAAAATAATATTTTTAAAAATTTTATTTTTGATATTAAAACAATCCAAAAATATTAATTTTAAATAAAATAAATAAATTTTTAACAAATAGCATTCAAAACGTAATGACAAATATGTTTTCAGTTGCCAACTTAACGGTGTGAACTACTTATTGGAAATCATAATTAGTTAGTACTTATGTATTTTGAACTAAATTCATTATAACATATAATAGATTTAGAGATGATCTTTGAATTGATATCATATAAGTTTATACATAATATTTGTTATAAGGTATAATAAATTGAAAATGATTTTAATTAAAAATACCTATTTTTGATGAAGTTCTATAGCAAAATATGAAAAATTGAAGATGATTATATATATATATATATATATATATATATAGACAAAGTACAACAAATTATTACAGAAAAAACTAATGGTGAGGTGATTTTACTAATTACGAGAGAAATTACTTGGTTTAAATAGTGTTTTCAATCATCGAAGTTTTTTATTAAGAAATTGAAAGAAAAAAAATAAAAGAAAAATAATTTTTGCTTATCACTGAACATATATTTTATGTTTCATTTTCTTTTCCTTTTATTTCCGTGGCGAGTAGGATTTTGTACAACGGTGTAAAACACCAGACCGACCTGCACGGGAAAATATGCAAAAGATCAGCATGAGCCTAATACATTGAATAATACGGTGTCTAGGCAACACAAATGATTAATCAAACAAGCATTCGCAATTAGACCCCCGCGCGAACCAACAAAAGCATTTAGTTCGTACAAATATTAACAGAATGAAAAGGAAGGCCTCGAATTTGGATCAACATGTTTCACGTATCAAGAATAAAAAAATATAATTGGAATACACAAACACTCCTATCTTGGAATGAGCTATGCACAACACAATCTTCTATACACTGCTCTCAAACCTTCTGCCAGAAGACCTTTCTGAAACATTCAAAAGCCTCAAATCACCTCTTGTTGGATAAAATTCAGATTCCTAAACCGTCATGTCCTGTTGCCTCGGAGACATCCATTTCAGCTCCTTGGGATTTCCTCAGCTTCGCAACGAGAACCCACATGTTAGCAAGTTCATTTTCCAGATAAGCTTCTCTTTGTTTGGATTCCTTAACTTTCCTTTGAAGATCAGTCTCTCTTTGATCCTTCTCGATAAGAGCAGCTGCGTATTGAAGTTCTCTTTCTCGACTCACAGCCAACTCTCTCTTGAGATCTGAGGCTGCCCCAACTTGGTCTTGGTGTTTCATGTGATTGTCTCTCCGGCCATTTCGAGCAGTACTGCCACTTCTACGCTGAGTGGGGGAGTTCTTCAATGCTATCAGCTCGGCCGTTAATCTCTCATTATGATTCATAAGCTTCGCCACTTCTTCTGATAATGCCTTGAGCTCAACAGCAGCAGCTGATGCTAGCCCTTTGGCGTATGAACTCTCCTCGGCCAATTTTTCGTTCCGAGTTTCTAACTGCTCTTTTGATTCTGTTAGTGCAACAACTTTTTGCTTCAGTTCTTCCATCTCAGTGGCCTGATCAAGGAAAAGTAAGGATTCACCTCTCGTACTTGTATGAGAAATGCAACTTCAAAAGCCATCACATGATGGAAATTATGATGTAAAATTTGTCACTAGTAAAAACACATTATGAAGAGATACAGAAAGCCAAGCAAAGAATTTTCCATCTATATGTCTGCAATCCACCAAAAAGCTTGTTTTTCTCGATGATCCACCACAAGTATAAATTGGCACAAGAATACACTTCTTAATTCAAAATAGTTTCTTTAATTTAAATAGAACAGCCAACCTAGCTTTCCTCAAAGCTACATGTTATGCGCGATACATATTTTCCTGGAGATGGTGATCCTCGAGATCCTACAAGATTCTATTTTGGTTTGTTAAGATATGAGAACCTTGTAGACATTTTAATGGTATTATCAGAAAATTTAACGTCATGAGCTCAGAATGAAATCTTCCTTAGTTTCTAAATCTTTTACCTCTGGTGGGGAAGCATGGAAAAAGGAAAGACTGCTTTAGCAACCAAAATAATACTTGATTGGGGTGCCAAAAGGTTTAAATACATACCTGTGCTTGTAGAAGCAAATCTTCATTTCTATCTTTTGATGCTGCAGTTTCCTTGTTCATGTGATGTTGTGCATGAAAGCTTTTTAGTTCAGAAATTCGTTGAGAGTAGCTAGCTAGAGGGCTAATATTTTTTGACTCCAGTGCATCTGAGAGCTGCTGCTTCAAAGAGACAATTGTTTCCTGCAATCCTTCACATTCACAGATCTGAGGGAGAGGCAATGTCAAGTTAGAGCCCATCAACCGACAACACAGCTTGCAAAACAGTGAAAGCTACAAACACACGCACAAAAAAAAATGTTAACTGTTTGACCTTTTGGCTGAGCTGGTCTTGAATTATACAATTATCTGCCGCTTTAACCTGAAACAGTACACAGCAATACAACAATCATCAGGCCAAATTAATAAAATCAGATGCCTAAAAGAAAACCATGGGTATGTATCATTGACTAAAACAAAAGGAACCCATTGAATAAGTCTGTTCACACAACTTGGGTACCATTACTCATGACTTTATAATGTGTTGCATTGTTCTTATTGATAATTTGTTATGCAAATGAACTTAGATGGAGGATGAAAAGGTTTCCAAATGATTATTTCAAGTGATTATCGAACATGTTAATATTCAGTTCAGAGCTAATGACAAATTTTCTTAGGTCAAACTGTATAGGTATATCACCTCGAGTTCAAATGACTTCTCATTCAATTGAGCTGTCAGTTCAGCAATAGTCTGCAAGCATACAAAGACAAAAGGCTTAAAGATGGACTTGCAGCTGCCATATATACAAGGAGTTTGTGCTACCATAAGGGAGCTAAACTTACTTGGGATACTTCCAAGTTAGCCATACTGTTGTGAGAGGCCATGATGGAATCAGCAATTTGCTTTTCCAACAAAGCTATTTGTTCATTCTTCACCTTGATTTCATCACTCAACTTCTTCATCTCCAACTTAAATGCAAAAGTATGACGATGCAAAATTTCTCAGCCTGTTAAGAGCAGCTAATAACAAAAGGAGGTATAGGAACAATACAATACCTGTATGTGTTCCTTCAGGGGATTCCTTGAAGCCTCCTCAGACAATCGCTTCAAAATACTTGAATGGAGTGCCACCTCTCCAGATAAAATTTTCTGCTGCTCCCTCAGAAGATCAATCTGATCACTTGTTTTTATGCTATTCTAGAAATCAACAAAGCATGAAAATTAAGCATGCAGACCATGGTAATGCATCCCCAACCAAAAAGAAGAAAGTACACACAATTAAATGAAAGGACCATTAGCATACCAAAGGAGTTTCCTGCTCAAGGAAATTGTCCTCAGGTACCTCTCTATCCTGCCTGACCTCAGATAGAAGATCAGCTGATGGAGAGCTTTCAGCAAGTGAAGGATGTGAAAGTCTGGATTCTGCATGATAAATGCTGTTTTCTGCTTGAGGTGTTGAAGGTGTACTATTAGATTTAACTCCACTTGATTTGTCACTGGTGCTCATTCCCGATCCACTATCTCGTTTCTAATCAAGAAGAATAGATATTTCTAAGAAAAAAGAAAATTGATTCAATTGTATCAGTGCTGAAATTTACAAGAGGGATGATCCTCCAAAGTAAAGAACTAAAAGAATAAAGACCAAAATTTGGAACTATTAAAAGGAGGCTATCCAATCATTTAAGGATCACTCTAGCTGCTGAAATAACAAGTTTACTTTGTTTTACAAGAGAACCAGTATAAAAACATGCAGATAAATCTTTTGAATTACGCATACCCGTAGCTTTAACCAGTTCAGCAATCCATGCTTTCGGGTTTTCTTCTCCTCTTTCAGTGTCTCATCCCCACTTTCAGTATTTCCTTCAAGAGAAACATACAAGTCTATATTTTCATCATCCAATATTAAGTCCTGCCTCTTGTACGGTAGGTATGCAAGCTGCAAATTACACATAAGCAACCATAATCAGATGTAAGAAAGTGCAGAAAAATAAGGGGTGAAGCCCTGCTATACAGAGGCTCCCACTTAAAGAGTTCCAGATTAGGAAAGTATTAGAGATAAAAGTCATAATCGAAGATTTTATACAACAATAAAATCATAGTTCAAGAGAAAAATAGATAGAAGTACAAAAAAATCAAACAAATTTGCTTCAAGTACCTCTTCTTCTCCAAAGGAATGCCTCCTCCTTGGACCTGGGCGGTGAGAGATCCTTGATGGTTGTGAAGCTTTTGTTGACACCAAAATTAATTTTGTCAACCGCTGTATTCTGCTCAATAGAGCTGCTTTAGCTTCTTCTTCTTGTTCCAATCTTGATTGCAGTTTCACTTGACCATCTTCTAGCTGTACATGTCAAATCAAGGAAATTGTGTCATAATAACGGTTATTCAGACTAAATGTATCAAACCATTATGCATTAATTAAGTGACAGTCATTTCCAAGATTGGGACATGGGGTGAAAAGGACAGGAATAAAGAATCTAACATTGAGATCAAACATATAAATTAAATCTTGCAGTTAACAAATGAAAATTTATGAAATAGAGAAAGAATCTTCCAAGTGATGGTAGAACTCTTTAAGAAGTACCTTCTGTTTGAGGAGGACAATGTCGTCTTCTACAATGTCTTTCAATCGAGGAACTGTCACAATACCCCTTTTCAATTGTTCTAACTCTTCCTTTAAAGAGCGTATCTCATTTTGGTACTTCTTTATAAGCGATTTCTCATCAATAATCTGCAAATGGTTGAAACATCATTTCAAATGTTGGCAAGTGAGATTGTTTGAATGAATGCATACACTGCAAGGAAAAATACCTTGTTGTGTGCTGCTTGAATTTCAATGTGCTTTGCACGGTGGGCAAATTTTAAAGTATTGTGTGTCTCTTCCGAACTACTAGATGAGGGAGTGACAGTGCAAATGAGCTGTAAATTCAGACACGAAAGGAAAATGAGTCTCTTAAATGCAAGCAGCATTTGTTTGAAGGACAATGATACGATTATCATGCATCATACGACCAGAAAAGTAGTTTCTTTTAGCAAAATATTATCAAGCACTTACTGATACACGCCCATGACCACTTAATGAAGACTGAAGTAGCCTTGTCAATTTAGAGTCCCTGTAAGGAATATGAGCGGCTCTCCCATCCGTCAACTTCGATATAACCTATGCAAGTCACAAGTATACAATTTTATCCATACAATTTAAATATTTATGATTGTAAATTATTGGGACTATCAAATGAAGCACATAACTTCTTTTCACTAGGAATTATTAGGGAATAAAAGTCACCGTTCATTTAATTGTAAATAATGAGCACCAAATTGATGGTTTCCAATTAGTGCATGCATGTGTGAGGGACAACGGGAGGGGAAAAGAAAGAGAGAGGGTCCATTCAGTCTTGGCACATTAATAGAACATAAATATCAAATTACAATAGTAAGTCCCTAAAAGCACACAGACCTAGAAGCATGAAAAGATAGCTAAAACAAGTCAATCAATCTTAAGGTAACCCAGTCACACTGGTTTCTCATTTTCTATCATGTTCCTGGCTGGGTAATTCATCAAATAGAAAATGATTACCAGAAACAAAAAACCATCAAGCATGATATAAACACATATGTATGGCAGTAAGGCCGTCCCTTCAGTTTAAGAGTGAAATATTGGCAGTAAATTCTGAAACAGAAAGCTATAAGCTTGATAAATAATGTTTTTTATGTGATAGTTTTCAGATTATATATCATGAAGGTGGTCAATTATTGTTGTACAGACGAATAATACAGGTACAAGAGGCCTCACAGTTCCAAGTGTCAGCAAACTTTTATTAATATAGGATCCTTCTTTCCGTCTCACGCCAGTAGTTTCAGCCTTTGAGCTTTCAGAACCTGCCAGATCGATGAGGCTCTGCATGTATAAGTAAAATATCAGAAAGTTAGAAAGAATTTATTGACATCAAACATAGCAAGCAAAATCATTAATTGTAGTAAATCAAGGGGAAGAAAGAGTTGTCATAATTAAAGAAACAGAAGAAATTCCAATGACAAACTTAAAAAGGTGACCAACAAGTCCTTTGACATCAATTCTAGATAGAAGCCTTAGGAATTACCAGCTGGGACAAATTTACAGCCTCTCCTTCACTATTTTCACCATACAGGCTACTCTCTACTGTCTGTATTTAGAATAATTGGAAAAAGTTAGTGGGAAAGGATATAAAACAATGAAATGAATATATAAATGATCAAACTATCATTAGTTGATGAAAAGTATTATACCAAAACAGAGTTGACAATGATTTTTTGCAATTCTTAAAGGCAAATGAATAATTTAGCAATTGCCAAAAAGATTGGATAACAGCCACTGAGTGGGCAGATGGTGTAAGATTGGATGTTAACAAGTAGACAAGTGAATATTCAAATTTTTCAGGAAAAACAAACAAGTTCATTAAGCAGGTCGATGAATATGAAGTGCAAGTCTGATGGTTACGTGTAAGCTAAAAAGGTTAAACTATCACATGCAAATGCACTACAATATAATAAACATGTAAAGCTTATAATTATCTTGAAGAAAGAGAATAGGAAATGCAACAATCAACTACAGCTGCAGGAAGATAGGAATACCAGTGTAAATATTGTATGACTCCTGCTGCTGAGTAAATTAAAGTTTGTGGACCCAACATGTCTGTGCTCTGTGTCAAAAGGAAAGACCTGATCAGAAAGCGTGGAAAGAATTGTGATATCATGGAAAAGACATTGCAGTCTTGATATACATACAGGGAGGAGAGAGAGAATCAAGTAGCATCTTTTGCAAGACAGACAAGTTCTGCACCAATTTGTAAAAATTTTCTATAGGTTGTTAACTTTCAACAAACCTACCTATTGCATTAACTTCCACAGTTCTATCGGTACAAGTAATGCATGTCAGTTTTAAAAGGATATGATTTAGATGAATTTCTATGGATGGGTCCATTACTTGCATAGTATTCAATTTAAAGGGCTATATAATGATTAGAGTCTCAATTATGTAGTTTTGTTTTTTTCTTCAGAATTTTGGTTAAAATTAGTTTTGGTAACATAATTATTTTGGAACCGGAGAGGTAGAGTAAGAAACTCTGGTATTAAATAAAGTTAATGCTGTTTGAATCCTCGTGTTTGTTTACTGCATATGATTTGACTTGAGAGTTACCTTCCCCAGCTGCTATAAGGGACAGTGCATGAGCAGGGGATAATACAACTTCTTCTTTTATTCCCTCGACAAAAGTTCCCTACAGATAAGAATCAAAATAAATTAAAACATGTTTATTTCCAACATGTATGAAACTGACATTTTTGGATTAATCAGCTGACCATATCACTAGAGAAATCATTAAATTTTTACATTGGGAATTGAAATTTATACCATTTACTTGCATATTTTTCATTAAGATTCTACCCCCACCCAAAAAAAATAAAAAGGTTTAGATATGAGTAGGGTGCTCAAATGATCTAAATACCGATTCTTTCATAAAAGCAGAATCGGTGGTTCAGATGAGAGTCACAATTTCCCAGACAGCACATGATCATTCAGTCATCCATTGCAGGTCCTCCTCAAACAGCTTAACCATATCACCTGAGCAAAAAATAAAAATATGCTGATTCTGATAACCACCTGCTCCCCGCAAGCGCAGATAGAGTTGCATCCGATATGATGCAAATTCAAAGTAGTCCATACAACACCAGATGCTTCAAAATCTCATGCCTTGACCAAGAGATTTGGACCGATATAAATAATGAAACTGAAAACTGAAAACCCATGGAAGCAAAAGTGGAATGAGACACCCAGCAACAGCCCATTCCACCTAAAGAACCATGCCTAATATAGTGATCTCTCAGCAACATGTAAAAGCTTGCTTGATGCTGTACCTCAGTTGTAGAGAGGGTGGGGCTTGCCATCATTATCATCATTAAATAAATAGTGCCACTAACAACTTTTTTTTTCATTCACATCAGCTCAATATTGATTTAATAAAGTGGTAAGCTCATCATAAGAACCTGGCTTCATTTGAGGTCGTCCTCAAACTGAACTTCATAAAGTTTGCATGCCATGGTGCCAGCTATGTGTTGATATGGTCTCATAATTTATGGATAACAGTTGAGAGAACGGTAATCTTCTCTTGTTAAGTGTGATAATTCTTAAAGCTTTAAACCCTAAATTGCATGAAACCCTCTTTCACATTCTTGAGCTAAATTACATCTCTATAAAGACTTCAGCTTAATGCTTTGTAATCTTCTCTTGTGAAGTGTGATAATTCTTGTGAGAGTTTTATCTATAGTGAAAGTGTAAATGGCACTTGATCACTTGGGTAATTTTTGGTTGTGAGCCATTTCAAAGATTTAAATCTTGATCCTTGAAAAGACTATGATTGTAAGGTTTTCTAATCTTGATCCCGGAAAAGGATTAGTGTAATCGGCAAGGTCTCACCCGCTAAAAAGACCATAACTTAATAGTAAATACTGGAATGGAGGTTCAAGGAGATTAGTAAGTAGTTGTTCAAACTACTATAAGAATCGGTGTCTTTCTCTTACTATCTTTCTTTTTTTATATGTTCTTTGCTTAATTGTGTATTGTTACTGAAATTGAGGTGTTTATTTTATTAAAGTATCAAATGTTCAACTTAGCCCTAATTCACTCCTCTCTTAGGCTATTTTAGGCTTTCAAAAAGTTAAGCTATAAAAGAAATACTTTAGCAAGTCACAGTTGGTCACACAACTACAAATAGTTAATTGTATCCTGGTATTAAAACAACTATAATAGTTATTGCCATGAGGATGATAGTATAAGTGTTGACAGTAAGCATAGAGAAACACAATACAGAGATGGTAAGCAAGTACCTGAGCATCTTCTCTGATTCTTAAATTTTGTCCTGCTGGATTCAACAAGTCGTTAACAACCTGAAATGACGAAAACCAAAGAATAAAGAAATTGTAAAATGGAGGAGCTGTGGAGCTACCTCATATTAAACAATAGAAATATTAATAACAAGGCAGTAAATTGCAGCATTATTAAGCTAGTAGCTAGAGAGGAATAGGAAGAAGCTGACCTCATTATAGATCTCCAGGTATGAAACACGGAGGAGGAACTCACGGTTTGGAGTCTGGGCAAAGAGAAATGTTAATTAATAGCATTCAAACAAGTATCAGATAGAGTCGTACAAGGAGGTTAAATTCATTGTAAAGTACCTCTTGAATGATACTAAAAGCATCCTTCACTGCTAATGGTATAATTCCAGGTGACCTTTGATCCCCCTGATTGTTATATGGATAAATATAAGCATAATGTTTTTAACATTAGTTAAAACGTAATGAATAATGCCACCTCAATTACACAGACAACAAATACGAATATACATGCCAAGGAACACAAGGTGTTTTTATTTAATTTTACATGTGTTGTATGCAGGGAATGATTTAGAGTTTTTTTTTTTTTTTCCTAGCAAATTAACTCAATATGTCCTCATATTTTAGGTCCAGTCTCCAATTTGTTCCTTCGAGTTTAATACATCCAATTTGTTTTTTTATATTTTAGTTTATTTTCCAATCTATCCTTCTGATAGATATTTCCATGCAAACTAACTAAAATATCCTCACTTGAGAAATTCAAACCCCCACCTAATATATTAAAATTATAAATTCGAAAAAAAAAATGAATTGTCATGTAATGTTAATATTTATATTTTTTTTCTTGGTTATTTTTTTAATAAATTAGGTTCTTTTAGGGAAAAAAAGAACAAATTGTCATATAATGTTAAGATTCTTATTTTTTTTCATGGTTATTTTTTTAATAAATTACATTAGAATTGAATTTCTCAAATGATCAAATCAAGGTATTTTCATCAGTTTTTGCATGGAAATAGATGCTAGAAAGATAGATTGGTGAAAGAATGAACTGAAATATAAGTACAGATTGGATGCAATTAAACTTTTAGGAAAAGATTGGACATTGGAGACTAGACCCTAAAATATAATGACATATTAAGCAAATTCCCCTTTTTTTTCCTTACAGCAGTCTGACAATGATCTGCTATGAGATTTAAGGCATAGAAATATGCAGGGTGTGTGTGTGTGTGTATTTATGGTATTTAAGGCATTTCTATTTAATTTTGCATGCACAGTAAGAGTACAGGAGAAAAATAGCATCTCAGGTATTAAAATCTCACATGCATGGTATGGGTTTTCCCGCTGCTAGTCACTCCATATGCGAAAATGGTACCTGTAAGAGCATGTATAAACAAAGGTAAAAAACTATAAGCTTAAAAAGGAAAGCAGAAATTGGAGTTCCTAAGCAGAGGAATATCCATTTTGTTTACCATTGATCCCTTCCATAGCACCATTGACAACATGCTGAGCAGCAACATCATATACATGGCGCGTTGTAGTTGTAGGACCAAACACCCGATCTACAAGCATGGGAAAACAAATAAAGACACAAAAAAAGGAATAACATGAATGTCTTAAATATAACTCGTTTGATAAGCTATTATCCCCAAAGGGAAAAAATGAAGAGGCCTAATTGCTTATTAATGAATGCTGGGTAGAAAGAAGCCCAGAATTTCTCGCTTTCCTTTTTTGGTAATGTTTCTGGCAAGAGAGGATTAAAATACCAGAAGCAAGAATTATCTCCTGGAACTGCAAAGAAGTATATACCCCTAGAGTAAGAACAACAATGTCCTTAGAGTGCAAATAAAGCCTTCTATCGATTGGTCATCGAAATTGAAGCACAAAGCCAGCCCATGTTCAATGTGTTCTTACCTTCACTACCATGACGTGAAAACTATGAAAATATAATTCCGAGTTTTGCAAAACGAAAATATTTCACAAACAAACGACTATAAAACGCAGAACCTTTGAATTGATTAACGTAGCCATGGACTTCGGACAATATCTTCGGTTCCAACTAGACTCATAGCACTAACTCGCCAATATATGACATTAATTCCTTCAAAATTACCATAAAAGACACCCCTCAATCAATTCAAACAAAAGCATACAAGTTCTCAAGCGCATTTTAACTTAACTTCACACACTACCTATCCACACATTAACTAATCTACAAATGCATCCGGCTTACACTACCAATGCCATTCCAATTAAATACATTCAGAGAAAGGTTAACAAATTACCATACGCATACGCAGTAGATGGATTATGTTCATTTCGCACGATAGTTTCTCCATCCGCATACCACGCAATCTCCTCTCCTTGCCTGATTTCCCTAGGACTAAACACCAAAACAAAATATAAATAAACCACAAATTAGCAAAAACAAGTACTTATTAACAATAAAATTTAGCACAAACCTTAGGGGCCGAAAGCGAACAGTGACAGTTACATTTTCTTTGGATCTCTCAGTATCTAGAGTAACACTTTCGGAGTAAAAATATGGTGGTTTGCTTCGAGCTGAAGAGGATGCAGGTGAGTTTTGACCGTCCATTGAATTCTCTAAAAATTGCTTAGTAGGAGATGTCGTTGACGATGACTGTGAATTCGCTGCTGGTTTCTTTGAATTACTGATTAAACTTGATATTCTTGATTTTGATCCCTGTTTCGTCGCCATTTTTAATTAATCCAAAGCCAGTCCTTCAATTAACTGTAGCAACAAAGAGGAACAAAAAACCTTGAAAAAATCGAATTATTCTGTTTGGAAGCTATGAAAATGTAGAGACGAAGGAAAATTAGTGCTGTTTGGTTGCTGGGAAAAAATATTAATAGCATCCGTGTGTAATGAAAACAGAGAAAGAAAAGGAGAGTAGGATATCATTGCCTTTATGAAAAATCAGAGGAGCACCATTGTGAAAAACTAATAAAAAAAAAAACATTAAGAGAGAGGTACATGCAAAGGAAAAGAAAATGGGGAGAGAGAGCAAGAACTTTTTGGATCTGTTTAAGAGAGGGAGAGGGAGAGGGAGAGGGAGAGGGATGCTAATTAACGAGTGTGAAAGAAAAACATCATCATAATCACTACTCATCAGTCAACAGTCTAGAGAGAGAGAGAGAGAGAGAGAGAGTACGAGAGCAGCAACATGGATGCTGGACCCTTTTTCCCTTTCTTTAACTACTGTTTTTTATTTCTTTTATGTGCTTTCTATTTTTTTCTTGCCTTGCAAGCGATGCGATGCCCTCAATCTAAGGCTAATTGCATTTTCGCTCTTCTTTTTTTTCCCTGTCGGTATTAACCTTTATAATTTTAGTTTATATTTGGTATTTTGCTTCAGTTATATTTTTAAATTTTTTTAGTTTTAAATTAATTTTTTTATATTTTAAAATCATTTTAATGTATTTAATATAAAAATAATATTTTAAATAATATTTTAATATATATTCAAATAAAAAATATTTTTTAAAATAACATCTATTACATTCTAAAAAAAACCTTCATTAACTGTTCCAGTTAAAGGAATGAAGGAAGGAAGAAAAACAGGGGGGGTGGGGTCCAAGACACGATTCACAGGAGTCGCGTGTGCGAGGTGGTGCGGTAGGTGGGTCCCATTGTGAGGTGCAAACGTTTCCGGTGTTGAAAGCTTGTATACCTGATTTGTCAACGGCTTTCTGTTACTTTTTTCAATTGTTGACCATATAACTTTGTGATGATTAAAATAAATGAAAAAAAAATTAAAGCATGTTATTTTCATGGTCCGTGTACATAGATATGACTGCGTTACTTGGTTACTTCTCTTGTCGTGTTGCGAGTTGAATTAAAAAAAAAACAAATAAATATTCAATCATAAAGAGTTCTTCACATTATTATTACTTCTAAATGCCATTTGTGTTTTGTATTTATAATTGTGTTTAAGTGCATTTTAAACATATATTTGGTTTTAAAAGATGTTAAATTGATATTTTTTTAGTTTTTTTAAATGATTTTAATATGCTGATATCAAAATAAAAAATCAATTTGATATATTTACAAGTAAAAAGTATTTTTTAAAAGTACTATATATCACAATATTAAATAAACACCTAGTCTAATGGGTCAAACTTACAAAATTCTTGACTCAATTTCTTGTTTAGCCATAATTTTAAATTAAGTTATTAGTTGTTTTAACGTGAGACAATCAACTTGACAAGTATAAAGATAAAAACAAAAAAGCAAAACAAACAACCCAGATGTGTGGATCCAAAAATAACCTAGATGATCAATAAATTCATGGTTTGGATTTTAAAAAGTATCAAGGTGACATTTTTTTTTTTGTTAAATATTGAGATAATAACATATTAAATTAAATCGAGTCAACTCAAGTTAACTTGTTACAAATCAGAAACATGGGTTATGGATTTCAATAAATTCAATAATATATTTTTTATTTATATAATAAAAAAATATTAAGATCAATTTAAAATCAATCAAATATTTAAAAATAAATAATTTGATATTTTTTTATGGTAATCCCAAGATTTAACTATAAAAAGTTGAAAAATGAAACAAATATCCTTAATCAAGAATAATCTCTTAAAAGTTAATAATTATAAATTTAACATTCAGCATGAACGATTGGTAAATGGAATTTGTTGATGTGGTGGTCATTAACATATACTAAAAGAAGGGCTTGGCTTTGTCCTTTTTCACTGTAGCAAAAAAGCCAAGCCTTTTTCATTTTGTTTCTTAAATTTTTTAGGTTTTTATTTTTATTTTTTAATATTATATTTGTTAGGTATAGAGCTTTATAATTTATTTTAATTTATTTTTTATGGAGTTATCTTAATCTCATAACCTGGGTCATGAGTTTTACGGGTTAACCATGTTGACATGAGTTATTTTTTATCCATAATTAATTATTATTTTTAATTTTATTCTTTAATATTAAATTAATGAAAAATTAAATTATATATATATATATAATATTTGGGTTATATGTATAAACATTTTCCAAATATCATTTAAAACAGTTCTTAAAATTTTAAGAAACACTTTTTTATTTTAACTTTTAGAGATTAAAAAAAATGTTTCTTAAAATTTTAAAAATTGTTTTGAATGACATCTAAAAATGCTTGTAGGTAAAATCCAAAAACTATATATAGCCAAAGACTATAAATTACCAAACTTTTTCAAACTCCAAAGAACAATATATAAATCAATTTGACCTGCATATATCATGCTAAATTTAATTTAATGATATGCTATATATTGTAATAATATTTAATGATATGATATGTTGTGGTTCTTTGGGTCTTTGATAATGTGATAAATATTGTTTTTCAAAGTGTTTTTTTTATAAATATATTAAAATAATATTTATTTTTTATTTTTTAAGATCAATTTTTAATATTAATACATCAAAATAGTTAAAAATACTAAAAAATTTAATTTACAGTAATAAAAAATTAAATTGTGATAAAGCATATACACTTTCTTAAAATGAAACCCACACGCTGGCATTGATGCCACGTAGAACTGATCTAATAATGGGAAGGTAATGCTACTGGAGTACTTCTTACATCACAGCCCTTTGATCTCATACACACACACACACCATTCAGGGACATGGGTTTACTGTACTCTTCTAATAAATCACTATTGTTTTGCTTTTTTAAAAAAAAATGTTTTTTTTTTATTTTATTCCTTACTATTAAATTTATTTTTTATTGAATTATCACGGTATCATGATATAGATTACAGGTTTGACAGGTTAACCCGGTTAACTCATTTTTTTTTTAATTTCATCCTTTAATATTTTATTGATTGAAAATTATAATTCATAATTTGTTTAATTTATTTTTTATTATATTATTTTGAGCTTATAATTCGGAAATAATGTTTAAAGGGTTAACCTGAGTAGACTCAAGTAATTTTGTTTTTATCTTATTTTTAATTGAATTTTTTTTCTAATTTTATTATTCAACATTGGATCGGTTAGGAATTGAGCTTCATAATTTGTTTTGATTTGCTTTCTATTGGGATCTTGGTCTCATGATCAAGGTCGCCAATTTTGACATTTTAATCATGGTTAAATCGAGTTATTTTTTATTTTATTTCTAAGAGGTTATTTCAGTCTCATAACCCGGGTCATGGATCCGTCAACATTGGATATTCTTTTTATTGGGTTGTCTACGTCTCATGACCCGAGTTGCGAGTTTGGCGAGTTAACCCAATTGACTCGTTTTTTCTCTCTCTTTTTTTAATTGATTTTTCATCAATCTCATCATTTAATAGTATATTTGATTAAGAATTAGGGTTTAGCAGGTTAATTTGGTTGACTTAGTTTTTTTTTAGTTTTTTTAATTAATGTCTTTTTCAATACCATCCTTTAATATTTTGTTGATTGAGAACTATACTTCATAATTTATTTTGTTTACTTTCTATTATGTTATTTCGACATTATGACTCAGAAATAATGCTTAAAGGGTTAACTTGAGTAAACTCGAGTAGTTTTTTTTTTATCTTATTTTTAATTGATTTTTTTTTAATTTTATTATTCAACACTGGGTCGGTTAGAAATTGAGATTCATGATCTATTTTAATTTGCTTTCTATGAGAACATCTTGGTCTTATGATCGAGGTCGCAAATTTTAGCATTTTAACCATGGTTAAATCGAGTTGCTTTTATTTTTTTTTCTAAGAGGTTATCTTGGTCTCATAACCCAGGTCATGGGTTTGTCAACATTGAATCTTTTTTTTTATTGGGTTGTCCATGTCTCATGACCTGTGTTGTAAGTTTAACAAGTTACCCAATTGACATGTTTTTTCTTCTTTTAAAAAAAAATTATTTTTCCTCAATTTCATCATTTAATATTGTATTTTATAATTAAGTTTTATGATTTGTTTATATTTGCTTTTTATTAAGTTATCTCGGCCTTATGACCCAATAATAAAGCTTAACAAGTTAACTCAGGTTGACTTGACTTATTTTTGTGTTATTTTTTTAATTAAATTTTTTACAATTTTCATCATTTAATATCGGATATGATAAGAGAGATTAAGAATTGAGTTTCATAATTTATTTTTATTTACTCTCATGGGGTTATCTCATTCTCATGACCAAAATAATGGATTTGGTAGGTTAAACCGAGTTAAATTAGATTTTTTTTTTTTTTTTCTATGGGGTTATCTCGATCTGATGACCCGGGTTATAGGTTTGACAGATTGAATCAAGTTGTTTTTTTATTCTTTTTTTTAATGATTTTTTTTAATTGATTTACTTTTCATGGGGTTATTTCGGTTTTATGACCCGGGTCTTGAGTTTGACTGATTAACTCGAGTTTTTTTTAAGTCCTTTCTTAATTGATTTTTTTTTAATTTCATCATTTAACATTGGTTTGGTTGAGAATTATGTTTTATAATTTAATTTGATTTACTTTATGTGGGGTTATCGTAATATCATAATCCGAGTTACGAATTTGACATGTTAACTCGGGTTGACCAAAGTCCATCTAATATGTTGTTATGCTAATATTAAAAAAAATATATCTTGATTTTTCTAATCAAATTATATTTTTATGAGTTATATAGATTACTTTTAGATCCACATATTCAATAAGATTTTATTGTATAAACTCCCATGCAACTTAAAATTTTTTTTCTACTAAAAAAAATAATATCATCTAAATATATTTTTTACATTAAAAAAAAATTAACCTGCAAGGTAAGTGAATAATAAAGCTTGAGTGTGTATATTGTGTTATTGATTTTCAAAAACTTACAAAGTTGATGAAAAAGACGATTCTGTCAACAGCAGGCCCTATTATTTCAGTGCTAATTTCTATATAAGACAATAAATTATTAATTTTAAGTTCCCTGTACCTTTAGTTTGCTAGATGTAAAATGGCATTTTGTGGTCATTCATCATCTTCTTCTTCTTCTTTTATTTATTTTTATTTTTATTTTTATTTTTGTGGAATACCAGCAAAGATACAAAAAATACAATTTTTGTTTTTCTCAAAATAAAGTGTCATTTTCCATCCAATAATTCACTTCGATGGCTTTAATTGAAGTCATAGAAATTCGTTTTATCTTTTTTTTTTCTTAGAAAAAAACACACACAAAGTTTTGTAGGGACGGGAATGATGTGAAGTGATATCAAATAATTTGCATGTTTGGCGCGCGAGTAATTAATGAGTGGCTAAAATATCATCATTCACTCATCTACCATATAAATTAAAATTAATTCATGCTCACATTCTTTCTTATACTCTCATTTTCTATTTGTAAATTGTCTTTTTTCAGTGACGAGCTAGTGTGTGTGTATATATATATATATATATATATATATATAGAGAGAGAGAGAGAGAGAGAGAGGATTATGGATACAAGAAAAATTGCCATGCTACCAAACTAGAATCAAATAAAATAAGTAGCTAGCCACTAAAATGAATTTGCTGAGATTTTGGTCATACATAGTGCCTTTTCTGCTCTAAATCACATCAACAATCTTAATTTGTCCTTCAGGACATAAGAATTGAGTGAAAGGAACAGCTGGGCTGTGAACACCAGAAACATGAAATAGGTAACTTGTAGCATCATCCTTTGACTTGTTCAGGCATGCACCAGATAAATTCTTGATGGGTTGTAACTTGCAGGTCATTGCTTCCCATGAAAGGATCGACGAGTCCAAGAATCGACATGGATAACATGAAAAGTCCTTGCAATCAATGCGAGTGCAATGATTTTACATTTCTTTATGGTTCAAGACAATCTTTCTAGGAGTCCCATGGTGGAGGAGAAAGGGCTGCGCCACCACCCCACTCATTTGCAAATTGCAGCTAGATGATGATCCTTCTGTCTCGGTGATCACTGGCTGCTTCCTTTGTTTTTTCTTTCGGTTGCACTATGCTATGCCCGTGTGTATTTATGTTCTCATGAAAATGAAATTCTTTATAAAAAGAATTTAAAAAAAAAAAGTGAAGTAATTAGACAAATTAAAGGAAAATCCTTCCTTTTCAATGTTATCCTTTTATTTTGGAATAAATAATACAACCCATTATTTTTTTTAATTTTATAAAATATTTTTTTAATTTCAATATTTATTTAATCCTTAAGATTTACAAGGATTGTTTAATTTAAAATTTCTAATGTTAAATGAATTCTATTAACTACGAAACCTTCACTAAGAATCCTTTTCTTTTAAGGATTTTAGGTCTAGGACTAGTATAAATAAATTTGTTTAATTTAGTTTTCAAAATAGAATGAGAAGATTATTGAATTTCATGCTTTTAAAACAATATTAGAGTTTTCTCTACCTATTTCTCTATAACTTCGGAGTTTTAACCTTAGAACTCTAGTTTTTATCCACACTATATGCCACATCAATTGGTATCATAGCAAGTTACTCTTTATGATGGATGAAGATGGTAGAAACTTTCTATTCTGCAATGTAGGAGTGAAGGTTATCTAAAACACTGTATGCGCTCAAAAGGCAATGCAAAGAACTCAATTGCCTATTGCCTATACTAGATTAGGTGGATCATTCATTAGCAAAGATCACAAAACACCTATACTTTTTGACACTATGAGGGGAAGGTGATCACAAAACACCTATACTATTTGACACTATAAAGGAAAGCACCGAGGACTTAAACCCTAAATAGGCATCATGTTTATATGGACAACGATGTTTATGATAAGCAAAGCATCGAGGAATTAATTCTTAGTCATCTTGTTCGTAGGTGTATTTATGAATTTGATAAGATTATTTTTTTATGAGAATTTGTCAAAGATGAGATTTATTAACTAGTTGTCAAAGTTAAGAGCTTACTTTTATTGAACAAGATTTCTTGTTATTACAAAGACTCACCATACGTAAGCTTTTTTATGGTGCTCAAGAATTCTGGTTTGAAGTTTTGGAATTTAATGCTTGTACTGGTAAGCCTCTAATTAATTCCATCATGGTAATTTTTTAGACAATCATTAATTTTAGAATTTGTACAAAATGATTACAAATAGATCTTATATAATGCATATAAGCAATTAGATTTTTATTATTTTCCTTTTATTCAATCTTCTTAAATAGCAAAGAGAAAAAACATAAAGAATGTGTTGTCTTTTCAAAATATATAGTTTCAACATTGCAATAATGACAACAACAACACTGCAGCAAATACTATTCTTCTTGTCAATGATTAAGAATGTCATTATTAGTTATCATCTTGATGTTTGTTGTATTGTAGAAACTAAGTTGTTTAGGATTACAGAATCTTTTGTTTATAAATTATCAAATAATCCTCATGTTAACTCTTAAGATATATTTGGAGGTTTATTGGTCATATGGAATAATGATTCTTTTGAGATTTCAAACATCGAATTCAATTATTAGTGGATTGCTTTGTTTAGTACTTATGCTGAAACAAATTTTAAATGTGTGATAATCTACCTATATGTTATTGATAGTTTAGAAGATAAGAAAAACTTATAAGAGGAGCTCATTAGTTCTTATTTTTATTTTTTATGAAAGCCTTGATATGTTATAGGTGATTTCAATGAGACTTTGAGTAAAACTAAGAGAAGTAGTGGGTTTCTAAATCATATATAAGCAAGAAACCTCTAATGTTTTTTTGAATAACTATGAACTTATTGAGCTTTCTTTGCAAGGTTTAGATGTTTTTCTATGAGTCATATTAATACATGTTTTATACACCTAGATGTTATATCGGTTTTTTTCTTGACACTTACCAGATTGAAGACCTTTTTTTTTTCAATTTTTAGATTGTTGGCTGATGCACAATTCATTTTATTATAATTTTGAGTCAATGTGGGCATCCCTTTGCTTTAATATGCCACACAGATTTTGCCTTATTAAGAAGTTTAGTTTGCTAAGAAGAAAGTTGTGTGAATGGAACTTTAGCACTTATAGGAATTTAAATAGTAAAATTAAAATGGTAAAATTAAGATTTAAAGTAATTGAGAATAAAAGTGAGGTTGAGAGTTTAACTGACATTGAACCCAATTAGCTAATGTACTTAAACTCTGAATTATGGGACTTAAACAGACATTATATATCTTTTTAAAGGCAAAAGGCAAGGAATAATTAGTGTAAGTTGGGTGATAAAACTACCAGATTCTTTTATCTATTGGATTCTCTTTCTAACTAGAAGAACTTCATTATTTCAATTATTATTGATGGGAATCACTACTCCTTCGAAGATCAAATCTTAGGCAACAAATTTCTTCTCTAATTTGTTTAATACTAGCATTGTTGCTAGGTTATATATGGGAAGTACATATTTTAAATCTTTAAGTATTGACTCTTTCATTTGGTTAGAGAGGAAGGTCACATTAGAAGAAGTTAAGAAGGTAAATGTGCAGTTATAAATGGTTTAAAACTCCATAAACTAATGAGTTTTAATTTTAAATTCTATGAAGAAAAAAAGAAGAGCATGGCCACTTATTAGAGACGGGATATTTCTACTAATTTTAGAATTTTTTAAAATCAGCTGAATGCCAAAAAAAAAAGAATTAATAATGCCTTAAAATTACAATTTGCATGTACAAATACAAATGCTTTACTATCTGTAATAGGAACATGGAATGACTTTACATGAGATTGATCCTTATCATTAAAAAAAAGACCATAAGATTAAGAAAAAGGAAATAGGATTTTTACAACCATTATTTGGGGTTTCTTTAATCCAAATTGTTATATATAAGAAGATTTGGAGACTAGATCTAAAAGATTTTTTTTTTTTGTTGAAAAGTTGCTCAACATGTATTGAGACAATTCTTCTTCCTAGAGATAAACCATTTTAGGCCAATTTGTGTTTCTCTTTTGCTCTTTCTAAGGTTGAGTTTAATCTTTGGCTTGCAATTGTGGATAAACTATCTACAAAAGCTTTTCTCCATCGACGAGGTGTGTTACAAGTGAATGATTTAAGTTGCTTTTTATGTAAAAATAAAATTAAGACTACAAAACATTTATTTCTTTATTGTGAGATGTTATGATAGTTATGTAATGAGTGGTGGCTTGGTTAGGCAAACAAAGGATATTACCTAAGCTTTTGGATGATTTTTACTTATAGTGGTATAAATGATCTTGAGAACTATACGAATGAAGGTGTGGCTTTTGTTTTTATTTGGAATAATTTAATCTATTTGGAATGCTCATAATAATTTGATCTTCAGTAAGGTGAAAACCATTTGGAATTATATATATTACTTACTTTTGAATAGAGTTGCAACATAGACAAAATATTATGATAGGAGTTTCTGTTATACTAGAATAGACTTACTTAGATCACCAATGATATTCTTATATGGAAAAACAATATAAAAGTGCACAGTAAGTTATTATGGACTCCTCCTCCTTAGGGTATGCTTAAGTGAAATATAAATGCATCTATAAATGGCAAGCCTGAACCCTAGGGTATTGAGAGTGTTCTAATGTACTATGAAGGAAAATTTATATGTATCTTTTTTTATTCAAAAGCTGAAGTTTCGGCAATTCAAAAAGCTCCCTTTTTGAATACTGATTGTTGTTACACATTTTTTAAGGATTGGATTGTAGAGTCCAATTAATATAATACAATTACTTGGATAAAAGAAAGCAATTCCAGGAGGTTATAGCAGTTACAAGATGATTTTAATGACATTTCCATTGTTTGTCTGAGACATTCTCCTATGATTTTGATACATATTCATAATGAAAGTAATCATGCAACAAATTATTTGGCTAGGTAGGGAATTCATAGATAAGTTGATTTGGTTATATTGTTATAATCTATTTTTCATTAATTTATATTTTACTTGATTTGTCTATCTTTTTTTTAAGTAAACATGGAAGGTGGTTAAGTTTGCATGGTCTTTGTTTTGCTTTATATGTTTTCTGGCCTATCTCTTATTACTTTTCTTCTTTTGTTTAGCCATGTTTTTTATGGATAAATCAATTGATTAATAAAATTCTCATTTTCTGTAAAAATAAAATAAAGAGTAAGATGCTAAAGGTTATAAACTCTTTCATAAAAAAAAAAGCAAGATGTTAAAGGTTACAAACTTCGAGATTAGTTGCAAATAAAGGGATTATCAATTATGATATGAAATTTGATTAATCCTATATATTGAAGAAAGATGATTTAAGATTGCCTATAATGAATTTAATGGGATATTATAGTTGAAATATAATAGTAATCAACACAACATGGTATATTTAGAACAACATCCATTAAGCAATATAATATTGTCATAGGTAGAGAGAGGTGTGATAGGAAAGCTCCTCTAAGGTATGTCTTTGATAACATGATTTCTTTTGCATTGGTGGCAAGTAATGGAGATCCATTTTATTTTTAGAAAGCCATTCAAAATGATGATAGACAAAGATGGATGGTGGCTATGGTAGAAGATATGAATCAATGCGTATATAATAACTTAGAAATTAGTTAAATTACCTAAAAAAAATGTTGCAAGTTGTAGGAGAGTCTACAAGATGAAAGATGGATTAGAGAAAAAACGAATGCATGTTCTCCAATATAAAAAGTTCAAGAAATCAAATAGAGAGGATTGTGTGCATGGATTAAAAAAGTTCAAGTCGTTAAGCCATTACCTTTTTTATTAACATTGAAAGAATGGTTTGCTCCTATTTATAAAGAGAGTGCAAACATTACCAAGTATTCGAGAGAGATATAATGTTTAAATAATTTGATGTAATTCAAGTTAAAGTGGAGATTATTATGATATGATATGAATTAATTGGCTGGAGTGTGTGTATGAGCATACGTGTGTGCGTCTTCTTTATAAAAAGGAGGCCGAGACAACAAAAACATTAACAAAAGCTAAAATACCTTGAAAAAAATATTATTCATATAGACTCAGGGTTGCTATTAACTGAAACAGTGTGATGATAGTTTTTCCCTTCCCATCTAAAATCATTGAACTAGCTATCTGAGGCATTGAAATCTTTTTATAAGGTCTATTAGTCATTATCAAATTGATAGGGGATAAATAAGTCTTTTCATATTTTAAAAGCATAATAAAATGATCAAAATATCTTTGAAAGAAAAAAATTATAAGCTGATGTCCAAGAGTTTTTTCATGTTTTCACATTGGTGTTTTTATTATTATTAGGGTTAGTTGAAGGACAATTTAGTATTTTAATAAATATAAAATATTATTAAAAACAAAAAGTGGATGGAACATGCGACGGATGCATTTTTTGGGTGATGTGTGCGGCATCTTTTAAAGGCCAAACATCAGCTTCTACCATATCATTGGAAGTACTATGATGTTCTCTTTCTTTTGGGACAATGAGTGATGCTGTTTGGGTGGCGGTGTGATGCCAATGACCTTTTTGTCCCCTTCTCTTCCCACATTTCTCTTTCCTTCCTTTCAAAATCATGAAGGCTATGCAAAATTTCAAAGTTGTTCTATGATTTATTGAGATGTCAAATTCAATCCTTATTCTTTTGATTTCTAATTTTTGTTCTTGATCATTTTATAAAATTTTTATTTGTTTTCAATTTCATCCTTCAATTTCAATTTGTAATATGTTATTTTTTTCAATATGAATCTCATTCTTTTGATTGTTTTATTTTTTTAGTCCTTTGGTTAAATTTATTTCTCTTTTCAATTTTAGCCTTCAATAAAAAAATAGTTTTTTATTTTTATTTTGATCCTCATTCTTTTGATTTACTGGGTTCTTTTGGTAAATTAATTTTTTTTTAATTTCACCCTTCAATAAAAAATAAAATTTATTTTTTGTTGTAGTTTGGATTCTCATTCTTTTAATTGCTATTTTTTTTGTTTAAAATCCTTTTGTATAATTGAAATTATTTTTTCAATTTCTACCTTTAATATTTGATTAGTTGATATTTAGGTTTTGTGATTTTTCCAAATATAATGCTTATGGTTTAATGATCCGAGTCACAAGTTTAAAAAGTTAACATAGGTTGACATCATCTTTTTATTTTGTTATTTTTTTACGTATTTTCTTTTAAGCTTTCATCATTTGATATTGATTTTTTTTTTAAAGGCTTTTATGATTTTTTTTATTTTCTTTCTATCAGGTTATCTCGATCTTATAACCTAATTTGTGAGTTTGTCTGGTTAATTCAAATTGACTCAGCTCTTATTATATAAGTTACAAGTTTGTTATCCAATTTTATCCTTCCGTAGTTAATGAGTTGCGAATTGAGCTACTCTGTTTATCCTTTTTTGAAAGTTTTTTTTTCCCCAGGTTATCATGATCATTTATTTTTTATTTGGTCCATCTATTGTTATTGTTGTTGTCTATTTGTTCTATTATCTAATTACAATAAAATCAATTTATTTTACCTAGTCGGGTTTATAGCCTGAATTGCGGATTTTTTATCCTTTAAAACATGTTTGTGACACTTAAACATTAGTTTTAGGAGAAAAACAAAATCTAACCTACAATGTATTGCAAGTTCACCACTTTAAAACTCTAATTGCTCTTATGTACAACATTTATTTGGAGAATTAAAGAAGGAAAGCTTGCATTATTCTTGTTTAAATAGTGAGATAGTAAGAATAGAGTGTATTGAATTCTTGGGATTTGAGAATTTATATACTTTATGTAGCCATCTTCAAATATAGTAAAGATCTCTTTGCAGCGGAGTAGGCTTTAAATAACAGAACCATTATAGATTCTGTTTATCTCTTCATTTTTTTTTTTCCTGCTATTATTTATTATCAAATCGCTCCCATTTGACAACAAAAGGTAGCAAAACAAGCATTGGCATAATGCGGAAGACATGATGGATGATTCAGCACAAAACAAGCATTGGCATAATCATTTTAATTGCATCTAAGCAAGAAGTTGCGTGGTTCTATATAGCAAAAAAAGCACAACATATCATACAATATGAGGCCTTGGAGGCTATGTTTCCACCATTTTTTTTATTAGACAATAATCCTCAAGTAATACCTCATTATTTGCTCTTACCTACCTATCCTTTTCAATGAACTAATGTCCATTTCAATTCGCATTGAAAATTAACCACTAAATAATAATAATAATAATAATAATAATAAAGTTGGTATTAACAAATAAAGGGATCGCAAGCTTTTCCATCTCCATCACCCGAAACCCATCTTTATCAAATGATCTATAAAAGGGAAACATATATGGCATTAGGTGGCTATCATCATCTTCTTGATTCTTGAGCGGTCAACATTTCATACACGTTCCAATTGCTTGGGCTAAACTTAATCCAAGAGGAAACAGAAATAAAAACAAAGAAAACGAAACATCTCATTCTAAGCAGAATGCGACTTATCATCATTGGATCCTCTTACAGTTTACCTTCAAAATGGTTCCATGCACGACAATATGGAAGGAAAAAGAGACTCCATGCATGGAACTTGTCTTCAAGATCACTCGGTCTTTCATCAGAAAATGTTATTATCTTCCTCCTATCTCTCGTTTTTCAAGGGGTGGGAATGGAAATTCAATAGCAAGTTCTCTAGGACAACATCAAAGGAATTAAATTACTGATTTAATTTCATAAAAAAATGTTATTATCTTCCTCTTTCTCAAATTCTTATTATATTTCGCATTTTGGGTAGCATTACGTATATTGTTTGGACTCCACTAGTCCCTCCGTCGAATTTAATAGTGTTTCTCCATCAGCAGTGTGATTAATCTTTTGTTTTTTTTCCCTGTCAGATATTCATGGGGTTAGTGCTCAATGCTACCATGCTACAATGGAGAAGAGGACCTTTGCAGTGTCTTCTTTGTTCAAGGAACAAGACCATAAATTAGTTAGCTAGATAAGAATCGAAAAATCGAGATGGTCCTCACATGGAGAAACGACAAAACAAGTAATCATTTATGTAAAGCTTTATAATAAATTTTGTCATCCCAAATATAAAGAGGTTGACCATAAAGAGAAAAAGATTCCCTAATTAATTATGAACCTTTTGCTGAGCTATTTATCATATCATTTGTTGCAACGTTGCTTGCTTCTACTTTGCTTAGAAATCATTACTAAATAGATGGAAGCAAGCATCCAGATAATATCATCCCCATCTTTATATACATTAATACTTTAGTGTATGAGTGGTGGGACTAGCTAGAGGTCCACGAAGAAGAAAACGTATGAGGCACATCTTCAATTGTTTAAAGAGGAAAAGGAAATAAAAACTTTTTTTTTTTGCTTACTTTGTGATGACGAAACAAATATTTGGGTAAGCTTTAGTGCATACTAACATAACAGAGAGGGGAGGAGGGTGCACATGTGAGGAAGAAGAAGAAGAAGAAGAGAGGGACTAGGGTTCAAGTTTTTTACCATATAATCAAAGCTATTGCCTGAACAGAATTATTTTTTCCATTAAGAAATTGATGGAAAGGATGGTGGATTATGCCATGAGAAGTAGTCTTATCTCTGCATATTTGAATGAAATCTGGTTCCCAATTACTTGAACAAAACTGACTAAATTGTTTATTTTCAACAAAACTAAAGTGTTCTTCATCATGATTTTTTTTTTCTTTAATGAATTGCAAGCATCATGTTGCTTTGTATGGATTAAAACATGAATAAGCTAAAGGCATGGACCCTAATAATTTCTCCTCTCTTAACTTAAAGATGCTTTCAGTTTTCTTTTTCTTTTTAAAAAGATGCGATCAGTTTTAGTGAGATCGTAATTGTAATAAGAATCATCATTATTAAATCTTGATCAAGCAAAAGACAAAGCACAGGCCTGAATGCTTTTATATATACAAAGAGCTTCATCAATGGCTGGATAGCTCAGCTAATTACAAGTTGGTTGATGAAGCTTGGAAATGAAGTTGCTTCAGCAAAGATTGTTATAATGGTTCTTAGGTGATGAGCTCCAACATTGGAACAGTGGCCATTTCTCTTGCTCCGAGGATGCAAGGTCAAAGCAATTTTTACCCCACACCGCATCAAAAAGTATCCAATGCCCTAATTTGGATCTTGGACACCCTATCCATCAAAATATGAACACCTTCAAAGAGTTCAGACCCAAAGAAAAGAGAGAACAAGAAAATCTTGTTGGCCATGTATGAAATCTTATGCATATGCATCAAACTGTAAATTCAAAACCCCTTTCATCTCAAAGTTTCGAACAAAAAGAAGCAGGGTCAACAGAAAAGGTTGACATGAAAGTATTTCCTGCCGTTATCCTTTGGTAATTGTTGTTTTAACGTTCAAGAGTTACAACTGGTTGACATTCAAACAGCTACAGCTGAGTTCATCTCATTGAGAATCCGATTGTAGGTACGGCAGTCGGAAGTGGTTTTAAATCCTGGAGTAAAATCTGAAAAGAATCTCAGCACTGCAGCTAGGAGTTGAGAATCATTAGAAGCCAGAGCAGCTTCCAGAAACAAAGAGGGGCGGACAGTCACAACCTGGACAATGAATGGGTTGTTTTGTTAGGAACGTTGAAAATTCATTCCATCTAACATTGTGGTTTAAGATAAAATTGCTTAAGAAAAATAGCAACTCAAGACATTTTCTCTTTGTTCAGTTAAATACACTGCAGATTTTATTCAGCATGGCACCATATCTTCTCAATAAAATAGAGCATACAAAAACAATTCTCACAATAATTGATTCACTGAACACTAAAAGCACCCACAAAGTGAACATAATGTAAATAGCTTGATCATGACTGCAACAATAAGTGCTGCATCTATACCAAAGGTTTGAAAAACTACTTATCTAGTACAAATCGATACCTTGGTTAAGTTAAAAATATAATATCATATTTATATCTATACCCGAAGTTGGTAGGGTAAAAATTACCTTGTGCTTCCTAGCATAACGCAAGGCTTCAAGATAATATCCATCTTGCACTAGTTGCAACACGTAGTCATGATGCAAAGAGAGCTGTCTCAGCATATCTAGAGCCAGCTTCCTAACCTGGGAATTTTGACGGCCTGATTCTAGGAGCTGCATTGCTACTTCTTTTGAGGGTTGAAGAACCTGTAATGAAATAGTTGCACTCGTTAAGACCAAAAAGGCTAAAAAATAAAATAGAGAGCTTTCATTACTATCCAGGAGATTTCTTTAGTTCATAAGCACATTTTTAGGCGATGTTTCAAAACCTTGTTTATGATGAACAGTGAGAGTTCTGCATATCGCTCATTGCATGCTAGAAGTTGTATTGCCAACACATTGATGTTTGGTTGAACTTTTTTCTTTACTGAACTTGCACTGCAACATTGGAAACAAACATGTCATTGGGTGTGAACCTAATATACACAAGCAGTTATGAACACATGCACGATAAAAAGAAATAAAAAAAACAATATCAACATTTCCTAAATACTTTTCAAGTTCATCTTTTCCTGTCACTTTCACTTTCCTGGCACAAGTTACCTGATAGGTACATGAATCATTTTAATAACAGAACTTGAGAAACCAAAGTTACCCAGTCTAACGGATGAAAGAGAGCCACCAATTTGACTGTTTTCTGGACTGGTCCATATGAGAAATTGATACTCAGTCAACAATTTTTTACGTATTCTATAATACAAGAATAGCAAATATACCTGCATTAGTGTTAAAATCCATTATTCATTTTGATTTAATTCTTTTTATATATATATATATCTGTAACAGGAGCTCGCCCGTACTAGGCAAGGGGCAGTGTCCTTCTTTCATGTTGTGCCTGAAAGTCTTGCTAACACAACAGCTGGAAAACCAGAATGGCTTAAGGTTCTTCACTTCAATATTATATAGTAGATTTGCACAAGCGCAAAAGCGAAGGTTGATTAAAATAGAATATCATTAGGAACACATGTAAGAGTCCAAGCCTAGAAACATTGCAGGGCCGTGAATCAAACATAAAATTGACATACCTACGAAGGAACTCAACAATGATGGCAACAAAGTAAGATGAGTCTCCCACCATCTCTTCCTCAACTGGAGCAAACACAAGGCTATACATCTCATTGGGTGAAATTGCTGGAGAAGTAACTTGAGACTCTTGCCTTTCAGAAACACTAGCATTTAATGGGCTGTTAGTTGGTCTAAGATGCTGAGAATGTGAAGATGATGTGTGAACTTCAGTGCTAGAACTCTCAGCACCACCTGATAATTTCTCCTTGTTCACTTTTCGGTTTGTTTTTACTGATTTGAATTGGACATTGTCTGACATAGAAAAATATAAAGATCTATTCAGAGATTCATTGTCAACTAAGGCACTATATTGGCATTTGGTAGATGTTCCATGTCAATAAACTTCTCCTGTAGATGAATTGGCACCAAATCTTGGTTTAACAATCTGTGTCCCACAAGAATGTGAGGTTTTCTCACCTTTAATTCCTTTGAGATAACTTCCTGTTTTGAGTGACTGGGAGTAAGACGCAATCAGTACTTCTATTGCCTTGGCAACCAATAAGACCGGTCTCCTTTCCAAGATAAGGTTGTGTGTAATTGCCAAGCACAGCTGCTTAGCCTGAAACACAACAATTAACTCCAGCAAATCAGTAAGAGCTCATATTTAAGAAAGGCTGTTGAATGAATTTCACAAGGCATAAAAGATATATCCACTTTATTTCTCTTTAAGTGATTCTCATATATGTTATTCTTTTCAAAATCACTTATCATGTTCTTTGGGAAACAAAATTTCTTACATGTCCCTTATAAAAACCAATGTGCTTATCAAAATGTAAGAAAGGCTTCCACCTTACTAGCTTCCAACTTCCTATGCTGCAAGAACTCAAGCACTGATGGAACTTCAGAGCTACATGCAGAAATTGCCTGCAACCAAAAGAATCTAATTATAAGATAGATAACACATGAAAAAAAAAAAAAAAGTTCATCATCAAACTGATTTAACTTGCCTCCAAGTCTAAATGGATTTTCCATAACTGCTTATTGGAAACATTGCATGTAAGGTCAGGAATCAGAAATGTCCAGTCATCTCCATAAATGTTTGATTCAGAATCACTTATGTTGGCCTCTGAACTTTCACCATCTTTTACGGTAGATCGAGAGGAGGAAGCATTAGACCTGGGGAACCCCCTAAACAGTAGAGGCAGTGGAGCAGAAATGGGTGCTCGAGAATCTACAAATATGTCATAGAGTATAACAACCTTTGTGTCCACTTGATGGATAAGAAGTACATTATCAACCACACTAACAGCAATTTTGCTTGAATATATTGGCAAGGAACCCTGCAAAAAAGGCACATTACCATTTCAATTCTAGAAACTGATTTGTGTATTGATTTTGTAGCAAGTCTAGTACTTAGTTGACATGATGAGGCACAAAATAGTTGGATGAGTTGAGAGTTTCAAAAAGTTGGCCGTCACTATTTGAATGCTATGATCCATGAAAAGGTACCCAAGCATTAAACAGGGCCAAGTCAGGTGCTGGTACACTCATGCAAGCAACTGATAATTCACAGATAAGTCCCAAGTTCAATCTTTCACATATTTAATAGAGTGCAACAAAGCATATGTTCCTCAGCTCTATAGTTACCTCCAAAATTTACTTTGATCAGTTCCGTTCTTGAATGCAAATTAGGTGAAACTAAGATAACCCAATTATTGTTCCCAAAAAATTGTGTCATAACAATAAACAATATCCAAGGTTAACAGTAACAGAGAAAAGGAAATTAGAGAAAGGAATTACCTGCTGCACAACAGCATCTTGATAAAACCTATATGAGTGAAGCAGCATTGCAACTCTATCAATTTGCAAGCAGTATATCCTCCCATAGCTGACAATGTTAAGATTTTTTAACATTAGTATAAGCGAACAAATCATTCTTTTCTTGGTGAACAATGTAGATGACCAAGTTATATGTATTAATCTACTAGCAATCAAACTACCAAAAAACCTACATGGTTGCAATATAGACATCTTCAGCTGCTAGGACAGGCTTACTGTTAGCCTCAGATTTTCCCATTACCATCTCAAACTTTGGCAAGCAAACAATCCCTGCAGATGAAAGCTGAACAAAATAAAATACATTGTTGTCAGAGTTTCAGAAGAAGCTTCAACTAAAGAAGATGCCCACAATCATCAATCAGCTTTAACTGATAGAATCTCAAAACATCAACAATTCTATAAGCTCTTCTTGTACATGTTCTAAGATATGAATAAGCTAGCATCTTCTTGACATTCTTTTCCAGAAATCATTGCCCATGAAATCAAAGCAGTATGCTTGATTTTAATTTCCAGAAATGTTATGTACAAGTGTACAGCCCAACAAATTCAGCCAAGAACCAATTAAAGTTGAAGCCAGTGATGAAAATTCTTGGCATACCTGAAATCCACTGAAGGTCTTGCATTGCATTCCTGAAGCAAGAAGAACCAAGCGACTCTCATGTGTATATACATACCAGCTCACGTTCAATTTCCTTGTATCTACCAATTGAAATGATTTTGATTCAGCATCACAGGCAAGCAAATCCAGCCCACTGTGATTAAGACTTCATTTTAGTGAAATCAAAAGGGAAGATCTTAATGGCATAAAAGGGATTGAATCAAGTCTGGAGAAAATCGAATAGGAGTGTTACTAAAGAAGCTATTACTAGAGAAACTTTCTATTCCTTTTTTGTCTTGTTTTTTTTTAACAGATGGCCATGTGCAGAAATCTCCATGACATACAACGCCCCTAATATAGATAAAACTCGAATCATATTCAGGGGTCTTCTATGTATATGAGAGAATTCTGCAATGAAGATCTCAATCTTTAGTATATTGGAAAACAGAATTTCCCAATCTCAGCTGTAAAAAACCCATCAAATGTGCAGAAATTGAGGTATGGAAATTTTCTGAGGATATGCAAGTACCAGGTCATTATTATTATATTCAACATGAGCTCATTATCCAAGAAAAATAATAAAGCAAGTCATCTATCGTCACAAGTATAAATCAGAATAGGTTAAAAGCCTAACTAGGAAAAATGACCATCTTTCAGCCATTAGCTGAGGTGGCGAGGTGTAAGAATCAAGATAGGATCAGGGTAGATTCGAAAGTTGAAACTCTCCAAGAACTTTTTGGATAGAGGTTCAAATAGAACATAAAGACAAAATCCATTTCCTTCTCACAATACCCAAGTTTCAATTGATTCCTTCTTTTTTTGCCTCGGAATTTAAGGCAAATAAACACATTGAAGAGCAAACAAATTGAAGACCAACAAAAATGCTTAACTTTTTTTTAAAAGCCACATAAAACAAAATAAAAGCTTCTTCTTACCTGGTCTTTACTAGAACAAAATGGCACCGTGGACAATCAGTCCAAAAAAACCCTAGTATGCTCTCTGACTCTGGCTTACATTTGTGACAAAAGTTTTGTCCAGTTTCCCTATTAAAAAACTGGATCTCTTGACTGGTTCTCTGGATTGCAATGATCTTTGCATCTAAAGAATACCGAATAGATAGGATAGGACCTTCAGTTATCAAATCAGAGGTAGGTGCAACAAGAGGATCAAAGGGAGCAACTTTCCATGAAAAAACCTGAATTAAAGACGAACAAATCAATTTTGAAACAAATAACCTACATTCACTTTAAAAAAAACATGATAATGCAAACGAACATTGAATAACTGATTTTAACATCAGATTACCTGATCAGATGTGGGGGAGCATAATAGCTTATTCCCATCATCATAAAATAAACCCCTTGATCCTGGAACATTACATCGTAAAGGAGGGTGCTGAATATAAACATGTGACAACCCTGCAGACCCACTTAAACTAACACTAAGCTGCGAGATGGATGCTTTCCCAGACATACCCAAACCAAATCCTTCACCTCTCAAATTTAAGCTATTAAACTTACGCTTGCAGTATTCAGTATCTGCCCACAAAATATCCAAGATAGAGACTCTCAAGCCTTTCCTCTAATCTGCCAAGCAAAAGGAAATACAGAAATCTGATCAGATCCTTAGAAAAATTGGAAAAGCAAGAATGTTTTCATTTTCTTGAAAAATTTGAGTTTCATACGGTATTCTGCATGCAATTCTTTAGAGCAAGAAATTCTTTCAAACACATATCCCGCTCAATTTCCGGAACCTTTGCCGCAACACAGCCTCCGTATTCTTTTGCCTACAAAAAGAACACTTCCTTCACTTCTATCAAAGAAACCAAAACCGTGCTATAAATCAAACTTGTATCTTCTAAAAAAAACAAACCTGGGCAGCACAGTTAAATAAAATTCGTCTCAGCGTCGAACTACTACCATTCCTTTCTTTCATCTCCACAATACTGTAAAACAATTGAGAATTTGAAGACTATTTTAACCAAATAATAATTAACGATTCATAAAAACGCAAAACGAAACCCTAAGCAACTAAACTGAAGCTAATCCAATCACTCAAATGCACTAAACAAGAAAAAAAAAAGACAAGCAAGAATCAGAGAGAGAATACCTGGAGAGAGGTAAACATTGAATGGTAAGTGAGAAAATGAAGAGTCGGTGGTTTGTTTTTCTGTTGTGAAAAGAAAATTGTTTACGGTTATATAGTGGTTGGGTCATGATTTGAGACCCAGGAAAGTCCCCGGCCCATGTCTGCGGAAATGAAGTTCCGGTTATGGGTAAAGCTTCGTGCGATGGGTCTTATGGGTTGAGATAAGTGTTCAGCCCTTTGGGCTTATCGCCGGAAACTTCTTGGCCGACTGTAACAGCTATGCTGAGTTCAATTGTGGATTAAGTGTCTAATGTGATGTATGTTATTTTTTAATTAAAAATATATGAAAATAATTTTTTAAAATTTTATTTTATTTTATTTTTAATATTATTATATCAAAACTATCAAAAAGCATCATAAAAAAATCAATTTAATATATTTTCAAGTAAAAAACTTTTAAAAAAACAGTTTGAATTACATTAACAAATATATCCTAACTAAACGAAAACTTAGTACTCTTTTTTTTTTTTTTTAAAGCTAATAGTTTTAACTAGATTCATTAGCTCATGCAACACTATAGTAAGATCAAATTTTTTTCTATCATAAAAAAATACTCGTAAAACCGAGGACCAACTAAATATTGAGAAAGTTTGTAAATTCCAAGCATTGTTTTTTAAACAAAAATTCATTATGATCTTAAAAGAAAATTTAAATAAAATATTAAAATAAATTCTCAAAATTTTGTATATTATTGGATAAAAAAATGATAATATTATATATTGAAATATAAATTTTATGTTAATTGAATATTCACGATTTTTTTTTTCATATTAGTGATATAATAATTGAAAAAAAAAACCTTAACATTCTCCTAAATGCCTACAATATTATTTGATAAACATGAAACAATTGAATAATAATTGAAATATAATATTAAGTTTCTTATAGTGTATTTAAATCTGAATAAAAAAAAGTGAAAGAAATACAAAGGGTTCAAAGCCTAACACCCAGCTCAATAGAGACTTGTGAGGCCGCGCCACGTAACTTACCCTCCTTTTTATCATCCCATTAACAACTCTTTTTAATATTTTATTAAGGTATGTGATTTTCAATTAATGTTATTAAAACAATGCATTAATTTTTCAATTCATTATTAATAATTTCTTGGATGCTAAAAAAAGTTAACAATGCCTATGAATTCTATTTTGTTTTTATATACACAAAAAATATTTTATTCAACCTGCATTCGAGTGCATTTTAGCCAGTTAGCAACCACTAAAAAAAACTGGTATTTGTGGGAAAAAAAGAGAGATGAAAATGTATAGGAAATTTCATTTTAGTCTCTTGTGATGCATTGAATAATTCTTTTTTAATTGTGTGATAAAATGTAAGCATTATTTATTCTTGAGATTTCTTGCAAAACATTCATTTAATTTCTTTTTTTAATGAGAAGTTGCATTTATACTCCAAATTATATTTTGAATTTCAAGATTTGCCCATATTTTTTGTTAACTTTTTCATTTATTTTCAAGTATTGTTTTTTAAACGATATTTATGTTGAAGTATCTAATTTATTTATTTAGTTTATTATAATCAATGAAATTACTATTTGCACATATTATTTTCAATTTGAGTTCAACTTTCGATTATATGGTTACTTTTAGGTATCATTATCCAACAAACAAACAATTTGCAAAATTAATAAAATAAAAAAATACTTTTCATAAGTTCAGTCAATTGAAATTATCAAATGACCAATACTAAATTCAATTGAAGTTTTATTTGTCATGCCAATGATTTTATTTTTGTGATTCAATCTTCAATGATTAAACATGGTATACCTATTTCTTTTAAATTGAAGAGATTTTTCTAATCCAAGAACAAGACAGGCAATAACATATCCCAAATATAAACATGAAGAAAAGTGAAGAAGAACTAGAATGTTGCAAAGTGATGAAACATCAAAGAATTAAAAAGAAGAAGAAGAAGAAAAAGGAAAAATATCATATACATCATTAGAATATTGAGGAAAAAGAGAAATATCATGTATATTATTAGAATCTTGAGTGTCATAATCATCTTGGGCTATTGACAACAATAGAACTAGTTTTTTTTTTTTCCTCTTGATGGTCACCTTCATCCTTCGATAAGTAATTAATCAATCAATCAAACTTTCTAAGTAACCTCCCCCCCCTCTCTCTCAAACTACTCTCTCACTTTAGCTAAATTTCAATATATTATAGTTCAATATATTATAGATTAATATATTATAGATTAAATTCATGTACTTTCTTTGTTGTATAGATAAAATGAAATTAAATGAATCTCAAAACCAAGCAAAACTAATTCACCATTTAAAATCAACAAAAACCCTACAAAACACACAAAAACCCCATTTTAACAAGATTCTTGGAGTCTATAACTACTTATTATAGGAACACATGTATACATTCCTTAACAAGATTCTTCTTAATGTAAAACAAGCAATGAGAATTTAATTCAAATAGAGGAAACAAGTTCACTAGACAGAGATATTCTTGATGTAAAACAAACAATGAGAATCTTCATACCACAATTAATCTCATACCAAGGTATCATCCAAAAGTAACACCAAGGAACCCTTTCATGATCGTCTATCAAAGCTTTTAATAGCACCTTTTACCACTAAATGTACTAAAGTGTATGGTCATTCACGAAAAGGATTTCATTCGACATCCACCTCTAATAAATATTGGCAAGAACATCAAAAATAAAATCCCAACAAGTTCTATCACTTTCACTGTGACACTGTTGTGACATTTAGGAATGCTATGCCCTGAAAAGTGAGATTGAAATATTTATCTCTCGAGAAAACCTTCAACAATTTGTGAAGAAGAAGATTCAACATGAATAAATAAGAAAAAATTCTCATGAATCACTATCAAAGATTAAATAATTTTTAAAATTGTATCTTTATTTTTAAAACTTTTTGAATAAAACTAGTAACTTTCTTCAAGTCTTCAGTGACTCCATGAAAAGTCTTCATGCCTCTAAACATATATCTATGAAAATCTCCAGAATAAGATCTTCATGTCTCAATGGCAAATGATAACACTTAGTTTTTCTTTTTATTAAAAAAAATGCTTTTCTAGCTATTTTGGCCAAACCCAAATAGTTGGCTTAGAAATCGTTTGGGCCACACCTAAACAACTAGAATTTTTTTAGCTATTTGGGCAGCTTAAATTGCTGGAATTCTAGATTGAATTTTGCCTAGAAGCAAAAAAAAAAAAACATGAAAACAAGCAAAGAGCAAACTACAATTACAATTTAAAGAGAAGCAATTGATTTTGTACAAGATATGAATGTATTTAAAGACATGAAAAAAAAAAATCAAAAGCAAATATTATAAAAATGACTTGATTGGCACCTAATATCCCAAATAAAACTTTAATATACTGCCTAAATTGATTTCAACAGTAGAAAAACAAGTTTTAATAGTTGACGCTAATTATACTAATTTTATACAAACAAAACTTGAATTTGGAACCTAAACCAAATAATATCTAAATGAACTCAAATTTGATATATAGTGTTATTAAACTCCAAACAACCAGAATATAAAATTTTAAGTAATTCCAATGTGTTTTAGTCTCTAAGGTAGAATTTATAATGTCTTTATTTGAATGACTTTCTTCTTCTTCTTCTTCTTCTTCTTCTTCTTCTTCTTTTTTTTTTTACTTTTTATGTTACTGATATGTTTAGTGATAGTAACAAAACAAAATAACACTTTTTTTTTTCTCATAAGAGTAGTTGTTGCCCTAACTCAAGAGGAATTTATAAAGATTGGAAATCATGAGTTTCAATACACAAAACAAGAAAAATAAGAATTACACAAGGATATAACCTGAATAATAAAGCGAGTCTCTAACACCAACTAATACAAAATCTTGTAATCACGTATTCATGTAACTCACAAGCAAGAGAGATAAATCTTAAAAAGCAAAAGAATCAGGTTTAATAAAGGTGTGATACAGAGATTACCCGAACCAAGGCACCAATATTATTGAAATAAACCCCTACTTAAAAAAATACCAATTCGCAAATGAAAAGTATAAGGAAGGTATCATAATAACAATTGTTCTTTGATAAGTCCAATAAGTTCTATAGAGAACAAAAAAAATGCAAGAATACCACACACATACAAAAAATATTATTCTGAAATTAAAGTCTTCGAAAGAAAAACATAACATAATGTAAATAACCGTATTTATAATAGGTAAAAAATTCATTAAACAAGTCTGAAAAATAATAAAAGTGCACTAGTCCAAATAGAAAAAAAATACTCAATTAGAAAAATAATGCAACGTCGCATAATAGCTTATGAACTTTATCGCAAGGTCTTCATAATGTTTGATTGATCTGATATTTTATCCTAATAAAAAAAAAGATCTTTAGAAGTGTCTGGTAAACTTTCAGCCTGATTTAATAATTAAATTGAAAATTATGTTTGTTAGCGTAAAATTATGTATTAAAAAAATTCGGCCCAAAAACAACTTTAGCCTCCTAAATAAGCAAGGAAATATTTCTAATAGCTTATGTCCCCTAGTTTCCTTGTATAATATGGAAACTCTCAAAATATTTTACTAAAATATCCTTGTAATGTTAGGATTAATTGTTCAAATAAGGTTGCCATCATAATACCAACCTAAGCTAATGTTGTGGAAGAATTGGGCATTCTTGCACTTTGATTAGGTTGATTATGCGATGCTCCATGTGTTCCTTGAAGTCATCTTTGCTTTAAATATGTTGAACAAGCTTATACAGTGCCTCCTTTAACTTCTTAACTCTTTATATTGTGATTGATCTAATTGGCATCGAATCCTTCGTGTTGGTGAGCTGCTTCGTATCACTATCATGGAGTAAAAGTTATGAAATAAATAATTCAAAATATCTTATAGTTTTCGAGTATAGAAACGTGCCTGGAGTTATCCTATAAACTCTGGACATAGTAAAAAAGTTGTGAAATCATAAGCTACACATACCTTATGCATGATTTTAAAAAATATATGCAAAAACACATCGCAGGGGTCTTAAAAAGATGCCAAAAGTTACTTGATGAAATTGTAGATTTTCTTTTTTGTCTTCGAAAACAAAAATAATCAAGTATTCTATTTTTAATTTAATTTGTTTTGAAAACATAAATGATATCGAATCACCCTTAAATTCACTCAGATTAACGTAGAAAGTGTGTAATATGATATTCTTTATCCTTTTTTCCAGTTCATTCAAGAAGTTTGATAGATATTAGCCTATGAAATGGAGATAATTCATATCCCAAGCTCTCACCTCTTCTGCGGTTTGAATAAACCTTAATCATTGAATTGTCCCGATAATCTTTAAAATTCACACGTTTCCACCTCTGTTCATAACAGGGAAAAAAAGAGTTCATAACTCAAAGGCGATGCCAATTAAGACTTAATGGCCCAGACGTGAGAGATTTCGTGAAAGGAAATATGGTCCATCAGCAATGGATCTAGCCATGCACAGGTCCTTGTATCCATTTTTCTGTCTGTGCCCGTTACAAAAGGAGCCTCATAGGAACCGCCTCCACGGGCTCGAATGTCTTCGAGTAATCCTGATTCCAACCTGGATGATGAAACATGGGTATAGGCCCTGAAAAAATTCAGAACAAAACATTAACATCATATACTTTTTTTTTCCCTCTAGAGTAATGATTTTGAAGTTTTAGTATCATGATTTTTTGTTTTTTACACAAGAAAAGTTCATGCAATATCTTGGAGGGAGAATGACGATACTCGTTGAACTGCAATTGTCTGGTATGATAAAATCTATCTCCTTCTTCTTTGGCGTTGTCTCTATACGTTTTCATATTTTCTTTTATCAAGATTAGGTGTGTTAATGCCAAAGGAGTTTGAGAGCTGTCTCTGACTTCATCTCTTTGTTTCGTATATAAATTAGTGCTGGGCACAAGCTTACAGAATTTCGTTCTTAATTCATATAATTAGCACGTCTCTAATTGTGCAAAAGAGCAAATATTCTTTTTTCTTTCGGTAATTAACTAGTTCATTAGATGAGATTAACTTTGCCACTGCAAGTATAAACTGTGATAATTAACGTCAAGCAAACCAATATTATTTCTTGGTCCCTGGAAAGACTGTTTGTAGGGTACGTAATGTGGTCTTCAAGATTTAATTGTTAGCTAAAATTTCCAGTAAAAAGTCTTATTTAGGTTATCTTAAACTCCCAAAGATGCTCAGAAAGGATAATAATGATAGAATTTGCTCAACCATATCATATCATTATCTTGGACCCCATTGTATTTCCACTTATCGACGACTAAAGCTAGCTAGGCATGATGACCACGATAGTCGCAGTTTTGCAACCTGACACCTGGGCTATAACTATACACATCTTTTTAAAATAAAACAAGGATATCTCGAAAAGGGATCTATCAAACATTAAATTACCGTTGTGAGGAAGAAAACTGTTTGGTTACGATCTCTAATATGTTTGATTGATAACATTTTTCAATTTTGATCATGGCCCGGTGTTTATTTCTTCAGGAGGTTGAAAGCTTACATCAAACAACAGTGCTCATCAATGGCCCTACTCTACTAAACGCTGGAAGAAAAAGTAGTAATCTATGTGTGGAGGAAGTAGGGCAAACAGAAGATAAAAACACAAGACACAACTCGGTACTTGTATTTGGACCACTCAAGGATCGGCGCCAAAGAGCATCGGCTATCAAGGCCAAGTACCATGTCCCACCAAGCTCATGAACTTAACCTGTCTAGCTCCCTCTGTGTCTCATCTGGTGTGTGGGCCTGCACAAGTTCTGTAGAACAACTGCAGAACATAAACGATAAATGTCCAAGCTACCCATGTTTCTCAGCTAAGAATGGAGAGAAGGTAAAACGGAGAGAGAGGTTTTTGTTCTTAGGAGGTAAAATGGGCAGGGAAGCAGGCCAAGCATTATTCGTATAAAAAAAAATGTGTTCATATATATATAGTACTTGTATTGGAGGATGGTCTTGGCCACAGTGATCTTTATGCATTCGATATAAGATTCTCTTGTCGAAGGGAAATTTCATAGTGAACCATCTAGGCTTATGATAAAATGATTTAGGAAGGTATAACTGTTATCATAGAGTTGATATAAAATCATTCATTAGATTTTAACTAATAATTTTATATTTCGGGTTGAGATTATTTTATATATGGTATCCAGAGCTTTTTTTTTTCCAAGTAATTCTCACACCATGTTATCTTGATGAATATAAATTGGACTTTTTGAAATAAAACAGGAACATATGGAAAAATAAAGTCATTATATAGTAATTAAAAAAAATTAAAATTCTACAATATAAACTGGTTTAAGAAATTCATGTAAGTAGTTAATTATGTTTTAGAGAAGATCTACGTCCATCTTTTCAAAATGAAATGCTACATTTGATTTATGCTTTCTCACAAATTTCTCCTTTAATTGCCATTAAATATCCTCATTGTTATCTAAGCTTATTTGCAAGGTATTTTTAGTTTATTTCTAATTATTTGTGAAAAAAACGACACCAGCTTCCAAAAATAAAAGACTTATCGATTTGGCCATGCTCAAATAAATTTCAACGAGTCTCATTTTTTAAAGAAGCGAAGCCAAATTTTTATGCATGGCCAAATCGATGATTTTTCTATTTTTATGAATCAACATTGATTTTTTCACAAATAATCTGAAATAAATTAAAATATATATTGTAAATAAGTTTAGAAAATAATTACAATATGTAATAAAAATTAAAGGATAAATTTATGAGAAGATATAAAGCAAATATAACCTTTCATTTGTTTTACATAAAACAAAGGTACTAAAAACATATAGGACCACATAACAACATAATACACAACCATTACCATAAACACTTTTCTAAATTTTCATTCTCAATATTATATGTCATTTCCCTTCTAAAATTTATTAATTTAAATCTTGGAGAGTCCTCTATCCTGATAAGAAACTTGTTTATACAAGAGAGTATAGGACAACCAAGCCCAAACACCTTAGCTTAGAAATAGCCGTGGAAAATCCGAACCGAAGTTTTTACAACTTCATCAATTTTTATAAAAAAGTTTTAGGTAATATGTATTATCAATAATATCATTGTTACCTCATCGTATTTATTATAAACACCATCCTATGACCATCAACATCATTAACACACCACATTATTATCACCACCATCATCATAATAACATTATCATAACTATCACTAGTATTATTATTATCTAATAAATTATCACTACAAATATCTCTTTTTTTATATATATATATATATATATCCATCACCATTATTTCTATTACCATAATTTTATACAAGATTTGAAGAGAAACTATTTCTGGTACCATACTACAAATACCGCATACCACTTATAAAATAATCTACTATGTCCATCCTCACTACAACAACAAACGCCATCAACTACACCATTATGACATATTACATGGTGCCACAACCTCATTATCACAATTTTACCACCACACAACTACTGGCTCAAAACATAGAGTTATATATTATATATTATATATATTCATCTGTCAATATCATGTCTTTCCAATTACTTTTTAACATCAACACATAGTTTTTATACTTTAGACAATATGTAATAAGAAACATTACAATCAATGCTATATTATAACTTGTTTTAGAATGTAATTGTAGTGTTTTTTAAAGTATTTTTCGTGTCGAAATATATTAAAATAATATTTTTTTTATTTTTTAAAATTATTTTTAATATTAACATATCAAAACGATCTAAAATATATATATAAAATAAATTTTAATAAAAAATAAATATTAATTTTTTAAAAATACGGTTTGCTTTTCTAATTGTATATTTTTCTGAAACCAATACAATATAAATAGAAAAGTACATAAAGTTTAAATTCAGAGTCAAATACGAGGGCATTGAGTGGAAGGCCGCACGGTTAGCCATAGAAAGCCTAAAAGTACATAAAGTTTGAAAGAGATGAAGCAATATAATTATGGTCCCTGGTGTCGACATCATAAATAAAAAATGTGGGTCCATTGTCCAGTGATTGAAGTAAATGAGTGGGAACATTATTCATGTGAACGTCGTTAACTTACAACTACCAAATTCAGACACTTCAAACGTTTTAATGTCGAACTCATATCAATATCTCTCTCTCCTATATTATTACATGACATGACCACAACCAGACACATTGGTCTACAAATTGATACTGCATAGATTTTTCTTTGAAAAGTTTAAATTCACAGCTAGCTAGTCTCCTGATCTTGCAGACTATGTATACGTTAATATCGGTCCAATTTATTGTATGCTGGTTAAAGAAGTTTAATTTGCCTATAAAAATGCACAAAATTCTAAATTTAAAGATGAGGCTTGCTAGAGTTATCTCAATAATTAAAGTAAAAAAAGAGATGGTAAATATGACAATTTAGATTGTGTAATTTGATTTTTATATTGATTTTAATTTTGCTTTTTTGATTTTTTTTCTCTTATTATTTTCTTAATTGATTTTTTATGTATTGAATTTTGTTCCTATTCTTTTAATTGTGTTTATTTTATTTGAAATAATTTATGAAATTATATATTTTTTAATTTTATAATCTTTCAACTTTTTTATCTATCTGATTTTGTCTTTATTCTTTTAATAAACTTAAAAAAGAATTAAAAAATTAATAAATTATTTCACAGCTCATTTTGCATAACATAACTAAATACTAGAAAGTGTTTACCAACTTATTTTTCATGACGCTACCAACATCAAAAAATAATTTACTTTTTATGAAAACTATCCAAAAAAAAGTACTTTGCAGTAAACAAACGAAGTCTAAAAGAGACAATGGTTTTCTTGTACATCTATATATTGTGTATACTCTAGTAATTTAATTTAGATTACAATAATAAGTTTTTATTTTGCTTTCATCAACAATTTTATTTTTCAATTGCATCCTAACAGGTGTTATTTATGGTATTTTGTGAAATGAGAGTTTCTTTTCTTTGCATATTCTTGAAAATTAAAGGTTTTGATAAGATTTCAGAACTTGATTAAATGCCAATTTAATGAGATACGATTTGAATTTTTAGCATAAAATCATAATTAAAATAAAAAAGACCAAATTAACAACAAAACAAAAGTGGCCAGTCCCAAATTCATGTGAAAAATATGTTTTAGTCCATAAATTCATTTAATTTTTTTTTATTTATATTTTAGTCTTGAGTTTGAGAGATAAGAGAGAAAATCATTAAAAAAATAAGAAAAGAAGAGAGAAAATAGTTGGTTGCCCATATTTTAGTAATAAAAAAAATGTGTCATTAAGGTGTTTTTGATCACTCATCTTACTAAAAATAGTAGATTGGGGATCAATAATTATTTTTTATTTGAGTAAATTTATTTAAATGTTAATTTAGGTATTTAAGGTGTTTCTAAGATGTTTTCATATTAAAAAAAAGTTTAAAATGAGTTTTTTGAGTCATAAATATTTGTTGATAACTTTTCGACCACCTCACCTTTTCTATTTTAGGCCATAGCTTTCCTACTAGGCCTACATGCCTATATTCTTTTAGTGAATCCTTTTTGAATTTTATATTTGTTTCTTAACATTTGAATAAATGTTTTTAAAATAAAATTATATTTAAGATACTATACCATTTAATACTATTTGATTTTTATTTTGATTTTTTTCAAATAAGATTGTGGGATGTATTTTATAATATTAGCAAGAAATATTTTTGTATAGGGCCTTTATTATTATTTTTATTTCTTCTTAAATTTTAATTAAAATTAACTATAATAAAATAGCTAAAATTATATTTAAGAGATTAGTTTATTAGATACCATTCAATTTGGCCTCTATTTTGAAATAAGATTGTAGTTTATATATATAATGTTACTAATCATTTTGTTAAATGTTATATGTTAATCTACTTTGTATACTTCTTTTTTTATTTTAAGTTTGTGGCCATGAATATTCTATTAAATAAAGTTGAAATAATTATATTTTTTGCGAATATGTTTTTTTTTTTGGATTGTTGTTACATTTTATTCAATGAACTATGTTGCTTATAATAAAATATTTTTTGATGAACCAAAAAAATATTCATGAATAAGAAAATATGATTTTGATGAAAAATGAAATATTTTTTCTGCATATTTTTTTTTTGTCTTTCCTGATAATGTATATGCCATATACCTAATTAATTTATTATTTAGGATACTGACTTTGTTTTTGCAAAATATATTTATATTAATAAATACTTTTTTATCTTTAATATTCATTTATATTTGATTAACAAGTATAGAATAAAGATGAAGTCCTTGAAAGAAAAATGCTTTGTAAAAAAAATTATAAAGTGATTATAATTATGGGATTCTTATTGCATCAAAGCATTGTTTGTAAATATTCTGGTCAATGCTCTATTAAGATGGACATTAATTAAAGTTGTTAAGACCATTACATATTATGATATTTTTGTTTATAAAACAAAGTAATTGTTCTCATAAGTAAGAAATGGATACATTGAACTAATATAAAGGTGATTGTCAAATGACATGTACATTGAACTGACCAGCATAAGAATTTTATATGGAGACATTGTCATACCTGCACGGCGTCACGATGATTGTCCTCTCAAGGATGGTATCAGGAAATGGGAAAGACAATGATTTCTTGTCCTTTATTAGTGGAAAGAGGGAATTGAGGTCTCCATTTAGTATTTTGATTATTAGAAACCTTAACTGGTCTTAAAGTTGGGCACAAGGACTGATTGCATAAAAAAAAAGTATTAGCACACCTAACATGCCTAACCTAAGGTAACCTGTATTGTTTAATTGTTTGATATAAGCTAAAGTATTATTGTTGGTCTATCAAAGGTTTAAGAAAAGGTCTTCTCGGTAAGGAAATTCTTATATTATTGGGTAAAAAAAACCCTAACCATCCTAATTTCCACACACACACACATATAATGAACTACCCTTTTAATATCGGAAATATGTCTTACATAGAAGTTCATAATCCCAAACACTAAAAGAAAACAAAATAATTTTTTTGGTACTTTAAAATATGGGCCTAGTTCTCATGACTTTAATAAACTAGTTATTAAAGCCCAAATGCATGCTAATACATATTTTTTGATTTTGTTTTATATGAAAATACAATATGAAATTTCTTATAAGTTTTTAGAGACTTGGCCGTATGCATGAAAACAAGATATTTTTTTATTTTTTTTCTATATATATTTTTTGCAATATTTTAGAGAAAACCGGGTATTTTAATATAGAATTTGTATCTTTACAATATAAAAACACAAACCAATATTAAGCAAAATTGATAGAAAAATACGTGAGAAAACCATAATATTTTTTTGAAAGGATTTTGAATATTTTTTAGAATTTGTTTAGTTATACATATATTAAGCAAAATGATGGTGGTGCTGTTTTAAACAGCGCACGCGCGTGCACACACACACACACAGAGGTTACTGTTCTTCTCTTCTTCTCTCGTTTTTGTTCTTTGTTTTTTTCATCATCTCTGTTTTCCTTTCTTCTTTTTTTCCCTCTCTTTTTCCTTTTGTTTGTTTTTTTCATTCTTCTTTCATCTTCTCCCCCGTTTCCTCTCTATTTTCCCCTATTTTTTTTCGTATCTTTTTTTTCTTTGAGAGAGAGAGAGAGAGAGAGAGAGAGAGAGAGGAGTTGCAAAGGAGAAAAAACCTTCTTCCACTGCCTGCAACGTGTCCAAGGAAAAAAAGATGCACGTTGCTATTAAAACAACACAGTTTTGTGTTTTTTTAAATGAACAGTGAGTGAAACAACGTCATTTTGTACAAAACATGCGATTTTATTTAAAAGAAAAAGGCGCCAAAAGTGTCAATTTTCAAATCAGTTCTTAATTTTTGATTTGTTCAATACAGTCCTTAATTGAGATTTTGATTTTAAGAATCAATTCAATTGCATCCTCGTCAAATTCAAATGTCAGCCTTGAAGTTGTCCGCCTTTTCTATTTTGATCAGTGGTTTTGAATTTTTGTATTTTGACCCTCAATTGATAAACAAACTTTAAATTTCTTCATTTTGGCCCCTGATTTGGTCAATTCCAGCCACTATATCTACGCGTCTTTTCCAGTTTGGTCTTGAGTTTTGGATTTCTTCAATTAAGCTCTTAATTTCCCATTAAACTATAATATTTATGCAATGAAACCCTTGATTTGACCAAATTAAATCTTAAAAATTATAATTCAACCCCCAAACATTAATTTCTTCTAATTAAAGCTAAAATTGATTAAAAATTAATTTTTCTTAAAATCAAACCCTTCATAAACTCAATTAATGTTTCAACAAAATCTAATTGAGTCTTTAAACATCTGATTTTGAACTTTTCTTCCTCAAATTGAATTTTCTTTGTCAACAGAACCTTTATCAAGAAAAAAAATATATGGCCAAATTTCAATCTTTGTAGTTTTGAACTTCCTCAACCAATCTTTGATCATTTTCTGGGCGTCCCAATGTTCTCTTTTCATTGCTATATATATATTTTTTATTTTCTTCCTACAATTTTTTGATTTCTTTGTATTTTCTCTTTTTTGTATGGGGACCTAAAAATAGATAACAATGAAGATCACCTATTTTTATGCCAAGGCTTACGTGACTATTGTGTTTGTGATCCTAACTACATGTTGTCTTTTTTAAGGTTAACAAAATGGGATAATATTTGGTATAATATGAATTATATAAAGGTATTTGAATGATCAAGAGATGATTCATCACCCTAGGTGAATAAGAAAAAAATATTTTACTTGTACTTGAATAATATTGATTCTAAATTTCTTGTGCAATATGAAATGAGATTTAAAAAAAGTTTCAAGTTTTATTCAAAGAATCAATGACTATAATATTTAGAATAAACATGATCTAACATAACAGACATATTTAATGCTTCAATATATAAATCAAAATATTAATGATAAAGGGGTAATAATTAAATTTAAAATTTCTCATTAAAAGGTTATTTGAAATCATGTATGCCTTTTCTAATATTTGAATGATCATGACATGTTTCTAAATGGTGCACTTTATTTTCAAATATAAATCAATCAATTATTGAATTAATAATAAATTAAATTATCTAATTTAGTTAATCCGAATTTATTTAAGATTGTAATTTGTATTTAGATTAACATTTAGAAACTTAATGAGTCATTTGCCAAAGGAAAAGGGGAAAAAAAAAACCTCCCTTCGAAACATTAAATTTTGCTTTTGTATCAATAAAAACTAAGTATTTGTTCGAGTTTGTTTGAGAATGCGACATGAATTGCTGTTCAAAGTGTTTTTTATTTAGAAATATTTTTTTTATTTATAAAAAAATATTTTTAATATAAACACATCAAAACAGTCTAAATATATTTTAAAAAATTAAAAACAAAAAAAATTAAAATTTTAAAAGAACATGATTTAAACTAGCTATCAACCAATCACATATGATGAGAGGAACAATTAAGATTTCTTAAAACCTTTCTCGTTACCTTCGAATTCCTATAATTATTCAAAACAAAATTATATTAGGATTCTCTTGTAGTTAGGGAATTATTTCAGCCTTGCCTAACCTTTTCTATTTTGGACAATTTTTGAATCATAAGACTATTAACAACAAGGGCTTTAATGGATTCTCTGTATCACAATTCTTACCACCAATTATATACTTACTAGTAAGCTTTTTTAAAATTTCTTAATCAAGGCAGAAATATTTCTACAGTGACTTAAATTCAGTTTTATTCAAGATCAACATATTGCTTTTTAAGTATTCATCTTCTTTTATATATATATATATACTTCTTAGCTATAAATTTAAATTTTGTACATATTACATCTCAACTAAAAACTTTAAATTATTACATGATATTCCATAATAATTGTATATTACTTTTTATTACATATTTTTAAAAAGAAATATTTTGAGTTTGAGACTTGCATAGAGCCATCATTATTTTATCTTTATTATTTAATTTAATTAGAAAATAAGCATGATAAAATTCATAAATACTCATAACTATTTTATTATTGAATTAATTTCTGATATTATATCAAATAATTAATTCATGTTAATTTAAAAATTTAAAATGTTATTTATGATACCATATCAAATAATTCATCAAATTAAATGATTATTTGAATAATTCATTGATATTATGTTATATAATATAAAAATGACATGTAGAAAAGTGAAAGCGACGAGGGATATCATATAATTAGGGATCGATGTCCCCCACATTGTTAATGCAACATCTGAAAAGATGCCCTTCTGTGGTCCAAACCCTAAGTTTTCAGACAGCAATGATCATATAGATCGATCAAGCTTTTAAGGAGTTAAAAGAGCTATCCTTATATCGACAGTTAAGGGTCTTTACATGTAGAAAGCCCCACTCTCCATCATCATCATCACTGCAAGAGTTAGCCCCATGCATGTTGTCATGTGTTTCGATGTGGCCCTCGCTGCGTTTTTATATCCTCCAAAGACAAAGAGGGAGTACTTCATGGTGGGCTCTCATGTTCTCATCACCACTTGCATTGGTTTCCCAATTGCATCCACATTCTTCCTTTCTGTTCTCATCTGTCAAAGGAAAAACGGAAAAACCCAAAAGAAAAAAAAATTTACTTTTATAGCCATAAAAACTAAGGATTTGAATCCAGAAGTGATAAAGATAGTTGTTTAAAGAGATTTTTATTTAAAAATATTTTTTTTAATTTTAAAAGAATATTTTTAACTTCAGCATATTAAAACAATCTTAAAAATATTTAAAAATTAGTTTTAAACAAAAATATTTTCAGATTTTAATTTGAACCACTTTCTCGAACAGCTACGAAGTCACATGTGCTGAGATGAACAGCTAAGATGCCTGGAAACCTTTTTCTCTTCACCTTCCACATCCTATAATTCAAAACAAAATTATATTATGGAATCCAACAACTGGATATTAGAGCATGAACCAATTGGAACCCAACACCTGTACATGCAGTCTATGAACCCCTCACCCTTGAGCATGTGACTTGTGTACCTAGAGGACAGCACTAAATGATGTTTCTTTTCTTTCTCTTAATGGCTTTTACAGATTTTTTGTTTTTTTAAGATTTTTTTTCCCACTGGACCTGATTCCACGGTTATAATTTTCTGTATCCTAATTTTGGCTTAAGAATTTTGATATTTCTACAACTTCAACAAATTATAGCCTTTTTCTTTATTTCAAGAGTTGCTTAATACACTCATATAAATGAATTGCTTATAATTTTAAAATTATATCATCACCACATATACCAGTGAATATATGAGAATTTGTTATAAGAAAGTATTATTAAAATGTAGCCTTAATTATAATAGTTTAAACTAAGTAATAAACCTCTTGTAGTCATTATATTATGATTTTTTTATCACAAGAAATAAAACAATTTAAATGGAAAACTAGATTCCCCCCCTTCTTTGGGTAATCTCCATGCTCCAAATCAAAATCATTATCAAGTCAATTTATTCCTCGAACGCAACAAGGACATGTAATCTTGATTACTGAATTGGACTCGGCAAGCATTATATCAAAACGTCGATAGATTAATGTACAATTTGTCTCATTCAGAAAGATAAAGCCTTATAATTAGTTAGGAAAGTTTCATTGATTTGGTCCCCATGCATATGGGAATGCACATGTTGCAGGAGGGAAGGATATATCAAATGCATAGCGGTGTGCGTGTGAGAGAGAGCAATGAGGGAGGGGCAAAGACAGGAGTTTATTCTCAGGGGCAATGTCCCCTTCAATCCACCTAATGGGAAAGAGATATGAGGAACAACGAGATAGTGACCTTTCTCCTTGTGCCTCAAGCACACATATCGATCAGGCTGCAGCTTGCTAGAGAGTTCCCCACTTCACAGAGAAAATACCATGACGAGCCAAGCCAGAACAAAATCTCATTAAAGCTTGCAAAGAATAATTAAGTTTTCTTAGGACAGTACTGACCCTTTTGTAGGAAGGTGATGAAGTCGAAACTTGGAGTTGGCATGGTCACACATCTCTTGGTTCTTTTTATCCGTGAGAGAATAATATAAATCATATCCTGAGACCTTACCTAATAGCTTAAGCTATTGGGTTGAGATGGTTCTTTGATATGGTATCAGAGCCTTAATGACCAAGTGGTCTCAAATTCGAATCTCACCATCCCTATTTATTTGATAAACATTAAATACAAGATAATGTGGGCCTATGCAAGTTTCAAGCTTAAAAGCTTTTACTTGAGGAAGTGTGTTAGAGAATAATATCAATTATATCCTGAGACCTCACCTAACAACTTAAACTGTTGGGTTGAGATGGTTCTTTGATATTATCGTTAGGAAATGAGTGATGAAGGCCTTACTTTGTATTTGTTCTAGTATAAATCAAATGACTTTAAGTCACAAAATTTAATAGACTCGATCAAATTCTAAATATCATGACCTGACTTAATTTTTAGAACATCTAGGGAGGGCATAGAAATGATTAACTTACTACACACTTAAGCCTTTTAATCGCTGGTCTAAAAGAAACTAATTCAAATGCTGAAAATGCGATAAAAAATATATAGTAGGAGAAGACATGGGCAAATGTTCCAATATTGCATCAATTGAATGGCTACCACCAGTTGTAATGGAAGTGACGAGGGAAGCATCAGTACGTATCTATGTTAAAATTTTCAATACATTGTAACTTCTTCTGCTCTCATTTTTTTGTATATTTTACAAAAATATCGGATCAAAGAAAACATGTTAATATAATTTTCTTGAACTCTTGTGTGTTGGGCAAGCATGCATCAGCTCTAGACGCATCTTAATATAGGCGTAGCTAGGTCTGGCACCTGTCATTTCATAAAATCACATATCTTTTTCATGTGTTTACACTCCAAGCCTTATCAGTGAGTTCGTATAAAAGGTTGACTATGTTTTTCTCAAGATCAAAGGGTTAGAAACAAGTTTCTTGGTCTTCAAGTTTGGAAAAAGACTAAAATCTTCAAAAGCCCTCTTAATTTGATCAAACAAATAAGCTTTGATCAATATATGTTTGAACCTATCAAAAACGCTAGCAAAACTGTATAAATATCCGTTGAAAAATCAAAGCAAAAAAAGAAAAAGAGGTGATTAAAAGATTGATAAATGAACTCTAAAGTGTGAAGGTTTAAGAGCTTAGCACGAGAATTTCCTCAACTTTGAGAGAAAGTACGTAACATGCTTGTATACGTGGATGATGTTATTATTGCTAGCAATAATAGTGCATATACTAAAGCACTTAAGGTTTACCTGGATGCTTGGTTTCACATTAAAGATCTTGGCCCTCTAAAATATTTCCTTGGGCTAGAGGTGGCTCGATCTCCTGATGGCATAGTCTTATCCTAACGCAAATATGCCTTCGATATTTTGCACGAGGCAGGTCTCCTTGGCAACCAACCTTTCACTTTTCCTATGGAACAAAATCACAAATTGGCCTTGGATGATAGTGTTATTCTTGATAATCCAGGTGCATATCGTCGTCTTGTTGGACGACTCATTTATTTGACCATCACTCGACTAGATATCTGTTACTCAGTTCATATTCTCTCTCAATTCAAACATCAACCCCGTCATGGCCATTGGGCAGCAGCTATTCGTGTCCTTCGATACCTTAAATCTGCCCCTGGACAAGGGATTTTTCTACCATCAACATCCGATCTTCAACTTCATACTTACTGTGATTACGATTGGGCTGGTTGTCCGGTTACTCGGCGCTCACTTACTTGTTACTTTATTACTTTGGGTTGCTCTCCCATTTCTTGGAAAACCAAGAAACAAACTACTGTTTCCCGCTCCTCAGCTAAAGCTGAATATCGCTCTATGGCTACTACAGCTTGTGAAATTATTTGGCTTCGCACTTTACTACATGATTTGATGGTTAGTATTTCTTCATCTGCTCAGTTATATTCTGACAACCGTGCTGCCATTCATATTGCTGCTAATCTGGTGCATCATGAACGCACAAAGCATATCGAGATCGACTGTCACTTTATTCGGGATTGTATCAAATCAGGGTCCATTGCTACAACACACATTTCTTCTAAACTATAGCTTGCTGACCTCTTCACCAAAGCTCTCGGTTCCCATCAATTCTCGTTTCTTGTTGGCAAGTTAGGCATCTGTAACCTCCATGCTCTAACTTGAGGGGGCATATTAGCAAGTCAACTGTCAATCTTTATTTTCCATATTTAACATCCTTGGTTTACTGCTTGATTTGTATTGATTTATATCCTATTTTAGTTTCCTTGATTTAAGATAATCTTCTTGATTTAAGAGCTAATTGAAGCTTCTTCTTGTATATAAGAATATCATTCATCAGTAATGAAATACAAGAGTTGAATATCTCTCATTTTATAATTTCTCATGGTATCAGAGCCTTAATGACCAAGCGGTCACAAGTTCGAATCTCACCATCCCCATTTATTTGATAAACATTACGCATAAGGTAAAGTGGACATGTGCAAGTTTCGAGTCCAAAGGGCTTTCACTTGATGAGGTGTGTTAGAGAATAATATAAATCATATCCTGAGACCTCATCTAACAGCTTAAGCTATTGGGTTGAGATTGTTCTTTGACAATATGCATCTATGTTATATATATATATATATTGGATAATTGTATATTTTAATTTTTTGATAAGCAAAGATCAATTTATAAATAAGCACTATTATGCCAAAATGCAAAACAAGGAGAAGAGATAGCGAGGAGGTGCATAAAAACAATAACAAACAAGTAAAACAATTAGGATATATTTGATATTGTGATAACGGTTGTGGTTTAAAGTATTTTTTTATTTAGAAATGCATTAAAATAATATTTTTTTATTTTAAAAAAATTATTTTTAATATCAGCACATCATAACAATCTAAAAATATATATAAAATATAATTTTAAATAAAACAAATATCAAATTTTAATAGAAGACGATTTAAACAAAGTTTCCATAAGACTTTTAGTCACTAAACAAGATAAGGATACAAATACACATCAGGTCCATAAAACAAAGTAGCAACCAAAACGTATACATCAGAGCAAGAAACAAATTTAGATTCTCTGGACACGCCTTGCTTAGCCAAGACATCCGCCATAAAGTTGCCTTCGTAGCTTACATGACTAAAAAAGACACTATCCGTATCCTTGAAATATATCTCGAGATGCTGAGGAACAAGTTATCAAACTTTCATTGTCTATTGCCTGTTTTTCCCATCCATAATAAAAAATTAGCTTAATAATATTCCTCTATAGAAGCAATTAACTCTAGTGCTTTATGTACTGCCAATATTGTAATTAATTATTTTTAATTATCGGATCAATATAATGTTTTTTCAATATAATTAAAGGTCTTAATTTCAACACTACATTATTAGAAAAATAGTGTGCACTTAATAAATTTATTATGTTGATTAAAAAAATGATGCGAACCTCATGATCACATGGTCACGCAACTCACAATCAAGATTGAGATTTTATTCCGGAAACCCGAAATAGGTCTGATAGGAGTGTGACACAATGAAAAGCTGTCCCAAGGCACCAACACTATTGGAATGAGTAGAATGACGCCACGAAGCTAGTTAATCTTCGATAAGTCAGGTTTAGTTTGTTCAAGAACTGAAGAATGCAAGAATCACTCTCACACGTTAAAACTAAAAAATTCAGAATAATAATCATCAAAGCTGCCGAAATTTTAACTTACATGAGTTTAAATAGTTATTGAACAGTTAACCCTAATGGACCCCTTATGTGGACTTATATGATGCCCACTTACAATTAAACCCAAATAATATAAATAAACCTTAAACTAAGAAGAAAATAAGAATAAAATAAATAAATCCGAATTTAATATCCTAAATATAATAGGATCAGAGTTGTTGCCCTTTAGAAGTCCCATATAAGCTAGGAGAATCAAATCTGAAGGTGGAATTAATTCTGAAATCTTCTTTTCTTTTTGTAGCTAGGATGAATAAGGAATCCTTGTAAGAAAAGGATTCTGAAACATTTATGAATCCTTGCCACACTTGGAAAATATGTTGCATCCTATTAAAGATCTTTGTAGAATTAGGAGATTTTCAAAATAAGCTGCCACATCTTTTTAGGAAAAGAATCCTAGCCAAATAGAAAGTCCACAAGTCAAAGGGAAGTAAATAACAAAACTCGTACAACCTATGTTGACCCGTGTTTGGATGCCTTGCCGAACTCCGATTGACATGATATTTTAATCCAATGTAGGACAATATGTCAGGAGACTCCACGTAAACTTTCAGCCCGATCCAATGATAGGATTGAGAATTATAACTATTACCGTAAAACTAGATAGTTGCACATTTTACGTCAAAATCCGAATTTAACCTTGCCTGGATCGTATCAAAAAACCTATGGAATTCATTCGATCAATAAAAAAAATAAAAAATAGACAGAACTATTTTTTTATTATTATTATTACTTAGCAACATAGAATTCCGTTCATAAATGATTCTTGTTGTGTGTAGATAATATTATGGTTGATTATTTTGTTGACATTTGTTTTTATTTTTTGTTGGTTTTTTATGATAGTATGGTGTTTAATCTCGTGTTTGATGGTGATAAAAAGTGATGGATTTGTGAATTTAATTATTTTTATTTTTTGACATTGAATTTAAATGTAAGAAATACAAATTCAGTAATAACAATACTGAAAAATAAATATATTTTTTAATTTTTTTTGGATTTTATATTTTTTTATTTTCATTACCAATGGAATACCAACAAACATTGTTTTTTTACAAAATTTATCTATAAAAAGAATCCATCAATAAAAAAACTTATTTACACTAAAAATACCTATGAAAATTTTTGTGGATAAAATATTACTGATATAAATATACTGTTTATTATCGGAAAACTTCCGTAGGTAAACACTTTTTTTTTTTTGAAATGCTAATAAACTCGTGGTTATAAAACTTCACCTCAAGTAAACCATTTAAACTAGACATGATCATTGTTTAAGTAGAGATAAAAAAAAAAGAAAAAGGTAGAAATCAAATAATATTAATGTACATTTTAACAAAAATTGACAGGCATGTAATTAGCAATATTATTAATTATCACATTAATTATATATGAGGGAAATTAAGTACTATATAAGCCATTGATTGTAAGTTGGTATTAGCAAATGCAGGCTTATATATCCAGCAAACGGTAAATTTGATGGTAAAAAATATTGTATGAGATGTAGCCACATCACGAGAAACAGGTAGTGTGCTGCTATATTAGCTATGGTTCACATCAGATAATTTTATACTTTTAGAAGGGGGCATAGACGTGGTGCAGATGAATTGAATTGAAATTAACCCATAAACGGTCCCCCCTTCAACCCACAAACCTACGTGATTCTAACTCTAATGGCAAAGAAGAGCTCTGCGGGTTGTCGTTGTTTTTTAGGGTTAGCAAATGTGGGTCTTCATCAAAGGCATGTTGTTCGGTGCGGCGGACCCCTCACCGTGAGATGGTGCAATCCATCAAAGGTACTTCCATTAAATTCAAAACAAGAAATTTGTAAATGTGGCTCAGCTCAAGTAGTCTATAATTAAGAAAGATCTTCTTAATGATAATGCCCAAGTTACACAGTGAGAGCAGACAGGGAGAGAGAGAGAGAGAGGAGAGAGAGAGAGAGAGGGAGAGGGAGGGACGGGGGGGGGGCAGTGACTTGTCATGGGATGGCCTAGAAAAGGTGGAATTATGAAGAACAAGTGAGACAGTTGAGGTTGAGAATAATTGCAAAACGAGTCAAGCATGCACGAATAAAGCAGACTGTTTTCGCAGAAAGAGATCCAAAACTATTACTATTGAATTACCAGTTCAGCTAATACACATGAAAATCTATAGATACACAGAAATCTGCTACCCCTACATGGAAACAAAAATAGCAAAGAATCATAAGAAACAAACTCTTTTTAGCCTTACAACGATCATCAAAATCTGGTCTCGCAAATTATATATTAAAAGGAGTGAAGAAAGAAAGAAATCCCTTATTAAGTATATATCTTTTTGATTAATAGTTGGCTTTTACAAAAAAAAAATTAAAATAAAGAATAGAAACAAAAACTGAAAAAAATTATTAGACAAAAATAAATGAAAAAAAAAAAACGAGGATCCATGCATGAATATTCTTGACTATAATGCTTGACAATTTTATTAAGGAAGCCATATGCACTTATTTTGAATTGGAATCAGTAAGCCACCAGGTTAATATTGATCTTAAGCCATGTTTTTTTATTTAATTTAGTTTTGCACCAAATCCATAGAATTCAATTTTTTTTTAGGATTTTTTTAGGTATAATATTTTATTCTTATAAATAATTTAATATTTTTTCATGAAAAGTGAAATTAATGACCTATTTGTCAATAAATAAACATATAGAAATTTAACAAATTGATTTTTAATATATAGATGCGAATGAAGAAGCTCCTATTTAATAGACCATGACAAACTACCTGAGCTGGAGCATTTCTAGTAGAGAACAAGCTTTACGCATTTCTACCCAAATTTGTGCAAAGTTATTGGTGGTAAGAAGAAAATAATTCCTTAAAATGGCCTAAACCAGTAACAACTTTGAACGAGTATACATGTTTTGATAATTGCATTTTGATTCAGTCTCGGATTTCCTTGTCTATTCCTTAATTAGGCTAAAATTAATTTACTTCAAATTCTCTAAGCTGCATTATATTTTTAATATATCTGACAATTACATCAAACTTAGTGCAAGTTATAAAGAGTTGGTATTCAAACTTAGTGCAAGTTATAAAGAGTTGGTATTAGTTATATGTTAGGCATTGATTTTAGAATTGAATTAGATTCTTGGCCTGCGCATTACGTTGCGGGTTGGATAATTTTTTTTAACTTCTAAAAAGATATTAAGAAGTAAGAAATTTAATGCTTAATAGATGAAACACTTTTAAAATAATAAGATGGTGGCCTATTAAAAGATATATTTATTTTAAAAAATATTAAAATGGTAACATACTAATTGATCTGAACCAACCAAGGTTAACCCATGAAAGTCGTGATAACTCTCATGAAACCCAAATCAAAACAAAATTGAGAGACCAATTCTAATCAGCCAAATATTAAAGGCCATATAATTGGATGGTATATTCATGAAGTGCTAAGGGACTCCCAAAATGCTTTTATCAAGGGTAGATAGATTTTAGACAGTATTCTCACAACAAATGAATTGATTAACCTTTTAAAAAGAAAAAAAGAAAAAGGTTTTCTCCTGAAATTCGACTTTTATAAGGCTTTTGATTCTGTCTTGTGGGGTTATTTGGAAGAGTTCCTATCTTGTATGGGGTTTGGTGATCAATTGAAAGAATGGATTTCCCAATGTCTCCCTGCTGCAAGAGTCTTTGTTCTTGTAAATGGCTTTCTTACAAAATATTTTTCTATGACAAGAGGCTTAATGCAAGGTGATTCCATGTCTCTTTTCCTCTTCAACATCAATATAGAAGAGTTTAATGAAATGCTTATAAAAGGCTGTCATCGGGGCCTTATTCAAGAAATCGCGGTTGGTGTTTATTCATTGCACATCTCATATTTGCAATTCACAAATGACACACTAATTTTTAGTCTTAATAGCTCCTCCTCCCTTCTTAATATCAAGAGAATTATGAGATATTTTGAATTGATATCTGGTTTAAGAGTTAACTTCCATAAAATTTCTCTTATTGGTATGGGTATAAAGGATTTAAAGGTAGCTTCCATTGGATTCTATCTAAATTCAACCATTAGTCCTTCCTTGTCAAGTATTTAGGCCTCTCAATTACAGCTTCCTCTTCTAAGGTCTTCATATAGCATCTTATTATAGAGAAAATATCAAAGAGGTTGGCGTCCTTTTTTGTCCCTATGAGATAGATTATGTTTCATAAAAATTGTCTTGAACAACTTCCCTATTTACTTCCTCTCCTTGTTCCATATCCCTATTATTGTGGCAAGAAATATTGAAAAGGCTATGAGATCTTTCCTTTGGTCTAGGGTTGAATATGGTAAGAAGATAAATAATGTAAAATGATCCATTGTTATTTTACCAAAAACATGTGGAGGGCTTAGGGTAGGTTCCATATTAGATAGGAATAAAGCTTTATTATCCAAATGGATATAGAGGTTTAGAAGCATAGATTCAGCCATCTAGAAGAATGTTATCTATAATATCCATCATCAAACTTTTTATAGTTTTCTACCTGCTATAGGTTTGAGATGTCAAGGCAGTTTCTATTGGAAAATTTTTAATGTTTGTTTTAAAAATAAGAAGCTTCAAACTATTATAAAGAATGAAAAGAGTATTCTAGTTAGTAATAGGTCCGAAGATTTTGGAATGATGAATAGTTGGGATCCCTTTATTTAGCCCTCATGTATCCTTGCTTGTTCAGATTATTCGAAGACAAGGATACAAAGGTCTCCAATATAGGTGTGTAGGATGGCTTCTCTTGGATTTGGAGCTTTAAGTGGAGAAAAGCCCTAGGGAATTATGAAAATGTCCAATTTGAGGAGCATTTCAAGAACTTAACAATTTTCTATAGGAAGAAACAAAAGATAGGTTGATTTGAAAAAACTCTATAAATGGAGAATTCTTAGTCAAATACCTTAGCCTCTTACTTGCCTCTTATGATATTACAAGAAATTATAATACTTTTTTGGGATTCTAAAGGGGGCTAGTTCCTCCCAAAATTGAGGTATTCAGTTGGATGACCATTCTAGGCAAATTAAATACTCATAGGTTTCAACTAATAAAAATACCTAAAGGTAACTAAAAACAAATGGCCATTTGAGAAATTGCAACTCATATCTTGCTTTATTATTATGAAGTATGGAGGGTGTGGTCTAGATTGGCTATTTGGTAGGGAGTTTCTTGGTGTTGCTCTAGAGAATTATCTTTCCTTTTCCATCAGTGGGTTGATTTGAATCATGACAAGTTCTAAAGCAAGGTGTGAACCATGTTGTTCTTTGTAATTATATGGTTAATATGGCTTATACGCCATGAGAAGGTATTCAACAATAAGACCCTTATTATGACGCTATTTTCTATTTGATTTTGAAAAAACTCTATTCATGTTTGAAAGCCTTTGACTCAGATTTCTCCTACTCTACTACTAATTTGTGGCTATCATTCGAAGGTTTTATACGATGGATAAATGGAAAAAGTAGCAGAGAAACATTGTCATGGATGCCTCCTGATGATCAATCATTAAAATGGAATGTTGATGGTTCCTTCAAAGGAAAACCAAGTCCTACAAGTATTGGTGAGGTGCTAAGGGATCATGTAGAGACTATTAGAGGAATTTTCTCATGTTTAGTAGGGTGTTAAAGGTTCATGTAGAGACTGTTAAAGGAATTTTCTCATGTTCAGAGGGTAACAAAGATTCAAATGAAGCTGAACTATTAGCAGTTGTTAAGGCATTGGAACTTTTTTCTTCAAACATGGATTTTATTAGGATTAACGTTTTAATTGAATCTTAATTCTAGGCTATGTAAGTTTTAGGATCATTTTGCTAAGGTTTCTAGGTTTCCTTTTAGGCAGGGCAACATCTTCTCTAGTCACACTCTTAAGGAAGTTAATTTCATGTCCAACTTACTTGCAAAACTTGGGGTTCATAGATTGACAGACCTTATAGCATGGACTTGAAGTTAATATGGGATTCTAGTTTGACTTGTTGGCTTCGTCTGCAGTAGGGATTTTGTTTAGGAATGATACTTTAGTAGGCTTGCTGTGAAGGTCATGATCTTACAAATTGTGTTTTTTTTTTGTGCTTTATTTATGTTTTTTTTGGGTTGCCTTTTTAATTTCTAGTAGTTTTATTAAGTTTTGCTACTATGGGAATTTTTTAGGTTTCTTGTTTTGCTGACATGGTTCTAGACCTTCACTTTTGTCTAGTTTCAACCTTTGTTTTCTCAGTCTTGATAGTCTGATTAGCTTATATTAGAGTGTTTGATGTCATTAAAGTTGTCTTTTTTGGGTTTTGCTTTAGATCTATACACTAACTTTTTATATCCTTGCCTACTTTAGCTATAATGTATGGCTTATATAAAGAAAACAACATGGGTGACCCTATCAAAAACCATGATTGACCCGCGAACTGGGTTGGCTCGATAAGAACCTAGTCAAGACCCGGTCATCAATCCATTGACTTTTTTTTTGAATTTTTTTACAAAATGATATCATTTAAAAAAAATTGAATTAACTTGGGTCCACTAAAATTGACCCTCTTGACCCATGACTCGAGTCGGGTTTTAATTAATTATAACTTTAAGGTTAAGTAAACATGCAAATAGGATGTACTTTATATATATAAAAAAAAATAGATGTAAAGAGTACTTAACATATAGTTATATATTTATCAAAGTAAACTTAAAGAAAATACAACAAAGTCCCCAAACTAAAACTTTTATTGTTTGATTCCCATATAAAATCTTCCCAATTTTTGGAATGGAACGTCAAATTCTTCAAAACAGATGCTAGCTTATTGTATAGTATTTGCAATTTAGATGAAAACAATTGATGAACCTGAATTATGCAATGTTTAATAATTGAAGGAGCCAATTAAGAAAAAATTTAGTTTGATGTACTAGTTGAGAATAGGTTGAAAAATAGAAAACTAATTTTGAGGTTGTTTTATTTTCTTCATACAAAGATTACGAAAAGAATGCAATTTTGAAAATACCAAAATAGATAATGATGATAAATTTAAATTAATAGATTATATAAGTTCAAAAGTAGGATCTAGTGCAAAACTTCATAGAGTTGGTTTAATGATTAAGAAAGCTTGTTATCTTACTAGTACTTCACTTTTTATGATAAAAATTTAGAGATTAATTCCAAAAAGATATATTAAATTACTTTGAATCTATATATATGAGAGGGTGTCTTTAAAATCAAATCGACCATAATATTATTATTATTAAATTAAAAAAATGCTTTAGTATAAGATAAATTTTATCATAAATACACCAATTACTTGAACTTGGATGATTTGATTAAAAATCCAATCATCAAGAGAATTTAATTTTGGCATAAAAATGATATGAGAAGATTAGAACATGAAAAACAATAAAATAAAAACAAAAAGAATGTCAAGTATTAAAAAAAAAAAAATGAGGAAGAGAAATGGTGTACTTGTAACAGGGAGAGGAGAATGGCATGTTCATTCATTCGTGAAAATCTTGGTAACATTTCTGAGGACCACTTTACATGCAGAATCCCTGCATCAGACATAAAAACAGCCAACAGCTATAAGGAACCAGCACCAACTACTTGTACCTGGTCCTGGAGAGAGAGAGAGAGAGAGAGAGAGTATATATGTATGTACGTACACAAAGCTGTATAAATACGTCTATCATCACTCTTCCTTCACAGATTCTACTATATAACGTAGATTTTAACCGATGGACCATACACGTCATGTACATATGCAATCACAGAGGCACTATGACAATTATGCATTTTACCAGTGGAATATTTCGATGGTATTTAGATACTAATTTTATCGAAATGATTTTTATTGACAGGATTACAACAAGTTATTATTTGTTGTCAAACTCATCATTGAGTAATTTGTTTTGTTACTAATTTCATCAATAATATAATTATTAATAAATTTATATAGATAAAAAAACACCAAACAAAAAAATTTACTGGCATCATTCTGTTAGTATTTTTATTAGTAAAGATGGAATATCACTAATAAAAAATATCATTTGTAATTTCATCGATGATTTATTTTTACATTAGCAACAGAGTGAACCTGTTAGGATTAAATAATATGAATGGCATTTCTAGTAATTTTTTTCAACTTTTTAAAATATGTTGTTGGTAAAATTAACTGTAATTTACCAATAATTTTTTTTTATCACTAATTTTGTTTGTATTTGTGAATTTTTGGTAAGGAGGATTTGTTTGTGTGTGTGCGCGTGCGTGTGATATGTAGAGACAAAGATCTATATCTGTAGGGAGAAGGGGAACCTTCATTATCATCCATTCGTCTCAAGCAAATAATAATGGTGATACTTATAACTATATGGGATTAATTTCTTTTTAATTGTATTTTCTTCCTATAAATGATACCATGATAAGTATATATGAATGTGCAATAATTGATAGTGGTTGTTTTTTTATGATAATCAAGACTTTAATTAATTATGCTAGTGCCATTGAATAATTAATAACAAACTAGAAGAGAAGAATATAGAAGTGTATGAATACAAAAAGAGAAAATAAATCCTCTACAACCTGTATGAATCCTGTGATTGCTAATATGATGGGCACTGGAGACTTACATGATTGTTAACTTTAGGGTCCGTGGAATTAGTCGAAGTGCGCGCAACTGACCTGAACATTTATGTTAATAAAAAAAAAAATACTTGTTTGTCCATTTCTACTTCTGAATAAATCCATTTAATATATATATATAGACACACACACTTCAATAGATAAAAACTAGGCGTTGAAAAATTAACTCGAAAGCTATATACTTCAATTCAGCACCTCATCTTCAAAAACCAATTAGTTTTTTTTTATTGGAAAAAGAAAAGGAGAAGATGTACTTGGTTTTAGTGAGTAAAATTAATGAACAAGATAATTATAATTAGTTGCAAAATTCTAAAAAATTAAATAAAATAGATGTACTTGGAATCTTGTTCAAATCAATTATCTAGTTATAATGCATGGAGATTAATTTTCAAGTACAAACCATTCACATGGTGTAACACTGATGTGTGCTTTTCTACTGCATGTCCAGTCTCCATGACGAAGTCACTCCTTGAATTGATAACTGGCTTTATTGTTAGCATCCATCGTAATAATAACGAGAGCAAAACGTGCGACGTACAAGCGATAAGAAAGAAGAAAATAGTTGCCTTCGTGATTGAATGGATCATAAACTTCATTTTGTCCTCATATATTCATCAAATTTTTCGATTTCTACTCTCACTGTTTCAAATTTTGCAACGTTACCCTTTTAATTTTCAAAAACTTCCACCCTAACCATTAAAATCTCACCTTTTTTTTTTTCTCTAAGTTTTGTAGGTTTTTAAGTGTTTTTGTGAGATATTATACATGTACGGGTTTGAGAGGGAAAACAAAATATAATTTATTTGGTGGGTTAAATTGAAACTTCAACTAGTACAAGTCTTAAAAGCTATATATAGGGGAAAATTTTAAACTATGAGAAAAGAAGGGGAACATTGATAAATCCATGAGACAAAAATGTAGAGGCCGTTTGTTTAGGAGGTTGCATTTGCGTTTGAACTAAAATGCAGGCGCAACCTGTTTGGTAATCCCAAAACACAGTTTACTGTGTATGGGGGACCCATGTAATTTTTTTTAAAAAAACACAGGTTTGTAGAAAGTAGCTATCAGTTGCTTTCTGCAAACCTACGGACGTTCAAAGGAGAGTGAAACTCCACTGTTAACGTGAAAGGTGGAGTCACTGTCCACTGTTTTGGCCGGACCAGGTCCGATCCAAAGCTAAATGCATTGAACCGGGTCCGACCCAGTTAAAAAAAATTCAATTTTTTTTTATTTTTAATTGTGTTTTATTCGAAAAATTAGAAGGAGATCGCTTGATTAAGTAGCATTTGCAGAATTTGATTGCAATCCCAATTTTGTTCCTGATGATATTTTACCTGATGTTGTTGTTGTGCGCTTAAGAAACCAAAAAAACTGTAGTACTTATTGGATGGATTGCGCATGTGATGAAATTGTAGATCCTTTAATGGAACAATAAAAAATATTTGATATCAATATTATTAATTTCATGATATATATATAACCTTAATTTGAAAAGCATTCTTTTAACCAAACACATTAAACACCAATTTTCAAGACAGGACATGAGACCATGATAACTTCACAAAAAGTAAATCAAAATAAATTATGAAGCCCAATTTTCAATAAACTCAATATTAAAAGGTAAAATTGATAAAAAAAAATCAATTAAAAAAAACCCAAAAAAATAACTTGAGTGAACTAGAGTTTTTTTTTTTTTTTAGGATAATCATCGAGAGTATATTGAAAAGGTCATAAAGCTAATAGCCAAAGTGAAATACAAGGATATGAAACAATCAAATAAGCTTATAGTTCCCTCCTCAAAAACAATTTTGTTCCTCAACAACCAAATACCCCAAGTAGTACTATTGGAAATTAGTCTTCAAGCTGATCTTTGGAATTTGCCTTGCACCATTTCGGGCCACTACATAAACAGCGAGTTAAGTGTTCTCGATAAACAATATTGGATACCCCACCAATCCAAAAATTTCATCCAAACACTGCTAGAAAAGTTACAGTGTATAAAAAGGTGCTCTGAGGTTTCCAAATCTGAGCTGCAAAACACATGAAGCTTGTGAGGCAGACAAAGGATTCTGGTGATGGAGAAGAGCTCTTATACTAACTTTTTCCTAGACTGTCAAACAGAGAAACACCTGAACTTTTGGAGGGCCTTTTTAATCCAAAAATTGGCTTCAAAAACTCTGTCATTCGCAGAGGAGGTATTATCAATTAGGGTGCAACATGACTTAACTGAGAAGCTTCCATCAGAATTACATGGCCATATAAGTTTGTCATCCTTTTCTTTCCAAATTATCATTGGTTCCAGCATTGAGAGCAAATGATGATATTGTTGCTTTTCATAAGATAAGAGGTTCGTGCTCCAAACCAAATTCCATCACTAGTGACCATTCACCCATTGACCCATCTTATTAACCAAACCATTCTGAATAGTAGAAATTTGGTAAAGCCTAGGGAAAATGCTACGCAAAGTATTTGATCCTATCTACACGTCAGACCAAAAGAGAATGGAGGATCCATCTCCAATCATGAATTTAATGTTTACATGCAATATTAAGCCGATAACATTGTTTGGATCAAAGATTGACAAAACATTTTTCCAAAATAGGGAAATATGACCATACAATTTTGGGATTCCATTCTTGAAAGTTGGGGAGTAAAAATAAGTTGTTACCTATTTCCATAAAGCATGGCCTGGCAAGCTTAGTCTCCATATCCATTTGAAAAGCATGGATATATTTTTAGACATTAAAGAACCCAACCCAAGGCCTCTATTTTTTCTAGCTTTCACCACAAAATACACCATTGCACCTTGCAAATTTTCTTCTGCTTCGCCACTCCAGACCACAAGAATCTTCATTGAATAGATGTTAATATATTACAGATACCCTTCAACATAAGAAAAGAAGACATATAATAGACAGACAATGAACTTAGGACACTTTTGATTAGGCAAATACACCCTGACATGCTAAGCATATGACCTCTCAACATGCTCAACTTTCTTTTGAAATTCTCAATAAAAGGCTTCCATATAGACAACCTTTTAGGATTGGATCACAAAGGCATGCTCAGATAAGAGCAAGGTAAGAAATCAAATCTGCAAAAGACTGAAGATGCCATACTAGCACAAGTATCTTCCCCAACATTTATGCCAATTAAAGAGTAAAGACTAGGATAACCTCATAGAAAACAAATTGAAACAAATAACGAAACTTAATTTTTATTTAATCCCAAATAAGCCTAATGTTGAAAGATGGAATTGAAATTGCAAAATCTATTAAAAAAACATAAAAAAACAACTCGAGTCAACATAGGTCAACTTGCCAACCTCTAACTCAAATTATGAGACGGGGATAACCTCATAAAAAGTAAACCAAAACAAATCAAGAAGCCTAATTCATAATCAATCCAATGTTGAATGATAAAATTAAAAAAAAATCAATTAGAAAAGAAAAAGAACTTAAGTCTATTGAGTTAACTTGTCAAACATGCAGTTTAGATTATTAGACTAAGAAAGAAATAAATAAAATTATTATTTCAGTGAATAGTATTTTATAAGGAGGGGTAAAATAAAATCCCCTCCTCTTTTTTAACTTTTTATTAATTTTCAATTGTTTTAAGTTCAAAATTAATATTTGATTAAGGGTTACTATTTCTTTGAAAGTAAATTAGGTAGTCATTCTCCTCTTTGGCGCTCGCAAGGTGCATTTAATGTTATTTTCAATACATGCAATAAGCTTTTTTGTTTTGTTGATTTTTAACATGTTTATCGAGAGAAGAATAAAGTAAGGAGTTTTATTCTGTTTTATTTTTCATGACTAAGATTACATGTTTTTTATTTTGTTTTAAGTTTCCTGATTTTGCATACTATTTGTATTTTTCTATTAAGTAATGTTTTTAATTAGTGGCTATAATAATTAAGTGCTTATAAATCATTTGTACTTCATCCCAAACAAAAAAAAACTCGAGCATATAAAAGCAATTTTGAACCTGCAATTGATGTTATTGGTAAGAGTTCTAGAGATCTTATTCCTTACGTTAAAATACAATTTTTCTTAATACAAATGAATTATCAAACATTACTTAAATTAATGTTATTTTCACCTAGTAAAGGCACAAACACAATAGTTACAATAACAATGCAAAGCATAATAATGGCAATCATGCCCTTTTAAACATATTATATTGAAGAGAACTCCATGTTCTAACATCTCAATATGCTTTTAGAATGAATTCAAAGCAAGTATTATCAATCCGTGAAGAGAAGAGAGTATGTATAGTTCCTTTTCTTATGTTCTTGATCAAAGGCCTTTGTCTAATGGTAAATCTTTATCCTCACTTCAATTAAATATATACTTAAAACTTAAAATTCATCGAGTTGTTTAGAAATAGAATAATATTTTGTTTCTTAAAAAATAAAGAAAAATTTCATATTCAAATACAATATTTAAACTAGGAGTATGAGTCAATTCAATAGTAGAAAATCATTTTTCTTTTTTTCTTTTTCTAGTTTTTTTTTTTTCGCCAATTAAAAATTGAAAAACAAGTTAGAATTCTTTTATTAAAAAATGAAGTACATCAACATTATAACTATTTTTCATAAAACAATCAAACTAGAAAAAACCTTGGATTCAAAAATTAGACGGTTATGCGCTATCCAAATTGACCAGTACAGACCTTTATAGAGGAGGGTAATAGCACATCGCTGAAAATTTCCATTGATCAAGCTGGACAATTCCTATATATTTTGATTTGGATCTTTGTGCAGACAGCATGTGCACCCGAACCAGTTCAAGAAATGACGCCAAAGAGACCATGTTATAGGACACCAATGGAAATGATGATTAATTGTCTCAGTTTCCTTGCAGCAGAATGGACAGTGAGATTCCTCATAATTAATGATTCTCCTCTCAGTTAAAAAGCTTCTTATACTTAGACTGCCATGAAGAAGAAGCCATATGAACACATCCACTTTTAGAGGGGCATAACCATTCCATAGCAGAACAGGGGAGTGATTATTTTCAGTGGCCAAGAGACTATCAAAGAAGAGGCAACCTGATAGAACTGAGTACATGCCAGAGCTATGAAATTTCCATAACTTGCAGTCTGCACCATCTGAGAAAACGAGGCCATGTTGCACCTCTACGATCAAGCTCTCCCTTATACAGCTCTCACGGGGCCGGAGGAATCTTCTCTAGGATATGTCGAGAGATGTATTTTTCAAATTATATATATCCACAAGGCTAGTTTTTTTGCTGCAGGGAGAGGTTATAAAGTTTGGGGAATAACAGTTGGAGAGTGGTTGCAAAGCCTAGCTAAGAGTCGGTCCAAAACCAGATGTTCCTCCCATCACCCATCTCGAACCCAACATTTGCATGTAAAAGATTGGCTATGTTTTGTGTTGAAGAGATCGCCAAAACCATGCCATGCCAACTTGGAGATAAAGAACCTGTAAACGCAGGGATACCATTCATAAAGTGAGGTCGGTATTTTAGAAGAATGTGTTCTTGCCAGTCTCCTGCTACTCCATTATCCAGATTCCATAGCCATTTAAAGAGCAAAGCCAAATTTTTGCTGTGGATGGATCCCAACTCAAATCTCCATAGTTTTTCTTTGCAAGCTTTTACTATTTTCCATACAAATATGGTGAGAATTATACAATATTCTTGTTTTACATACAAGCACTTTTAATAAAGTGAAATATTAAAATTATTTCTTTTCGTATAATTTTTTATGATAATTTTTTAATTTGATAAGTTTTTTATTTTGTGGAAAATAAAGATATTATTGAGTCGGTTTATATGTTAATGACACAGAGTCTATTTCTAGATAATTTTTTTAAAAAAAAAACATGTCTAAATGAACTTATGCAATAAAATGAATTTAATTTATTTTTTGAGTATTAATCTCAAAATTTAAATTAAAAAATTTTAAAAAGAAATCAAGCTTCTTTTATCATTAATGTTTGAGAGTGTGGTTGCGGTTACTTTTTAAAGTGTTTTTCACTAAAAAATGTATCAAAATAATAATATTTTTTTAAAATTATTTTTGATATCAGCATATCAAAATGATTTAAAAATATATATAAAAAATTAATTTGAAGCAAATAAAAAATAAAATAAAATATAAATTTTTTAAAAAAATACTTTTAAAACATAAAAACAAATTTTTAGATTACTTAGAACTATATATCTCTTGAAGTTAACTTGTACTGGCAACTCAAAATTCACTAGAGGTTTTCCCTCTCCCATTAATTGATGCTAAAAAATTTACCAAACTCGGACCACAAAAATAATCCTAGCAGACTATTCATTAACATTTGAACTGCATTGCTTGTCGAGAAAACCTTTATCTTAGGTACTACAAAAAAAAAAACCCTCAATCATATGAGAGAGCGTGTGTTTTTTATTTTTTATTTTTTTTGTTTGTAACTAAAAATAATCCTAAAATACTTCTGTCTGTAACCTTTGATTAATTTGGCTATAGATTCGTTTGGAACTAAGAGAGCATTTGAAAATGTGGAAATGCGGGTGAATTTATATGTTTTTAAAAAATTTAAATATATTTTTTTTATTAAAAATTAATTTTTTATATATATTTTAATTTATTTTAATATGCTGATTTAAAAAAAAAATATTATTTTAATATAAAAAATACTTTATAAAACAGTTAGTACTACCTCATAATCCACCATTAATTTCACTGCAGAAACACCTTATTACTACCCAAATTATTTCTGTCACTTCGTTAAAAGTAGGAGATGAAAACATAATTATCAAAGATCTTAGGAGGTGTTCAGGAACTTTCCAAAACAAACCGAGAACTTGTGAAAGCAAGCCAGGATGGTACTTTGAGAAGCCGAAGCCACTCTCATCTGACCAGAACTTGTGACCATGTCACTATGTCAGCCTTCACTTTCAGATGGGTCAGCCCCACTTGTCCAGTGATCACACCACAACTCATCCTCTTCCTTTATAGGCCCACCCTCCTCACATCCCACATACAAACCCCCTCCTCCTCTCCGCCCTCCAGATCTTCCTCTCCGTCTCTGGAGTGCCTCTTTGAAGTTGAACCCTCCTCCCTTTCTTTCTCTTGTTAAACCTCAACACCAGCCCTAAAACTATTAAATATATAGTTCAGTGATTCATGGATAAGGTTGAAAGAGAGACTCATGACTTTATGAATGTGGAATCCTTCTCTCAGCTTCCATTCATCCGCCCCGCACCCGTCAAAGAAAAGGGCATTCGCCTCTTCGGAAAAGAATTTGGCAGCAACAACGACGGTCCAGCAGCTGACGAGACTGAGTCAGCCGAAACTAATGAAGACACCGTGAAAGAAAGCGAGAGTAGTGACAACAACCGAAGATTTGAATGCCATTACTGTTGCAGAAACTTCCCTACTTCTCAAGCCTTAGGTGGCCACCAAAACGCGCACAAAAGAGAGCGTCAGCACGCGAAACGTGCCCACCTCCAGTCGGCCATGGCTCACAACAGCCTTACAGATGCACACTATTATGGCCTTGTAAACTACAGGATAGATTCAACTCCGAGCTCAGCCATGACTTATCCTTCATGGAATAGCCAGTCTAACACTAGCAGGTTTTACGGCAGTCATGGCTCCTATTCACAACAACCTATCAATGGAAGTCCATTAGGCTTGTGGCGGATCCCGGCTGTTCATGGTGGTGGTACTTTCCATCATAGTGACCGTTCGATGCATCATCCATTACCATTATTTGCAGGTGAGGAATTGAAACCCTCACCGGCCGGTACTGGTTCAAGCTCGCAAGGCCGGCGGTATGGATATGATTCCAAGCCGAGCGTGCAAGACCATGTTAGTTTAGATCTTCATCTGTAATTTGATAACTAGGATAAAAGAGAGAACTTGAGATTTTTCCTAAGATGGTCATCAAAGCTTTTAATGTAAAAAATGAGGCAATTCTTCTATGGAGAGACTCATGACCACTAGTGTAATCTTGAGGCAATTCTTCTACCTTCTTCTAACTTAGTATTAATTTCTTTTGTAAATGAAATGATTTACGTACGTGCTCTTGAATCGAACCCAAAAACACAAGTATAATAATATCACAACATGAGCTGAGGTTTGCGCAGGATTAGCTAGGTTCCTTGATGCTTTCTAATGGTAGCTAGTTTATTAGTATTCATGTATCATTTTGGAAACATTCTCCAGCTGAATTTAAAAGCTAAAATTTGTTGATTTAGTCATTGAAAGTAAGAGAACAATCTTCAAAATTCTTACCTAGCAGTGCAAATATAAGGCTCTTTTTCATTGTTAAGTGTGATTGGAGGTTCACACAGTACCCTAGCCTGAACAAACCTTGTTCAGTGCAATCTCTGTCTTTCTTCAGAATTGGTCACACGTGTGAGGAATATACATACATATATATTCAAAACTGGGTATCTGTAGCGAGTGCATGAAACATCTGTGGATAAACACGTGTGTGTATATCTATTTGTTGTCTAGACATGTGGGAGTGACGAGAGAGGTTGGTTCGATACAGTGCAAGAGTGCTTTAACAGTGATGAGGGAAATCAGGTGATAAGGTTTTGATGTCTCTTCTGCTCAACTTGCTGAAAGAAAATGATATTTCCATGGCATTTTCAGGGAGCATATCTATAGCTCGCCAAACTCCAAGGCAAATTCTCCTCTTGTTTTCCTTTCCTTTTTTTTTTTTCTTTTTTTTTTTTAATTCACCATGTGTTTGATGTTTCAATAAATGTGTGTCTGAGAGAGAGATAGAGAGAGAGAGAGAGATTTTTTATTTATTTTTTATGTATGTGTATGTGCCTATCAAACTTTAAATGATGCTCATGTCTGCTTAAAGATTTGAGTGGATCCTCCTCTAACGAGACCTGAAGCTAAGGAAACAAAGGTGGCAGTTTTAAGACCACAGATAAATTGTTCTAGAGGAGCAGCAAAATCCCCAAAATCTTCACCATCCTAGACTGAGATCACATATGTTTTGTACAGTGGAATCTCTGTCATTGAGCGATAGATTAAGACTAAATGTCTATGATATTATCGAACATGCACATGATGATTATTGGGGAGGCAGAATGAAGAAATGAAATCATTTGATTTATAAAATGACACGATCCAGCCATTATTAAAGTCAAATCTAGTGTGATGTTATATTTATCGGAATTTGTCGATACCAGTACTGTATTATATTACGTACGTAGACGCAAGGTAGAGAAGTAGAGCAAATTAATGTAGGGCATGGTTCCCTCTTCTTTAACTGCTGCAGGGGACACAATTTTCAGTGTTCTGAGATATTAGTACCAAAGCTTTCATGGCTTTTAAAATGGAAAAACCAACCCTTAGAAAAGCATGTGTCCTTATTTGTTTCAGGAGACTTAAAGCAGCATATGAACATTGTAGTTAGCTGCCTATCTTTATTTTTCTTACCTTTTTATGTGTACCTTAGTTTTTATGTCTGCAACAGGGAGGGAAAAGTTAGGTGGGTTAGTTTGAGTAAGTTGAGTCACGGCAATTTGAGAGAGATTCTGAGGGAATTCTTATTTGTCGACACTAACATCGTCTTATATAGCTTTTTGGCTGTGGTAATCCAGTAATTGTTGTCCAGCATTTTGTATCTTCTCCTTGTCTCAACTTTACTCTGGAAGCACAAAAAATTTAGACGGGGGTGTTCTTAGATATTACTTAACACATGATTCAGTGAATTGGCAACATGCTACAGAAGAAAGCAATGCACTAATTAATCAAATCCAAGAAGAAGGATGTTAGGATTTGTTATTTGTCTCGTACAATTAGCTAGTACAGTTCAGATTCTTTTGTAATTCCGACATATTTAAAAAACAAATTTGAGAAAAATTTTAAAGTATTTACCATTAATGAAAATAACATTGTTTCAAAATTTAGTTCTCAATGGTCAAGAACTTGAATTCGACCAAGAAAAAATGGTCACCAAAAACACATTGGAGATTATTTTTTTTACATGTTTAGTGTAGTTAGAAAGATTTCAACAAAATAATTTTATACACACTTTAAAAATCCACCAAATATGGTCATAATTTGTTAGGGGCTTTGTTTTGGGGTTAATTTTAGATTAATTATGACCTCGTTTAGTGATTTTACAAGGTCTAGTTAGAATTATCTCGTCAAAATCTTTCTAACAATACTAAATATGTCAAAAACAGATTAGAGGTGTGTCCTAATGATCTATTTTTTCTTTCTTCGTTTCTCTCTCCTGCCAGAACACCTTATCTAACTCTAGTAATTAGATCTTAAATTTTATTTTTTAGCGATTTAATCTTCATAAAATTTTGAGTTTACTTTTGATAAGGTAAATTATTTTGCAAAAGAGAAGACATTCACTACACAACTACTATTTTTAATAGCGATTATGTATAGAATTAATATTAAAAAACACGGTTATTTTAATAAACTATCATTTTCAATAACAGTTGTTCACATAATCGATATTGGAAAACATGGTTGTATTCAAAATATGCTATTTACTTTTCCAACCTGTGTTATTCTCTCAAAAAAATTTCAACCAAAATCCTAAGGTTCAGTGTTTCGAAATGTCTGGTGAAATTGGAGACAACTAAAACCTGACATGCTGTGCAGAAATCTAGCTAGGGTTCTATTCGAAAGAACTAGCATGTTTCGCACAATGCCTTAAATATTGTTAATGCCAGTAGTTTAACCTTTTTGCTGATAGATTTTCTGGTTTAAACAAAGGGGAAAACATCTTTACTTTGCAAGTTCAAGCAAATTATATGTCTATAAAAAGTGCAGGAAGGAGAAACACGCACAAAAAACTGTGGAAACAGTAAAACAATTACATAATCTCTATGATTCTCATAAAGAAAAAAAAAAGTTGAAAAAATATATAGCTAGAAAGGGTACTTCAAAGAAAGAACCATCATTACTTTGTATATCTCCTTGAATTACAATTGAAAGTTATATCTAGCTGGGGAAACTAGGTGAAACATAATTACTAATTCACTGAAGTTAATTGCCTTTCAATAATGTCTTCATTAGAATGATTTTCGCTTAATAGACCCTAGCTAGAAAGGGTACTTCAACGATTCATATCCCAAAGCACTGTAAACAAATCGTTATTGCCAGATTAACGGTCACATTAGTCCTGTTTGTACAAAACGAAAAAGTAATTATTATTATTATTACTATTATTTAGTTGAGTATTCAGGTTAGCTTGCATGTATTTTAACTAATTTTACGAGCTTTGAAATTAACAACAATATAAGTCTTCAATAATTTTAAAATTTTTAAAACTCAAACTAGTAATTTCTAAAACACAAATCTAAAATCTAACCAGTATATCCTTAGCGTTGTCGGAAAAACTCAATAATTACAACAATACAAGAGAAGCATTTAATGTGAAATAACTCATAAAGCTGTCATCTACAACCCAATTATTGTACTGGACATGATTTCAATCTGGCACATTTTCAAAACACTAGAACACCAGACTTTAACCATATGGCATCCGACACGGCACAATAATTTGCTTTGTGTTTGCAACAAAGTGCCAAAAATGCCTCACGCAAGTAATGACAACTCCACTTGCCTTAGTACTAATTAATAAAAAAACACCTCCCAATTAAAAACCCTTGCAATGATTAATTTATTTTGATTAAAGATTCTAATTAATCTATCAACTGAAGGGAAGATATGATGCAGACTTGTAGTCATTGACCATTCTCCGAAGTAAGTGGATGTGGGAGGAAGTAGGACTCAGAGTCATGTCGTGTTCATGCTGCCTTGAATCAAAATCCCTGGCTAATTAAGAGATGTCTGCAAAGGCTTTTTATCCGTAGCTCGACAGTAAAAAGTCTACGGAGTAATATTTTGATAGACAAGACATAGGAAAGACACCGACTATTTATAGCAACCTTAGGAATTTGTGGGAAAAAAACTATGTAATTTCAACAAATACTATGAAATGGAAGAACAAATTCAACATCAGTTAGGTTGAGGACCTGTTCTCAAACTACATTGAGAAACTCTCACTCCAGAGCTTTTTACCGAATATTGTCGTAAAGGACAACCATGGAGGTGAGGCGACAAGCCCTGTTTCCATTTATACTGTGTATCTATTCCAGCTGTCGACCAAAGTACCAAAATATTAACTCCTTTTAAATCGCCAGAGCTGCAGTGAACTTGTACTGTAAGCTAAAAAGAGCCCTCGGCTGTAATTTTCAAGAAAGGAAATTTACCCCATGGCCATTCAAAAAGGGTCTAGCTTTGCTGCTGGATCTAAATATATAGTAGTACCCTTGGAAATATCAGTCCTAAGGTTAAGGACAAATAGGAACCCTGTTGAGGCGTTCAGTTCATTGTGTGGTTGCGAGCTAGGATCTAAAGGGCAATAACGAGAACGATGCGTTTGCCAAGTCTTGTCCAAATATTGATGATAGGAAATAAGTACATTGAACCCAGCAATAATCCAGTAAATGGACGGAAACCCATCAAAATTTTCTTTTACTAAGGTAATTTGGTTTGTGGACCCTAGAAAACCCTTGCAAGAGACATTTCTACCCTCCCAGACTATAAGCTGTATGCAAATTTACTGAAAACTTGGAAAATTTAGGGTTCCCCTGGATCCAGCCCAAAAGAAGGGGAAAAAAGAGAAGGAAAATTGCCATATTGTTAACATCAACCAGCTATCCAGGGGGTCCACGAGTAAATGCATCTAGGAGAAGGCATGTGATGAGGAAGATGATATAAAGAAGCACAACAAAGACTTGTGAATATTTCATGTATTATCGTTAGGACCACTTCCACTCACTTCACTCTTCTCCTGTTTCATGTATATAAGAGAAACACCAGTGGAATTTAAGAAACAGTGGTCCACAGACCTATAAAAGTCGCGAACGAGGTTGACAGTTTATACACCAGTCTCTTGCTAACCTGCGCCTGGTAAGGTGCAAAACTTTGAAAAGATAAGAAAACGCTTCTCCATTTTAAGGATATTTGAAGGATATTTGAGATGTTATAGTTTTTTTAAAAGTGTTTTTTATTTAAAAATATATTAAAATAATATTTTTAACTAAAAAGCTAAGTTATTTCCAACCACATAACGTCTTAAAAAATATTTAAAAAATTGTGAACGTTACACAGTTGAAAATAGCTCAACCTTCATTCTAAATATTTTGTAAAAGCTACGTTGTTCCTAGTAGCGTAACCTTCAAAGATAATATTAACTCATGATTCTTTGATCATTGATGGACACATCTTTTACAAGAAATATAGGAATATTGCTCGGCTGAGCAATGTGGACAACCATTTGTGAAAACTATACTAAATCAAGGAAGAAAGTTTAGAATCATGCGATTCTAACTTGCAATAGATTCTCAATGATTAATTAGCGAAATAATGATTGTGATGGCGATATTATTAGTAATAAAATAATATTTAAGTGAAACATATTTTTTAATATTCGATAAATAATGAAATAAAAATAAATACAATGGTAACAAGGTCTTGATGGAGCCGTGGTGATAGTTGTTGTGAAGGTAAATGTGGTGGACGGTATATGAGAAAATGAGAGGGTGGAAGCCATTGAAATGGTTGAAAAATAATGCACTTATAAAATTATGAGTTGATTATTTTTTTATAAAATCACTGAGAGAAAATATTATTGCTAGTAAATAATTATACTACCAAAAAATTATCGTCGATATTGCCGATGGAATTATCGTCGTTAATTTTCATCGGTAATGTTTTAAGTTATAACTGTCACATAACCCCCTCTCTCCCACCCTATCATTTCTTCGTTTTTCTTTATTTTTCTTTCTTTAGAAAACAACATCCCCCTTATATTATCATAAATCAAGCTTTCATCATTACAAATTGTGCCACCCTAATACTCAGTTTGTCAGTATCCCTGTCCTTGTTTAATTTTTTTTTTTTCAAGATTCGCTACATCAAGTACGCAAGCCTACCCATTTTTTATGTTAATGTTTTTGACATTTTTGTGTAGTATATGTAGTTTAATTGTGTATTTACTTGTTTATAGCTTTTTTTCTATAGAAATTTGTTATATGAATGTATGATTTGTACATGTTATAGTTTGTTTGAGATTTTAAAAAATTATATTTGTTTGTCATTTGATGAAATTGAGTTCGATTTTATAACTTATGTTTTTTATAATGAAAGAAATAATGGGTTATTTAATGGGTACATTTCACATTTTGTCAATTTTATTATTAAGTTGAAAATTTCGATAAATTTGGAGGAATTTGAATTTCTGGAGAAAATTGATGATTATTAAAGGGTACCATTAAAATAGATTAAATATGTTTGAATTAAACCAATAATAGCTAATTAATTAGGTAACGATAATTTGTTTAGTTCACATTATTAATTAATACATGTTGTCATCAATATTCTATATAGGATTCATATAAGTAATGGATGATCATTCTTAGATGTATCGAGTTTAACCCAAAGAGTTACACAAGATAGATTATTGTAATGAAATTGAGGGTTTTATTAATTACGTACTATCTAATCTGAAAAATATTAGTAGGGGTGGTATTATATATCTATATAAGAGGTGTAAAAATAAAATGCTCCTTGATATAGATGTCGTTACGATGCATCTTCTATATAAAAAAAGAGGTTCATGAAAAAATACTTATGTTGGTTTACACATGGAAAACCATATGTTTCTTACGAGACCATGGTAGAAAGGATGATTGAATCAACTTCTAATTTTAATAATATGTATGAAGTTGTAGATGATAATAGTAATCCTTATAAGAGTATAATAATGGATATAATAAGAATTAATTTGGCTTATGCAGGTAAATGTTCAAGTGTAGATGAAGAACCACATGTAGATGCAATTAGGTTTCTTAAACTTTTGAAAGATTTCTTCGAACCATTTTATGATAGGTGCATAAATTATTTTAAATTATTATTTGTTTCACATGTGTTCACTATCAAGTCGGATCATTGGTTAAGTGAAGCCGGTTGTGATAGGTATATTAAATGGGCATAAAGCATTTTACCTTAAAGTAATAGGCTGGAAAAAAAACTTTTATATTGCTAAATCCATGATGAAACTCTTTGGCTTAGGATAATAGAAAATTGACATATGTATAAATTTTTGCATGTTGTACTATCATGAAAATACAGATTTTACTGAGTGTAGAACCTGTAGGCATGCTCGATATAAACCTAAAATTAGTAGGGAAGGACTTTCGTCACATATAGAAAGCTGAGATACTTTCTAATTACATCTAAGGTGTAAAGGTTATTTAAGTCTCTAAATATTATTGAGCACATGGCATAACATCATTCATATTATGTGATAGATGGAGTCATGGTGCACCCTTTTGAAGGTAAAGCTTGAAAGTAGTTTAATAGGGTGCATCCTCAGTTTTTAATGGAACCATAGAATGCACATCTTGGGTTATATATAAATGGATTCAATTCATTTGGATAATTTATTGCACCCTAAATTTGTTGGATGGTGAAAAACATGGCTTACAACTTGTCATTGAAGATGTGTGTGAGGCTAGAATCATGCATAATCTAGATGTCATACATACCAAAACGAACGTGTTTGAAAACATATTTAACACGATGATTGACGTGAAAGTGAAGACAAAGGATAACATGAAGACTAGAATGAATATACCTTATTTTTCACTATAAGAATATGGATTTGGTTTATAATAAGACACAAGTCATAAAGCCCAAAGTCAGTTTTGCCTTGGACATTATTGTCTATCAATGGCTTAAAAGTTTGTGTTTTCCTTATGGATATGCTTTGAACATATCTCAATTGGTGAATTTGAAGGATGGAAGATTGTCTAGAAAAAAAAAAAAGATCATGATTTTCATGTCTTTATACAAACTCATTCCATTTACTTACAGGGATTTATTGCAAAAAAGGGTATAAAATGCACTGAAGAAGATCAGTCACTTTTTCAAAGATATATGCTCTAACAAGTTGCATACCAAACACATGGAGAAGCTTAAAATGAATATCGTCTAAACAATCTTTAAATTTGAGATGATATTCCTTTCATTCTTCCTCGACTCGATAGAGCATCTACCTATATATTTATCATTTAAGAAAAATGTTAGAGGTTTGGTCCAATATAGATGAATGTATCCATTTAAAATGTTAGGGATTATATATCAATCCTAAGTAATTTTCTATTGTCTTTTTTTTTTTTTTAATAAAGCATTCATTTATTCAATATTTGTTTAATTTCATATAGATACTTATTTAACCTTAAGAAAAACTCTTGCCTAGTGCATTTGTATCGATTGCATCTCCTACTCAGACTTGGTCAACTAGTCATTCTACGTTTGAGGGTGGTTGTGAAGCTCTTAGGCACGACCAACGAAGTTGTGAAACAAGTGGTTGAGGTTTTGCACCATTAGGTCAGAGATAGGCGAGAGTTTATACCTTCCCTTAGCAGGATGCCCAGGTATCCAACATCATTGTCTTAGGTACACTCTCTATATGTCTTTTTAATACTAGAGTTTTATTTGATATGGGAGCAACTCACTCTTTCGTGTCATCATATTTTGCTTTGAGGTTTAGTATATAACCTAATTTGTTAAAGAATCCCTTATGTGTGGCTACCCCATCAAATAAGGTTATGTTTGGGGGGAATGTTTATATTGATTATGAAGTTGAGGTACATTATAGAAAGTTTTTGGGTGATTTTGTGATTTTAGAAATAGTAGGCTTTGATGTGATACTAGGTATGGATTGGTTTTCTAGGCACCATGCCTCAATTGATTATTAGAATAAGATATTTGTTTTCAAGCCTGATGAAAAGACAGAATTTATTTTTCATGAAGAGGGTTCTCATCTTCATCAAGTATTCTCTTGGCCATCACGAGAAAGATGGTACAAAAGGGTATACAAGGCTTTCTGGCTTATGTATAGGATATGAGTTTGAAGGTTCTAGAGATGGAACAAGTTTTGATAGTTAGGAGTTCATTGATATTTTTCTCAACAACTTACCTGGACTAACTTCTGATAAGGAGATAGAATTCTATATTGATCTATTTTTGGGAACAAAACCAATTTTGTTGGTACGTTATAGGATAACACCAGCAAAATTAAAGATGTTGAATAAATATATTCAAGAATTATTGGATAAGGTGTTTATACATCCAAGTGTGTCTCTGTGTAGAGCACATGTTTTATTTGTAAAGAAGAATGATGGGTCAATAAGGATATGTATAGACTATAGGTAGTTGAACAAGGTCATCATTAAGAATATATGACTTCTTTTTGTAATAATTACAAGGAGCTTAATGTTTCTCAAAGATCGATTTGTGATCGGGGTATTACCAGTTGAGGATTAGAAAGAAGGATATTCCTAAAACTGCCTTTAGGACTCGTCATGGGTATTATGAGTTTCTAGCATTGTCTTTTAGGTTAATGAATGAACCAATGACCTTTATGAACGTGATGAACAAGGTTTTTAGGTCATTTATTGATAGGTTTGTTATTGAGTTATTGATGACATCTTAGTGTATTCAATGAGTAAAAAGCGACATAAAGAGCATTTAAGATTGGTGTTTCAAACTCTAAGAAATCATCAGTTGTATGGAAATTCTTGAAAAATGAGTTTTGGTTGGAGAGTATTAGGTTTCTAGGATATGTGGTATCCAGGAATGGGATAGAGGTTGATCCACAAAAGGTGGAGGCAATTAAATGGTGGCCTAGTGATGCAACCATATTATTCGATAGTTTCACCCACATTTAACTAGTGTTTTGCCTATGTTTTATATATAAAATGCCTTGATATTCTTTATTTTATGTTTTGAAGGCACTTTTGGATGAAAGATGCAAAAAGGAGTAAATTGAAGGTAATTGGCAGATTTGACGTTCAGTCGATATTTTGTGCAGAACGTGAGCTCTAAAGGTCGAAATGAAGTGATTCCAGTGGCATTAAAAAGCTAACATCCATACCTTTCTGGAAATCTAAGGCACGACAATAAAATAAGGAAGAGCATGGAAATCGCAGCTTTCAAAGTCAAATCTCGCAATCTGCCAGTGTTGACCTTCGGTCAATCCGACTTGAATATCTAGAACTAAAAAAATCCAATTGATGCAAACTCAATTGTTTTGGATTCCTGACTCAAAGGCCTATAAACGCTCCAAATTTCAGCCAAAAAATGTCATATGAGGGAGATATGATTTTTCAAAGATGACAACTGAATTCTGCCAGCAAACAGGTTTCGTGAAGAAACGAGTCCAGATTACGTTCCGAAGCATCTAAACCGACATCCAAGTTTTTATTTCAGCAATGTAGCTCCTCTAAGTCAAAGCTTGAAGATTTCATGCAAAGCTATTTCTCCTTTTTTAGGAAAATAGTTATTGAACTACTTAAATGTAAATTGTCTACTTAAGGGAGGACTATTTTGTAAAATAGAGATTAGGGTTTCCTAGCATATAAAAAGAATGAGAGAAGAGAAGGGGGGCAGCCACCCAAGAGGAGAAAAACGCCCCCCTACTCTAAGAAACCCTAAATCATGCATTCTTCCATCTTTTTGATTAGTTGTTCAATAAACATGCAAGGCTAAACTCATTTTCTTGGTTGCAAGGACACGGAAACCTTCGGATTTCAAGAACTGTGAGATCTATTTTACCTTTTCTTTTCAGTTTATATGATGAATATGTTTGTTCTCCTATGCTTATTTTTCCTATGATTGTTTATTTTAATTGCTAGAGCGGACTCTAAGTTATTATTATAGACAATTTATTGCTAAGTTTGATATCAAAACCGGAGTTGTGGTATATGAACTTGTGAAGCAACTGAGTTTAATAATTGTAGCGGATCTATGTTATTAATCTTAGGGAGAACATTCGATCAAAGCAACATAAGCAGACAACTTAGTTGTTAAGATAATGAATTTATTTAGATCTTAAGGCTGCCATTGGATTAAATCATTAGTGTGGACACTGTGATTATTTGTTGGTTAGGGTTAGTTATACGGCAGATTCGTTAATTAACCAACGTTAAGAAAAGATAAAAATTCAGAATATAAACTGGAATTTCGTTTCAAGGATCAGTTCTGATTTCTATAGGTGGATGTGTGATTGCGACCAAGGTTTGTTCTCTTGATAATTTTCTGATTTTATTAAATTTTGTTTGATAGTTTTCTGTTTTATTTTTCTTTAGCCTATATAACATCCAACCCCCCCCCCCCAAATTGCATAACGAATAGCATAAAAATCTGAACTAAATCTTCCTCATGAGATCGACCCCTTGCTTGCTCTATACTATCTTGTGTGTTGTGTTTGAAGCTAGGGTATTTAATTTGTGCGACCGCAACATCACAACAATTTTTGGCGCCGTTGCCGGGGAAGTAATTTTAGTTGATTCTTGTGATTTTACTGTTATTTTTAGTTGCTTTGATTGTTATTTATATTTATGAAAAAAAAAAAAACAGAATTTTTGCTTGCGGCGGTACTGTTCACTTGCGGCAACGGTACTGTTCACTTTGATTGTTTTTTTTTGGTGGAATTAGGTTTTGGAATTAGTTTTAGTTTTCTAACGTAATATTTTCGTACAATTTGCATTTTTTTCGATCTCTTGCGTGGTTGGTTTCTTTTGAGTTTTCTTGATGCTTTATGCCAGTAACCCGTTCTACTAATCAAAGTCAAGTGCAGTTAGATCTCGAAATAGAAAAAACTTTACGCAGGTTACGAAAGGAAGCTCGCCTTAACACCATGGCTAATGCACGACAACAAACACTCAAGGAGCTTGCTGCTCCTAACGTGGAAAATCAGCCATTGTGCATAAACATCGACAATAGTGTAAACTTTGAGCTTTAAATCTGGTTTTATACATTTGCTACCAACATTTAATGATTTTGCAAGAGAAGATCCTCATACTCATCTCAAGGAGTTCCATATGGTTTGTGTTGGCATGAAACCGAATGGAGTTGACGAAGAACAGGTTAAGTTGAAAGCTTTCCCTTTCTCTTTAAAAGGGGCAGCAAAAGCATGGCTTTTCTCCATTCTCCCAGGTTCAATTGGAACTTGGAATGGCATGAAAAGATCTTCCTTGAGAAGTATTTCCCAGCATCTCGAGTTGCCAACATAAGAAAAGAAATATGTGGGATTCGACAATCTCATGGAGAGACACTTTCCGAGTATTGGGAAAGATTTGAGCAACTCTGTATTCAATGCCCTCATCATCAAATACCCGATCAGCTCTCATTCAATATTTCTATGAAGGATTGATACCTACTGACCGTAGTATCATTGATGCTGCAAGTGGAGGGGCATTGGTAGATAAGACACCCGAGGCTGCACGCCAATTAATCTCAAACATGGCAGCCAACTCAAAAAGTTTGGCACTCGTGGAGACTTCGCAAACAAACGAGTAAATGAGGTAAGTATTTCTAACCTTGAGAATAAAGTTAATGATCTTACTTCTCTTGTGCGTTCTTTGGCTTGTGGCAATGTACAACAGGTGAAAGCTTGTAGCATATGCTCCTTACAAGGACATACTTCAGATATGTGCCCAACAATGCAAGAAGATTACATTGAACAAGCTAATGCAGTTGATGGAGCATTTAATGGACAACCTCAGCGTAAGTATGATCCTTTTTCCCACACGTACAATCCTGGATGGAGAGATCATCCTAACCTACGGTATGGGAACCAACCTCAACAAGGCAATCAAGGCCGACAATTCCATCCCATGGATTTCAATCCCAACAGAATTATCAAGCAAGACAGCCCCCTCCATTCACAAACTCCAATGTTATGGGGTCTTCATCCAATGATGATCTTCGTGAGATGATGAAAACTTTGGCTTCTAACATTGTGACTTGCAACAAAATGTCATGTCTTTTCAACAGGAAACAAGGTCAAGTATTCACAACTTGGAGAAGCAAATGGGGCAAGTAGCTTCAAGTGTGGGGAAATTGGAAGCACAAATGAATGGAAAATTGCCCTCCCAAGCATTGAATCCAAAAGAGAATGTTAGTGCGATCATGCTGCGAAGTGGGAAAGAACTTGAAGAGAAAAGGTTAAAACAAATTGAGATGGAGGAAGAAAAGAGATAGAAACTGAATTGAGTACAAAGAAGGAACATCCTCCTTCTCCACAAACTGAAACAAAGACCAACACTCCAAAGGTAACTCCTCACTTAATGAATTCCAGTTTTAAAACAATTCCACCCTTTCCTATGAGTTCTTCTAGGTCAAAGAAAGAGGACAAAGAAAAAGAGATTTTAGAGGTCTTCAAGAAAGTAGAACTCAACATTCCTTTACTTGATGCTATCAAACAAATTCCTAAGTATGCCAAATTTTTGAAAGAGTTGTGTACTACCAAGAGAGCTTTCAAACTGAAAGGTCATGAAATGGTAAGTATGGGTGAAGTTGTATCTGCTGTTGTTCAAAAGAATATGCCTTTGAAGCAAAAGGACCCAGGTGCGTTTACTATCCCATGTGTTATTGGTAATGCTAGTTTTAAAAGGGCCTTGTGTGATTTAGGTGCATCCATTAGTGTTATGCCCAAACATGTTTATGATTCTCTTAGTCTTGAGCCTTTGAATAAAACTAGCATTGTAATACAACTTGCGGATCGAGTTTTGTTTACCCACTTGGTGTGATAGAAGATGTCCTAGTCAAGATTGATAGTTTGATCATTCCATGTGATTTTTATATTCTTGATATGGAACATGACTCTTGTGATTCATCAAACACACTCCTATATTGTTTGGGAGACCATTCTTGAAAACTGCCAATACAAAGATTGATTGTGGTAAGGATACTTTGTCTATGGAAGTAGGAGATGAAAAATTGAATTTAATTTTCATGATGCAATGAAATATCCTTATAGCAATGTTTATTCTATCACATGCTATGACCAAGTTGATAAGTGTGTGCAGCAAGTTTTTGATTTTGATTGTGAGGATGGATTAAGTGTAGCCTTGAGCTATGGCTATGATTTTACCGAGATAGAAAAGATGGAGAGGCACATATGTGTTCCCCAAAATGTGCACGAATTGCTGCTTGCAATCTTTGCAAACTGTTCCCCATGGTAATGTCTTTGTTGATTTAATACTTTCACATAAAAAGCTTTTGCCATCTATTTTACAGGCCCCCGAGTTAGAATTGAAACCTTTGCCCGATAATTTGAAGTATGTATTCATTGGTGAAAACAATACACTTCCGTTATTATAGCAACAGGTTTGACAAATACGCAAGAGGAAAAACTTGTGAAGTTGTTGTGTGATCACAAGACGGCCATTGGATGGACTTTACTGACATCAAGGGCATTAGTCCCTCAATGTGTATGCATCACATACTATTGGAGGACAATGCGAAACCAAGAAGGGAAATGTAAAGGAGGTTGAACCCGCCTATGATGGAGGTAGTGAAAGCTGAAATTTTGAAACTGTTAGATGCAGGAGTCATTTATCCCATCACGGATAGTAAATGGATAGCGCCAATCCATGTGGTGCCCAAAAAGACCGGAATCACGTTGGTGAAAAACAAAAAGGATGAGCTCATTCCTGCTCGCATCTCGAGTGGATGGAGAATGTGTGTTGATTATAGAAAGCTAAATCTTGCTACACGCAAAGATCATTTCCCATTACCATTCATGGATCAAATGCTTGAACGTCTAGCAGGTAAGTCTTTTTACTGCTTTCTTGATGGATATAGTGGATACAATCAGATTGTTATTAATCCTAAGGATCAAGAAAAGACTACATTTACATGTCCATTTGGTACATATGCATATAGGAGAATGCCTTTTGGTCTCTGTAATGCACCAGCAACTTTTCAAAGATGCATGATGAGTACTTTTTCTGATTATGTTGAAAGAATAATTGAGGTTTTCATGGATGATTTCACAGTGTATGGTGATTCTTTTGATAAATATCTAGAAAATTTATCTTTGATCTTGAAAAGGTGCATTGAAACCAACCTTGTCTTAAACTACGAAAAGTGTTATTTTATGGTAGAACAAGGAATAGTTCTTGGGCATGTTGTGTCTTCACGTGGATTAGAGGTTGATAAAGCTAAAATAGACGTTATTTCATCATTGCCTTACCCCTCCTGCGTGAGGGAAATTCGTTCTTTTCTTGGCCATGCAGGTTTCTATCGACGTTTTATCAAAGATTTCTCGAAGATTACAGCACCCTTGTGCAAACTATTAGCTAAAGAAGTGGATTTTGTGTTTGATCAAGCATGTAAAGATGCCCATGATGAGCTTAAAAAGCGTGTCACATCTGCACCTATCATCCAACCACCAAATTGGGATGAGCCTTTTGAGATAATGTGTGATGCGAGTGACTATGCGATAGGGGCTGTCCTTGGGCAAAGAATAGGGAAGAATTTGCATGTTATCGCTTATGCTTCCCGCATGTTGGACGGAGCACAATGCAATTACCATACAACTGAAAAGGAACTTTTTGCAGTAGTGTTTGCTCTTGAAAAATTCAGGTCATATCTACTTGGTACAAAAGTCATTGTTTTTACTGACCATGCAGCTTTAAGGTATCTTTTGAAGAAAAAGGAGTCCAAACCAAGATTGATTAGGTGGATCTTGCTTTTACAAGAATTTGATCTTGAGATTAAAGATAAAAAAGGTGCCGAAAACCATGTGGCTGATCACTTGAGCTGACTAAGGACTAAGGATATACAAACCAAAACAATACGAGAGACATTCCCTGATGAGCAATTGTATGTGTTACATTCCTCTACAAGACCATAGTATGCTGATTTGGTGAACTATTTAGTCACCAAAGAATTCCCAACAGGTTTGTCTACATCCCAAAAAGACAAGTTACGAGCTAATGCTAAATATTATTTTTGGGATACTCCTTATCTGTGGAAATTTTATGTGGATCAAGTAGTTAGGAGATGTGTACTACAAGATGAATTTCATTCCATTCTTACCTTTTGTCATTCTCATTCTTGTGGTGGGCATTTTGGAGCAAAAAGAAGGGCCCACAAGGTACTTGAAAGTGGTTTTTATTGGCCTTCTATTTTTAAGGATGCATATCATTTTTGCAAATCATGTGAAAAATGCCAAAAAACAGGTAATATCACTCATAAGAATCAAATGCCTTTAATGAATATTATTGTAAGTGAAATTTTTTATGTTTGGAGTATTGATTTTATGGGTCCATTTCCTTCTTCTTTTGGCAATCTTTATATCCTTCTTGCTGTTGATTATGTGTCCAAATGGATTGAGGCAAAACCACACGAACTAACGATGCTAAGGTTGTTTTAGATTTTATCAGGACTCATATATTTGACAGGTTTGGAATCCCTAAAGCTATCATTAGTGATCGTGGTTGCTTATGAGAGATTCGGAAGAGATTTGGAAGAGATTCGAAATGATGCTTATGAGAATGCAAGGATTTACAAAGAAAAGACTAAGAGTCTCCATGACCGAATGATTATAAGAAAAGAATTTAATGTTGGGGACAAAGTCCTTTATCATTCGCGTTTGAAACTTTTTCCTGGAAAGTTGCGCTCCCGTTGGATTGGACCCTTTGTTGTTTCTAATGTTTTTCCTTATGGTGCAGTTGAAATTACAAGTTTAGAAACCAACAAAGTACTCAAGGTAAATGGGCATCGTTTGAAACCTTTCTATGAAGGTTGGAAGACAGAACTCACCGCTTCTGTAGAGTTAGCTGAACCAATCTATGAAGAATGAGCATGCCACATGTCAAGCCAATGACATAAAACAAAAGCGCTTACTGGGAGGCAACCCAGCACAAAAAGAAAAAAAAATCAGATTTGCTTTCTTTTTCGTTATCTTTTATTTTTTTGCATTTTAATTTATTTTATGTCATTCTCTTATGTTCCTTTGCTTTTATTTCAACATTGAGGACAATGTTGTGTTTTAAGTGTGGGGGTATTGAGAGAATTTTGGTTTTCTTATTTTAGTTTTCTTTGTTGTTCTTAAAAAAAAAAATTATGTTTGATCTTTTTAACTCCCATTGGTTTTTGAGAATATGAGTATTATTATGAGAATTAATTGAGATAGATGAAGATATAAATCAAATGAAGGAGTATGCATGCAAATTTTAAGGTTTAATTGGTTTAGGGATTGACTTTGAGAATATGCCATGTTGACTTTATAGTGTATACCAATGCAAGCTTTTGAGCCTTCAACATTATATTCTTTGATTGTGCATTCTTTCAATGATATGTATCTCTAGAACTTGCTTCATATCTTGTTGAGATTACATTCGCATTACATATATACATGAAGATGATAAAGGCATTAGGAATTTTAACCACTTGAGCCAAAAAGCCAACCTAAAGCATATTATCCTTAGTGAGCCCCTTTTGAGCTTGTTTATCTTTTCTTTGCTTTATCCATGTATAAGCCTTAACTTTATATATGTTTTCCTTTCCCCTGGCCAAGGATTAGTAGAGCATATACTTGTGATATCTTATGGAATTATGGTTGGAAATTATGTGAAAAGAAAGAAGAAGTGATGCTTGATGAAAATATGGGCAAGTTGCCAAAGGTGAAAAACAAAAAAAAAAGAAAAAAAAAAAGAAAGAAAAGAAAGAAAGAAAGAAAGAAGTGTTCCTTTATGTTCTTAAGATTTTATGTTGAAAGAGCTTGAAATCAAAAGAAGTTAAGCATTGGTGATTAAAGATGGAAAATTTATGTGCTTTGATGGAATATCTTGTTTGAAATATCATTTTTTAGAATGCTCTACTTTCTTTGGTTTGAACCTTCTTTTTTACTCTCTTTTACCTCACCTTAACCTTAGCCCCATTACAACCGGAAATAAGACCTTTTGATTCATGCATTGCTTGTAATATGTTAGTAATGGAGATGAGATTGAAGAGCAAGCTTATGGTAGAACATATTCATTGATTGAATTTGAGAGATTTAAACACATAAGCCCTAAACACGTGAGTGTTGGAGTGTATATCAATGAGAGGACCTATCACTTTGGCATGGCATAGATTTCATTTAAATCCCGACAATTAATTGAGTTTTGAAGTTTGCATGTAAATAAATTCATGAAAATTTATACTCTTTATCCTTCTTAATTGTGTTCTTGTTTATAATGCATATATTCTTGGATATTGATGGGAGATTAGGAGATTGGTCATAATGATTTGATTTAATTTAACTTTGATTTGATTTTACCTATCCTTTCTCGAGGACGAGCAAGAGCTAAGTGTGGGGGTATTTGATGCAACCATATTATTTGATAGTTTCACCCATATTTAACTAGTGTTTTGCCTATGTTTTATATATAAAATGCCTTGATATTTTTTGTTTTATGTTTTGAAGGCACTTTTGGATGAAAGATGCAAAAAGGAATAAATTGAAGGTAATTGGCAGATTTGACGTTCAGTCGATATTTTGTGCAGAACGTGAGCTCTAAAGGTCGAAATGAAGTGATTCCAGTGGCATTAAAAAGCTAACATCCATACCTTTCTGTACATCTAAGGCAAGACAATAAAATAAGGAAGAGCATGGAAATCGCAGCTTTCAAAGTCAAATCTCGCAATCTGCCAGTGTTGACCTTCGGTCAGTCCGACTTGAATATCTAGAGCTAAAAAGTCCAATTGATGCAAACTCAATTGTTTTGGATTCCTGACTCAAAGGTCTATAAACGCTCCAAATTTCAGCCAAAAACGATGTCATATGAGGGAGATATGATTTTTCAAAGATGACAACTGAATTCTGCCAGCAAACAGGTTTCGTGAAGAAACGAGTCCAGATTACGTTCCGAAGCATCTAAACCGACATCCAAGTTTTTATTTCAGCAATGTAGCTCCTCTAAGTCAAAGCTTGAAGATTTCATGCAAAGCTATTTCTCCTTTTTTAGGAAAATAGTTATTGAACTACTTAAATGTAAATTGTCTACTTAAGGGAGGACTATTTTGTAAAATAGAGATTAGGGTTTCCTAGCATATAAAAAGAATGAGAGAAGAGAAGGGGGGCAGCCACCCAAGAGGAGAAAAACGCCCCCTACTCTAAGAAACCCTAAATCATGCATTCTTCCATCTTTTTTGATTAGTTGTTCAATAAACATGCAAGGCTAAACTCATTTTCTTGGTTGCAAGGACACGGAAACCTTCGGATTTCAAGAACTGTGAGATTTATTTTACCTTTTCTTTTCAGTTTATATGATGAATATGTTTGTTCTCCTATGCTTATTTTTCCTATGATTGTTTATTTTAATTGCTAGAGCGGACTCTAAGTTATTATTATAGACAATTTATTGCTAAGTTTGATATCAAAACCGGAGTTGTGGTATATGAACTTGTGAAGCAACTGAGTTTAATAATTGTAGCGGATCTATGTTATTAATCTTAGGGAGAACATTCGATCAAAGCAACATAAGCAGACAACTTAGTTGTTAAGATAATGAATTTATTTAGATCTTAAGGCTGCCATTGGATTAAATCATTAGTGCGGACACTGTGATTATTTGTTGGTTAGGGTTAGTTATACAGCGGATCCGTTAATTAACCAACGTTAAGAAAATATAAAAATTCAGAATATAAACTGGAATTTCGTTTCAAGGATCAGTTCTGATTTCTATAGGTGGATGTGTGATTGCGACCAAGGTTTGTTCTCTTGATAATTTTCTGATTTTATTAAATTTTGTTTGATAGTTTTCTGTTTTATTTTTCTTTAGCCTATATAACATCCAACCCCCCCCCCCAAATTGCATAACGAATAGCATAAAAATCTGAACTAAATCTTCCTCGTGGGATCGACCCCTTGCTTGCTCTATACTATCTTGTGTGTTGTGTATGAAGCTAGGGTAATTAATTTGTGCGACCGCGACATCGCAACGTGTAGGTTAATGGGTATTATGAGTTTCTAGCATTGTCTTTTAGGTTAATGAATGAACCAATGACCTTTATGAACGTGATGAACAAGGTTTTTGGGTCATTTATTGATAGGTTTGTTATTGAGTTATTGATGACATCTTAGTGTATTCAATGAGTAAAAAGCGACATAAAGAGCATTTAAGATTGGTGTTTCAAACTCTAAGAAATCATCAGTTGTATGGAAAGTTCTTGAAAAATGAGTTTTGGTTGGAGAGTATTAGGTTTCTAGGATATGTGGTATCCAGGAATGGGATAGAGGTTGATCCACAAAAGGTAGAGGCAATTAAATGGTGGCCTAGAATGACTACAGTATTTGAGATAAGAAGCTTTCTTGGTTTAACATAATACTACATGAGGTTCTTGGAGAATTTTTTATGAAATTTTACTTTGTTGACTAAGTTGACACAAAAACATGTCAAGTTCCAATGGTCAAAAGAATATAAAAAGAGTTTTCTAAAGTTGAAGGAAAAGTTAATTACAGCTCCGATTTTGACAGTACCTTCGGGTTTGGTGGTTTTACTTTGTACTGTGATGCATCTAGGATTGGATTAGGTTATGTTTTGATGCAAAATTACCCAACACACGATTTAGAGATGGTTATGGTATTGTTTACCCTTAAAATTTAGAGATAGTACTTGTATGGGGAGACATGTGATATATTTTCAAATCGTAAAAGTCTTTAGTATATCTTCTAGTAGAAAGATTTGAATTTGAGACAGGGAAAGTGGATAGAGTTGTTAAGTGATTATGATTGCACGATAAAGTATCACCCAAGCAAGGCGAATGTTGTTTATGATTCCTTGTGCAGAAAGTCTATTGGTAGTTTGGCTCATATTTAAGAGGTGAGGAGACCGTTGATTAAGGAGTTACATGGGTTGTTGGATAAAAAGGTCATTTTTATATTGGTGAATTGGGAGCATTGTTGGCTCATTTTCAAGCTATGTCAGACTTGGTAGACCAGATTAAAGTAGCTCACATAGAGGATGAATGGCTATGTAAGATTCAAGATGAGTTGGAGTTAGGAATGGCTCCGGGTTTTGTTGTTAGTGAGGAAGTTATGTTGAGATTTGGTTTTAGGCTACGTGTGCCTAAGGTGGATGGTTTGAAAAGAGATGTGATGGAATAAGTACACCAAACTACCTATACTGTACATTCTAGTTTTAACAAGATGTATAGAGACTTAAGACAATGTTACTAGTGGAATGGTATGAAGAAATACACTATCAAGTTTATATCTCGATGCATGACCCGTCATAGGGTTAAGGGTGAGCATCAGAAACCACTAGGGCTTTTGTAGCCATAGTTGATTCCTGAATGGAAAAGGGAGAGGATTATTATGGATTTTGTGTTAGGTTTGCCTAGGATTCAAGAGGGTTACGATTCGATTTGGGTGATAGTTGACCATTTAACCAAGTCAGCTTATTTCTTGCCAGTAAAGGTGGCATATGGGTTTGCAAAGCTGGTTGAAATCTATGTTAATGAGATCGTGAGGTTGCACGATGTGCCGATCTCAATCATGTCCGATAGAGGTCCATAGTTCACTTCTCAGCTTTAAGTAAAGTTTCAGGAAGTCTTGGGGACTCATATTCAGTTAAGTACTACTTTTCATCCTTAGATCAATGAACAATCTAAGATGACTATATAGAGTTTTAAGAATATATTGAGAGCTAGTGTCATTGATTTTAGGTCAGATGGAGTAAGAACTTGTCTTTGGTGGAGTTTGCATATAACAATAGTTATCGGACGAGCATTAATATGGCATCGTATGAGGCTTTGTGTGGCCGAAAGTGTAGATCACCTGTATGTTAGTATAAGGTTGTTGAGGGAATATTGATAAGTTCCGAGTTAATATAGATTACTTCAGATAAGATTAAGGTGATCTAAGATAAGGTTCAAACAACTCAGGATAGTCAAAAGAATTACAAGGGTAAAAAGAAGTGTAGTTTGGAGTTTTTATTGGGTTACGTGTTCCTGAAAGTCTCTCTGACTAACAAAATATTTAGATTTGGAAAAAAGGGAAGTTTGAGTCCCATGTTTATAGGGCCTTTTAAGATTTTGAAAAGAGTAATGGTAATGGCATACCAACTTACCTTGCGACCTCATTTGTCCTCTATACATTTGGTGTTCCATATTTCCATGTTGAGAAAGTATTTGTCTCATCTATGTTATGTCTTGGAGGATCAGTCGATTGAGGTGAGGGAGGATATTTAATACAAAGTCCACTTAATGGAGATAGTGGATCGACAAGTTATGAAGCTTCGGTTGAAGGATATCGCATCAATTAAGGTGGTGTGGTGTGGACACCCATGCGAAGAAGTGACATAGGAGCTTAAGGCGGAAATGCGTAACAAGTATCTATACTTGTTTGATTTTAATGGTAACACATATTTTCTTAAAGTTTAAATTCGAGGACAAATTTTGGCCTAACCCCAAGTCATCCCAAACCCAACCTAAATTAACCTAGGTATATAAAGAAAAGTTGTAAAAGAATTATTTCTCTCTCTTTTTTTTTCTTATGGCTATAGCGACCCTCCCCTCATCAAACCAAGGATTTCAGTTTTTGATCTTTACTTTTTGGTTCAAGAAAGGTGAAAGTAACAAGTAAGTGTTTCCCTTCTATATTATATTTTTATTTTTGGGGTGTTTATGGAAGGATCAATGAAGAAGTTAGGGTTTTGTTATAATTTTGATGATTGTTAGAACTTGGAGTTATAATTGTTGTAATAAGGTGTTAAATGACATAAATTGAACTGTTAGGATGTTAAGCATGATCGGTTTTGATGAACAAGTCGTTTGTGTTTTTTGGGTTCTATAAATTTTAAACTGGAGGGATATAATATATGTGTGTGTGTGTGTGTGTTTCTTTATTTCTAAGTATTGTTCTTGATTTTTCACTCGCATTCTATTAAATCAAATTATACTCGATATGACTTTCATTTGTTTAAGATATTCATGCGAATAACTATTATGTATTGATATCGGTATGCTTGTCAGAAACCTTATACTAACAGGGAATATTTAGTCTTTGTGCACATTATATCTATGTACCTAGCTAGTGATCTCGCCATAGTGGTCATCTTTAGGTGTTTCTGATTTCTGACATGTATTCCACTACCTTATGTTAATATGCTTAGTTATGTTCTCTTATTTATATATTATCACAATTGATGACTCATGTTCATAAATAGTTAAAATGTACATTAAATATTATTCTCTCATTAAGTTGGTTAAACTCACCCCTCCATTTAAAATATTTTCATGTTCTTAGTTTTCGTTAGCAGGTTAACCTTGACTAAGAGTTCATGTTTTCTTTATTTTTTGGTTGACATGCCTTACTTGCTTCCACGAGGCTTTCTTTTTAGTTTGATTTGATGTCTTAGATGCTCCACTATTACACTATTTTATTTAAAGTTTGGATTTTGCTATGTAATAAGTATATGGATTATCATTTTTTTTTAATTGATGATGAGAAGTTTTGAACTCTTATTGATTTATTTCTTTGAACAATATCATATTTTGAAAGTTATGAAATCTTGCATGATTTAATATAGTTTTGATTTTATGATATGTATGTTTTGAGGTTTAGCGCAGGTGGGATGTCCTCACGACATCGCTTTTGCCTTACCGGTCACGAACTTGGGGTTCGGGTCGTGATAGATATAGTGATAATGTTATTATTTTTTTAATCAAATTTGTTTGGATGGCAAAAAGAAGGTTAGTAGGGATAGATACGAATAAGAGCGTTGCTAGTTCTTCTAGAAACATTTCTGACGAGCATGAGTCATTAAATGCCAACCATGATAAGGTACCTTGGCACCATCTTTGAATTCAGGCTCATTGAGTGTGAGGGTGACTCATAGAGGGGGTGTCCTTTCTGAACAAGATATATACATTTAGAAGTATATTGCTCAGTAGAAGCATAACCACAACATATAAGTTTGTTTTTCTTTTCCTGTATGATAAAAAAAATAAACAATAATAGATAAAGTTTGAATAATTAATTTTAATGAATGAATGGAAATTTAGGTTTATAAATTTTAAGGTTGCTCACACAATAAAATCATCAATTGAATTGACTTTATTTCAATGGAGTCAGGTTTCTAAAAATCATAAATGGAAGCTTATAATTGATGCTTGGTTTAAAAAGTTCAAGGTTAATATATAAATAATCAACAATTTTTTAAAATATTTTATTTAATTAGTTTTTTTAATTTTAATAAACTAAATATTTTTTGAAATGACGTGTAAGGTAAAATTTTATTGGGAGGAGGCTGACAACAGTATGGCTAGGAGAGTGTGGGAGAATCACAATATCATTATATAAGATTGAATTCAAATTATGATATTTTATAAAATATTAAAATTTTAGTTTTCGTTATCTTGTTCAATTTTTTTCTATGAATCAAGTGCGTGATTTCTAGTATGAGGCCTAAAATAAAGCAAAGAATTATGCAAAAGATAAAGGTCTTCTAAGGTGGGAGGACATGGCCATATGGAAGAATTTTAAACCTTCGCACATCTTGTAGCGTATCTAGGATGCTTATATCCAGCACATGGTGTTAGGGTATTTCTGGAGGTGGTTATAGTCTATTTCAGAGAACCAAACCAATGAGATTCACGGTTCCATGGCCATGCACGCTAGCAAAACCATTCCATTCGTTTCACATGCAAAACGAATGGTAAGATTTTGTTTTATATGCTTTTTTAATTGTTTTATTAAATGAAAATGTTTAACTAATAGTAGCTTCTTTTTGCAAGTTACAATGCTTAGGCATGATCTAAAATTGATGAAGCTTTTTTTAAAACTCACATGCATAAGGAGAACATATAAAAAGGGGTACAACAACTCGTGGATAGTCAAGCCAAGAAGTTCATGGTAAGTAGAATTTGAATATTTTTTTAAGTTATTTTTTTTATATTTGTTGACTTGTTTTTTTATCAAACAAATAACACCCGATTGCATGAAAGATATGGGGACGATCCTTCAACCAATCCAAAAATCCATTCAGATTTTTAAATGAGGCTGGATCAATCGGCGAACCCGATAGAAATCAGGTTTATAGTATCTCTAACACTATGACCAAGGATATATAGGCAGACCGTAATGTCTTAACCATTGAAATATCGCAATCCAGATCGAGCCAGCAATTATATGCCATCCAAGTGATCATACGAGAAGAGGTTCAAGCTAACATGGCCTACCTTAGTGCTAAGATGACCCAATTTAGGGCTAAGACAGACAAACTAAGGGATAAATTTAATGTCATCAAGCAGTTGTTGACAGCTCTCACTAGTACTTGTACTCGACCTCGTCGCCCTTATAGTTCTAGCGAAGATCTACCTTTGTCTTCTCCTTCAACTTTTGTCCACTAGATAGATAAATTGTATTTAATAATATTTTAAATTTAATAATACAAATTTTCCTTTTGTTTTATTTTTTTAATTGTATTGTTTGTTTTTAACTTTTTTAAAATAATTATATATAACACCTACAAAATTTGAAATACTAATAGAATTACTGACTGACTAAGTCCCTCGGAGAGTTTCAAATAGTTGGAAAAAAATTACAGGTCTTACCACTACTAGATGTAATTCTTTGATGGATTAATTCTGTCAATAATATGTATATAATCATTGATGAATTTACCAATGGTTTATTTTGTCATTAATATGCCATAATTACCTATAGATTTATCAAAGGAATTATTGTTGGTAAATTTTTTTGTTTGGAATGATAATCTCATTAGCAAACCCCTCTATGATTATATTACTAGCAGAATAAAAATCACTTCGATGACATGTTTATGTTTGTAATTCCATCAATAATTTTATTTTTTATGGAACCTAGAGAAAGAAACTACAAAAAAACTTGTATTAGCTAAAGAAACTACAAAATGCTTTTCTGAAATTAGCTATTGTATAGAAGAATCTTGTATTTATATCTCCTAGCTTGCACCGGTTTTGTCTTGACTTTTATCACCAAATGACTTCCACATTTTTAATTACCCTTCTACTTCAAGTTCTTTATTTCGCTTTGCAAGTCCAAGAGTCTATTATCCTAATTTCCAAATATCGAGCAATTTCAAGTCAGAGAATTCTTAGTCAGGTAATTCATAAACTTAAATAAAAATTTTAGCCAAGTATTTCTTAGTCCATTATGAATTGATTACAATTTATAATATATTTTAGAGAACTCCGTAAGCTTAATCAATTTTCTATGCAAATAAATTAAATATTTAGGCCAATTGTACAATATTTAAGTCCATATTTTTTTATAAAATAATTTATGACAAAAACTCAAAAAGTCTATAAAACAATTTTTATAAAAAATAATTTAGGTAAAACAAACTCTCCTTTACAAATAATATGATTTGATATGATTGTTTTTGAAGTTTCTTCTATGTGAATCTTGAGTTTATCTATTTTATTCAACTCCATCCATAACTTTATATGAAAATGCTATGTTTTGTTATAATTTTGCATTGTGTTAAAACGTGTTTTTAAAAGTTCATTTAAGCTTTTTAAAAAAAAATATATCATTTTGATCTTCAAATCTCAAGGGCTTTCGAATAATTTTGATATATATATATATATATATAACATCAAATAGTCAAACACAAAGTCAGTGATCATATTCATTTAATAACCATTAACAGTTGGAGAAAAAACATAAATAAATCTAAGCTTAGGAGTTATGAATTTTTAAATACGTACACGTGTTTTAAACAACATGGTAAATTATTCATCTTATAATTAGAAAAAAGACAGAGAGAGAGAGACTAAGCTTAGGAGTTATGAATTTTTAAATACGTACACGTGTTTTAAACCACATGGTAAATTATTCATCTTATAATTGGAAAAAACAGAGAGAAAGAGAGAGAGAGAGAGAGAGATTCACTAACATCATTTGAATTTCTAGATAACAATAATTAATAATATTTCCTATAAGAAATTTAATTGAATTTAGTTTATAAGAGATTTTAAGAGAACTGGTTAAATATATATAATTTTAAAATTTATATAATGAACAAAATATGTCAATTCGTTATAGTTAAATAGCACATAAGTATGCACTTGTCTAAATTTGATGTCTGTAAAATATCTCCACATCATCGCATTACTTAATAATGGTCATCTAGGATGGCCAAATATTGACTAATTCTCAATCGAATGCAGTTCACCATCATCATCATTTCTTAGAATGTGATTGATTTTTATTCTCAAATAAGACTCAAAATAATGAGGTAAATGTTCAAATTTCTTTAATAATATAAGCCTCATATATCAAAGTCTCAATATGTGTTTTGTTTTTAATATTCTTCTTAAGGTGAACAAGTATCGGCATACAAGTAATTAGAAATGAATAACTATAAGTTTTAAAAAAAAAATGAAATGGTCAATTACTTAGGATACATATAATCCCTAACATCTCAAATAAATACATCAATTTGTACTATATAGGACCTCTAGCTTTTGCATCATATGTTAGATAAATGGGCAGATGCTTCATTGAGTCGGAAAAAAAAATCATTTCAAGTTTGTAAATTGTCTTAATAATATTCATTTCAAGCTACTACATATGTTGGGTATGCAACTTACTCAAACAAATATCTCTAAAAAAGTAATTAATCTGTATCAATGCATCACATATCCCTCTTGAAAATAAATCCTTATAAGTAGTTGGAATGAGTATTTGCATAAACACATAGTAGTCATGACTCTTCATTCTATACAATCTTCATTCCTCTAAATTTACCAATCTAGCTAAGTTTGAAGTATATACATTAGAAAATCAGAGACACTTAATCCATTCGTAGACAAGATATTGTGCATCCTTGTGTAAGATGAAAGTGGCTTTGAGCTTCGCAACATGAAACCCATCATTAATCAACTCCTTTCAAGTAACATATTTTACATCCATTCAAGGATCTAATCTTAACTGGCCTCACTTAACCTATAATCTGACTTGATAGTAAACACTAGTGCAATTGCTGATAATATACTATGATAATGGTTCATCAGAATCTTTCAAAAGTTCAAAAAACTTAGTTGTATCTACATTTGGTTCTTAATCTAAAGGGATGTCATATGAACCTTCACCTGAATAATTTTGATTTATTTTCATTGTATCCATCACAATACTCTTATAAGAATTACGGTTATCATTCACAAACTCTCGTAAGTTACTAGAAGCTAAAGTTGGATTTGAGTCAACCATCCATTATAATATAGTTTCGTAAGAAACACGGGATTTTTCGTGTGAAAATCAATAGAAGTATTTATTGCAAAACCTTTTTTTAAATAGATGTATCATCATAATATTTTTATGGTGAAACTTTTATTTTTTCACTTCATACATAGATTTCTAATTTCACCCCACTAATAGTTTTCGAATTAATTAAACCTTCATCTCCTTTAAGATAATCTTGCATATACAACTATTCTATTGAATTTTCATATATTCAATAATGATTATTCATTACTTATAAAAACCTGTGTAGATTAACAATGACATTTTTTTATAAAAAATATATTTGCAACCCAATAATTGATTATCAATTCCAGAAATTCCATTCTCCATCAAAATATGAACTAAACAATAAAATTAAAAACAAATTATTGGTGCCCAACTAAGTATCCATCATTTATTTAATTCAAACTTATTCAACTTAAATTAATACATTTTAATTATTATCAATTTCATAAAAATCATTTTTTTCCTAAATCTCTAACTTAATAATAAAATTAATAAAATATAATTGGTACCTTTTATTTCTTCGATTATAACACACCTAAGTTATAGAACCAAACTCAATTTCATAAAATGACAAATAAAATCAATTTCTCTCATATCCTAAACAAACCCTAACATGCAAATCATGTATTAATATAATAAGATTATCTAGAAAAAAGTTGAAAAGCACTTAAATATACAAGCGAACAATAAATACTACAAACACATTTCAATAAATTAACTTAAAAAATAAAATGGGTTACATAAGAATATGGTTGAGTTTACTAACTTGGTGGTGTAAAAGTTAACAATACATGAAATCAAGAGACAAAGGTTGACGTTATTGACAAATGTTGGTTGACACTAATGGGATCAAGTTGCTGGATTTGCATGAGGGTTGTTGGAATATGAAGAGAATTGAAGAGGGGGGGTTTTGTGGTTTTTAGAAAATAAAGAAATGAAAGGAAATCGACAATTGTCGACTTTTAAAACATTTAAAATCTTCATCAAAAACTCCATCAAAACTTTCATTGACATTATTGACGTGTCAAGTTTTTGATGAAATTATTGTTAAGATTTTTATTTTTTTCGATTCTGTAGCTATTTCTGTCAGAAAGTACCGACAAAAAACTTTTGTTGTTATTTCAATAACAAATTATTGATATATTATTTTCATTGATGTTTCCATTGTTATTTGCTATTTTATTGGTAGTGTATATAAACGGTTCAAACTTTATTCCTACAATGAATAATTGAGAATTACAACATCATAATTTATCAGCTTAAGATTAATCTGCCTATGAGTCACATATTCGATCAACACGAGGGCATTTATGAAGCATGTAGTGAAAAAAACCCTAAGACCTCAAACCAACTATTATGTAGAGATATATAAAAGACAATCATAATTAATCACACAAAAGCATATAGAGAACTTACATGGTTCAACTTTAGGCCTACTCCATGGGCAAGACGATAAAAAAAAATTTATTATAAGAAAATAGAAGATTACAAGGTGTTACACAAAATTGTTATCTCATCAAAAATCTCAAAGTAACCTAAAACTCACATCTTCTCTTCTCTCTATAACTACCAAAGTGTCGAGAAAATAGACACTTATAAATAAACTTTAACCCAAAAAATGACAACTTTAGGCTTATATTTGAAATAAGTATATAAGTATTTATTTTCTCACTTTGACTTATAATTCAAGACAAACCCAACAAATCTATATATCTTAGTTTAAATTGAGCCAACTTACAAAACTTGAACTTCTCTTTGATTTCCTCCACCAAGCATCTATAAAGTACTACACAAAACAATTAAGTTCAAGCAATGCTTGAACTTGACTATAGAGATAGGCTTTGTCAACTTGTTTATATGGTTCTCAATTATAATAATCTTCTTCACTATTACAATACCTTGTGACATGATATCTAGAATGAAGTGATATCTCATATCAATATATTTGGTCTTTTATGGCATGATTCTTGGTTAAATAAATAGCATTCTAGCTATCACAATATATAACAATCAACTCATATGACAAACCAAAATTATCAACGAAACTTTTCGACTATAAAATTTCTTTCATTATCTTTTTTAATGTCATATACTCAGTCTCTATTATAGACAAGGCAACAATGAATTACAAAATTATTTTCCAACTAATGACACACCAAGAAAGTAAAAATATAACCTATCAACGATCTTTTCCTACTCAAATCACTAGCATAATCTAAATTTACAAAGCCTTTAATACCACCTCTAGTGCTACCACCTTCATCATATACCAAACCACCTCTAAGATAACAGAGTATTCATTTCACGGTCTACTAGAGGACTTTACCAAGATTTTTTATAAACTTGTTGACCACGCTAACAATATTTGAAATGTCTAGAAGAGTACAGACCATAGCATGGATAGTGCTTTCAATTGCACTAGCATATAAAACATTTGACATGTCCTCATTTTTTTTTTTAGTTTCTGGCAACAATATTGAAGATAACCTAAAATGGTCCGCAAATGTAATACTCACTGAAATGTAGTCTTGCATACCAAAACACTCAAGTACCTTCTCAATATACTTTCTATGTAATAAGTACAACTTGTTAACGCTTCAATCTATGTACATCTCTATACCTAAAATCTTCTTAGCTACACCCAAATCCTACATCACAATTCACCACTCAATTGATCATTTAAAATATCGATCTCAGACATGTTCTTGGAGATAATCAACATGTCTTAAACATATAACAAGTACACAGATAAAACACATAGGTTTTCTAAAAAATACACAACTATCATAGTCATCCCTAGAGTAACCATATCCAAACGTAAAAATATCAAACCACTTATACCACTGTCTTAGTGACTACTTCAACCTATATAATAACTTCTTCAATAAGCACACATGGCATTCCTTATCTTGAGTAATGAAACCCTATGGTTGATGCATAAATCATTTCTTTAGCTCACCATGTAGAAAAGTTGTTTTGAAATCCGACTGCTTAAGCTCCAAGTAAACAAAACAACCATAACAAGCAATATCTAGATAGAATTATACTTCATAACTAACGAGAACACTTTATTGAAGTCAAAACTTTCTCTTTATGTAAAGTTCTTAGCAACTAGGTGTGCTTTAAACCTTCAATCCTCAACCTCTGGAATTTCATCTCTCCTCTTGTAGAGAGACTCAATCTCTTCATTCATATCAATCATTTATTAAGAAGGTTCTTTGTAAGAAATTACCTTTTTATAAGAACAAAGCTTATGATCATCAAGATTCTCTATAACATTAAGGTAAAATCAACTAAATCGACATAACCACAGTTAAACAGTGCTTTTATCTATCATTTTTTATTTTCTTGTAGCAATACTATAAGGTTGTTCTTTAAATGCATTTTTAACAACAATATCATACACCATTTCATTAATAGATTTAACTGGAACATCTTTCAACACTATCACTAAAGCTCTAACCTTAAGCTTTACCTATTTTCTAGTACCCTAGTCCATCTCAACATCAATATTGGTTAACTCGTTTTTCTTCCAAACATAGTAAACTCATTAAATGTCACGTCTAGATTAGTAATAAACTCAAGTGACTTGTTATCAACACATAAAAACTGATATCCCTTCACTCTAGATGCATAACCTAAGAATATGTATTTCCTTACTCTAGGCTTAAGTTTATCTTCCTTAACATGAGCATAAGCAGGACAACCAAATACTCTTAGTTAGAGTAATCAGTAGGAGAAGTCATACCTCATATGGAGTCTTCAACTCTAAAATTATTAATGGAGATCTATTCACTAAATAACAAGTCATGTTAACTTCTTTAGCCCAAAAGTGATTTGACATTTCAGCTTGTGAAAGCATATAATGTGCTCTTTTCAAGAGTGTTCTGTTAATACGTTTTGCAATTCTATTTTGTTATATTGTATTCTTGACATTATGATGTCTAAAAAATCCTTCAGAACTCATCAAACTCACATAAGAAAATTTTGAAACCATTATTAGTTTTTAAGTATTTGATCTTCTTATAAGTCTACTTATTAATCAAGGCTTTCCATTACTTGAATATGATAAACACATTACTTTTTATCTCAAAAAAAAATACACTTAGACTTTGCTAAAGTAGTCATTAATAAATATTAATAGATATTATGCTACAACTTTTGATATAATAGGAGAAGAACCTTAAAGGTCAAACTGAACATAATCTATAATGCCCTTGGTACAATGAATAGTTATATTGAATTTGACCCTATATATTTTACCATAAATACAATGCTCATAAAAATATAAGTTATCTATTTTTATACTATATAGTAAATCTTTTTTACTTAACTCTATCATCCGTTTTTCCTACTTATATCTCTTAGCCACATTGGTGATAACTAAGTAGAAGCAATATTTGAATCAATCATAGATGATACATAAGCTAAATTAATAATTTTTGAACCTTAAAGATGACAAAGGTTATTAACTAGCTTTCATTTCATCATGAAAAAAGCACCTTTACAAACTCTTAGAACTTCATATTTAGCAGAATAACCATAACTTTGGAAATCAAGAAGAGTCAAAAAATCAAATTCTTCATCATCTTTGGAATATATTGAACCTCTATTGTTCTAATAATTTCATCATACATTCTAATTCAAATAGTACTCACACCAATAATAGAAAGTTATTTGTTGTCCCTTAATGAAACAATATCATTGACAACTTTATAAGTGTAAAACTAGCTTTTATTGGGAAAAATATGAAACCTTCAAGCAGAATAAAAAATTCACTCATCACCTAAACCATCAACAAGCATAGCCTGAACATTTTTAGCTTTATTGGAAATTTTTCCTTTGCTAGCAATATTTTCAACTTTGAAGGTTTCCTCATTCTTTCTCTTGTCTTTCTGCTTAGGACAATTCTTCTCAAAATGCTTTACTTCATGACATTCAAAGCATTTAATTTTTTTTTACCTCGATTTTGATCTAGACTTCTCTTCACTACCCGAAACCTTATTATTTCTTTTTCCCCTCGTAACCAAAACCTTTGTATTATCATCATTATGACTCTCTAACACTCATTTTTTTAGCTTCCTAGAGTTTAAGAAAGCTTTGACATCTTCTAAACTAAAATTATTCTTTTTATAGAAAAGTATCAACAAAATATTCATAAGATGGAGGTAACAAACATAATAAAATCAAAGTTCAGTCCTCGTCTTCAACCTCAACATCAATATTTTGCAAATCTAAAATTACTTTATTGAATTCACCAGGATGGTCTTTAATAGGCATATATTATTTCATCTAGTGAGTATACAGTTGATGCTTCAGACACAATCAGTTCATTAGGGATTTGGTCATGTAAAGATTTTCCAACTTTGTATCTTGAACAACCCCCCTAAAAACTTCATCAAACAAACAAAGCAAAACAGCAATATGTGTCCTTTCCATAAGATCTTATTTATCCTCATCATTTATCCTTTTAGGCAAACTATCTACACTTTTTAATGCCTTAAGTAGACCTTGTTGAACTAACAAGGCATGCATCTTAATACACCATATATTGAAGTTATTTCTACCATTAAATTTCTTTATATCAAACTTCATTGTTGACGTTACTTTTGTCGCCATTACAAAAGCCAATTGATAAAAAGCAAGCTCTAATACTAGTTTGTAGCGGAAACCCTAAAACCTCAAACCAATTGATAAGTAGAAAAATATAAAAGATAAGCACAATCAATCACACAAGAGCACACATGAAATTGACGTGGTTAGACAACTTAGACCTACTCCACGAGTGAGACGATCATGAAAATTCACTATAAAAAAATAGAAGATTATAAGGTGTAACACAAAATTGCTCTCATTCAAAATCTCAAAGTTACCCAAAACTTATTTTTTATCTCTCGTAACCATCAAAATATAGAGAACAGAAACACTCACAAATAAATATTAATCCTAAAATATGACAACTTTAAAGTCATCATATAAACTAAGTAAATTGATTTATTTTTTTCTACTTGAACCCACAATTTAAGATAATCCCAACAAAACATCTATTTCATAATAATAAGGTACTATTTTTACATGGTCCTCCACTCATTTTCAATCGCTACTTTTACCACTGTTTGTCCTGGAACTTCAACGTCTATGGATTAAAATTTTACAGGCCTATACATATCTACTATTGCTGGGCTACAGATTGTACTACTGAGGTAAGTATTATTTCGGACACAGATTTAACAGCTTTTCGCCCAAGTAGGTACTTAACAAAGCCCAGGTCCAGATCTTGAAAAACGTAAAGAGTTCATCATGTTTCGACGAAGTTAATCTTATAACCATCTTCTTTTCGCCTACCCGACACTGCCACACGTAATGCATATCCATGGTAATAGCTTTCATATCCATGGTAATGCATAAATCTGTCAGCAAGGTAACAAGGACAAAAGACAACATTTCACTGCTGGCTACTACGCCTCAAGGACATGTTTTCCCGTTCACGCATCGAAGGCTACACTGTGTAGGAAGCACATTTAGTGGCGATCCATGGAAGATCCTAGCAGTGAGGGTGCCTACCCCCACAGTGGCAGAGGAAGCACATTTTGTGGCCATCCATGAAAGATCCTAGCAGAAGACTAGCTGCACAACCTAGCTAGTTAGTCACTTGACAGTTCCTGTATACTCAACTGATTTGGAAGGACAAAGCCTCGTATTCCTGTGAAAGAGGGACAGGTGGGCAAACAGACTATTTCCAAGATCACTTTAGTTAAACAATGTGGAAAATTTCATACTGATGGGTTTTTTGTTTTAATGTTTTTAAAAATAATTAATTTTTATTATTTTCATATTATTTTAATGTATTGATTTCATAAATAATTTTTAAATAATAAAAAAATATAATTTTAAAAATTTAATGCGCATCATTTTTTTAATGCAAGTTTTGACCCTCTCATATGGTTATAAAGTTAGGTACAAGTTTTTAAATCATATAAATTTAAATTTGAACTTGTTTTAATTTAAAAATATAAAAACAAAACCCTTTAGAAAGCCATTTTGAAGCTTAAAAAACATTACAAAACTTATTATTTTTCCCTTGATTGGCCAAATTATATAGCTTTGTTTCAAGGATAAAGATGTTTTTACCATAAGACATATTAGTCATTACAAAAATAAATAGAGGTAAATAGTTTTTTTGCATTTTGATTGTACAATGTAATTATTTTATTACCATTAAAAGCAAAATACATTAAACTTTGGTTATGAAGCTTTTTAGTATTTGACTTAATTTTAAAACAGTTAAGTTACTTCATTGTCCTTGTAATTTAAAAAGTTTTGTCTTTGATTTAGAAATTCTTTTATCTTTTACATTTTGTTATTTGATAGTTATTAAGTATTATTAGGGGCAACATGGTAATTTCATAAATAAATAAAAAATTAGAAATGTGTGAACAATATCTGCTATTTTTGGACAGCACAGTGTCATCTGGTGTCCCAAACCTTGCTTTTAGGGCGACAACCAAAGCATCTTGGTGTCTTTTTCATGTATAAACAGTGCATGTGGCATAATTATTACCTTTTGGTGCCTGTAGCCTTTTGTTTTTTTCTCTTTCCCCCTTTCCTACTCGATTTTCATGCTAGCTTTAAAAAAACCAAATCAAACCTTGAGGTTTGTTATCCTTAAGATTTCATCCATATTCTCTTTCTTATCATTTTTTTATATAGAATCATTTATGAAAAAATAGATTTTTTTTTTAATTTTATCAACAATGGATTTTTTAATGTCGGATTTGGTTTTTATTTTTTTTTTATTAAAAATGGTTTTTGAAATTATTTTTATATATATAATTTCATCATTCTTGAGTTTTTTTTTTTCTTATGAAATCTAATCTTTATTTATTGCTATTTTTTACCTTGCAAGATTTTTTTAGATTGATTTTTTTTAATTTAATTTTACAATATTTCATTGATTAGGTTTTTAGCTTCTTAATTGAGCCCAGATCTAAAATTTAATAGGTTGCGGGTTTAAAAGATTAATCTTAATTTATGAAGTTGACATTAATTTTATTGATTTTTTTTTAACTTTTTAAGGACTTTTTTTCCTTAACCTCCAGCATTTTGTTATTTTTTTATTCATTTTTTATGGGATTTTTGAGTTGTTTTAAAAATAACATGAATTAACTCGGGTTTTTTTTTGTCTTTGTTAAATTTAGTTTTTTCTAAAGGAATTTTTTTAATTAAATTAAATTAATTAATTTCATCCTCTAAAATTTAAATTTTCATGTATTGAACTTCTAAATTGAACCCAAATCGAGAATTTAATGGATTACAAGATTCACTCGGACTTGCTTTTTTTTTAAGCTTTTTTTTGTGAATTCATCCTCTAATATTCTTTTAATTTGTTTTTTATGAGAATTTTTTTTTAATAACAAGAGGTACCTCTGATTTTTTTTCCAATTTTTATTAAATTTAGTTTTAAATTTTTTTTGCTTTTTAATTAAATTAATTTTATTGATTTCAACGTCCAAAATTTAATTAGACAAGTAATAGACAAGTATAAAGCTTCTTGATTTAACTCAAATCTACAATTTAACATATTAAATGTTTAAAAAAATAACATGAATTTACAGGCTACACTTTGACTTAGTTTTTTCTTCTTTTTTTTAGTTTTTTTTTTTATTTAATCCAACATGTTTTTTTTTTTTAGAAAGTAAGATTATCTTGGATTTTTTTTCAAGATTCTAACTTTTTAAAAAAGAATTTTTTTTTTTATTAAATTAAATAAAGATGCTCGTTTCTTAGTTCTTTATCTTTTTTTTTTTTTTTTTATGTTGGCAAAAAATTAACCTGATACAGGGCATTTGTGTAGTTGAAACTGAAACGAACTTTGAAGTTTTTCACAATAGAAACAAAAGAGTTTTGTTTTTTTCTTGTGTTAAATGTCATCTCTATTATTATAAATTTTTGTAAACTAACCTAAAATTCTAGTTCATCACATCAATGATCAATCTTTAATTTAACTCCAGAATGTTCTTTGATACTTCAAGTATATGAGAGCATGCCAAGCGGGAAAAAAATTCTCATCACATAAAACCATGCTAATATAACTAATATAACTTATGAGGATGAAATTAAAAAAAAAAAACAAAAACAAAAAAAACTGTAAAAATGAACAGTGTAGGTCACGGAGAAATTATAAGGATGCCCAAACGGTAATCTGCACTTTTCAAAAGAACAAACTCTTTTAGTACATTAATATATATAATGTAGCTTGTAAAGTAACAGTTATCCCTATATTTGACAACTTATACCATTATATGACAGTCGTCCAAGTTGATAACATCTGCCATCCAAACAAAGCGAATTTGTTATCAATACCTTCACAATCAAAATGGTTGGAAGAGCACCCAAAGCATCTTGAAACAATATTTATCGCTCATGAATTGATTTTAGCATGGCCAATTTAATACAAAAAAATGCAGAAATGTAAAAGTCAGAAATTACAGCATCTACAAATTCATGCATCCATTCACACAATTGAACCTGCTTACAAAATTGAGGAAAGTAAATTCTGTAGTACGTGCACCTGCAAGACATCATCTGAGCTTTTCTTGCTGAGCTCGGGAAGTATAGGACTCTTCAATATGTCGGGTGAGGAGTGAAATCCCATAATGAGAGGCACTTGAGGAAGCATAATAGGATGTCACAGTAAGTTGAGCAAACTTTGGAAGCACATAACCTACAAATTTATAATTAAACACGCAATTCAATATATGTAAATTGTAGAAAAGATAAAAATACATGTAAATCTAACTCAAGAAAGCAAATCAGAAAACGAAAATATACGGTCAAGATGATGAAGTGCTTTAGTATAAGATGTTTGTTTTATCAATCATGTCATTATACATTTTAAAAAAAAAAAAAAAACACTAATGTGGAGTTTAAACACTTCCATAAACATGTTTTAGTCAACAAGACATGGAAAGAAAACGTCGAACATGCGAGAAATTGAATAACAGTCCTTATTTGTATTAATAAGATACGTTGTACAATACACCCCCTTAAAAAATGCTCTGAGAGCACCTAGTAGTAGCCAGTTAGAAGACTAAGCACCTAGGCAGTCTAGTACCTGCCAAGGAAACTAGTACGGACTACAAATGCTTCACTAACCCTGTCACATACCTTTGACCCAAAACTGTTAGGAACTTCCTCTCGTACTTGTCCAAATCCAAGAAGCTAACCTTTAGGGATCCCACAACTGTGAGGAAGTTGGAAACTCATTCAGCTCAAATAGTACAATTACCCTCTTAAGTTTCTTATTTCACCATGCTATCGCTACCTGTTACTGCCTCAGATGATGAAACTTCCACAAGATTGATAAGAGTCAAATCAGCCTAGTCCTCTCATTTCTAATTAAGTGACATGCTATTGCAGCAATAAGCCAAGGGTTTGGCCCCATTTGGGCTCTCAAGCCAACCTCCCTGTGATCCATAAGCCAGCAACTAATTGGATTGCATTGAGACTCTTCAAGTTCATACTTTCATGAGCTGTATGGAACATTTCTCTATATTTTCCCTAGCTTGAATTACAATAAACCATTAGCATTTACTTGACACCTAAATGTTTGCAATTTTTGTCTTTACTTTTCTTTTTTGAAACTGAAATTCTTTGAATTGTTTGGTTCATTGGGACTAACTGATCCTTTGATTGATATGGCTGTTATTGCCCATCACAGTATCAAGCACTTGAGAGGCAACTGAGAATTAGTATATGTTAGAAGAGAAAAGATACTAGGAAAAGAAAAATATTTTATTTTCAAGAAATAGTATGTAGAGGGTACTATGGCAACATAAAAACGTTTGAGTTCCTGAACTCATTTGCATTTTCAGAAAATGGTTATAGGATTGTGACTTCTAGAAGTCACTACCAAACTGGGCATTGGAGTCTTAGTTCAGCGTATAACCTCAAGCACCCACCCCCCCCCCCCCAATAAAAAAATAATAATAATAAGATAAAATTGTAGAATCAAGGCAACCCACTTATCCAATTCGTGCTAAGAAAAAATGTTGCAATAAATCAATCACAGTAACAGAGGTTACGCCTACCTCCAAATGCAGCACTGGCAGCCGAAACTGCAAGCAGTGGAGGAAGCTGTAAGTAAACAACGCATTAACAAACTGAGTAAGCGTGTCATGATTCATTGATATTTGCCATAAACAAGTGGAAGGCATGAGTCAGTCAAAAGATCCAAAAAGCAGAAACAAATAAGGATAATAGATGTACCCCGACTAGGAAAGGAAGCCACTTTGGTCCCTTCAATCGATTCTGAAGGAATGGAATCCCTGAAATAAAAGAGCGTACTTAACACAAACACTAAGCGAAAACAACAGCAAAATTCACCAAGGCGAGGGATTTTTAATTGTTACCGGTATTGAAACCATGAACTGCACTAAGCATTCCACCAATACCCGAGCCAGCCTATTCAATTCAATGACGAGAAAAAGAGATTTAAATTAAATCATCAGTTATAATAATTCTAGAAAATACATTAAGGATTCGAAGTTTTCCTAAATAAAATCCTCAAACTCAACTTATCTCGAAAAGTAAAAAACAGAAAAGAAAATTAAACGATCATGAAAACAACTAAAAATGGAGTTAATTAAACAGAAATCGAGCAAAAAATTGAAAATTGGATGAAACAGAAATTCAAAAAAAAAAAAAAACTGACCACAGCGGTTGCGTCATGTAAAATAGAGGTAATGGTCCATTCTCCCTTTGCCTGCACCGAAAAAGGAAAAAACAGTTGCAAATCAGCGGGTTGTTTACGTTTTTTTACATCATTGAAAGAAGAAGGGGAAAAGGAGAGAGAGATTGAAGATGAGTAGGTACAGAAATAGGGTTTAAGAGAGAAAGACAGCGAGGGCAGCGAGGGGAACCGAGTCCAGGTTTGATAGTAGGATCGTGATAGAGATTTCCGGTTCTTAATTTCTGCTCGTATACCTCTCTAGTCCCCATTGACCCACCACCAATTCGTAGCCTCACTCTCACCAAAATAAGACGCTCGCAGCGCTCGCTCGCTGCACTCTGCAATTCAAAACCTACATACAACAGAGAGAGCAAAAATCAAAAGCCCAACACATAAACTGGCCCATCTAGTTTTATAATTGGTTCATGCTACATTGCTACTGCTTGCCGATGAGAACTAAGTGTGTATTTGGCAATTAGGTAAGACTAGTTATGCGAATTGCGAATCACTGCAGATGGGATCAAGTTTTTTAGCAAAATGTAAAAAATAAATATATAAGCTTTTTAAATATATTTTTTTTAAATTCTAATTATAAATCAGAATGACAATGAGAACTATTTGTGTCAATAAATATTAAAAAACAAAGTGTTAACGCCTATTTACTCGTCTAGCTATAGGTTGAATTTTTTTTCTCCAACCCAAAAGAATTAATGTGTAGGAGTTATTAATGTATTTTCTTACATCAAGTAAAAAATATAACCATGAATCACTAATTTGACGCTTACATATAATAAAATATAATAAAGATCATATGCATTAATAAAAATATGTAAGATTTTAAACTAATTTTTAATATAGCCAAAAAATAAAATAATATTACAATTGCTACAGTGAAACACCATTTTCTTAGTTTGTGTAGAATAAATTTCAAAAAACAAAAGGTGTAAAGAAAAAACATTAAAAACAAATTACAAAAGAATAATAAAAAATGGTAAAAATAGGCCAAGTGTAAAGCATAAAAAAATAATTTTTTTTTCCAAATAAAATGTAAAGAGAAAAAAGAAAAAAAAATCAAATCATTTATTTGGTATGAAAGTTATATTTTTTAAAAAAAAATATCAGTTATATAGGCTATTTCAATGTGTTTTTTTACTTGAAAAAATAAAAGTGTCATTTGAAAAACCTATGCAATTATTTAACTATATATAAATTTATAGCCATTTATGTAAATAAATAAAAAATCATTAACAATAACCAAGAAAGAAACTGTAAAGATGAGATATTTACCCAATTATGTTTACCAAACTCTTTTATTTTAATCAATAAAAGATAAATTCACCCTAAAAAACATGGTTTAATCGATAAATACAAACAAAAATAATTGAATAAACTCACAACATAAAAAATATTACGAAAGACCGAACACATCAAAAAATATAAAAAATGGACACATGGCAATATGATGGAAACACATAAAAAAATTAAAAAAAGGTCTTGAGTGAACTCGACAGCTAACTCAAGTGAACAAATCAAATATATGACTTAGGATATAAAATTGGGATGATATCTAAATACCAAAGCAAAAACATACCAGCAAAAAAACAATATTTGCAAAAAAATGCTTTAAAAAAAAAGATGAAAGTTGACCCGGACTAATCTTTCATATCTATGACTCGAGTCATGAGTTTAGGGTGACCCTATTAAATGCAAACTTGAAAAAGAAAAAGCAAGATTTTTAACCAAACAAATATTGAAGGGTGAAATTAAGGAGAAAAAAAAGTCAATGAAAAACAAAACAAATATCAATTTAAAGAATTAGGACTAAATTCAACACAAAAACCAACTGAAATTAAATGTTAAGGGAAAATTTAAATGAAATTAAATGTTTAGAGATGGAATTGAAAAACTTTTAATTAAAAAATTAAAAATTAAAAGAATTGGCACCAAACTTGACATAAAAATTCAATGAAAAGAAATGATCAAGGATGGAATTGAAGAAAAACAAATAAATCAAGAAATTGATTGAAAAAAAAAAGCGAATTAAAAGAATGAGAACCAAATTTGATAAAAAACATTTAACAAAATCAAACAACTAGGGACGAAATAAAAAAATAAATCCAATTAGAAACAGTCAATATAAATAAAATAATTGCAATTAAGAGAAGAAGAACTAAATCAAAAGAAAAAAGAAAATGAAGCTGTAACCTAAATGACATGTTGTTCGACCATTGTTTATCTTTTTTTTTTGTAGCTTTGGTTGATCGAGTAGGCACCTTCATTAAAAGCAATTAATGAATATGACGTTTTCAACCACCTTTGGAGCTATAACCACCACCAATCAACTGAGAAATACATCTTTTACAAAGATTAGTTATTCTCATCAAACATTTACATCCTATTTTCTTCAATGAACTCAACAACATCCTGTCCCCGATCAACCATCACTACATTTTTAGATTCTTGGTTGATTAGGTTGGCACTTTCAAGCGAATGGATGTGAAATTATAGACCTCCAAATCAAGCAAGGTTTGATTTGTAACACTCTCAAATCATAATGTCATGAAATCTCCAAACATTTCCTTACAAATGTCAAGTATTGGGTCATATGTCTAAATTTATGGGATTTTTTTAAAAAACAATTTCGGCAGAGTTTCCTCTATTTTTGTTGGTACCAAGTTATCGACAACACTTCTATTATATGTCATTATGACTTCCATCTTGATCCAATCATCCTGGATCACATTCCAGTCATCAAACAATAACGCAATACTTATACTTATCAACTACTAAATCAACATAAATGTACTCCCAAAACAACCCAAAAGATAAACAAATTCATCACAAACATAATAAATGTAAACTAACTACATATATGCCTTTAAACTACATAAATACAACATTAAGATTAAAAGTCATATTATGTTTATAATAAATCTTATCTTATCATTTTGAAAATGATTTGGTCATACTAATAACTATACATATATATAATACATCCACTACCTATTACACCTTATACTTGATTTTTGCAACACAAAAGGATTTACACTGAAAGTAAAGACATGAATATTACATTCCAAAATGGTAATTCATAAACAGGAGAATTCCTACATCTAACGATCTGCATCACCTCGTGGTGTACCTGTTTCAACAACAACCATATTAATTAACTTTCTCACTATATTAATCTAATATTAATTAATTACTCTTAACCTTTGAAATTTAGTACTTCTACTTCAATCTAACTTAATCCATAATTTACATAATCTTTTTAAGACTTAAAAATCCAGCTAATTCCTCTTAATTACCAAATAAATCTAACACTTCCATATAATTACTCAAAAATTCATTTTTCCTTCCTCGGTTACCAATAGACCCAGTAATTCCATTCGAATTACCTATCATCCAGCTAACCTCTTTTGTTAGCCAATCAATCCGTAATTCCATATGAATTACTCCTTATCCGGTTAACCTCTTTGTTAACCAATAAACCCGGTAATTCTCTTTATTACCCAAAAATCCACTAACCCATTTCGGTTAGCAAAATCAATCCGGTAATTCCATATGAATCACCCAGTATCCGGCTAATCTCTTTTGTTAGCCAATCAATCCGGTAATTCCATTCGAATTACCTAGCATCCGGCTAATCTCTTTTATTAGCCAAACAATCCGGTAATTCCATACGAATTACCCATATCCGGTTAACCTCTTTGTTAACCAATAAAACCGGTAATTTCACATAATCATAACTCAAATTATTCATTTGCTCCATTCATTTAATATCAATTAAATAAGCAACATCGATAATTAGGAAAACTAAAAATTACAAAATGAGGTGACGAATCACCTACCTTATGTCGGGATGACCCGGCTCCTCCTGTCTGATAACCAGCTCCAGACACAGCTCCTGAATCAATCAAGTGTCATTATATCATTAGTCCATCAATATTTTTCTTATGTGCCAAAATACAAAGCACATAATATTTTTATTTGTAATTTGTTCTAATAAAAATTCATTCTCAAATAGAACATCATTATTTTACATACAACCTCATATTTAACTCAAGTTACTTCTTTGCTTTCTCTATGTTCATAATTCCTCGATCAAATAATTCTTCTATTCTTTATACCCTCACATCATATTATTTATTTTATTTAAATACTATATTCAAACACAATCTAGGCATCTTGTCTTCATATTTTCTTTTAACTAGTTTATTTCTCTTTTAATTTGAATTTACTTATTATTATTATTATTATTATTATTATTATTATTATTATTATTATTATTATTTTCTCAACTTAAATGCTATCTCTTCATTTAGTCTTTCTTACATTTTCATTTATCATGATTAAACATGGTTTTTTTCTAAACATTAACATCAAAACTCATTCTCCCTTTTTTTTTTCCTTCATTGGCCGAATGTGGTGTTTCTTTTTCCTCCCCCAAATCTTTCTTCATTTACTTGTTATTTCAACTTGTTTTCATTCTATTCCATTTCAATTTCATCATTTTCCCTTCCCCTCCTAATTCCCCCAAATTCACATAAGAACCCTAAGTTCAAAAATCTAGGATTTAAGGGAAACTAAGGTAAAGTTCCATGAAATTACTTCCTAACTTAATCAAATAAGCTTAGGAAAACATCTAAATCAACATTAAATCCAAACTTCTCATGCTTACCTATTGCTTTTCTTCCAATTTCTCTTCTCTTCCAAGGTTAGCTGAATTCCCCTTCTCAAATCCTCCTTCCTTCACTTGATTTAGTGTTTTATAGGTTGAACTTGCAAGTTTATAAAGTTATTCTCTCAATTTCTTTATTGTTTTTTCATACTTTTCTCTCTTTCTCTCACGTTATGCTCTGTTTTTCTTTTCATCTTTTTATTTCTGCCCATTCGGCAGTTAATAAAAGAGAAGGAGGGCTTATATATTTTATTTTAAATGGCAAATAATTATTCTACCCTTAATGAGTATTTTTGCCTCTATTTAACGGTCCTTATTTTTTTGCTAGCACTACCGAGCTCCATTCATCTTAAAATTTTAACCAGATTTTATTCACTATATTTTAAGGTTCCTCATAAAATTTCAGCTCAATCCGATGGTCAGATTAAAAATTACGTCCAATAACGTAAAACTAGTCGAATTGTGATTTTTCATCAAATTTCTGAATTTCTCTAACAATTCTGAAATTTTAACCCAAGCTAATGCATGATATTAGAAGTCTCCGTGCAAATTTTCAGAATTTTCTGATCACCCAATCAAGAGTTACGAATTTTGTTGTTTTACCTAAAACTAGTCAATTTATGATTTTTCGTCAAATTTCTGAATTTCTCTAAAAATTCTGATATTTTAACCCAAGCTAAGGCATGATATTAGAAGGCTCCACGAAAAGTTTCAGAATTTTCGGATCACCCAATCAAGAGTTACGAATTTTTGTTTTGTTTTACCTAAAACTAGTCAATTTATGATTTTTCATCTAGAGGTTTTACATGATTGAAATGAAAGGTGTGCCCTCTACCAACTTCAGGTGTTCTTCAATGACAATGACGTCGGAGTTCCTCCAACAAAGTCTCAAAATTTGATAACTCAATCATCGATGGTTGTGATTCTCATTTCACAAGACCACTAATTTTTTTTTTTCGTGTATTCACACTGCAAGCCTTCTTAGTGGGTTCTTATCAAAGATTGAACATGTTTCTCTCAAGATCTAAAGGCTAGAAAACAACCTAATTGGTCTCCAAGTTTGGAAAAACCACTAAAATCTTCGAAATCAAGTTTGTTACAAAACTACCATTGTAAAGATAACATATATATATATATATATATAACTCACAGCTATAAAACATACATAAAACTCTCCCATTCTAATCAGAGGGCCAAGCTTTGATGAATGAGGATTAATCTTTGATTAAATCCATAAAAATCCTAAGTTGAAACCCTATAAATAACCCTCGAAAAATCAAGGCAGGAAGGAAAAAAAGAGAAAAAAACTTATTCTTGAAGTTCATTCATAATCAAGTTTATTGCTTGGTATTTGAGAGATATAAGGATAAGTCAAAGTTTAAGCAAAAGATTGGGTTTTCGAAGCAAGAAAGGTAGTAACTATTCTAAGTCTTGGGAATGTATAATCCTTCACTAACCTAGTGGGTGATGTTCATAAGGCACATCTGCTTGTTTAACATGTTTAAAAGTGTTTTTGAACATGTTTTATTGTTATTATGTTCTTTAGTTTTGATTTTGATTAATACATAAAAAGATTGGGTTTTCGAAGCAAGAAAGGTAGTAACTATTCTAAGTCTTAGGAATGTATAATCCTTCACTAACCTAGTGGGTGACGTTCATAAGGCAAATCTATAGCTTGTTTTACGTGTTTAAAAGTGTTTTTGAACATGTTTTATTATTATGATGTTCTTTAGTTTTTATTTTGATTAATACATAAAAAGATTGTTTTATTGTTTAAATCTTGCTCTGAGTTGTTTATTGATGTTTCTGAATATTTAGGTGATGTTTGTTGAGCGAGTTTTGATAAAATGAAATGATTTTGAAATCTGTCAAAATGGCAAAGCCTATGTTTGCTGTTGTAAGTTGGTAATTTTAAAGCTTGTAATCTTTTTGCATGATTTTGATGTTTCGATATTATTTGTTAGTTTTTTATTCAAATATGTTTGGTTATGGTAATGCGACTTGTTAGAATGAAGAAAACATACTTTAGAAGTCAAAAATGTCAGTTTTGAAGGCTTGATAGTTTACTGGGTTTCTAGGTTATTTCTAGGTTACTAGGTAGTATTTTTCGTATTCTTGGAAAGAACATTATCTTAGCTCCATGATTGGAACCAATTTTGCTCCATTTTGTTGTATCTTCACCTTCACATGACATCATTAGACAATAATCTAGGATTTATTTGCATTAATAATAAGTTTTCTAGGGGTTTTAATCATATGGTTTCAATTTTGAATTGAAATCTATTTTGACTAAATCATGATTATTGGTTGATAATCATCGATGTTTGATGTTTTATTATTGTTTAGTGATTGATTTTCATCCTTTTTGCGCTTTTTATTTCATGAAATATGGTCTAAATATTGATCCACGTTGTTGGGTTCTCTTTGAATGTTCTTTATTTATTTATTTATTTTTGCATTCGATCCGTTTTGTTCAAGAAGTTTTGAGTTTTTTATGTTTAATATGCTATTGATTTTGGTTTTGTTTTTGGTTTGTTTTTAGGTCAAACCCAAATCTTTTGTTTGGTTTATAGTCGAACTAAGGATTTCGAGTCAACCTAGTTGGTTCAACCCAGTCAGGTTAAAATCAGGTGAAATGGCTAAGGCCTTATTTGGCTGACAATGTTTTTGCTAAAGGGTTTTTTGGTTTAAGGGTGTGTTTAACAAACACCCTTTTCGGTCTGTTTTGACCAATTTTATTATAAAGAAAAATGAGTTTTTGCCAAATAAAGCCTAAAAAATAATAAAAAAAATACTTTTTTTCTTGCATATGGCCAAAAATCCTTAAAAGATATTAGAGCATTTAAAAAAAAAATTAAATACTTTGGCATGGATTTTATATCAAGTCTGTAAAATTCCAAAGGATTTTGACCTATATTTCAAAATTATTAAATTTGTTTTGCAAGAAAAATATACTATTCACTTATAATATAAGAATAAAAACCTAGAATAGGTTAATATCCAATATTATTAGGAATTAATAATTTATTATTACTCACTTTAATATAAAAATAAAAGACTTGTATGAGGTTAATATCCAAAATATTATTGGGAATAATATAACTCATTCACTCATAATATAAAGATAAAAAAATGCAAGGAATTTTATCTAAAATATTATTTAAAATGATGCGATAGCCAAAAATTTCAACTTAACCCCGAAAAAAAAACCTCAATGATAATTGGGGACATTTCACCATTCCAGATCAAGTTTTTGACCTAGAAAACTAGGGCTTGTTTATCGTGGCAAACCCACTATAGTAGACTGATAGAAATAAAAACATCATCAGACCATGACAAACAAAGCAGGAAAAAAAACAATGCAGTCTACCTTAAGTAGGGTGTACTAGGGGTGCTAATACCTTTTATTTACACAATCAGTCCATTACCTATAATTTTTAAAAGACCGGTTAGGGTTTCTAGTAATTATAATATTAGGTGGCGACTATCTTATCTAACTAAAGATCATTCTAGAACACTACCCGGAAAGTGTTGTCACGATGCCACACCCTCGCAAGGAGGGCATGATAGTGGAGACAAATAAAAATGTATTGTGAATTACTATATTTATAATTCACAATGGTTATCTTTTTTTCTGTGCTTGAAAAATTATACAATAAAAAATCATTAAACTTTATTTTACATCCTCTCACATTATGTTAGCATGATTTTAAGTTCTATCATTTGTTTTAACTTGCATATTCTAGCATATATGAGGTGTCATGAAGTATTCTGACATTAAATTAAAGATTGATATTACATAATTGAATTTTAAGTTAATGTTAAAAAAAATTCAATCAACAAGGGATAAAATTAACATAAAAATAGTGTTTTGGATCTTTTACTTATATAAGGAAGGGAAAACTTATAGTCTTTGATATATTTTTTGTTTTTGTTTTAAGATTATGCATTTTACTTCCTAGATATTAAGAGATAAGAGAAAAAGTTGTTGAAATAGAGAGAGAAAAGAAGGATAGGGTTTAGTAAGCCACATTCCAGCCATAAATAAGTTGATCTTGAAATCAATGTATTCATCTTGGAGAGAAAAATTAAATAAGGGTGGTGTTTCTCTTTAAACATGACAAAAAAACTTTGGTCAAGACTTGTAAAATTAATTTTTTGATTTCCAGTTTTAAAGTGAATAAATGTTGTTTTGAGATTGAAAATCAATTTATTAAAGGTCATAGGATGTATTTTTGGATGTTTTAAGGTGAAAACAAACTAAAACTTGGGTTTTTTATATATATAAAAAGAAACTTAGACCATGACTTTTCAGTGATTGAAAATTGCTAGAATTTAAACAATAAGATGATATGTTTCTGCTTAAATAGATGACATATTACTTATTTATTAAAAAAAGACCCTTGACACCATTGGAAAAAAAAAAACCAAAGCAACAGGGTAGAAAGGGCATTTGCTTGGGGTTTACCTAGGGCTAAGCATTTTCGGTCCGGTCTGGTTTTGGATCAAAATAAACAACCAAACCAAAATTATATGTTTTTTAAAGTTTTTGAACCGAATCGAATCAAAAATTGATTCAAACCAATTAATTTCAGTTTTGTTCGGTTCGGTTTTTTCCCTTCCAAACTGGTTCAAACCAAAATTATTCCGATTGAGTTTCTTCTACCTTTTTATTGACCATATTTTTTAGGGCTTTTATTTTTGTACTTGCTTCCATTTTCCAGAAAATCAACTCCATTTTTTTATATATATATAAATCCTTACTTAGAAGTTAAACCCACCAAAAAAATACACAAAACAAAAGGAGAGAGAAAAAAGAGAGTCATTTGACTGCAAAAAAACAAAGAGGAGATCGATCAAAAGTTATTGAAATGTAAAACCATCAAATTATTATTATTTGAACCAAAGAAAACCAATTGCAAAAAATCTACATAGATCCTCACCATCCATCTTTATCTTCTTCACATAGGAGAAGTCACTTCTCTTCTTGTTTTAGCTAATTATGTTCCCTTACAACATTTTTCTTTTTGGAAACTCTTATGTCAGCCTTCTAATTGGCTTGGATACCTTCTTTTTTTATTCAGTTCCTCGTTTGGGTCTTTCCTTTCTAGAACAATCTAATGGTTGTGAAGCATGGAGAAGGAAAAGACAGATTTGAGAGATAAGAGATAGAGAGCAAGGAGAGCGGGCAGTTGAGAATGCTAATTTAAGTTTAGGGTTAGAAGAAATATTTTATTTATACTTGTTTTTTTTTTTCAAGTGCTAGCCTAGTTGAACCGGGCTAGTTCAGTTCAGATCAATCGATTTCAGACTTTGAAAATCGAAACCGAACCGAACCAGAAATATTTTGTGATTTTCTAATTGGTTGATTTGATTTATTTTACTAGTTTGATTTTTTCGATTAATTTTTTTTATGATTTTTTTAGTTCAATTGGTTATTTGATTTTTTTTGCTCACCCCTAGGTTTACTTGTGGTTCTATAGATAACCCAAGAGAAGTTAGTAACTTATAAATCAAGCTACATCATTTATGGGCATCGAGAATCTCAATTTATAGCAATTTTAATTGGTCTACATCTCATTAAGTTTGGCTTCCAATCAAGTTTTAAAATCTAACAAAAACCTTTAATTAAATCTCTTAAAATCATGAATATGGAACCATCAACTCACAAAACATCCAAAATAGGCTCATAAAAAAGATGCAATAAAAAAGAATTTAATGACCAGCGTGAAAAAAGAAGAGGCACTATTATAATTTATAATAAAAACTGAAAGGATAAACAATAAGCCTATGTTAATCATGAACCCTTTTAGTTCATGTTGTAACGTAATATATTTCATTCTTTGTTATTAAATTATCAATCCTTCCATTTTCTTACAAACATGCAATTTGGGGATGAGGCTCTTTTTTTTTTTAACTTCAATGTTTGAGTTAACTTGCGTATACCTTGACTAATCTTATGAGTCCTTAAATTAATGATCATGTAAATTTCTAGTGACCCTGATGTTTATGGAACTCAAACAAGTAACTTTTAAAAAATAAATTTAGGACATGACCAGATAAAAAACTTATTTTTTTTTTTTTGATGACCCTAGGTGTCCGGGTCAGCTTGCGCGCACCACAACTAATCCCAAGGCCTATTGAACATCCTGCAAGCCTAGTAGGCACGTAAGGCACCGCGGGGGTGACAGGCTGATACTCTTGAGGTTCGAACCCAGGACGTTCGCAAAGACAAGTCTTGCAATTGACCAATGGGCTAGACCCTCAAGTGTAGATAAAACACTTACTTTTTTTTGATAACGTGGGTGTCCGGGCCAGCTTACGCGCACCACGACTAATCCCACGGCCCACTGAACATCCTGCAAGCCCAGTGAACAGGTAAGGCACCGCGGGGGTGACAGGCATACCGCACGGGGAGGACCCAGTAGAAACAGGAAATGAGCAAACTTTCTAGCCCCACTCCCACTGGGACTCGAACCGAAGTTCGAAGGAAGGAAAGCTGCTCCCAACACCACTGAGCCACGCCCCCGTTGGTTAGATAAAACACTTACTTAGGTCTACTTGTGGTGGCTATGGATGCCGTAAGACTTATAAATCAAGCAACATCATGTGTGGGTATAGAGTAACTGATCAATTTATGGCAACTTTGGCCTTCTTGGAATGGTATATCTTGATGACGGGACACAGAAAATCGATCATGATCATAAAATCTAGAGTGGAACTCCCCATGATTGTGCTTCAAGAGTTGGTGGAAAGTATGTCCCTAGGGCATAAATATTCCACAGAAGCATAATTTCTACAGTTGTTTCATGTTCCATTTCTGACTTCAATGTGCTTTCATAGTTACCTCTAAATAAACCATTGCTGCTAGCAATTTATCATTGGATTAGTCTTTTCCTCGAAGCATCCGTAAGTTGGAGGCAGCATATCATGAAAGCAAGTATTCACAAGTGCTCTTTTTTTTTCTTCTTTTTTTATGTTGGAGGAATAATACAAAGTGGTCCAATTAATAGACTTGTCAGGATGTCTTCTTTAGACCTTGGCAGTCAAAGACCTTTCACTTTCCAGATGGCTCCATCTGCACTCTGTCTTTATATCCAACGGCCCGAGTGCAACTGCAATTTGTCCAATGGAAAAGTAGGTTATGGGTAGCTCGGAAATTTCAACACCTTTTCCTTGTTTTTATGTTCTCTGTATTCAACATTGAGTTCTTGAACATCCATGGATTGGACTTATAATTTTCCTCAAATTGACTCGTGTTGGAAGGTCTAGAGTAATTTCTTTGTCAAATGTATACATTTTTCCTTTTCTTGCCTTAACAATTGGTTTAATGACTTTGCATGTTAAAAAATAATATAAATAGACATAACATGATAATTTAAGTTATTGAATTGAGATAATTTTTTGATATAGTATTTAGAGCCTTGATGATTAAGTGGTCACGAGTTTAAAACTTAATATTACCCTTATTTATTTGATAAAAATCAAGTACAAGATAGTGTGAATCATTGCAAGTTTCAAACCCAAAAAACTTTAACTTAAAAATATATGTTAGAGAATAATATAAATTATATCTTGAGATCTTCCTTTATAACTTAAGGTTTTGGATTGAATTGATTCTTTAACGCGTTGCATTAATTTTATTCAAGCATCTGATTTTGAATTTTCATGGTTATATGTTTTCTCGATTTTGAATTTATACGACCCTGTTTATCTTTGCGTTTCAAAAATGTTTTTGAAACAAATTGATTTTTTTTTGCTTCAAATTAATATTTTTTGGTGTTTCCAGATAATTTTGATACGCTAATATCAAAAATAATTTTTAAAAAAATAAAAAATATTATTTTGATATATTTCCGAGTAAAAAACACTTTAAAAAATAATCATAAGTATACTCTTAAACACGTATGTAGTCTTTAATGCAATACTATTAGATATTGAGTCACAGCATGGTGATTGCTTCTTTTTTGTATTTTTCTCTTTTAATTAGCACAATTCTTCTCTGATATTGGGTGTTCATACTATACGTTTATTTTACGTTGTGCTTGAAACAAGCTTTAAGAAATAAGAATTATTTCTCATAGACCAAGAGTAAGGGTAAGAAATTATTTTCTGCCTTCTTTCCCGGGTCCATTGATAAAGATAGTTTATTAGATTTACCTTTATGACCCGACAGCAAACTTTATAAAGATTTGTTTTTTAAATTTTAACATATTTTTTAATAGTATTTATATTACTCTTTTTTTACATTATCTAATCACCACAAAGAAACTAAGGTATCTTATAAACTTTTATTTTAATTTAATTATTATATATATATCTGATATAAAAATAATATTAAAAATTCAATCCAAATTTATTTTTTTATTATTCTTAAAAATTTTAAATAGATTTTTAACATGGTTTTATCATATTTAAAATATTTTTAACTTTCAATCATCTATAAAATATGAATATAATATTATTTTTTAAAAAAATTAGTTCAACAATTATAAAAAAAAAAATTTTTAATATAAACAATGATTTTAGTTAAAAATCATATATTTGATAAGATCAATAAAAGATTAGTATTTTAATTGATAATAAAATTTAAAATATCATATATATATTCAAGTTTAATAATAGTCTCAAGCAAATTCTTAGTACCTGTACCCTCTCTTTTTTCTTTTTCTTTTTCTGTTTCAAAAATTTGTTGTAAATTGAAAAAAAAAAACTTTCATAATTTACTCTACTATTATAGAGTAAGCAAAAAATACAACTGTGGGACACGTGACGTTTAGTCTTGCACCACGAACTACTCCATGATACCAAATCTTGCATTTTAAATATATTTTTTATTACAAAGAAGAGGCTAAAATAGAAGATTTCTTGGAAGAGAAGGACCTACTGGTAATTAAACTCCATACCCAGTTTCTATATATATAAGTCCCACCCAAGCCCATTTATTAACCTTCTTTTCATCCCATGCCAAACATTAATTAGTTCTGATTCACTATGGCCAAAATCTTCGCAAATGCTACGAGTTCCTTCATTTTTCTCTTCAACGTTATTCTCTTCTCCTTGACCCTTGCTGCAGCAAAACCTGAAGGTTTCTCAAGAAACTTATCTCCAGAAACCCTAGGCCTCAAGCGAGAGAAACTGAGCCACCTCCACTTCTACTTCCATGACATAGTCAGTGGAAGCAACCCCACTGCTGTTCCAGTTGCCCGAGCAGCCATGACTAACAATTCTCTCTCATCATTTGGACTGGTCACAATGATGGATGACCCTTTGACGGTGAAGCCGGAGATCAGCTCCAAGCTTGTAGGAAGAGCACAGGGGATTTATGCATCTGCGTCGCAAAGTGAACTTAGTTTTTTGATGGCATTAAACTTTGTTTTCACGGAGGGGAAGTATAATGGTAGCACCCTTAGCATTCTGGGGAGAAACAGTGTGCTTTCTGGCATTAGAGAGATGCCAGTTGTTGGTGGGAGTGGGCTTTTCAGGTTTGCGAGAGGCTATGCTCAGGCAAAAACTCATGACCTTGACTTCAAAACTGGTGATGCTATTGTGGAGTATAACGTTTATGTCTTCCATTATTGAGTTGTTCTTGGGTGATTTTCTACTTCTTTTTTCAAGAAAAAAAAAAAACTGTGCTGCTGTAATTTGCTGAATGCATCATGCTCCTTGGTTGCACAGTGATTTATTAATTAATAAATTAAGTTGTCGAAAAATTAATTGCCCATGTCTTGATGGGCCAAGATATCTGTAAATAGAATGAAGCTGCCATACCGCTGACACTTCTTTTCCCTCTGGTCCCCCGTCCACACTGCTTTCATTAAAATCCCACTCGTTGGGTCTCGAATATTTAGGCAACAATGATGTTGATTTTATGAGCTTATACATAGCCGTGTCTGTGTGGTTCTCTTTATAAGTAGACTCTTTCCATGTGACAGTGACTAAAATATAAAATCACTAGCCAGCTTTGTTGCTTTCTTCCTTCTTTTTGATGGAATATTCGAGCTAATTAATGACACTGGAAAATAATGGCCAAAAGTAATAGCCAATATACCAAATTAATCGCATTGAAGGAGAGGAGTAGGGCAGTTTAGCCCTAAATGAAAGATGCCTTCAACTGGTATTACTGTACTACTGGAAATCGCTAAACCTGGACTCAAAGGACATGCTTTTGTGTCCATGAAGTAATTGCAAGACGTCGGGTTTCGTTGCTGTGCTTTCACCTAGCTAGTGTTAGCATATTTTAGAAGATAATTATTACCTTAAAGGATTCCCTTTAATCCATTCTTATCAAAATAAAAATATGTGTAATCCCTTTCTTAGTATCTAGCTATCCATCTTCTGCTTACAAACATAGTGAAGAAGTTCTTGATGATGAAGTATGGATCCACGTTAATTATGGTGATTTTTCTTTTACTTTTTTTAAGAAAAAAATCACGCTGTGCTGAAATTAATTAAACTAATTAAAGAGCGTGTGGAACGTGGAATATTAAACAAATTATCAAGGCTAATTAAAGTATAAATAAAAGACAAGAAAAAAAACGAAAACAGACAACCAGAATCACAACTTGATGAAAATCTGCTCTTCAGATTATAATAATGACAATTCGTTTCATGCGGAGCGGTCACACTCAAGATATGGCTCTTAGACCTTGATTTATGTGGTGAAGGATTGCATATTTACATGGTGAAAATGGCAAAGGCGATAGTGCATTCCATTCCTTCACGCAGAAGAATTCAAGACTGAGTATGAAGGTGGAGACTCGGAGTTAAATCCTTTAAGCAGTACATTATAGAAACCTCATGCAAGTGAGGATCCTACAAGAAGCAAGTCAATTAGATTTGATTCAGTTGTATAGCCTAATAGATACTATTGTAGACCAACAAAACAACTCCAAGCTCAAAACAAAATTTGGTCGTGTCATACTACATTAACAACTTAAAAAAATAATATTAAAAAATTTAATCGTTTAATCAGGCTTAAATCTTTCCAAATGATTTTATAGGCGGTTATTCCATGAATAATAACTTTGTTATTTTTGGATCATTGGATCTCTCAAAATTAGTCCTAGAAATTGTTCTTTAAACTAACTTTGTTATATTTTCTAGGATTTTTTGGATTTATTATTTTATGAAATTGTGTTTTAATTTCCTTTATGCTTTTAGATTTTAAGTTGTTTCCTAATTGAGTTATGATTTTATAGTATATTTAAACGTCTTGTAAACTTTTTGAGAAACCAACCACCATATATTTATTTATTTTTAAAATAAAACTATGAATTTAAGGTTTATATATCTCAATCCTTTTTTTCTCATTAAAACTTATGTGTTTCTGATTAGTACTTAAAAGTGCATGTTTATCAAGGTTTTATATCATCATTTTGCACTTGAAGTATCAATAACTCCTTAACTAAAGCAGGTTTTATAATAACAAGTTTGATATTATAAGATACCTTAATTTATGGTAAATGTTCATTTTAAATGCAGGACTATCACATAAATAAAAGGATTGATTGATGAGTTTAAGCATTGAAAGTTAAAGGACAAAGAGATGGCCAAACTTAGAAAAGAGATGTCGGTGCAGTCCAAACCGGAACATTGCTCGGTAATTGGATCATATCTGGAGCTCTAGATCTCGGATTTAGGTCCATTTTATATGGATGGAAAGGTAAAACATAGGCCTACAACTTTCATTTGGACACCAAGATTAAAAGGCCGTTTTGAAGTCCAAATTGAAGGAACAACGAAGAAGTCCGAAGCTGTCCTGCAGCCCAAACACTATTTAGTGTTCAGCCCATATCTTGAGTTCTAGAAGTCCAAATGACCTCATCTTTTTTTTGTTGGAAAGCTGAGACAATTTCCTAGAAAAATCCTGAGGATTCTGGGCAAATTATGATGTTAGCAATGACGTCTTGTTCAGACAAGAAGATAAGGATTGTTATCAAGTCAAGATGTGGCCACCCACTCATCAATTAGTCAACAAATCAATAGTTCCAAATTTTGGCCTATAAAAGGAGGCACTTACCATGTATTGAGGCATCTTGGTTTCCAGATCAAGATCATGCTCTTGCTTTCTCTCTTTGTATTGCTTATGTCTTGCTTTCATTAATATCAAGTTTATGCACTTCATTTCCTTTCCTTTACTTAGTTAACTTCTTTCTCATTTATGTTCTTATCTTGTTCATTTATGTTTCTTTCTTTCATTATGTCTAGCTAAGTTAATTATGTCAAGGTGAAAAGGGTACACTAATGGTGTAAGAATAAGTATAATATAAACTTAACATGGACCTTAACGTTGGATACTAACATGTTTTATATTTGTTATCTTGTTCACTTTTAATACTTTGCTTGTTAAATGGTTAATCTAGATTTATGTTGTATAACACTTGGTACAACAAATACTTGGCACTTTCATAGCCCATACTGTATGGTATAACCGACACCTGAGCTATGAAAGGAACTTGATTTGTTGTTAACATAAGTTATAATCATGAATGCCTGCCAACATTTACAAGTATTAGCTTTATTCGAATAAGATAACTAATGTAATCATGTTAACAATTTATAATCTGATTGGAACCTCCTTTATGTGTGGTTTCCAATTGAGTAATAAGAGTTTATATTATACTTGTTTGAAGTACCATTAGTGGATCCTCTAACCTTGACATTTGTTTTTATCATTGTTTAATCCTTACGTTAATCTTTCATCTCAAAGTTCTCATTAATTTCTTCATCTTCTGCTTTTATTATTATTATTATTGTTATTATTATTATTATTTACATTCTGTTTATATTATATAATATATATCTTTGATCTTTTCATAAACTCAGTATATAGGCTGGAAACCTGTGACCCGATCTTTTAGATCATTCTCAGGTATAACAACGCCACGTACTGAGTATTATTATTGTTATTATTATTGTTATTATTGTTGTTGTTCTATTGTTATTTATAATTTATACAATTAACCTCTTTGTGGTTCGACCCCGGTCTTGCTGGGTTATTTATTACTTCGACACTCCTGCACTTGGGAAAAGACATCAAGCTTTTGGTCGTGTCAGTTTCTTATATTATTGTTGTCCTACTAAGCAACTTCCCAAAACATTATAGACCCAAGGATGATTACCAATATCATAAACAACAATCTTTGTTTTGTTTAGTGTCATGGTTTCTTTGGTTTTCTACCTTGTAATTATTAATAGATCAGTGACCTGTGATGTATCGCAAACCGGTCAAAAAACTTTTAGCACACAAAAGAGATGCTTAAACGATGAAAATATATATAAAGAAGCAAGAAAAATCTAATACTCGAGTCATTAACACGACTGGATCCAATAAGATCGGGTAGTCTAATAGTATAATTTAAATTACAGACAACGATAGTAGACGAACTGTATAAATAAATAAAAAACATTTGTCAACAATCAACCAAAATAAATGAGTCACCGATATTATGCCTGGAAGGAAAAGAAAACAAAGTATTGTTGGCAACCCACTACCACTTCATTGTGGACATCGTCCATCACAAAAAATACTTGCTAAGATGGTTCAAACCTGAGTGCAAAATTTTAGACACCAATACAAAATGAAGTCGCATGAGTCTCTAGAGAAAGATCTTGAAAAAAAAAATCAAACAAAACAAAATGAAGTAAGCATCCTCCTATATTTAATAAACCAATTATATTTATTCAAGAATAAAATTTATTTTAAAAAATAAACTTAACAAATAAAAACACTGCGATAACCCAATTAAATAAAAAAAAATGTTAAAACCAAGGTCATTTAAAGTATAAAAAAACATAGCTCAATATGCAATGAATTACCTTTTTTAATTATTAAAATACTCAAATGAACCCACCCCAATAAATTAATTTTAAAAAATCAACAAAAAGACACAAATACCCTTTAACCTAAGAGTTAAATTATTTGACACCAAGGGTGCCAAGGTCGTTTAACTATGAAAAAATATTGAAAATAATGAAAAGGCTCTCCATTTGCCCATTTTTTTATATATTTTAAAAATAAAAAAGTTATTTTACTATTGAAAATACAAAACAAATCCTGAGTAAAAGTTCAAAAATTGATTTTTTTTAAGGGTAGCATTGTAAATTCACTGTACAATTCAAATGCAAAATACTCATCTAGCTCCAAATCAATTTTAGAACACCAAAATTATCCCAAGGTAAAGACTATTTTACCCTTAAACACATGGCAAAAAGCTTATTTTAAGGTCAAGAAGGAGAAAATAATGTCCCTATCCAATGAGCTATGTCTAGGTGAAAGTATTTTCTCAATCTCTTTTAAAAAAAAATTCTTAATTTTGTTTGAACTTAAATATAGAGTATCTTTAGATTAAAAACAAATACAATATACTTTTAAGGTGTTCACTTAGATATATAATAATTAAAGAAATTTCTGAAAATAAACAAATTTACTAAGTTGGAAGGGACATATATTCTTTTATAGTATACTCTAGATTTGGAGGATCGTAGCCATAAGCCAGAATAACTTTTTTTATTAGTTAAAAAAACATGTTTGAGTGATTCAAACTTATTTTAATGAAGTAAAAAAAAAAAGATGTTTAGGGCATTATTTAATCAAATAATAAAAGGACATATAACAACATATAAAAAAAAATGGTTACCAAAATGAAAAGGTTATAAATATAAGATTCCATCCAATAAAATGGAAAACAAAACTAAAAAAAAATAACTTGAGCCAACCTAAGTGATCGACCTAAATATGCAAGTCAAGTCATAAGACCACGATAAGCCAATAGAAAAAAAATAAAAATAAAAAAGTTTAAGTTCATTTCCAAACAAATATAACATATAAGAAACAAATTGGAAAGAAAAAAGACCAAAAAAACAACAAGCAAATCAAGTGAGTCAACCAAACCCTGCAACCCTAATCATGCAAATGAGATAACTCAAAAGAAAATAAATCAAAAAAATATTACGAAACTTAATTTTAAAACAACTCAATGATGAAGGATAAAATATTGTAACAAATATTCAATTAAAAAAAGATCATAAAATCAACTCGAGCCATCCCAGTCAAACCTGTCAAGTCCACAGTCTAAAAGATGGGATCGAGATAAACAAATAGAAGAGATATGGACAAAAATCATGAGACCTTGTATTGAAAAAACTCCAAATCTTGAAGGATGGAACTGGAAAAAAAAAAATCAATTCTCAACCAATGTAATTCTTAATAAGGTATTTTTATATGTAGTGTCCTTGTTGGTTGCAAAAATGACAGATGATTCTGTGCGCGCCAGAACTCATGTTTTTAATGAAATTAGGTTTTGTTTGAGGTTGTTTATTTGGATCATATCCCAACCCATTTTTGTCAAGACTTTATTTTTAACATCGAAGTAATTTCTGAACTTGTTTATTTCCTCAATGAATTTAAATACAATTATTTCAAGATATTTGATTTTAAACTTTAAGTCAGTATTTTCTTTTTTGAAGTTCTACAAGCTTTTTTTCATATACTATATAATTAGGTATATGCATTGAATCTCATGCTAGCTTCTCTTTTTCTTTTTCTTTTTTGTAGAACTACAAGTTTTTTCTTAAGCTATCATTTTCATTTAAGATGGAATCATTATTAGTTTTTAACTCATTATTTAGTTCAACCAAACTTTCATTATTTTTTAACAGTTTTAGTTCATGATTTAAGGAAGTGATCTATTTACTAAGAATGATATTTTTCTTTAAACATTTCTTAAATTTCTTTTGTAAAACATAATATAAATCATATATTTCATCAATCTCCTCCTCCTCCTCTTCTTCTTCTTATTCTTCACAATCATTTTTGGCTATGAGACATTTATTTCCATCTTCTCTAAAAGTCTCTTTATCTTATCTAAATCATCATTATCACTCCATATTCCTGCCATCATGACATTTTTTCTTGTCTTCTTGAAGAATTTCCTTAAGTTTAATGCTTGCCCTTTTCTAGCACTTAGACATTAAAAGTATAATGTCCTAGTTTATTGCAGTTTAAATAGATTATGAAGTCTTTGTTGACATCCTTACAAAGTGTTTTCTTACTAAACCTTATCTTTTTCTTAAGAAATTCTTGAAATTATTTTATGAGTAAAGCCATGTCTTCATCTTCATTATTATTTTCAACTTCATCATTAGACTTGTGACTACTTTTACATGCTATGTTTTTTATTCTTCTTGGTTGTTTCATCATTGCCTTGAAATATCATTTCATGGGTGGTTAAGGACCCATATATTTCATCAAATTCCATTTTATTTAGGTCCTTGGCTTCAACAATAATAGTCACTTTTAGCTCTCGTGTTTTTGGTATAAACTCAAATACCTTTTTTTTTACTAGCATAACATTAGAAAAAGTTTTTCCTAAGTATTTCAGTGAATTTGTGATGTGTGTGAATCGTGTCATCATGTTAGCAATGTTTTCATGTTCTTGCATTTTAATTATTTCAAATTTATTTATGAGTCCATATTTATTCTTTTACTTGAAAAGTTCCTTTATATGTTATTTCCAATTTATCCTATATTTGCTTTGCAATTTCACATGCACTAATCTTGTTATACTCATTTACACATAAAGCATTATATATAAACTTATAGCTTTAACATTCAAATGTACTCTTTTCAGATCTTTATCTTAATCATCTTCAAATTTAACTATTATTTTACCTTCCATTATTTTAATAGAAATGTGTAAACCATTCACAACCACTTTTCATAGCTCATAATCAACTAACTGGATGAATATTCTAATTTGAGCTTTCCAATCATTACCGTTCATTCCATAGAAGAAATGTGACATTTTTGGATTGTCCTTCTAAGAGTCCATATACATAGTTGCTATAAATCAAACTCAATATTGTTAAATTCAAAATAAAAGCATCATGACTCTAATACTAAATGTAAGAAATAAAATCAATCAAAAAGAGAGGGTGAATTTGTTGATAGTGAAAGTTTTTTTAGAATAATTTCAAGTTATCTTATTCAATGCAACCTTATAGGAATTATGATGTTTGTTTCAAAAATCAATCACATATATAGAATATGCATTCAACAAAAAAGGAAGGAGAAGAGTAGGAATTGCACACAATATTTTATCCTAGTTCCCACAACAATATAGGTAATCCAGTCTTTAAGGATGCCCCGAGATTTTCACTACTTGGTAGATTTGTGTATTTGATATTACAAATTTTCTACTATTGCAATTGTCGCACGTGTGCGGCGGCGCGGCGATCGTCCACCCTCAAGGAAAAATCGGAATATTTATTCCTTGAAAATAAAATAGGGAGAGACAAGGAATTCTTGTCTCTACAAGTGAAAATATGGATTGGGAGTCGCCACCTAGTATTCTGGTTACTAGGAACCTTAACTGGTCTTTAGAGATCGGGTACGGAGACTGGTTGCGTAAAGGGAAGGTATTAGCACCCCAACTACGCCCTACCTAAGGTAGGCTGCATTGTTTTAATGTCTGATAAAATCTAAAATCGTGTTGTGGTTTTTGAATTGTTGGTTCGTTTACGGTTTAAGAAAAGTCCTCCTCTGTAAGGAGATCCTTATCTTTATCGGGTAAAAAAAACTAACTATTCGAAGCCGTCAAAAGAAAATATCTTTTTAATATCAGGAATACGATTTACGTATAAATTCATAATCCCTAATACTAAAATCAAACAAAATAAAATATTTTGTTGTTTTTTGAGATTTTGGCCAATGTTCTCTTGACTTTAATAAACTAGTTATTAAAGCCAAAATGCATGCTAAAATATTGTTTTTTGACATATGAAAAATACGATATCATATTTTAGATTTGAGACACTTGGTCGTATGCACAAAAATGTTTTTTTTTTTAATTTTTTTTGTATTTTTGAAAGTTTGTGACAAAAAAAACCGGGTATTTTAATACCCGATTTGTATTTTTACGACATAAAAATACTACCCGATATTAATAAAAATAACATAAATAAAAAATGGGAACATCAAAAATATTTTTTAAAACAATAATATTTTTTCCCTTTTTTTAATGGGCCGGATCAGGCCCAATTGCATGGGCTGGGCCAAACCTGGCCCATTTACATGGGCTGGGCCGAACATGACCCAAATGCATGGGTTGGTTACTGTGCACACAGTAACCCGTGAATTAATTAGCCAAGTACTGTGCACATGCACAGTAACCGGGTAATTAATTCATGGCTTGCAGAACGTGCACAGTGCACGTTCTGCATGCAAGAAGATGAACAGTAAAACAAGATGAGGGGTTGAGGGCTGACCTGTGGTGGCTGTCGTCGATGGCGGAGCTGCTGGTGGCGACAGGAAGCGGCGCTGACAGTGGGGTGGCCGGCGGTGGCTCTGCGTTTTCCTTCTCTCTCTCCTCTGCTGCTTCTTCTTCTTCTTCTTCTACGTTCTCCCTTCTCTTCTCCCTCTTCTCCCTTATGTTCCCTGTCTCTCGATCCCTTTTTTTTTTTTTTTTCTCTCGGCCCTCCCCTGTATTTATAGGAAAACAGGGGAGGGCAACGTGCTGGGGCGGCCACTGTTGGCCGCCCCCTCCACTACCTTTCAACAGATAAAAAGCCAGGCAAGTGGGTGAATTGTGGGCGTCTTATTGCGCCAAAGCCGGGAAAGAAAGTAGGCGAAAAGAGAAGAAAAAAAACGATTCTTCTCCCCTGTTCTCTACGCGTCCAGGGGAAGAAGATGATGGTGTCGTTCAAAACGGCACCGTTTTGGGTTCTTTTTTTTTTTTTTTTTTTTTAAACAGTGCATGAAATGGCGTCGTTTTATTTGAATGGATTTGGCGCCAAAACGCGTCAGATTCAAATTTCGGCCTTCCATTTGCGCGCGTTTTACAATTTTAGTCCTTGGTCTCGGATTTCTTCAATTCAGTCCCTAATTGGCCATTAAACCTCAATATTTATGCAATTAAGCCCCTGATTTGACCAAATTAACTTCCAAAATTTATAATTTGACCCTAGAAAATTAATTTATCCTAATTAAAGCCCAAATTAACTCCAAAATCAATTTTTCTTGCAATTAAAATCTTCATAAATGCAATTAAACCTTTAATAAAATTTCATTGAGTCCATAAACTTCTGATTTTGCATTTTTCTTCCACAAATTGATTTTTCTTTATCATCGGGGCTCTCATCAGTCAATGATATACTGTCAAAAATTATTTTTTGATTTTTGAACATCCTCAATCAATTTTTTTGAGCATTTTTAGGGCGCTCTGGCATTTTTTCACTGTTATATTTTTTTGATAATATATTTTTTGAATTTTTTTGTATTTTATTATTTTTTATGTGGGGACCCAAAAATGGGTTACAACAGCAATCTTACAATTTCAACATCTATGATTGAATCTTTACTCAAATATTTCAATTGATAGCAATAGATCTTGATTATTTTCTATATCTTATTCTTGTTCTTCATACTTGTCTTTTTTACAAGCATATAGTGTACATTATATTCACCATTTCTAGTAGTTGTTAATCTTTATTATTTTTGGTTTGCTAATCTTGAATCATTTAATTTAGCTCCTTTGGTTTAGCTTGTTAAACAGATCTTCTCAATAATCATATGGCAGCCAATTTATCTTTTTACATTGTTACCTTGATTTCATTTCCTTTCTTGCGCTGATTCCATATAGATTGAATAACATGATGTTCTCCATGTAATATGGAATTGATTTTATATCTTTTTCTTTCCCTGTTAACCTCGTTTTCTGTACTTTGCACTCTAGCTTCTAAGATGCTTAGTTTCTTGGAATTTCTTTCTTGGTTCGTGTTGGTTTCTGAACATGGCTTAACATGTGTTATATTTATTTCTCTTGTGGAGTTGGCTGGTAGTATAGATTTTGATTGCTAATATAGACTAGGATTGGTGAAAACTTTTTCATGGCTTTGAATACTAATATAAAATGAGGTTGGTGAAAACTTTTCCATGACTTATTTTATGAAGTTCCAACATAATTTGTACAAGCCACAATTCAATTTCTCATGTACATCTTGTAGAATTATCAGTAATCATTTTATGAATTGTAATTATATCAAAATCACATGGACTACACTTATAAAAAAAAACTAACGAATCATTTTCCTTGTTTAAAAATTACATTTCAAAAGTTGTAAAAACATAACACTACTTGAAAGAAAATAACTAAAACTCGTAATCTAAAAATTAGAAATCAATGTAGCCATTAGCTAATGATTAACATTTAAGATTAATGACCTACCTAAGCAAACAACGGAATAACACAATTGATACAATATTTCAATAATAAAAACAAAAGTCAGCAATGATTTTAGCATTTTTAAATTATCCAAAAACAACTCAATTTTTAAAGGTTCTAACCTTTAAAAAGTTTAATTTTACAATTGTAATTATTTTTTGATAAATTATAGATTATTCTAGCTAGTGTTTCAATGTGAATTGTACATACGAAACATGAGATAATGTTTTGTTTTAAAAAATAATATATTTATTACTGAGTGACATTCCTATACAAGTATTATGTTTTAAATTTAGGTCAATGAGATGTTTTCTAGTATTACATGCTTCTCAATTTAGAAAAAATTGACTAAGAAAACTTATTATTTATATATAAAAAAATTGTTCATAATAGTGAAATTAATTAAAAGGTTTTAGAGATTAAAGGTTAGAAGCTGATTTAGAATAATTTAGTAGATATATTATCCGCGCTACGCTACAATACTTTACTGTTAAGATTCAATTGATAACCTAGCTTGCTAGAAATAATTAAAAATAGGATATGATCTTAATATTTGAGCACTAACAAATTTGTTTTTAATTATGTCTATATGTTATTATGCAAGTTCTATATCCATCTGTTATAAGGCCTCTACTAATTCTTAAGCTCCGGTTAAAGAGAGCAATGAAAGATATTTCATGAGAATATTGGTCAATTAAACCCAACAACAAAATGAGCAACATGCAATTTTCAAAGTGCAGCGAGGCCAAGATCTCCAATCTTCACTTTTCTTTGGTTCTCATTCACAAAAACATCGTCACACTGTGGATCCCAAGGGGTCATGGCTATGGTGGTGGAGAAACCCTCTCAAAAGCACAACTCTAAATGTTACTTCTCGTGTTTAGTCTATACCTAATCAAAGACCTAAAAAGTAAAGAGAACCCAGTCATAAGATGATAAACAATTCGAAGAACCCACAAAGCATAATCAACAGAAAAGTACAGGTTCGGCCATGGAATCATTTGAGTTTGACAAATTCCTATTGTGTCAAAGTCTATAAAACGAAGATTTATGTCACAAAGTTGATGTTCCTACTAGCAGTATCAACCCAATAAGTGCAAAACTTCATTATGTTACTATGCTCCAATGTCTTGAGGAGACGAATCTCACAAAAGAGTCTTCCAAGATCTTTAGGAATTTGCAAGAAATCATAGAGCATGTCATGTGGGAGAATAAATGTGAAACCCAATTTGTAATGGGATTCCAATAAATTAATGACATAAAAGAGCCTGGATTCATACATTTTCTTTGAAGCTCCTCGGCCATGGATTTCATTGTACTGCAAGAACAAAATGAAACCCCAGAATCAAACTCAAAAACCAAGATGGCAAAACAATACTCCAGAAAGCTTGTTAGCAAGATAAACATGAGTGCTATTTGTGAAAAGCATTTTAGAAGGTTGACGAAGTTGTTATTTACATAACCATTTCTAAGAAAACAAATTATCGAAGGATGGACAGAATCGTAGAGCTCAAAAGAAAGCAAACATTCAATCCTGACAGAAGCAGTCGAGAGATTCTCAGAAGCTGAAGCCAAAAAAAAAAAGCGTGTCAATGGACTTAAAAGAAAAAAATCTCTGTTTTCGAGTTAATTGAATTGTCTTATTCATGTTTTTGTTTCTCTTGGACCGGTCATGAAGGAAAAACCATTATCGTTGTTGGTATTTGCTATGCTTTAATGTCTTTTACTGCTACCATGCAGGAGTAGAAAGGCTGATTCCTGAACCTATCTAGGCACTTGTCCACAAACTTTAAAGGAATTGATCTAACTTGAGATATCTTCATCCATTCACCTTACAGAAAAGCTGCAATATTCTCTGACTACAATCTTCATCGACAACTAAACGACATTCCTTTGTAACCATATATATGAACAGAAAGTTTAAACCATGAGCAGCTAGCTAGAGCCTGTAAACAAAGAATTCAAAGCTCACAAACTAATTAGCCTCATTAACCAAAAAACTTAAAAAAAAAAAGGAGTTTTATTGTACCCTTATCACAAAATACGATTCACTATAATAGTATTTTTTATTATTATTATGTTTATTGAGCATTACACTTTATAATTTATTTTAATTTATTTTTTATGAGGTTATCATAGTGTCATGACCTAAATTGCACGTGTTTAACAGGTTAACTCGGTTGACTCGAGTTTTTTTTTTTTTAAATTGATTTTTTTTCTCAACTTTAAGTTGATTGAGAATTAGATTACGTGATTTATTTCAGTTTTTTTATGATATTATTCTTATTTTATGACTCAAGTTACGAGTTTAACAAGTTAACTCTAGTTTTTTTTTAATCGATTTTTTAATTTTAATTTTTTCTTTCAACATTAGATTTATTAGGGAGTTGACTTCATAATTTTTTTTAATTAAATTTTTTATGAGGTTATTTCAATTTTATAACTTGCACCAAGAAGTTAATAAGTTAACTCAGTTGACTACAAGATCATAAAATAAAAGTTTAAGAGAAAAAATAAACAGTGCATATAACCTTAGATAACTATCATAAAGATCGGACATTAAAAGTTTAACACATTTTCTTTTCCCTTCACATGATTTTTAAGATTAATCACATATACCATTATAATATAACTTTTATTACAATGTAAAGTGTGAAAACCCACGGATGCATCTTCAAAAATCCTCCTAAGAAACCAAACAAATAGCCCCCTCTCTGCTCAGCATGAAACGTTAGCAGTGGGGGTGTTCAATATAACTTGTTTGACAGTATAATTATAATTGTTTTTTAATTAAATTTTTATGTTAAAATACATGTTAATGATATTTTTTTATTTTATAAAAATTATTTTTGACATCAGCACATTAAAATAATTTAAAAATACTAAAAACATATTAATTTGAAGTTAATAAAAAAATTAAATTTTTTTAAAAAATACTTTTAAAATATAAAAATAAATAGGTCAAAAAAAATTTGAAACTCAACCCCAAGATTTTGTATTTTAGAATCTGCTAAAAACAACAATTGCACTACAACTGTGAGAGAAGAGTGTCATGGTTGCGATGCATTCTAGATCAGTTAAAATTCCCTGACAAACAGCATCCTGCACTGATATTTAGGGGTGTTCACGGTCCGGTTCGGTTCGGTTTTAATCCAAAAATTCAACCGAACCGAAAAACAATATTTCTTATTAATATAACCCGAACCGGTTTTGTTCGGTTCGGGTCGGTTTTTTAGCATAAAAACTAGAAAAACCGGACTCATCTTCATCACTGAGCTAAATCAAAGGAAAAATCTGACATCAAATATCAATCTAAGCTATTAATCACAGCAACCACTTAGAAATTCAAGAAAAACAACTAGAAAAAGCAACCAGCAATCAAAGTTTTCCATATAGGGGCTGAGAAGGGGAAGGGATAGGCTGGGAAGGGAAGGGGAAGGGGAAGGGGAAGGGAGGTCTCGAGAGAGCTAATTGACCATCAATTTTCTTAGGTCTTTGGTGTTTTGCCAGTTGTGAATGCAAAGCCAGCAGCAGCAGTTTGTCCTTTCAAAGCTGTGGAATGTTTGCAGCTTAATTCGGGATCTGGGGATTTGGTATTTTACTCACTAGCCTTTTTAGGGCACGGACAGCCTTTGCATTTACTAACACGCAGGACATGTAATTGGATTTGCAGCAGCCAGTGCGTGTTGTACTTTTGATAGGGTTGCTAGGCTTTCATCTTAATGTGTACAGTGCTTTATGAACCTTGAGCATAGAGTTGAGAGACTAGGGTCCATTGAAGGATAAGAGAACAATGCGCAAGCTCTGTCAACTGATTCGTGCTCTCTTTCTTCTAGGTTGGTTTCTTGTGATCGGGGGGAAATGGAAGGGAAGGCTTGAGGGGGGGTGACGGCTGGAAAGGATAAAAGTGATTTAGGGTTCTAGGAAGGGGAAGGAGAAGGGAAAGGGGAAGGCTGGAGGGGGAGAGGGGGGGTTGGCGGCTAGAAAGGGAGAAAGTGATTTAGGGTTTTGGGAAGGGGAAGGCTGGAGGGGGAGGGGGGGTTGACGGTTGTTAAGAGTATAAGTGATTTAGGGTTAGGAATTATTCTTTTTATACTCTTTTTAAACCGGTTCGGTTTGGTCTGGTTCAATCGGTTTAAGCTTTTTTAAACCGGAACCGAACCGGACCGGGTGGTTTTTTTATTTTTTAATCGGTTTATTCGGTTTTTTCTATCGGTTTGGTTTTTTCGGTTAATTTTTTCTCGGTTTTTTTCGGTTTAATCGGTTAGTCGGTTTTTTTGAACACCCCTACTGATATTGTTGTTGCACTCTTGTTGTGGGATGAAGGCACCAAAACTTGTCCTTTCCTGTAATTGGCATCAAACACTTAAATACTAGAGTTACTAAACCTACTATTTTGTCACACAAGGTTTTAAAAAAATCAAATTAAAATTAACTAGATTTACCATAACTTTTTGAACCCATTAAAATTATATTTAATTGAAAAAATTCTTTAAATTGAAATTACTTTAAATTTTTTTAAAAAAATACCAAAACAATGCTATTTTAGATTATCTAAATTTATTCAAGTTAAGTTATTCATTTTATAACTCAATCTTAAATGGAGTTATGATAAATCCCGTTTAATAATTTTGGTTTTTTCAATAATAAACACTAGGGAAGTATTTGTTCTAATTTCATTTTCAAAAAAAATTATAGCTCTCTCCACTAATTGAATATATTATTGATACCGAGTTATAAATTATTTTATCTTATCAAACTCAACACAGTTCATAAATTAAAACACTCATAATTTTTTTAGAGGTTTAAGTTTTAAAAATTTCAGGGTCACTAAAAATTTATATAATTATTAATTTAAAAATCTGTAAAATTAATTAAAATATATACAAACTAACTCTAATATCCATATTAATTATATTTTAAAAAAAAAAAAAAAAACTCCTTTTCTGCATTATTAGACCAACTCAATCACAAACCTTAAACCAGATACAGGCCCAATACCCGCGAACACAAGCCATAGTCCAAAACCACCTATAAATTCCCATCTAGGGTTTTAATTCCTTCCTTGCACCCTCCCTACCACCGCCAGCCCCCTCTCACAAACACAAACACAAAATGCCGGCTGGTCACGGTCTCCGGTCTCGCACAAGAGATCTCTTTGCTCGTCCCTTCAGAAAGAAGGGTTACATTCCATTGACAACCTACCTCAGAACCTACAAGATTGGAGACAATGTAGACATCAAGGTTAACGGCGCTGTCCACAAGGGTATGCCTCACAAGTTCTACCATGGACGTACTGGACGTGTCTGGAATGTCACCAAGCGCGCCATCGGTGTCGAGATCAACAAGCAGGTATATTATTCTCCTTAACTGTATCTTAGGGTTTTTGGTAAGACTTTTATAGTGCACTTTATGTGTTTGATCATTTGTTTGTTTGAAAATGATAGGCTTTTACTTATAGGTTCGATATGTATGGACAGTTTGCTTCGTGTTTAACATGGGTTTCTTTTTTATATCTAAAAGAAGCTGTGAGGGTATCTATTTGTGATTTTGTTTTTGTTATTGATGAATTTGAGGTTTCGTCCTGTAAGGTTTTTTTTTTTTACTTTGTTTGAAGATTTGAGCTTATGTTCATAACCACTAGTTTTGAAGCTGAAATAACTAGCTGGGTTGGTTTTACTTTTTTTGGTTTAATTACTGCTTAGACATCTTTGCTTGATTTTAGCTTTTGAACTATTTAATTTAGCCATCTTTTTGAGATTGAGGTAACCAACCTACCACGCCCACCATACGTGGACTATGTTCTTTCTCTTCCCTGTACGTGAAGGTGGATCAAAGAAGGGTCCAAACCGAGCTCACATCTCCTTCATTGTCGTTGGTCCTTTCTTTCGTCGTGGTCCTTTTTTTATTAAATCTTTTCTTTTGATTTGTTTCTGCTGAATATTCAAATGAGCTCCTGTATCATTGGTTGCATGTCATAGGTGTTCTCTTTTTAGCTTGAACTGTAGATGGCCTTATTTAAGTATTCATGGAAAACGAGCGTGAAGATTATATCTTTGTTTGATAGGTTATTACTGAACTTCCATCTGACATTATTACACACCATTGCTCAGCGTGGCCTCATATTTTGTGCTTTGCATATCACCGGATTGACCTGCCTGTTTGTTTACGAGATGGTCGCTTGTGTTGTTTTAATGATTGATGCTTTTTACTGTTTACTATAATTTGAGCAATGGAGGGCTTCCATGTTAATCCCTTTCATTTTTACAGGTGGGTAACAGGATCATCAGGAAGAGGATCCATGTAAGAGTGGAGCATTTGCTTCCTTCAAGGTGCACTGAGGAATTTCGTCTCAGGAAGAAGAAGAATGATCAACTGAAGGCCGAGGCTAAGGCCAGAGGTGAGGTTATCAGCACAAAGAGGCAGCCACAGGGTCCTAAACCTGGTTTCATGGTGGAAGGTGCGACATTGGAAACTGTTACTCCCATTCCATATGATGTTGTTAATGATCTCAAGGGCGGTTACTAGGTCTCCTCCCAACTTTTTGTCATGCAGTTTGGTTTGTGTCTCCAATTTTTGTGGACTGGGGCGAGTCATTCGTATTTTCAGTTTCAGTTTACATTTCACTGTTAGAGATCAGCAAGATTATAATATACTTGTGGGAATTTGGAATTCATTTAAAGTAGCTTTCGAATTAAGTGTTTTCGCTGCACTTTTGCGTTTCATTTTCCTGCTCGTTAGGGTATCTTATTTTGAAGAAGCATCGGTTGCGTTTTCAAAATATTCCTGAAAATTAAAATATTGATTGTTTACCAGTTAAGCCACCCACTTTTTTCTTTGCCTTCGCGACATCAACTTGTTATTTTACTGTTGAAAGCTGATGGACAAGTTCTTGGCATACTGAAGTTGCCCCGAATAAACGCAGGGTTTCATGGGGCAGCAAATTTAAAGTCTTAAACTGACGGGTCAAGGATTTTAGTTTCTAAGCTCTGCTTTCCGCTTATGCGTTAATGTATTATTAATGTTTACAGCTAGTTTTTCGACCATGCATTTGCTCTTTGCTTTGTTTTCTTCTTTTTCGGCCTTCACCACGCGTTGGGTCTTGGTGGCAACTACTTTTCATGTATCTCGCAAAACTGGATAGAGGAAAGGCATTTGGTTTTTTTAGAAAAACATCTGTTTACCAACATTTTCGTTTTTAAGCTGGCTAAATTCCAGTAGTAGTTTGTGCCAGTAAATAGAAATTCATTTGCGAAAAAATTATCCATATCAAAGTAAATCTACGAGTTAGAAATTAGGAATGCATGGAATTGTTACATAATAAGCAGCAGTCAGCGAGCTAATTGTAGTTCTTTTGACACATCTCTGTATCCGTGGCACGCTTGCCTCTGTTGTTATTTGTTGTCATCTCTCTGGAAAAGATTAAAAAAGACAGTCTCTTCAAAGAAAAGAATATGTACTTTTACAGCAAGCCTGTCACGAGCACTACAGAAGTGACTTGGGGATCTAAGACAAATTATCCTCTCGCAGAAAATATTCACTAGCTAGTGATTTGAAATGATTTGAACCCTTTATTCATGTTGAAAGAATCTTACCATACAATCAAGACATATTAAGCTTGAGGACCCCCCTCTCTTCCAACCAAGAAGAAGCTCAGTCTACAAGATCAAGCTGAAGCTGGTGCTGAACGATGAGGATATCCTATGCACTCTTCTCTCTTCTGCTCCTGCTAGTCTCAGGTTATTCTCTTATCACCCTACAAATAATTAATCATTTCACATATGTTCTACCACTACCTTGTGTGTGAGTTTGGCAGATTACCAATTAAAGCAGAAATAGATGATAAAATCAACAAATCATGTTAACATGCCATAAAGTCATAAACTGCCGGGCCTATGGCATTTGGGAGGTTAGGCATTCATGCTTCTTTGTTCCACTCAGTTTTTTTCTTTTCATATTGTCAGCTGAGTTTAGCCATGTCAGGGCAATCCATGGGGCCAATGCGGTGAGGATTCCAGAGCACACGTGCCGCAAGCTGCTAAGCATGAACAGATGTGACTTGCAGAAGTGTAACCAAGAGTGTTCCAAGGAACCTCTAGGGGTAGGAGAGTGTAGGAATGCCAACTGTTCTTGCACATATTATTGCAAGCAACCTCCAATGTAATGCATTCCCATACCGCCGGAGTTTGTATTCAGGCACGTACATAATAATACACATTTAGATCTAGGGCATCGTTGTGATGGCATAAGATGAGTCTTCACTCATATGTAAAGGGATTCTGTATTTTGTAGCGAAACGTTTTTTGATTTTGATCTTCCAATCATTCACTGCCATCTATAGGTGTTGTCTTGCACAAAGCATTAATAATAATGCTAAATAATTTATTGTGACCTTGATTTTTTTTTTTTCATATTAAATTTGACTCAACCTCCAGCAGAGCACGTGACAATGAACTAAATTTCAACTAAAAATTCTGGATGCAAACTTTTATTGGGAGGAGATGGCTCTATTTGTCTGTACATAATGGAGCAATTATCTAATTTGAATTTATATCTTTAATTTTGTCAAACTAATGTCTGAGTAAAGGATTTTTTAATGTCATTTTAATTTATTTTTTCATCCAAACTTATATAAGATTACCTAATTTGCACATGATTTATCTCGATATCAAAAAATACCACCTACTTTAAATGAGATAAGTAGCTCATTTATCACTATATTTTAAAGGCTGTAACCGTTGAGCTTCTACATATATCATTATATATATTATTTTCTTATATTTTTAAGATCTTTAACATGTTCTTCTACGTCACATTATTCAAACTAATAAAATTCCTGCATAATAACTATATTATCTATAAATGTATTTTTTAAGAACCAAATAGTTCTCTCCTTTTAGTGGTACTCATGGAATTTCATTCCTTTTTAAGGATACCTTTTGTTTTACAGCTGCGAGTTATGAAGATTCTATATTATCCTTCAAATTTCCTCAATTCTCCACTGACTGGTTACATAACCACATTCTTTTTTCCTTGGAGAAACGGTGATTACCAAGCTCATCAAGGACTCAGGCATTTCATCTGTGCGTTTTTTTCCAGTTAAGGTGTCCGGCCGGAGACTCCATCTAATGAATTCCAAAAGGAGAACAGTAGGATGCCCCAAATCTTTCTACTCCTGAAGCTGAAAACTTGTCATGTAGTCCGTGTGGTAAGAAACAAGAGCTGAAAACTAGAGAATTTTATTCCTTTCAGAAACCAGAGAAAAAGAAGGAACTGTGACAAAATGATCATTAAACCCAAAAAACTAAGGGGGCACATGCAATAGCATGCCACTAACCACTTGCTTTGCCGGGAACTTGTAAGTACAGGATAATGACAGACTATGCCACAGGGCATTCTATTAGCAACGAAAAAAGCAATTGAACGAGGCATAACTTTTCTATGAGACAAAGGTGACATGATACAAAGCAGATCATAGCGAGGATCCCTGCTAGGAGACACCTAGAATAGAGCATATTAACCATGATCTACGATTCTTACAATAGCTTAAATCGATCCATATCTGCAGGTCATTGCCTTGGGATCTCTAATCCTGTCCACATCAACAGCAACTAATCAATCATTTAACCATCATTCAAAACAATAGCAAGACACACACACACGCACACAGAAGAGAAGGTGCATTTAAATTCTCATTCTAGGACCAGCAGAAAAGAAATGCATTTTAACACGGTTTTTCAAAATCCAAAAACCCTACACTGACCACATTGAGATTATTAGATGGTCCAGTATTTAAAACTCATCATACAAATCAGAAATTCTTTCAATCAAGCACTACAGATCACAAAGGTAGTGGCTAGAATAAAGGCTCCAATTTTCAAACAGTCTAACACTTAATTTTGAATGAACCACCAATTCTCTTAAAGGTCACCCTGCTAGCATGGAAAGCAAACAGCCACATGTTTGATTTGCATAGCTCTTGACTATGAGTTGTGAGTTGCAAGTCCAAGACTAGATAGTCCTTGACATATCTTTTATTATATCTGTTAGGAAAAATAACCATGCCCGAGTGCCCAAAAATTATTGAGGATGTAAACACAGGCATTTCCTCTTCATGAGAAACTTCTTTTAATAAATTCAGCAACACAGTGAAGTCCCAAAGACTCAAGCTGGGACTGAGCAATCTCCTTGAATTTAGTAAAAAGGCAGTTGATGACCATTCACTTAGATACACCGATTTAAGGCAACTATTTATGTCAAGCCCTTCCATAAAACACATATTTCAGGTTCTAGTAACAGCATAGGCCTCAAGGAACCACAAGCTGACATCCATATCGCATGAAAAAACCAAAAACTATGGAAGAGAAAAATCCATAAAAACAGGTAGAAAGAAATTCAGCAACAAAACTCATATTTGCTACCTGTAGTGTCAACGTCTTGGTCTATTCTTGCAACGAAATTCAGCAAGAAGTGCAATATGATCCGAAGACCACTCTGGAGAAGGAAGGGCCGTGTCTTTCCTCAAGCTTTCCTCATCCAATAGTTCCAACAAAGACTCCACCATTAAAGAGTCCGCTGAGAGAGAAAAACAGCTGTGAATCCCATTTTACTAAGCTTTGCATCAAACAAGGATCAAACTTCAAATAGCATGACCAAATTAGGATAGGAGACAACAGCACGGCAAAAGATAAGAAAGAATAATGTTGCAAAGAAGTTAACCTGTGTAAAATATATAATCTAGGGCACCAATAAAGTCTCTAGTGCAATTCGTAAATAAGGGTTCATTTGTTGTAGCATCCATTCTCCTCCTCTGCTGATCTGAACCAAGACCAACGCCCACTCTTGCAAAAGATGAGTATGCACTGACCTGCAATATTAATTGTATCACTACCAGCACAGCCCACAACAAGCAGAGCAGACATTACGAACCTTGCCTAAATCCCACCACCCCAGAAACAAGAGACAAGCCTTCCTCTTGGCCTTCTTTTTCAAATATAAAATATTAGCCAAAAGTTACCAGCATTTTGATTTCCCTAAAATCTCCAGAAAGAAATTTAGTGCAAGCTATATACTGAGACCAGTCTCTTATCAGAGGACATATTACCAGCGGCAGCTGATGTGTAAGCTTGTTGTGAGGCCGTAAGATTCCAAGAGGGTCTACTACTAAATCCGGATGCAATGGATCCACCTTACCCATTGCAAGAAGAGAATGGGGAGCGCTGCAACCAGGTTCAACAGCAACCTCAGTTATTGAATGTACCAAACATGCACAAGGCAAACGCATCTTCTATAAGTGATAAAACTGTTTCATAACAGCAGACCAACCTTCCAGGAACTGAATTGAAATCTCCACACACCAACATAGGAATGTCAGCACTAGCAGCTATTTTCTCCAATCCTTTCAAGAGAGTAAGGACCTAAGTTCACAAACCAGAAATCACAAATCAATCATCAAGTTTACAAACACAAATCAAAAGAAATTTACACATAAAATGGAGAAATAAATAAGAACCTGCCAAAGCTTGACATCCTTTAAATCCTGGTGAACATTTATATGTGTATTTGCCTGTATTGCAATATAAAAGGAATCCAAAAGCAATTACAAAAAGAAAGTTATTCATCGATAAAAATTGGAGCAACTATCTTATGTTTTGCACCCACCAACCTCAAGGAAATTTAAAAAGTGAAAAAATACAGCAGACATTTAATAAGAGACAAAGTATCATATCCGCACCATCAATTAGAGACCTCATGAGCAAATTATGACAGACGCCATACTATTTAGCATGAAGAAAAAAAATATTTTTTAATGAGAAAACAAGGCACGACTGCTGAAACAACCTCTCTTTATGAGGACCGAAATAGCATCACTATTTGACACAATAATAAGCACAAGATCACTTACAACACAAAGTAGTTGCCGCTTCCCAGGATTATCAGCTCCTTGATTACTAAATTTTGCTTCCAGAACAACTATTAATGCAACATTATCCTACAAGTATTAAAGAGTTTACATGAGATAACTAGGCCAACATAAAATGGAAAAAGTTCCTCATGCACCTGCAAAACTTCAACAAAATCAACTGCAATACACTAACCTTAACTAATCGATTTAGAGCAGTTTTTCTTTGAGCACTTGGAACCAGCGCATCAGTCAAAGATTGAGCAGCCTTATTAAATTCAACCTGCAAACAAGTGACCCTTTGATGCATGAAAAAAAAAACAAAAAAAAACTACACAAAAACATACCCCCGCGTCCAAAGGACTTTCAAACCTCATATTTTTTAACATGTGAAAATCTATCTCTGCGGAAAAATGTTGCACAACCATCAATTGTATGGGTATTTCCAGCATAGACCTGCAATTAATAACAAGACTAAGCATTAATTATGAATATTGAACTTGATACATGAATTGCAACGATAACAAGGAGTGGTTTAACAACCTCGTTAGTTTTTCTCTTGTATAGGGCTTGATAACCATGCTTGTCCAGCTCAGGGGCAAAAAATTCCTCATAATGATCACTTTGTACCTGAAAGCAGGGGAAAACATTGTTAGTTTCCCTGAATAGGCAGAAGATTATCTCCCTTCTCCATTGATGAATATAACTATTAAACAAAGAATTAGCTATGCAAGACTCAATTTTCCAGGAAGCTACCATAAATCTTGTCATGTGCATCATAGGTTATAGTGAGCTCACTAACAAAAAGTTTTCATGTAAGGTCTTTCAAGAAACATAATCAGTCATTTTCATCTAGAACATTGCTAGAATAAGTAATCCAGTTAGAGTCCGACTATTTTACTTAGCCAAACCTAAAGAAACAAAAGCAATAGCAAGGCAGCCACAAAGAAAAGAATGAAAGAAGTCCAACCATCTATCCCCGTGTCTATCATTTGCACTTGCATTTTCTGACAAGATTAAGAACTTCAACGGAAAAATTCAACTTCAAAATTTCCGCTCACTATCCTGACTGATAAATGAAATTGATATTCATTTCCTGTCTTACCTCCTGAAGACAAACAATGTCTGCACGATAGCCAACTATTTCCCTCAGTAAGTTCTGTCGACGATATGGCCAAGAAAGAGCCCATGAAGGACAATAACTGTATGTTTCGTTTGTAGCATACACATCAGATAAAATGTTGTATGAGAGCACAGTAAAGGTTCCAGTTGATGAGATACGACCATCCAAATCTAAAGGCACCATTGCATCAAGTCCACTAACTGGGATCAAACGACGTGGAGTTGGGGAGGGGGCTGGAATGACACGGGAAGTTAGTAGTGTGTTTGGATGTCCTACAGGTAATTTAGTTTCTGCATCTACCACAACGCATTCAAACTTGAGAACATGGCCAATATCATCAGCTGATGGTGTATATATTTTGGAACGCCCAACCTCAAACCAAGTTTCACCACTCCTCTGTGTCACCGCCGCAGGATACAAAGGTGTGGAACCATTTGTCAAGCTAGCACTTGATGCAGAACCAGATAAACTAGTATTAAGAACTCCAGATCCTGAGCTATTATAACGCCCAAACAACTCTTCCTCCTCATTTCCATTTTCATTTACAGCACTTGCAGCTCGATCATGTAGAACTCGATGATGCTGCCATGCATCAGAGAAGCACTTGGGAGAGCAATGGTAACTTTTGGCAACAGGTATTTTGGCCTTAACACAACCTATACACTGCAGTGTAGCATGCTCAGATGGATGTACGCTACATACAGCAACTTTTCTATCACTCTGTATCCGATACCTGCAAACAAGCCCAAAAACAGGGTGATGCATATCAAACTAAGATAAGACTAACTTCTATGTTTCAAATCATCCTGTAACTAAGGTACAGGTGCAATGATGCCCAGTCAGAGGATGCACCTTAAAGTTCAACCAAATCACAAGCATGAAACAGCAATTCCATCAAAAAGCTAAACTTTAAAATATGTGTAAATATGCTAAATTAAAGTGCTGATGCTTAATCGGTTCTTTTACAATTTATTTGCTGCTGCTACTCAAGTCATGTACCAAGTCAAAAAAGATTTGTTTCAATCCATTCATAAGTTTATCCATAGTTGGCACTACATTACATTTAATTATGATATTCTTTTGACCACTCAAAAATGCAACTCCATTTTTAAGTTTCCTTATTTCTCCTTTAACTATATTGACCACGGGGTACTCTCTCTGTCTTCTTCACCGACTACAAATGGTCCCACCTAGCTAAGCATATTTTGCTTGACAGCTTACAATTATCATACTCAAATGTGTCACCATAAAGCAAAAATGTCAATAAAGCTAACAATACAGGTCACACCTTTTTTGTCAAAAAACACCTCCTGAAGGAAACAAAAAGGATGACAAAAATGGTTGAAGTTCCAGTTAAAAATCCTAAACCCTAAAGTCAACATGTTTTAGGAAAAGTAAAGACATGCATATCTTAAGTTGGTGACAAAAATCTAAAAGCTTTTTCATTCACCAGATTAATCTAGTCCAGATCTTATATATGTTTAAACTTTTATTTTATAAGAATGTTCTCACAAATATTGAAGAGAACTATTAGCATGCAATGTTGGGAAATACCAATGATACCAAGGTTTTATTCCAAATCATATGCCAGCTACCAAAGAATATAACAAAACATATGTTGAGCATGCATGTGCATTATCACTCCCTCTATTATTGCATACAGCACATTACTGCCAAACAGCTGCCACATCAGCAAGTAGAACTGAGAGCTATAAGAGCCCAGAACAAGAGCAGGGCACAGGCATGGGTCCTCGCCAGATACAAAGGCATGGGAACAGAGGCTCGTGCCCATGTCCATGCTGATGGTCAAGGCCAAGTCATGTGGCACATGAATAAAGAAAGATAAAAGTGGTGACCCTAACACCTCCAGGATATTAATTTATCTAATTGCTGTAGTGGAAAAAAAAACAAAAACTATATTCCTCCAAAAACTTTTATTGAACTATTTGCCCCATAATGGATAAGGCACTTTAAATTGTAAATCCAATGGGAAAACTAAGAAAGTAACATTAAATTCTTACTTTGTAAGTGCTACAGGAGGAAGTTTATACAGGTCAGGAAGCAAAAACCCAACATAGATCACCATAATACTAGTCAATTATAGTAACAGTTTTCATTACTAAATGCAATTACCCAAATTGGTATATAACGATCATTAACATTACTTTTTAAGGAATTAAGTCTTGAAGCATTGCAGCTCTTTCCATTGTGAACTATTATTAATCTCAAATGGCAAATCTCACTTGCGCCAGAACACTTGTCTGATAAAATATATCTATTCCCATTAAATCATCAATATGTTTTCAAATAACTGTGCATCGAATAGTTCAATAACAACTGACCACACTAATAAATTTATAAGACACATTAGAATCTATCCAATCAACCACCCAACAGAAAATAGAGAAAAGTGCAGGACTGGAGGACAAGCATGACTCAAAAGCCAAGACACATGGTCCAACTACCAATTATGTCTCTCACTTCTCTTCTTAGGTTTACTTGCTGTTGGTTAAAAACTTCAACCCTGGATTACTGACTCATATTTCAAAAAATAAATTGAATGCCCAACATTTGAGATGTATAATACCACCCTGTGAAGCTGTAAGAGGCCGTCAAGTGTTACAGCTCACACACAACATCATTTTATTGAGCCAACATGCCAAATATTTCAAGATAATTACTTGTAGCTCACCAAGTTACTTTTAAAACTGCATAATGTAAAAGCTTTCATTTTCATCACTAAACAGTAATTCGATACCTCCCTTTCTATTACGACTCTTCACTGTTCACCACATGGTGGTACGATGTGCCTAACAGTTGTCAAGAGGGGTTGAGGCACTTGCCTAGGCACTCCAAGCAAGGCGAGGCGAGGCCCCAGTGCCCTTATTAGCCTCGGGCATTTGATTTCAATGAAGTGCCGCCTAGACGAGTGCCTTGTGAGTGGGTGCAAGGCGTTAAGGCTAGCACCTGCTTGAAGTTCTTCTTTTTATGTACGATTTTTCTTCTTTTTTTTAACTGATTTATGTTTTGACCTATTTGTCCATTTTCTTAACTGATATTTAATTTTGCTTTTTAATCTATATGGCTACTTACTACTTTAAATTATCTTATTTTGCTTTAGGGATGAAAAATTTAAAATTTTATATGACTATGTTATGGTATTTTATATTTTCTTTTGATTTTATAATGATCTAATCTTAATTGGGAAGATATATATTTTAGATTTATATAATATAATATAATATTACTTTTTTTTTAATTGGTTCATTTGGGCGTGCACCTAGCGACTTGGGCATTTTAGGGGGAAAAGGTAAAATACAAACTACACAGCCTAGATTTGCAGTTTACCCTAGTTTTTTGTTGTATAAGTCACCACAATACCAAACCAAATAATCCTTGCTACAGCAACATACCGTTTTCTTGGAGTCTTATTCGCTAAGCAATTTGACTTATCCCCAGTGTATTAATAGAAATTTTAAGCCTTATGATATGTTATCTAAAACGCTTTAAAATGAGAACAACAAATATTAGAATGACACATTAAAGCAGCCACTAAACACCATAAAACAATATTCAGATACAATCCATATATAATAAAATATGCCAAAGTAAGCCAGCAAGAAAACTCTGCTTGCATATTCAAGATGTCCCCCGAACCAGAATACACTCATTAATGAAATTCACTTCACATAAGTACTGACACCACCGAAAGCAAAATAAATAAAAACCCTATTATACAGTACCAATTATTTACACCCACAAGCTTTAGCTCTACATTTAAAAAAAGTTCAAAACATCAGCAAAACCCCGCGTAACAGATTATTCCGACCCCGTTAACACACACATAATAACATTAAAAGAGCCCCGAAATGCACAAAAATAATCAACCAAATCCAAAAGTTCTGAAAACCCATTACGAGCAAAAACAAAAGAAAATCACTCACCACTTATATCTCAAGAAATGACCGTCAAGAGGGGCAGACTCGGGCACATCATCGGTAATATAATCCTTATCCGGTCGCCGTAAAACAACATACGGCGTTAACTCACAGCCAACAATAGGAATATCCGATGGAAGATGCACACGCAGCACGCTCAGCATGCTTTTATTTTCTTCTTCAAAGTTTTTTTGTTACACTTCACTTTCCTAATCACACTGTAACCCTATCATCGATAATAAAATCAATCGGCGGATATTATCCGGCGGATCCGCCATTTAATTGAACCGATTACCCGCCAGCCTAAATCAACCAACCAATCAAAAACCCTAGATTTCTCAATTAAAAAAATAAACAGCAGATCTCGAGAAATTACAAGTGAAATTCAAGTTACGGTTTAGAGAGCGATGGATCGACTAGGGAGATGATCGAGAAATTTCCACAGAGAGAGGGAGCGAGAATTTTTTGAAATTTTTGAGAGAGGGAGAGAGAGAGAGAACGGGGAGATTTCGATAATTAGGGTTTTACAGAGAAAAAGGTAGAGTGAATAATAATAATATGAAAATACGACGCGCGTGGGTTTGTGTGGTGGTGTTGGAGGTGGTACGGTGGTGTTCTGCTGTGTCTAAAATCGGCTGCTGAGTGAACCCTTCCAAAACGGGAGGTGTTATTCGTTGGGAGAGAGTATCCTCTTAATGATAATACTATAATAGTAAGTTTTATATATACTGAGGTTTTATATTTCCACTTCCCGGGAATGTGTACGTGCAGTATTAGTTAGCTTGCTGTTCTGTCATGTCTCATGTCTAAAAATTACATTATTCTTGTTTTAACCGAACCCACCTCACAAATCCATCAAATTATAAACTAGTTTACTAACTCGGATTAAAAAATAATTCCAGATCGCAAGAAAATATTTGTTATTGTTATTAAATATAGTTTTCAGGTCAATTTAAAAAAAAAATTATTCAACTTATTTAGCTTGAATTGAAAGTTAAACTCGGTTAACTTAGCGAGTTCAAAATCAACCATGAAAACTAGTAAAAAGCATAGTCTGACTTTTTAATAAAAATCTAACGCGACATATTTTTATTAATATTAAGATGACGATCTATTAGATAAACTCGAGTTTCACGGTTTAACCCTCCAAACATAGAACTCAGATCATGGGCTCCAAGGTAGCGTTCGGTTATTATCCTAGGACATAAAACATGGAGATGGCAGAGATAGAAATATATATGGTTGAAGAGACAGGGATAAGGATATAAAATTAAATTTATCTCTAGACAATTTTGAATTTAATTTTTATACTTTAAAAATAGAAGATACAGAAGGAACATGTCTCCATAAACAATAAATTTTTATTCCTAAAATATAATTGTAAAAAAAATCTTAATTCAAAAGTTGTCTTACTAAGACTTGTAAGGATAAAAATGATTATTATCATATTTTTAAAACACAACTTAGGAATTGATCGAAGGCAAAGCCTGGGTCATTGGTCAAGTCTTGGGTCACAGGTTAGGTTAACTCGAGTTAGTGACAGAACAAAAACGGTTATTATTACAGTTTTAAAACCTGATTTAGAAATCGACCTGGATAAGACTTGAGTCACATGTCAGAAGGGTCAATATAAGAATAAAAATGATTTTTATCATAGTTTTAAAAACTTGATCCATTGGTCAACTCAGGTCAAGGCCTGGGTCACTGAATGGAAGAGTCAACTCGAGTTAATATGAGTCAATGTAAAGATAAAAATTGTTATTATCATAGTTTTTAAACACAAGTTGACCTAAGTAAGATTATGAATAAAATTGCTTATTATCATAATTTTAAAACTTTACTCCGGAGTCAATCCGAGAAAGGTTCATGTCACAGTCGTGAGGGTTAGCCCGGATAACTTTAAAAAATTACAAATTAATCAAAGCATCCTTAGTTTGACCAAATTTTATTTTCTAAAAAGTCAATGGATTTTTAACCTGTGTTTTATCCCAGATTGATCTCGGTTTTATAACGGGCTAGGTCAAGTCAATCATTTCTTTATTTTTTTTAAAACTCAGACCAGTTCAGACCTTGATTTGACCCGGTTTCGAGTCATCCCACTAGTCCAGTCCTTGTTTTGTAACTAAAGTTATTATAATATTATTAATTTGAATACTCGATATAAACTAAAATAAAAATAATAATATCTAATTATTTTTTAAATATGTAAGTTTAACATCAATACAGATTAAAAGTAAAATAAATTTTTTATATTTTATTGTGTCCTGTCCACCGTAACTAAACATGATATAGAGACAATCATTTTGTCTTGTACACCACAAGCACGCATAATTTTTTCTCAATGTCTTTTTTTTTTATCTTGTCTCCATCGTCTATGTATCTTCTGTCCCATGATAATAAATAAGCATTACCTAATGGATTTAATAACTGTCTCTTCTATCCCATGACAATAAACAAACATTGCCTAATGGATTTAATATTTATTTTTTTTAGTTCTAGAAACTTTGAGATTGATCATGTTTTTTCTACGTGTTTTACTTTGTGGTAATCTCACTTTACGTTTTGTCTTTCTAATTCAATTGAAAACTTTATCTCATGGAATTAGACTATAAAAGTATCATATCAAAAAGAAAAAAATAAAAGGATGAAATTTTAAAAAATGATAAAATTCAAGGATAAAGTCGGTATATTTATGAGAAAGATATATAAAATGACTTAAGACAATAAATGATATAAAAGAGCCTTAAATTCAAGGAACAAAGAAGTTTGCTCTTGAATTTTAAGTTGGTTAATACTTTAAAATCTATGTATCTTTTATCTTAAAAAATGAAAAGTTATTAACTTTTTACCTGGATGGTTTATGAGATATTTATATCTTCTAAACCTTGTTGTTTTCAGATAAGGGAAAGACTAGAAAGTCTTTTATTTTTGTCGATATTAGTGAGAGACAAATATCTATTGCATATCATTAATGAGATAGGAAGTATGATAGGTCCCTTAAGAGACCTTGTGTACAACTATAAGTATAAGGAAATTGTTACCTTAATATGAACGATTATTCTAAATGGAGAGACATGATGATTTATCATGTTTTTTATACTTGTTTTGTAGAGAATTGTTTAGGATCAAACATATAGCCTTAATACTTGGTAATGTTCAAGTTTTTTTGGTTTGTCATATTTGTTAGACCCATATTTTTTTGGGTTTGACTAAATGCCAAGTCCAAGTTTTTTGGTTTTGATATGTTTGTCAGGTCCACATTACCTTAAACTTGGTTGCCTGTCAAGTTTAAGTTTTTTAGGTCTAACATGTTTTTCCGACCCAAGTTTTCTTGAACTTTATGATTATTAAATTTAAATTATTTGAGTCTAATATATATGTAATAAACTTATTATAAAATCTTAACAAAGAATTAACTCATCGTGGAATGTTTTTATCTTTAAATTTGTTAAGCTTCTATTTTTCATGCAAATAAATAAATCAACAAATAAAATAATAATAATTTAATTAAGGATATTATCACATACCAACTCTTTGTAAAATATCACAATATATTGATAATCTCGACAGTGTGACTCTTAAATATAATCTGAATCTTTTTATAAGGATTTTGTAACACTGAAACTTTTCAATATTTTGTCTTGGATAGCCTTTTTTTTTTCTTTTCTTTTGTTTTCTATTTGGTAGCTTATGCTTCCTAAGAAGATATTATTGTTTATGTAATCTTTAGACTCTTTTGACTTACTCTATATTTCTTTTTCTTGTTTGTATGATATTATTTTTTACTCTGCAAAGTTTAAAATTATAATAATGATTGTTTTTTTAAGTAATTTTTTTAAATATATTAAAATAATATTTTATTATTATATTTTAAAATTATTTTTATTATCAGCACATTAAAACTATTCAAAATCATAAAAAAAATTAAAAATTTTCAAAAACATTCTTTAAATACAAAAACAAACACACCCTAACTAGTCTATTACTAACAAATGATGACATGCGATAGTCAAGTGACAAAAATATGTTTATTAAGTCATGAGTGGCATGTATATTATATGAATTTATTAAGTCAAATATATATTTATTTTATATAGTAAGGTAGCCAGACATTTCATATTTACTGGCTCACTGAATTTATTTATAATAAGAGGGCGTGCGAAAAGAGTCTCACTTAAACAAATAATATATCTCAATGCTTGGTTGCCTCTGATGTTATATGCTTACCATCCTCGATATATAAATAAACTTTCATCCAATGGTAAGAAAGAGTATTTTTTTTATATAAATGTAAAGGTCCATAAAGGTCAACAATTCTACTCACACGAAAAACCTCGCAGTGTAAACACTACTTTCATCACATTGAGTTCAGCTAAGCTTAAAATCAGACACAGCTCTTCCTTCTCATGGCAAAAACAATGTGTTCAGAGGGCGTTCATGTCTTGGTCTCAAGCACTGTAGTCTTGATGATGTTTACTTCTGTCTTCTCAGATTTGGCTGCGGATAAACGAGAGTGCAACGAGCAGCTGGCTAGCCTCTCCGCATGCCTACCTTTTGTTGGCGGCGACACAAAAGCTCCGACTCCAATATGTTGCAGCGGATTAAGACAAGAAATTAGCAAGACAGAGAAGTGTCTGTGCATCATGGTTAAGGATCGCAATGAACCCGGCCTTGGCTTCAAGATCAATGCTACCCTTGCATTGAGCCTCCCTTCAATTTGCCACGCTCCTGCTAATGTTTCTGCATGCCCTGGTACCTCCAAAACAAATGATTTCTTAATGCTTACATAGATGTTTCAAGCTAATCTGAGACCGAGATCTGCTTGGTTTATCATTCCTTTGTATCATTGTTTTCCTTCTCGACAGAAATGCTACATCTGGCTCCCAATTCAACAGATGCTCAAGTTTTCGAGGATTTTGCAGCAAGTACTAAGAGCAACGCAGTTGTTGCTGGTAATGACCTGATGTCAACCTTCACCATATCTTTTTAGCACGCCTAGCTTTTGTACTGACTAACTTCCCCATCACAGGCGTTCGAACCAGTTCAAGCAATACAATGAAGGAAAGGAAATGGCTTGAAGTGAGCATGGTTGCTGTTATCACATCAGCTCTCACCATCGCGGGTTAAGAAGACAACACTTGATACAATCCATGTCGATTAAATGTGTAATGCTCATGTTAAGAAATTACTTCACGTATTGTAATTCCATCACTCTTTCCACTCCAATCTGATAGCCCTACTGTTTGTCACTTGATCACAACCCAAATTTTGCGACAACTAATACCACTGATCAAATAGATACTAACTCAAACTCCACTGCAAGCGAACATGCAACATCCTCTGACCAAAAAGAAATATCAAATGATAAAAAAACAATAAGGTGATATTACAGTGAGATATATCTGATAAAAAAAAAAAAATCATCTAGCACAGCTATTTTAAACCAACTCGGATTTGTAAGAGGTCTAGGTTCAGGCACTAAACTGTTTCTTAGCAATACATGTAAGAATCGAAGACTTCAGTATTCAATGTGTCCTGAAAGCATCTGTAATTTTTCTTAACGTATCCTGGCCTTTTCACCTATTTTCTGGAATGACCTTGCTGTGACCCACCGTATAGCCATGCCCTGGAAAATTATAGAGCAAGACTATAAAATAGATGAAAGTAGTAGCGAACTGACAAGTGCATGGTTCAATGTCATAGAGATATATATGTGCTGTGTATCAGTAGGGATATGCTAATCCTAATCTTTGTCATCAGCAAACTTTGTTAAAGTAAACAAATTGGATTACAATGTGGGACACTCAACTTGATGAGAGGGGATGATATTAAGCTATCCACTTAACACCACATCAGCTGTGCACTTTAAAACACCTCAAACGAGGAAACAATTGAAGCAACTCATCACGGCTTCGTCTCTGCAAGAAAATTAGCATGCTCGTGAAAATAAAAATGAAAGAAACATCGAGGGAATGGAAAAAAAAAACAGGTTTACTCCTTCACAAATGAAAATCTATCCCAGCACATTGTTGTGATGCATAACCTGAATGTGCAGTCACGCATCTCCAGCTTTGAGCATTCACATCAAAATTTCAATTAAACCTTATTGATGCTTTTCTCATATTCCCCCAACATGACCTACCTAGTCTCACCACATGATAGGGCATATCTCTTTGTTCTTCATATTGCACGATTTTTTAACAGTCATGTAATAGCAATGGTGACTAAAGTGGCCCATTTGCCACTGACAGTTGGTAACCAATCAACTGGCACCAATAGATGATGCATGTATGCAAAAATTCAAATTAAGCTTTGGGTAATAAATAACAGGACTAGCTATTCAAAACTGGAAGGATTTTGTGTTCTGCAATAAATTGCTAGATACTTAGAGCTACATCAGTGTCGGATAGAAGTATAGGGCACACATTGCAAGAATATAATGGATGTAATGGAATATTATGGGATCCAAGCCAGATAGATCGTCTTTTCTTTTTGCATTTGTTGTGAGTTGCAAGAAAACAAGAATTGGCTATTTCAAAGAGACTACCAATATTCATGTTGTTTATCTTGTTTATAGATTTGGAAAAAGACAGGAGGCGGAGGAGTCTGCCACATATTTTCCAGTTTTAATCTGAAAGATGTATCACGGCAATGCTGCTGACTTTCCTTCCTTTTTTTTTTTTTTTTCATTTGATGAGTGTGTTCCAATTTTGTTATAGTTCTTGACAAGCCCCCCCTCCTGCTAATGCAATAGCATCGGAGAGGTACAAGCTCATGGGTAATTATTCTGACTATTAATTTATAAATACACAAACTTCAAGAGAAACTCTGAGGCTGTTCGCAGTAACAAACAAGCAATACCTTTATGCCAATGCATCCATTTACATCAAGGGTTGTAACTGTGTTTGAGCAGAACCTTGAAAGGACCTCCAGGCACTTATCTGTCACACCAACTATTCCAAACAAGCTGCATCATTTTTTAACATGACATCAGAAACAAGAGTATAGCATGAGAAATTGCAATAACTGCAAGGTCACTGCATGCTGATTGAGTTTTATCAGAGTAACAATACAGAATGGACATCATGCTCGTCAATTTTAACCAAATTTATAGGCATTAATTTGATTGTCATTCTATTAGGCAGATGGCAACATCTGTCATGAAACATATTAAATTAACTACACATATGAAGAAATTTCCAGTTGTCTTCTGTGTTTAGGATATCCTAGCCTGTAGTTTGTGTTACGTAAAAATTATACTAACATCCAGAACATCATCCTCCATTTCATGAAAAACTGGCAAACTGGGAGCAGCGGAATGGCCAGGGCCAGGGCACATTTGTCTGGCACAGTTCCCCGTGAGCAAAGTTCAAGCTTGACAAAGCTGTCAAATAGTACCAGAACTAAAGAGCAATATGTTCATCAAACTCTTCCAGCTAGGCTTGACTAAAATCAATAATATGATCTTTAACCAGAAAAGCAGTCAGTTAAAGATGGCTGCAAAATCAAGTGTTTACATGCTTTGTCATTCATTCTTCATTGGGACAGGGTAGGGGTGCATTTTGACATTAGTGCCGAGAACAAAAGAAAAGACCAGCAATCAGAGAGTGCATTCCTTATGTTGGTGTTAACTGCCAGAAACATGTATTATCAGCTCTCTCTAGCTTAACCTAGGAATTTACCTGAGAAATTCAAGAGAGGTGCAACCTTCAGCAATAGCTACAACCCCCACATCAGTGACACGAACACACCTGATAGAAAAATAACGGAAGCTTTTGAGCTAATTTTCTCTTATTTTTCCAGGAATTATCTTATATTTTACTCACCATGTCAAATTGAGAGAGACAATATTCTTGCATTTGCTATACAAGAGAGTCCTTCATCAGATAGATTCTGAAAGTCAAATTGAGGTATTACAAAACCTAAGATAAATTTTGGAATGTAAAAAGCATGTCCAGCAAAAAAAGAGTTTTACCTGCGCACCACATAGATCTAAAAATTTCAGAAGGGGTAGACTTGATATTTTCTTATAGGCCTTGTCTGTGAAACTGACAGTAAAGCAGGACAGGTTTTATTATTTGGAACTGCAACGCCTAAAATTACAATTAACAACTATCTAGAGATACCTGGAAAGAGCATAAAGATTTAAACTCTGTAGAGAGGAGCACTTGGATAATATTTGTTGCAAGCCACCATCTGTTAGCTTGATGCACCTAGAAATCCCGAGATGATTGTAAGTTTATAGCAAGGACACCATAGCAGGAAAGTATAGTTTTGTACCGGTAACAATCAAATTCATAACCTTATAAGTATATCCTTCTAGAGGATGCTTTAAGTTGCATAACATGGATTAGTGCAAAATTATTCTTGATCTTATTTAAACTTAAGCACTTCTTTTTGCAATTTTAATTCATCCCTCATAACACAGTGAACTAAATTTATGGTACTTCCTATTTCATTTGATGATGTTTAATTGTAATCTTTTCGCTCATTCCCTTATATTAATCTATTAAGTTTTCATCCCCAAAAATCGATGATAATAACAACCAACATCGATCAGTTACATACCTAGTCAGGTTCAATGACTCCAATTCTTGATAATTTTCAGCAATTAATTGCAAGGCTTTGTCAGATATATTCTGCAAACAAAACATCAAACTACTCTAGTCATGGATTACATTGAGATAATGCATATTCAACATGAACAGTTGAAAATTATAAACATAAAACTGATTACAAGCTATACTGATTATAAACATGTTTGACTTGTTCTGTGTGTTAAACCAAACCGGTCCCAAAATCTATACTTGAGTTAATTGTGTTGAATTTAAACAGTCAGATTTAAGCACAAGAAACAATCATAAACAACAGCACAGGATTAGAACAAGTCTTCAACACAATTTGGGCAAACATAAAACTAAATCTTGTGAAGAACCCCCTACAGTGAAGTTAAGACAGCATAAAAACGTTGCTTTTTTTCCGGTAAAAAAGAAGAAGAAAGAAAGTAAACAGAAGGTGCAGCACATTTCTACAAAGCCATTGAAGTATAACACAATTACATGTATCTTCTTTTTAATCACAAGTATGATGTGCATCATATAAGAAAAAAGGTAACATTCAATTTGCGAATCAAGTACCTTACACCCACTAAAGTTCAAATCAACAATTTGCTTGCAATTTTCCACCACGTGCTTTATACCAATGTCTGTTACCCTGAAGGTCAATTTACAAGCCAGACTACTTAGTACTGAAAAATTGCATTTAAGGATCTATTTGAAGAGCAGATGATCTGAAAATGATCTTTACATACCTGACATTCCAATAAATAGAGAAGACCTTTAGTTTAGAACAAGTACTGGTTATTGCTTCTATTCCTTTGTCAGATATCTTCTGGCAGCCATTCAGGTTTAAAGACTCCAGTTTTTGAAGAGAAACAAAACACTGAGGTACTAAGAATTCTCAGTAAAATGTTCAAAGAAGGCCAAATCATTTTAAAACAATTTAAAATTATAAAAACTTCATTTCTAGCAATTTTCAGATTCAATTGTCAAAGACAAATTACTTCCACTAGATCTGTGATTTAGCAGTAACCCGGGTCCTCAAAATCTCCTTTTAATTATAATTAATAAATTCTCAGACCTGAAGTGAATTTGCTTTCCTTTTCAAACTGCTTACATGAAAAACTACAATATCTGAGAGTTTGCAGGCAACCTTTTATCAGCATGTTAATATTGTGGAGAATTGTATTGCTTGCATGAATGGTCCAAAATTTTGTAACAGGGAAATCACTGCTTAAAACATTGCCCACTCAGATTTACATCTCTGAATCTACTAATAACAATCATGACTCTCCATGTTCAAGTCTATGAACTACTAAGCTAAATTAGCTAATCAAAAGCTTCTGATTAGCCTATCGCCTAGAGTCAGTCCTGTCCCTTCGTCATGCTTGACATTTTAAGTTTATCTCTCAACCTTATCTGTCAATTATAGAATACATATTATATCAAATTGATCCTCAAGAACTAGTGCATATATGTGCTAAAACATCCCACATTTGTAGACTTCTAGCAGCTAAGATAGAAAGTACGCCACAATATCATTTGTTGACATAATCAAATAATACATGCCTTGCTTTGCAGGACTTCTAGATGTTCGTCTTCGATATCTTGTGCAAATTCAAGGTTTATCTCCTTCACGTGCTGATATCTTGGCTATAGAAACATAACATGTCCAACACCTCAATATCAGTCTATCACCATTACCATAGCACAAAAATTCCATCTTTAAAATGCTCCCAAATATATACACAACTAGTTCTGTTCTTGCATGATGCCCAAGTCCATTGTAGTATATATTTTATGTTGAAGTTAATTTTTATATTTAGGAGAGATAATAATTTAGCTTAATGGAAACTGTATTTTGAGTTTTAAATTTATCGTATAGTTAGTTACTGGATATCCTAAAAATGATTATCTTTTCGATAAAAGAACTCAATTTACTACCTTTTTGGTATCCCATAATTCAAGGAAAGAATACAATGAAGGAAGTAGCACAAAATTAATGCATGAATCTAATCAATTAACTCACTATACAATACAAAATATCTCTCTCCCCCCCTCCATCCAGCAACTGCATCATAGCTTTCGAAACTTTTCCCACTAAGCTTAACAATTACATGCTCTACTTTCTCTCAGTTCCGCCCCACTTCAAATAACACAAAGCCATCACTTTTCACAAACAACACACACACACATAAACTACCTTTTATCAAAAAATACAAAGCAGAACAGAACAAATATTGTTTTTGGATGAAACCGAACAAATGTTTTCACATGGATGTAGAAACAAGAGCATATTATTTATTACCAGTGAAGTAGCAGCAATGAGTCTATCTCCAGCTTTATTCATCTCACGAAAATCAAGAGCCTTGAACAAGATCCCAGATCATAAAAACCAATATCAAGCCATAAAGATTAAAAATTGATACACAAAGAGAGAGAGAAAAGAAAAGAACATACCATCCAGAGAGGTGGGAAGCAAGTGAGTGTCCTGTAAAGCCAGGGGCTGACAAGTAAAAGAGAAACGAGGTCTCTTTGAGGGAGTTTTGTGCTGACAATTTTCATTACTTTTGGGATTGTTTCTCTGTTCCATGTTGTTGTCGCTGTTTGCTTTGGTTCGATTTCTTTTGCATCCATTTCTTGTGGTTTCGCTGGTTCTCTTGCTTTCAATAAATATTAAATAGTATGTGAGATTTTGCATCTCCATCCTTTTTCTCTTTACATATTTAAGAATAACCCCTTCATTTTTTTTCAAAGTTCTCAATTTTTTTTCTTAATTTGAGTCCTTGTCATTTAATCCGAATTATTCGAATGCTCTAAATTTTTGTTATTTTAATCCTGAAGTAATCAAATGATTTAGCTTCATCAATAAAAAATTTTAGAGCACTTTTAATTATTATATGATATGTCATAATTAAATTTTGAATTCTCTAAAATTATCCAAAAAAAAATGAAAAGAATTGACAAAAAAGAGTTAATTAAAGGTTAAATGACCAAGTCGAATTGAGTGGCTAATGTTGGGAGTCCATTTGCAACAAAGGAGGGTCTAATTGAAGAAAACAATGAGAATTTGGGATCAAATTAAAGAAAGATACTGAAGAGATGGACAAAGTTGTAAAATAATTAAGTTCAAAGACATAATTGAACTTTTGATAAGCCTAATTGATTTAATCAAGGGCTTAATTAAACTTTTAATAGGTTTAACCGATTTAATTAATGATTTAATTAAAAATAAATTAAGTTTGGAGGCTTAACTCAAATTAATTTACAAAAATTGAAAGATTATGGACACAATTGAAACTTGAAATGGTCAAATTGGTGCACTTAGGGGTTTAGTTGAAAGAAATTTGAAGATTGAAAGTTGATTGATGGTCAAATTGAAGAATTTCGAGATCAATGATCACTTTATAAAAAGTGCAAAAATTTAAGGATCCAATTAAAAAAGGATAAAGGGTGAAATGGCAAGGAATTCAAAAGATTAGGGCTGATTGGGGGCTCTATTGCAAAGTTCCAAAGGTTTAGGGATCAAATTGAAAAATACTATAATTTCATTATTTATTGTCTTCTTTCCATTAAAACAAAAGAAAAATATGCCTCAATACTCGTCTTTTAGCTCTAATTTCTCCCTCACCTCTTCACCACATCACACAAATCTTATGTCAACTTACACCCTAGTATTTGTAGTTAATTCTAAGCTAAAATTCCAACTCTGATTGCACCAAAACCATTTACATATTCTCTCTCAAAAAAGCTACTAAACACTCCTCCACTTGTAAAAACAGCATTGTGTTTTTCATTTACTTGCAGAGCATAACAAACTTTTGTCTTTATCTTCAAAGAATGACAGAGATCTATTCTTTAATATCAAAAGTCAAGATTACACCAACTTATAAGCCCTAAAACCTCCTCGTTTCTCCCATAAAACCTTAAACCAAGAAGCTTAGAGGAGGAGGGACACTGACATGAATATTGCCTCCCAACCAAGACTACAACAACTATAAAAACTATAACTAAAACACTTTGAAATGGACCCCAAATCATACAAAGCTTCAACCACTAAAACACCTTCCAAACAACAATTTTTCATACTAGAAAATTCTATTTCCAAGTCACCCTAAGACAACCCTCAAATCATCACAAAACAACCCTTAGGTTTCTTAGTAACTATAATACTAGATAACAACTTCTAGACCTTTCAAATCATAGTTTTATGATTTATCCCAACAAATCCCAAAAACTCCTCGATCCAGGAGGATAACCCTACATTCGAAACCGTGCACGCCACAACATAATCCATTTCTTCCAATAAATTAATATGGTTCTGGTATTAACAAATAGTAAAATACTAATTTGATTCTTTGTGCTGCGTTGCAGGATGGAGGAATTTTGTTTAACGCAAAAAAGATACAAACATTGTTAATGTTTTTTTCTACAATCAAGAAAAATCTTAATTGTAATATAAAAATTTAATATATGCGTTCAATAAAATGAATCAATGTGTGCTAATAAATGATAAAAATTTTATGGATTCCAACAAAAGACTAAGTCAAAAAACTGACATAAGATATATATTAAGATATATGATCTCATATTACGAGAGCTCTTCATTTTTATTTTTATTAAAACATAAATAATTTAAACTCCATTGAAAAAAAATCTAGTATAATTCTTGCTTTTCTTATTAATATATTTTTTAGCAAAACAGTTATATTTTTTTGTCGTGGATTCTTTATTTGATAAAAAAACAAAAAGAATTAGAATAAAAATATATATTTGAAAGAAAACAAAACCAAAAAACACATTGTAAACCTCAATAAACTAATCCTTCAACTTAAAACTCTCATAAATTGGTCAAAAACTACAAAATTAAACCGAAAAAAACTCTCTTAAGCCCAATCTAATTTTTCAAGCAAGATGAAGGTCAAAAACTACCACTATCGAACTTCTCTATTCGAATGAAACCCTTAATCATTAAAATTGGTAATCTTGGTTGTTGAAATCATGACAACTAACAACTTTCTCTTTCTTTTGCTGTTTTTTTGATGATTTTCTCTCACATCTCTTAATACACAAAATAAATTTTTGAACCCAAAATGAAAATTGTAGTGAATATAGGATTAGCCATGTATGTTTTTTTTTTTATGTTTTATAATTTAGTTTTTAATATTTTAATTTTATCTTTTTACCATTGTTGCAAATTGATATTCATCTAATTATGCTAGAAAATGATTCAATTGAAAGGAAAAAAAGTTTAGGTGCTTTAATGTTTATATAAACAGTGAAGCACCATAGGTTTTCTCATATTTTAATATATTATATGAACAACAAAGCACCATAAATCTTCCCATTTCTTTTAATATATTATATAAACTCTTATTTTTGTTTTTTTTATCCTCGCATCATGTATATTTTGTTTAACCTAGGTTTTGTGGCATAATTCTTAAACTCGCGACCTAGATCATAAACCTCATTGGATTTAATAATTTTGTTTTTTAAATTTATTTTTTAGCTAAATATATATTAACAAAAATAGAGAACTTTTTAAAATAATAAAAAAAAAAGTTAAAGGATGTAATTGGAAGGAAAAAAATTAAAGGACAAAAAATATAAAAAAAAGAGGCTAAGTGTGTGGACATGGCCTTGATCTTAAAAAAAGAAGCCCAGGCCTCCGTGTCTAGACCTTTTTAATTTTTTTTAGGGGTAGACGACAGATTATCCATCCTTATTTTTTTAAGAAAAAAAAGGATAAACAATGCTTTGTATGCTCTTATCTAGATTCTAGCCATTAGTGGTAACAAGAAAATTAATGGTTGGTTTTTTTTCTATCAAAACCCCATTTTAGACAATTCTCTTGTTGAATAAGTCTAGTTGCCTAGTTAAAGGCAATTCTCTTGTTGAATAGAAAAAATAAATAAATATCATAGCAGTAATATGGACATTATCTTTTATTCATTATTTTTATTATTTAAAGATTTGATCTTATTTGGCTTTGAATAATTCTTTAAAGGCTGAGTTGTCGTAAATTAAAAGTCGTCTAATTGTCCGGCTTCAAATGGTAATTCACACGAACCACCAATGAAAAACCTCTTAAATCTCTATTTAGGAGAGGGAGGGAGAGAGAGAGATATTGCTACACTTAGATTGTTAGTTCTCTATTTTATGACTTGCGTTGATTTTCTATTTAATAGACAATCACTAAAAAATAAAAAGCATAACTTACTATTTATAGAAAAATCTGAAAAACCCTATAAATTAATAAATTATCAATTTGCCTCTTGAATAATATTCATATATTAATTCAGGAAAATTTAAAAAATTAACTCAATCAGGTTCATGATTTTTCTAGGTCTAGAAATACAATCCTTGAATTTAATTATATTATAGTCCTTAATTTCTAAAATATATTTTAATCAAGTCATACTTAGTTAAATTATCCTAGTTTAATTTATTATTAATGGTTCATAATGCGTGTGACCCATTAGGTTTATAATATGCTGACCTAAATATAAATTATAATTATAATTAAATAGAATTAAATAAATTAAATAATTGATTAATTTATATTTAAAGATCATGTGCATTATCTAGCAACGTGTCATGATCTGATTTGATATTAAAACATGAAGTATGTCTGTCATATTAAATCATATTTATTCTTAACATAATAGTCATTGATTGTTTGAATAAAATTTAAAATTCTTTTAAAAAATATGATTTCACCTTAATCAAGGATTTTTTAGTCAATACTATTTGAGAACAGATGAAACATTTTTTTCAATTCACTTAGAGTGATGAATCATCTCTTAATCATTTAAGTAGTTACTTATAGTTCATGTTATACATAATATTTGCCCCTTCGTTATCTTGATTAAAATAACATGTAACAAGATAAAAACATAACATTCTCTATGTATGATAACTTGATGATTTCAAATCTAAGGATCATTTAAACAATCGCCACGTAAGTTTTTTCATAGAAATAAATAATTTTTTTATATGAAATTCTCATATAAATCAATTATGTATTCATGTTTTATGACAAACACTTGTATATATTAATTTTTTGAAATAGCTAGATACATTGATATATGAATTCCTGAAAATCAATGTCATGGATTCGTTCTCCACGATGGATGGAGTTTAGATGAACAAAATGATCTTTTTTATTTTCTTTTTTTTACATTAAAGTTATATTTTTATATATCATATATCATCATCAAGTTAATGAGTTAATAAAAAAGATTATTAATGTACTTATTACTTATAATTACACTAAACCTTTAAAAATATATAAAATAAAAATTTAAAATATTAAAAAAAAAATTATAATCCATGACCAGTGATTGGATTTTATATTAACATTATAATCCAATGTTTCATAATCTTTTTTAGTATTACTTGCCAAGAACCACATATTAACATTTTCTCTTATATTCGTCCATTCACATCACCCTTCGGGCATCTCCCCCTTGAAATATTGAGAGGAATGCACTTATGAGAAATCAAATTAAATTTGTTCTTTCTTTCTTTTTCATTTTTCTTAAGAACAAGGAAAAACAACAACATTAAGCGATACAAAAAAATACAAGAAGAAAAACGACCTCTCGGGGAAGAAAAAGAAATTACCCATGGAGAAAACGACAAGTCGTAAGGAAATTAGACTGTCGCCATTGCAACCACAACAAAAGAGAGAACACAAAAATCTAACAACAAAAACCTAGGAGACGAACTTCACTGAACAATGATGTTCAAAACCCACAATTCTCTTATTGCATTAAAAACCTTATTACAATCAAAATCCCAGCTTGAACCTCAAAGCAGCAAACTTTACGATTTTTTCCAAAGTCGGTCCATTGTAAAAGTAAGGCTTAAATGGGTGAAAAACCGATCTTTAGACCATATAATTGATACAGAAACTGATCTTAAAGCAGCTTGTCTTTTAAAAGATGCAATCAAAAGGTCTCCTACTGGATTTCTCACTGCAAAGTCTGTCTCTGAGTGGCAAAAACTTCTTGGCCTTACTGTCCCTGTTTTACGTTTCATGCGCAGGTATTTTGAAGTGTTTATGCAGTTTTTCTTATTACCCTTAAGTGATTTTTCCTTGTTTTATTGAATGTAGGGTTGTAGAAATGAATGTGTTAGATGAAAATTTGAATCTTTTCTTCAGTTTTTAGGTGTGCCCATTTTTTGATTTTCCCATATCGATAACTTGGTTGTGTGGTTGTTTTGCGATGAGATTTCGAGAGCGGCGATTTTTAGAGGATTTTGTGCTTCATGAATTGATGTGGAAATTGGAGTTTTGTAGTTTACTAATTCTATGTATTATTCTCTTTGGTTCTAAATTGTAGCTGATAGATTCTGTCCTAAATTCTAAGAAAGCAACTCTTGAGTAAAATCTTGAGTAAAATCAGTTTTCTTTCATGGATTTAGGTATACCTTCACCTCGTATGCAATTAATGACTTATTTGAATGATATTATTGGTGGGATTTATTGATGGTTAAAGGAATGATATTTTCTCACTACTTAATCCGTTTATGTGTAGGTACCCAACTCTTTTTAATGAGTTTCCACATGCTCAATACGCAAATTTGCCTTGTTTTCGGTTAACAGAGACTGCGCTCTTGCTAGATTCACAAGAACAAACTATCCATCAAACTTATGAGAGTGATACAGTGGAAAGACTTTGTAGAGTGCTTATGATGATGAAGAGTCAGACAGTGCCCCTTCAATCACTACACCCCTTGAAATGGGATCTGGGTTTGCCTGTTAACTTCGAGAAAGTATTGATACCTAAGTATCCCGACCATTTTCAATTTGCTAAGGCACCAAATGGGACTAGGAGTTTGCGGCTTGTGCAATGGCATGAAGAATTTGCAGTTTCGGCATTGCAGAGGAGCAACGAGACTAGTGAAAAGGATAAGGAGTATCGGCAGTTTAAGAGTGGGTACACAGCTTTGACTTTCCCAATGAGTTTTCCAAAGGGCTATGGAGGGCAGAGGAAAGTGAGAGCATGGATGGATGAGTTTCACAAATTACCTTATATTTCACCTTATGATGATTCTAAAAGGATTGACCCGGATAGTGAACTCATGGAGAAACGGGTTGTTGGAGTTCTGCATGAGCTTTTGAGCCTCACAATTCATAAGAAGACGAAGAGAAACTACGTGAGGAGCCTGAGAGAGGAATTAATTCTTCCTCACAAGTTTACTCGACTCTTTACAAGGTATCCAGGGATTTTCTACCTCTCGTTGAAGTGTAAGACAACAACTGTTGCTCTAAGAGAAGGTTACAGGCGTGGAAAATTAGCAAATCCACATCCTCTTGCTCGTCTAAGAGAGAAGTTTTATCACGTGATGAGGACAGGGCTTCTTTATCGCGACAGAGGTGTAAAGATGATTCCTCAAGAAATTTTGCTAAATGACGTGGAGGATGAAACTGGACAAGAAGAATCCGAGGAGGAAGAGGTTGAAATAGATGATGACTGCTACGAGGAAACCTCTGAGATGGGAGAGGATTCTGATGAAGATTAGTCTTTTATCCTAATAAATTCGCTAATTGCCACATTTTGGAAGTGAGAGAAATGGTCCTCGGGACCTTCAGATATTGAGTCAATGAACTCCGAACAGAAGTATTGAATTTGGATAATTTTCTTGCCAGTTGCAAAGGTAGCTCTCGACTGTTTATGTTATTAGGGGATTGTGTTTATGCACATCAGCATGCATGCGTTTTGTCTTCAAGTTGACTAGGTGGATAAAGCTCTTGATGCGGTGCGAGCCAATCCGATGATCATACACAAATGTGTTGCCATCATGCAGTCCTTCAAGTCGTGTTCTTCTACTTTAAGCATCTTTCAGGCAGGCAAAGGGTCTACAGTAGGTTAACATCGCGGAGTCATTTGAGTTTGTTTTTCATCAAATTATGCAGAGGTTACAAACTCTTTTAAGAGTTCGGATTCATGTCGACTGTATTTCTTTGGTTAATAATGATATGACTTCGAACATGACTTGCTTTTCGTTTTTTTCTTTTTAAAATGATTTTATTTGGTATTTTTGAAGTAAAAAATAACCGCATTTAAAATTGTAATTCAATTTTTAACATTAAAAAATCTAATGTATCACCTACCTGGCGCAAATTGATTGTTTCACCTCCCATGACAGCTGATGCATAAAACACAAATACAAAGACTAATCTATGACTACTGGAGGATAAAAAAAATTTAATTTAATCCTTTGAATTGTGAAGAAAAGAAATTTATATACGCATATGAAAACAAGAGATCGGATTCCGGGATTTAATACGATACTAATCCCAAGCACTGGCTACAGCTGGATTGTAACCCCCACCATAACCAGCAGAAACCCCATATCCACCGCTACTATTGTTTCCTCCACCATAATAATCTGTACCCCTGTTAAAAGAGCCATCCCTTCTCATATCACGGCCACCAAAACGGGCTCCCACAGAGCGCTGATTCTTGCCACCACTAAATGAAACCCGTGAAGCATAACGTGTGAGCCAGGCAGGCACTTCTTGATTTGATTCTTGCATAAGATCAGCTAGAGGTCTTGCTAATGACAAATTATTCTCATTAAAAAATGCTGTAGCCAGACCTGTTTTTCCAGCTCGCCCTGTTCGCCCTATCCGGTGAACATAATCGTCAATGTCATTTGGAAGATCAAAATTCACCACATGAGCCACATGGGGTATATCAAGACCCCTTGCTGCCACATCTGTCGCAACTAGAATTGGCGTCTTCCCACTCTTGAATGATCTAAGTGCCATTTCTCTTTCCTGCATGCCAACATAGAGATGATCATATTGAAGAATATAGCTAGTAATTGCATGGTGCAAGAAAACAACAGACAACAGAAGAACAGGCAACTAAACAAGTTGGAGCGATTCTCTACTCCCTACAGATTGTTTTCGTGTCAAGAGTGAAGAAGGCCATCTGTTCCTTTTCCTAAATTGTAGTGTTACTTTCTCACAGTTTACCAAAGAAAGGAGTCTAAATTACCATATGCCCCAGAATAATCTTTATAAAAACACTAACCTCAAGACTGCTTAAGCTCATTAATGTTGTAGGGTATTGCATAAATAAAAATGCTGAAGAAACAAAGTAAAAGATACATGCCACATTCATGTACTCAGTACTCACTACTAGACCCAAATCCGATAACTTACCTGTTGTGATCTATCTCCATGAATTGATGTAGCAGGAAATTTATTGACATACAACCAATGTTCCAATGAGTCGGCTCCCTTCTTTGTCTCCACAAAAACTAATGTCAGAGAATGCTGCAATTTAACAAAAATCCATGGTCACTATAGTACACTTTTGAAGTTTTTTGTATGGTGGCTGTTTGCATCCTTTTATTCCTCTCTTCTCTCATTCAGGCTTTTTTTCTATCTTGATAAGACATGTCTCACCTTTTTCCTCAATTTTATCCTTTTATAATACGAGTTAAAACGTTCTACTCTCCTACCTGTCACTAGATAAATCAAATTCAAGGGGCTAAGTTTGAAATTTTAATGAGGCTGGAAGAGACTTTTTTCCTTAATTGATATGAATAAATCAAATCACCAGTAATTTTGCTAGAGAAAAGATTAGATCATATAAAATTGTCATGGTCAGCAAGTTGTTTCATCGTACCTTGCCATTAACTTCAGTTTCTCTCTGAGCATGAAGAAGGTCCATGAGATGACTTCTCTTGTCAGTCTCATGAACATATTCAACTCTTTGAACAATTAAATCAGTACTTGAACCGACCCTTCCGACAGCCAAAAATATGTAATTTGAAAGAAAATCAGATGCAAGTCTCTGCATGTCAGCCAAATTGCAAAAAAAACAGTCAGATGCAACAGAAATGGCAGTCTTCAATGGATATCAACAAGCAACCTTCACATGTGAATGGTTAGCACCTAAAAGAGTGCTCAGCAACTCCAAGATAGCAATGGTGCTTGCTTATCTAAGTAGGCAATTGTCCAAACAGAACCAAAGGTACATCCTCACTAGAACAATAAACTTTAGCAGTCAAGCTACTTCATACCATAATTTAGCAACCAAGTATTATTATATATACACTCACTGAAAAAATAACATCCAACATTTTCATAACCAAGATAAAATACTCAGACATATCACTATATTAATAAATGAGCTTCACAAGAAAAAGAGTGGAAACCAACTCAACTAGCACCAGCAACTAAAACAAACCTGTATTTCTTTAGGAAAGGTGGCACTGAACAGCATTGTCTGTCTCCTGCCACATGGGGGCATGTCCATTTGTTCCACTATCTTTCTAATCTGAGGTTCAAATCCCATATCCAGCATCCTGTCTGCCTCATCAAGTGCTAAATATCTGATCATCTGCAATGACACTCTAGCCCTCTCAACCAAATCCACTAACCGTCCAGGAGTTGCCACTAGAACATCAACCCCTCTCTCAAGTTCTCGCAACTGACCAAGCAATAAAGAGCTAGTGAATAATTAAACTAGATGACAGGCACTCCTTTGAGACAACATAAAGGCAAAATAAAGCTGAAAGGTCACAAAAGGCATAACGTTATGAAGAAAAACATATAAATGTGTATCCAGCAATGCAATTGACTTTGATGGTGTAAAAGCAAGTATAACCATTGCTATTGCAACTCCCCAAGTGAAGTAAGTTGCTTCATAGTAGCATTTTAAAAACATTTTATGATGGTCCCTTAAATATCACCCTCCCTGCCAATCAGCTCCCTTGCACCACAACATTCATGCTAAGGTTGCATTTGGTATGGAGATAAAAAGCTACAAGTATAAATGTTAAGAGTAGTTGGCTGTGTTATTGGCAAGATAGAGGTATGGTGGTATTACTGGTGGCAGCTACAGCAGTTAAGACATTGTAGGTGGTGGGGGCATGACAATAGCAGTTCAAATCCCCTTTAACCCAGACCCCTTTAGTGTATCATCCATTTTAACCCCCCTCGGACAATCACCACCACTTAGGCACTAGCAAAACACAGTGGCCCCACAAAGATTAAAATCGTCCAGGAGCTGAATGAGCATATTGGACAGCTATGTAATAACTCCCTCACATCAAGCAATCTACAGAGTGACATAGCTAGTTCTAGTCCAAGTACAAGTCAATAAATGACTATCTGCAATGCAACAGCAAAATGGAGCATGCAGAATACTGAACTAATGAAGACATATGGAACAAGCATTTTTGAAACAGGTGAGATAAGAGTAAAAATTCATTGAGATGCATCCCCAGTAAGGTAGCTTGCTAGTAACAAACCTGTAAGCGAGCTTAGAAATATGAGGCAAATGTGCTCATAAAGACATGGCTAATGGTAAAGTCCAAGTACAGTGTGGTGAAAATATACAAGGAGCAATGTTAATCTCCTCACAACCATCATGGCACGGGCATGAAGGCATGCTCTAGTGGGTAAAGGGGTTGACACAGGAATGAAGGCATGCCGTAGTGGGTAAAGGGGAAAAGAAAGAACCTGTAGCGTGGTGGAAGAGCACCTGCAGCCCATAATATTTCAGGTGTATGAAACATTTATTATCACCCATAAAATTTGGAACAAAACAGCCAAGCATATAATGGCTGACAAATTCAAAGGTTCCAAACATTAGTGCAAGGCCGCACGCATATTCACATTTCCAGAATAAATCATTTAACACATTGATAGGAAATTGCCAGCTCAATGCAAGTCATGTGAGCATCATTAGAAGAACGGACAATTGATCTAATCATTTTGAACATGGATCAGGCTAGAAATTTGGGTGATGTGTCAGTTGAAGTACATCCAGAAATGAATCCATGTAATTGGTCTGAAAAAGAAGGGTGCTGCTAAAGAGGACTTTGCAACTATTAGTGCCACTGTATTTCCCATGGTTTACCAGACATCTAAGCAGTTTCCAATGAAGGAGATATCATTCAAAATAACAAACCAGAAACGAGCTATTGTTATTATTTTAAAGTTGGTTAGGAAACCCAATCCGAAACGCCTCCATGTTGTCACATGGGAGGTACATTGGGCACAAGTGGACTCTGGTCTTATCTACTTCCCTCTATCATATAATAGAGAGTATGAATGAAATAAGAAAAAAGCACCAATGATAGAATAATTTCAATGAGCAAGTACTTTTTTAAGGATAATGGATTCAAGAAGAAGAGAACCATACAAAAGATATCCAGCACCAATAGAAAAAAAGAAAAGAAAAGAAAAGAAATGAAGAGAGAGAGAGCTATTGTCATATGATTAAACCTGTTGGTTGATTGGAGCACCTCCATAAACTACCACCACCTTGACACCAGTTTGATAGGCGAATTTTTTGGCTTCATCGTGTATCTGCAGTCAGATTGCAAATAAAGAAAAATAAGAAAAACAAGTCGTATAAAGCCATTACATGATCCAGAATGCACATGATTAGCCTGAAACTAAATAACACCTGACACGAAAGCTCCCTTGTAGGAGAAAGAATGAGAGCCAGTGGGTACACTGTCCTCCCTCCATGTGGTCTCTGCACATACTGCTCCCGCATAATTCCAGCAATTGTTGGAAAGCAAAAGGCAGCTGTCTTCCCTGACCCTGTCTGAGCACAAGCCATCAGGTCCCTCCCAGCAAGCAATATTGGGATTGCATTGCGCTGCACTGGAGTTGGTTTCACATACTTGCATCTCCGAATATTCTGATTCACTGCCTCACCCAGGTCTATCTCTGCAAAGGTATTCACAGGTGGTGGCACATTTTGCCCACTCGTCTCCACAGGAATATCCTCATACGCATCAAAGTTAATTCCTGTATTCTCTTGCACGCCAAAAGCCGGCTCTGCATCACCATCATCATCAAATGGATTCACCTCACGCTCCCTCCCACGTTCCAGCCCACCAATTCTATTATTCCAACCACCACCACCTCCTCTACCACCAGAACCATAACCTAAGCGCCCAGAATCCGGTTTCGAAGCACTGCCGCCACCGCCACCCCATCGAGAACCACCCGCAGGCCCGCCATAACCTACACGATCATTCCCTAATGACGGAGCAGCAGGTGGTGGCGCCAGGAAATCAGAAGATGGTGGCCGGTTACGAAGGTGTGGCGGAATGTAAGTGGCACGAGTAGGACGCGGACCAGACAAACCAGATGCTGCATTCTCAGATGCAGAGTTAGCCACAGAGTCTGCCCATGAAGTTCTCATAATTAGTAGCAAATCACAACTGAAAAAAGAATCCAATACCACAGCGCCGAAATTCCCTATAATTGAACATCAGAAACTCGATCAATCGCAATTGCAAGTGAAACTAAACCTCAAATTAAATTAGACAAACAACAACAATTAAGCAAAATTGTAAAAAAGAAAGGAAGAAGCACAAAATTCACTAACTATCATGAGATGGTGAGTTTGTTAAAAACGAAGCGAAATAATCGGGAAAATGCAAAAAATAGAGTAACAAAATTGTAAAAACAAAACCTAAATTGAAGCCGAAAGAGAGGGAGAGAGGGGAGAGAGAGAGACCCGAGTTGTTGCGTTAATTTGAGTTTTAAAATTCAAATGGAGAAACCCTAGTCTGCTCTTTCTTTTCTTTTTCTTCTTAAATAATTTATCGGGATCGGACACGAAGCGAAAATATCGTTACGGATGTTGTCCTTTTCTATGCTTGGTTTATTAAGATTTATTTTTTTGTTGTTGGTGGTGGTGGTGGAAAGACCCGAAAGATTTTGTAGTTTCCGTTTATGCAAAATCCATTATTTGCACCTATGTTTTCTTAGTTTTTCAAAAATAAATTAAAAACCCTTTTTATTATCATTTCAATCCCTTATTATATTTTTAATTTCAATCTATTATTTAAAAAATAAAGAGGATGGTGAATTCACTATACCTCTGAACACAATGCACCGTAGAAAGTAATACTATATTTATTGTATTGTCCTTGAAAATAAAAAGGTTAAGTTGAGAGTAAAATTATTCTTATAATTAGATCATTTTTGCGTTTTACAATTGATAATGTATGAAGTGGCATTTACTTTCTTTCTTGCGCAACAAACTTATGTTGGTGCCCTTAAAAAAAATAAATTATTGGGTTGGCATTAAGGGCTTTTTTGGTTTTTCCATTTAATAAGCAAGGGTGATTAAGTCCAACACCTACTACTTACAGGATGAGGGGTTAAAGAATCTTCTCAGAACATGACAGTCAAATCATATAAAGTGTTTATTTCCACTAAATACCTATAATACTCTTGTTTTGATTAAATATTTTTCTTTTTTAAAATCTTCAATAAAAGGTTTTCTTAGTTAAAATCTTTAATGCATTCCTGTTTTTTATAAAAGTTGTCTTTATTAAATATATTTTTTTCCATGACAGACATCTATCTTTCTAAATTAAGTGTGTTTATAATTCATGCCTCAATAAGTAATTGTCTTAAGAAAGTGTTATTTATAAATAGTAGAAACAAAAACAAACACAAACAAACAAGAAAATAATCTCCATAATAAAACATCATTTATTTTAGTATGGACCCATATGGACAAAACACATATAAACTAAAAAAAGAATTAAACTCTTGAGTTCCCTCGTTCTTCTCTATATTTGGGCTCATAGGCAAGATACATTTTAGAATCATTCCCTAAGGCCTTAGAAAGACAAAAAATTGTTTTAGTAGCCATATAATATTTTACTGAGTAGGTGGAAGCAGAGGCCCTAGCACAGATAACTACTTGTGAAGTTATCTCTTTTCTATAAAAAATATATATATATTGTTTGTAAATTTGAATTACTAAAGGTGTTGATCAATGATAATAACACCCTCGATATCACCCCATAGAAAAGTGGACAAACAGAACTCACTAACAAGTTACTACATCACATTCAAAAAAAAAAAAGCAAGAGAGAATAAGTCGAACTCCTTAATGAAATTTTATGGGCATACATGACCACTAAAAAAACTTCAACAGGAGAAACACCTTTTCTCCAACATATAGGATTAAATCTATTATTCCTATAAATGTTGCATTTCTTCATGAAAAATAATGAAAAAGGAGTTAAAAGCCATCTTGGATTTAGTAGAAGAAGTTAGACTAACAACTAGAGTGAAGAATAAGTCTTCTGACGCAAAACCATTTGATATCACAATACCAGAGTAAAAAAACAAAGAACTGCACTTCTCTTATACACATATTGCACTTGTTGAATAACATGACCACACAATTCTCTGTATATATGCATGACCTACTAGTACCTGACACAATTCCTCCTCATGTAAAAGCTTACATTATAACTTGTGACTCCACATTCCTACACCATCTCGCTACCCAAATAGAGGATAAAATATTTTTGGCTGCATTGACATCATAACCTATTTTGACCCCCCCCCCCATTTTCATGTGTGTGTGTGTGTGTGTATTGAAGCAATTCAGCTAATTTTAGGTCATTTCATGAATTTTTTTTAACCTTTTTTCTAATTGTTGAATTTTCAAAAATCAAGAATAAAAAAATCAAAGAAAAATAAGAAAAAATATTTAGTGAGTATAATGATAATCAATTAAGAATTAAAGGAATACAATGATATAATAAGGATATTCTTAGATGGGGTAGAATATTTTTAGATTAAGGAATAAAACATAAGAATATTTCTAAATGGGGTGGTATAATAGAAAGACCTTTAGATAGATTATGAGGGATAGTTGAAAGGAAAACCATAGCCACTATGGAAGGAGGAAATAAAATTAGAAAAAAAAAAAATAGAGTGAAAAAAAAAAAAGAATGAGAGAAAATCAAGAGAGAGAAATTTATTTGTAGAAAAAACAATTTAAGAAAAAAAATGTGTAGGAAAAAAGAGAGAGAAGAAGTACAAAAACAAATATGAAATAAGAAAAACCATGGCCCATCTCATCTCTCTCCTACTATCTCCAGCCATCACCCTCATTGTTGTCCATTACCTCCATAAACCTCCATGCTAGTGCATTATCAACCACCACTTTTATAAACCCTCATACTAACGCTAATTAACTCCCACCGTGATAGTAGTACTAGGAGTAGCCCATCTTTTTTCTCTCTTCAAATTGAAACCACACCAGACCCTCAACCTTCCTTTCTCCTCCATACCCATGGATGATGACATCTCATGCCAATTTCACTGACCATTTTAGACACTTACACGATATCCACTAGGAGTACCAGAAATAGCAATGAAGAGAGGAAAAAATAAAATAAAAACCAAAATGGGTATAATGCCCATTTCATATGAGTCCAATGCCCATTTCATAAATGATCGAATCCCTCCCTTTAAGTACGAACGTTGGATTTTTTTTATAAATAGCTTAATTGACGAGTCTTTTATTTTTTTAAAAAGGACGCTGAAGTTTTTGAATGACCTAATCGATGAGTCTTCTATTTTAGGGATGGACATCCATTTTTTCATGAATGGTTTAATTGATGAGTCTTCTATTGGACATCAATTTTTTCATAAATAGCTAATCGATGAGTCTTTTATTTTTAGGAACGAATGTCAAACTTTCCATAAATGCCCTAATCAATGTGTTTTCTATTTTAAGGGACGAACATCAATTGTTTTTGCAAAACATTAATAATAAATTAAATAAATCATGAATAAACTCAAAAAATAATTTAGACAATTAATAACATGTACTTTATGAGAAAACACATAGAAAAGATAATTTTAAAATGATACAATAAGGATGATGTTTATATTTCTTTAAGCATAATCAACCCCTTACACGAATCTCTGAAACTAGTACTTATTTTATGATTTCTAATTCCTTTAATTACTAGGTGGCAACTCTATTTTTTAATTCTCCTTTTAGTTTTTGAAGATCCCAATGTTTTGCTAGGTGCAACAATTAGCATCTCATTCACATGCTAGCAATAAGTACTTATACACCGTATTCATGTGGCACTCATAAGCATGCACACCGAGGTTTGGACAAGATATATAGGCCAAATATAGTAGCCTTCATTCATGAGTGCATCTAATTTTTAACAAAATAGAAGAGGAGCACATGTGTGCATATGGATTGTTAACAACATAATATTGTAGCGAGTCAAAGATTACAAATCCTTTATCATTACATTGTTTAGATTATTCAAGATCATCTCTAAATATCATGTTCATTATAGTGCCATTATTGTATTCAGAGGCACTAAACATACACACCTTGCTCTATCACAAGTTACATATACAAACTCCCTTCAATGCTTTAGTATTCAAATGCCATATAATGGACAAGGTGCATCATTTTTAACTTATATAATTTTGAATTTTAATTTTTGAATAAGTAATTTTTATGTAAAATGCTAAACTCACGCGGTGAATGCAATTGTCCCTCCTATACAACCAGGCTGGCCAACCTGATTTTTCTTTTTCTCTAGCTTTGACCTTGTCTTTTTATTTTATTTTTTTGACGTTATCATTTTTTATTGGACAATAACACGATCAATCAAGTAACACTATACAACCAATAAAGGTATACTATTTCTTGTGGGATCATTTGTAGGCTTTCACCATCTATTGGCAGTTTAAATACCTTTTGTATATTGGAGTAGGTTAGCATTAGCACTCTTATTGTGGTGAGTTACACTTCATATTCATCTTTTAAGGTGAGTTATGGTATTTATTTAAATACTAGTATGCGCAAATGAGATAGAAAAGAACAAATAATCTCCTAATACATATTATATCACTTGCTTATCATTTCTATTAAATTGGCTTGATATGCTTTAATCTAATTTAAACATCAAAGAGTTTGTTTTATATGGAACATCAAATCACTCTAAAACACCCATTTTAAAGTATTTCTGTGACTTTATTATACCAATATTCAATTTCATTTAACCTTTGATCAGGAAAAAGACTAAAATTGGTGCTCTTTGTTTTTTTAAAAAAAAAAACTAGGAATTCGTAAAAATAGTTAATCTTGGTTTTCTATTAAATTCATTTATATACTACATAAAACCTTGAATTAAAAACAAGTCAATAAAAACCAATATTAAGTTTTGAAATTATATCAAAATTTATAGAATTATATCTTTGATTATTTTTTATATGAATTTTTGTAATCATCTCTCTTTACTTTTGACTTCTTTAAATAAAATGATTGATAAAATCTATGTTATTCATCTTGACAAAATTTCCTAATATTAACAAACAAAGGATTGAGTTATAATAAAGTTTAAAACTTAGGAACTAAAGAATAATTACTCCTATTTGTTGTAAACATAAAATCTAATTTTTAAAATCTTTCAAAAACAAATAAAATGATTTTCAAATATTATTATCTAGTTATTTGGTTTGTTTTAACAAAAAAATCCTTTTTATTTTAAAAAGACTTAAAGAAAAAAGACAAAATCACAAACAATACCAAGTAAACATATATAAATATTTAAGCATTATAAATGGTGTTTGTTTTACATAAAATATTTTAAACAAAATAATGTTTTTTTCATAATTAGTAAATAATGATATAAAAATATTATAATAATAGATAAATGATAATGCAATAAAATGATAGGCTATGATATTATAGGAGCTAATGTGAAAAGAATGGAGGCAACGGTAACAACAACGACAACAACGATACTGATAATAATAATAATATTGATATAATGAAGGCATTGATGATGATATAATGATAAAATATTAATTGTGATAATGATTATAAAAATATTATAGTGACAATAATGATAATAGAAAAAAATAATAATTATAATGATATTAGAATAATAATAATGATTATAAAAATAATAATAACATGAAAAATTAATTAAAAATACAAAGTGATTAATTGAAAATATTGAATCGTCTCTTACTATTACTAAAATATTTTATGCAAAAGTCACAAGCTTGAAAAAATATTTTCAATAAATTAACTAAAATTATAATAATATTTTTATTTTAATTAATTCTTTTCTAAAATATTTCAAATAAAACGAACACCTCGTGTCTATTACTCGAAAAAAAAAAAAACAATCAGCCTGTTAACTTTATCAAACAAAGCATCACACTCGCTTTCTCGTTCGCGCGCTTCACCACTTCCTTCACTACACCAAAAGAACTGCGAAGAGAAAGACACAAGTGAAAAAAAATCTGATTGAATCAATATAGGTTTAGGGCCATCCCTAATCGGGATATTGTTAAACCCAATTCGGTGCTAAGATCAATCACGATGGGCACGAATTCGTTATCTTCAGAATCAATTACCGATCTTGATCAACAGATCGAGCAACTCATGCAGTGCAAGCCTCTCTCTGAACCTCAGGTTTTGCTCAATTCAATTTCTGCTTGATTTAGGAAAAATTGAATCGAATTCCCTAATTTAGCAGTTGATAACTTGGTTTAGTGTTTTTAATTGTTTTTTAGTAGTTGGATTCAACTGTATTTAGTAGTTTTGAAATTTACTAGTTTCTTTTATTTTTTTTTTTAGGTTTTTTTTTGGCTTCTGGTAGAGAAAGAAAATATAGTGATAAAAATAGAAATGATTTGCAAAATAATTACTACTTTCGTTTACTGACGGGGTCACGAAAGGATTTTTGGCAGTCAATGCGGGAAGATTTAGGATTTTTTTTTTTAATTTGGTTAATGCATGTGTTTTTTTTTTCTTTATGGTAAAAAATATGGTGAGTTAATATTTTTTTTTGATCTGTTTCGATGTAGGTTAGGACATTATGCGAGAAAGCTAAGGAGATACTAATGCAAGAAAACAATGTTCAGGTTTAACTCATTTTTTTTTTTATTGAATTCAATTGCTCTGTTGTCGCATGCTGGAATTGGAAGATGTTGAGTTTGTTGATTTGTTTTTGGATGACAGCCTGTGAAAAGCCCTGTGACAATATGTGGCGATATTCATGGGCAGTTTCATGATCTTGCAGAACTTTTTCGTATTGGAGGGAAGGTATCAGTTCTGACCATGACATCACTTTGTAGTTTTTCAACTCTTCTGTTTCAGATGAGGGCTTTGTCTTAGATAGTTTATTGAGACCTGTGCCAAATGCTTTTGAAGATTCAAGTTATCCTGAGGTATAGTCAAGTAAATTGTCATTGGTCAGGAAACTACTTGTTTTTGTTCATTGTGCTGTTTCACCTTGTGTGTTGATTAGTCCTTTGGGTTCATCTATAGAAGTATCTACTATATACAATCTTTTTTTTTGGTTCATTAGTTGTTTTTTGCTCCTGATTTCGTTACTATCTAATTCCCTGATTAGACTCGTGACCATTTTAAAATTTATTGACAGTGTCCTGACACCAATTACTTGTTTATGGGGGATTATGTAGATCGTGGCTATTATTCTGTTGAAACCGTAACGGTATGTACATAATTCATCCAGTCATTTGCTTTTCATTGCTTTATTAAACTGATTAGTATTAGATAGGCTGTATGTCATTCCACTCTTTGCTTACATATACTAACAGAAAGAAGTATAGATATCCATGATAGACTAGTGGCCTTGATTATATTACAAAACTTCTTTTACCCACAAAAACTCAAAAAGGACCCTTGTTGCTGAGGCTCGTTCCTCTTCCCACAATATTGTGATAGGGCTGAAGTAGGAGAAATAATTTAAAAATAGTTTAGTGGCACAATTAAATATTCTTCATGTGTTAATTCGAATTTGATGTAAGGGATAATGCCAATGCTTGTGGCCAATTTTAAGAGCTGGTGATAATTTTTGAGCAATGATCCTTGAATTTCTGACTGGCTTTTCTTTGATGTTTGGTTTGGCTAATATAAATTGCATGTTAACATTCTATGCCTCCTGTTTGAGGTAATTATTTCAAATACCACCTTTATAAACTGTGCTTCTACCCAATCTGAGCATAGAAAATGTCTGACACTTGGAAGATTTAAATTGGTGAACTTATTGATATATTTTCCCAGCTCTTGGTGGCATTGAAAGTGCGCTATCATCATAGGATCACCATTCTCAGAGGAAACCATGAAAGTCGCCAGGTACTTTATTTTTTGTGAACTTTTTCATCATGAGTTTTTATTTATACTGACCACTGTGGTAATGCTTGGATCCTGTGTGGGTCTTTCTATTTATTTTATAAACGCTTCTGCTGTAAACTTGTAATCTGGATTTATAATTTTAAGCAGTTTAGTGTATGATAGAGATTTCATCATCTAGATTTTTCACTTAATTCCTGGAGGCGTCAATGGAGTTTCTAGAAGATGTGATACTTACTTTTATTTTGGACAGTTGAAGTTAAATGTTAATTTGTACTAATTGTGTTTACTTTAAATTGTGGGCTGTGCCTGCATATGGAAATACTGATTGCTTACATCGTTTTTTGTCCATGCAGATTACTCAAGTTTATGGGTTTTATGATGAATGCCTAAGAAAGTAAGTTTTTTGTTTGCAACCTTTATTAGTTGGCTATAAGTTTTAGCAGTGCTGATATTTTCTAATAATAAGTGTGCAGCACATGCTGGACATGCAATTATAATGCATATGTAGCATATGTCAATTTGTTTATTTTTATTAATGATTTTATCCATTGGAATTTATCAGCAATGTTCTTACTGTTGCATTAAAGTCTATTTTTTTTGGTTCCAATAACTACCTTTTGATTGCTGCATTGGTATTAATAATCCTTGCAAGCATTTTTAATTTTCCTCCTACTTTTGCTTGTTTGAGTAATGCATTTGGTGGGATCCTTGTAAAAGTTTTTGGTCAAGTTTTGACAAAGTTCAAATTTGCATAACTCAACAGCTATTTAGAGAAAAAAAAGATAGCACCATTGGAAAATAGTGGTATTGAAGTCTTACAAGTTCACAACTTTTGACTTGTAGGTTCCTTTTTCATCAATGTAATACATTCATGCTGGGATAAATTTTTTACATTTAAAGAACCTCTGGCATCCTACCCCCCCTACTAGGGATTACTGTGCATTCTTTTCTCTTGTTCAGCTCTATCCTTTTTTTTTCCTACCATGTATCAAGTCCATTCAACAACTTGCTCAAAGGATGTGGTAACATATTAATGTGCTTCACCTCTACTTTGCTGTAGTTGGGTTTTTCTTAATCCAAATTAGATGCTCCTTTGGAAATTTTTCACCGATTTCTTACATCTTCATTGCTTGTGAAGTTTCTTGATTATCTGGTTAAAATTAGGTGATACAATTAGATGGGCACAAATTAGATGCTCCCTTGGAATTTCTGTTGCTGGTTTCATACATCTTCATTGCTTGTGAAGTTTCTGGATTATCTGGTCAAAGTTTCTTTCATTACAGCATCTTCATGTGCATAGCATTTGACTGCTTTTGATGCTGATACAGCTATCTGTTTATACATTTTGACATGCACTTCGTTTTTGCTACATATAACTTCACTTCTTATAAGGTAGGGCTAGCACTTTGTTATAATTCAAAGTGTGCTAATATAGTGATGGAAACAGTTGATAAATGTGCAAAACAAGTATTGATTATAAGTGGTATTATTGTGGGAGACTAGTTTGTTGAATTGTCTGAGCTGCTGTTGGTTTGCCCTTGTAGATCCATTGCAATAATTTGACACATCTAACATACTATCTAGCAGTATTTTTGTAAATTTTCGATCTTTTCTTTCAAATCTCTTACATTACTCTTTTCTTATGACTTGTTACAGGTATGGTAATGCTAATGTTTGGAAGATCTTCACCGACCTTTTTGACTATTTCCCATTGACTGCATTGGTTAGTAAGACTTTCTATTTCTGGGGCCTACTATTGATTTTGTACGTAGTAAAAAAAAAGAAAAAAAGAACTTGGTGTGTGGGAAAATAAATTGGGAGATATTAACCAACCTGCTCTAATCCCTAGCTAGATATAGAAGAGATTCTTTTTAGCTGACTCATGTTGAGTTCTTTTTTGTTTTTCATTTTCAAATCTCACTGTTATGATTGTTATGCTTACTTTGATAACATTGTTAAATTAGCCTTTTGAGGCTGTATCGTTTGGTCATTCATGACTGTATTTCCTAGTATTGTGGTCTTTGGTTACGCTTCTTCATGTTCCAAAATGATCCTTCTAAAATGGTGTGAGTTGCCCATCTTATGAGTTTGGCTCTAAGATTTCCTGGTTTAGTGTTATTTACAAATGTGGTCATCACAAATTCTTCATTTCTCACTACTTATATCACCAGAAATCGTCTCATATTTTTTTGAGGAATCGCTTGGGTGAATTTTGCAGCTTTATTTGGTGTTTAAGAAAGCTAAGATCAACTAGAGTGTTGGAAGTCAGTGACAGTAGAAAGCTAATGGTTTGATGGAAGTTGAAATTTATCATTGGTTATTGTCTATATTTAGTAACTCCTGAAGCTCTTCTTTTTCCTATTTTGCTTCATAGGTTGAGTCTGAAATATTTTGTTTACATGGTGGATTGTCCCCAACTATAGAGACTCTTGATAACATAAGAAACTTTGATCGTGTTCAAGAGGTTCCTCATGAAGGAGCCATGTGTGATCTGCTGTGGTCTGATCCAGATGACAGATGTGGTTGGGGTATATCACCTCGTGGTGCCGGGTATACCTTTGGCCAGGTAACTTGAGCTTCAAGCGTTCTATCTCTATTCATGCAAAGAATGTGTTGTTTTTATCAAAGTTACAATGGTGACCTCATTTCTCCCGAGTTCTCTTCATCTACGTTTGTTATTTTATGCAGGATATATCTGAGCAATTTAATCATGTGAACAGCTTGAAGTTGATTGCTAGAGCACATCAGCTTGTTATGGACGGATTTAATTGGGCACATGTAATCACCATTCTTGAAATTCATGAATAGTATTTGCACTTTCATGTTTGGCATGAAAATGAGGTTTGGGAATGACATTGTTTCTTCGGTACAGGAACAAAAGGTGGTTACCATATTTAGTGCACCTAATTATTGTTACCGTTGTGGAAACATGGCCTCCATACTGGAAGTTGATGACTGCAAGGGCCACACATTCATCCAGGTAATATGTCATCCACAGTATTCTTCACAAGATCTTACATAATTTTAGTGCCAGCTTCTCATTTTGGATTTTTGGTGCATTACAGTTTGAGCCAGCTCCCAGGAGGGGAGAACCTGATGTCACCCGTAGAACTCCTGATTACTTCCTGTAAGCAGCCTTTTGTAATACCACCACCACTTCCTCATCCACTCCCCCAACCCCAAATCCCTACCTCATGCTCAGATGGTTGTGGATCCTAGTTACCTTGGGTCTATAAAATTTAAGTTCTAGTATGCCTTGCTGATGGTCATGGGATGAGAAAAGCCTGTATTATAGTAGGTAAGTTGGATGCCTTTTCTTTCCTGTCTTGTGCTTGAAACCACGTTGGATATTTTTGACGTCTACTTGGCGCTCAATGCTGGAGGTTTTCGAATGGTGCTCGCTCTACTGTGATTGAGCGCATGGATGCTTTCGTTGAAATTAGAAACGATCACCACTTGGATTTTAATTTCTCGCCAAGGGCAAGTAAATTTCGACCCCTCAGTTTAATTTGCTATGCTCATGGCACGTTTCAAGTTCACATGGAAACCCAAAGATTGCCTAAATGATCTATAAATCCGGAGTCATCAGCACTGATGTTGTGTTTAACTACATTATGGCTTCTGAGAGAGAACACACACACACTATATTTATTATCATGACTCTAAAATGGATTGCGACATTCGCCCTAGGACCTTCCCAAAATTATGATTCTACTACAATTGCCACCTGGTGACAAAAGAGGCCACAAGAAAGCAATCAGAGGGTAAAGGCTGCAAATAGAGCAATGGCATTTTCTGGACAGGATCAGTTGCCGCGGGAGAGGTGTCATCATCGACGAAAAAAATTATGCAATGATATATAATATGAAGGTATGATAAATTCTCCCTAGGATCTTTACAGCCTCAGATACGAAAAGAGAGATGGAACAAGATCCACCACAGACCAAGCGAGGCCTGAGTATTGGAGGAATCTAATGCCCGTGTCAACATCAAATGAGCCCTGAGATGAGAAAACGGGTAACTTCTTAATATAACCTGATTGCTTAAGCTCTTCCGTCTTTTTACCAGTAACTGATCCTTTTAGCATGGGGATGTAGCTGGTTGATTTTATAGGAATGCCCAAGGTGTTTGATACAATAGGAAGGATCCATTTTGCCAGCGCCTTGCTGCAGTACTTCACAATGAGTATTGTTGGTATCCCCACGAGCATTCTTCCAAGAAAGGCTGAGAGAGTGAGTTGTGGTGTAAATATGCGTGGCACTGATTCATGGTGGAACTGGTGGTAGGTTTGCTGGACGCCGGCCACCTGAAAAAATATTGCAAATTTACCTCATGAATGTTAACTAACTAGCTTGTTTCATAATAGTAATAAAATGGTATTCCAGACTTGATAGGTTATGCTTGATAAAAACTTCAGACATCTGCGAGTTAAAAAAAGAAATAGTATCTAAATGACATCCATGTTCTGCTACTAAAATTAATTGACAGGAATACTCAAGCCTCAAGGCATGGAATGCATGGCTGTTCTTTGTTCTCACCACATAACCACAATTAGTATATAAAAATTTATCTCAAAGGATAAGGCAGTGCACAGTCTGCAAGTAGTCTCATTGTGCCAGCAATCTCTATCTAATAGTTGATAGAGATTTCATAGTGTAATAAAGAATGATGAATGAAAAGACTTCATCATGGTGAGAAAGGCGAGAGGAATTGTAAACAATTTTAGGAAGTTGATACTTCGGATATGATGCTTCATTATTGAACCGGAGGACTGGCTTATAAATTGGTATACTCCTTTTCTCTATGCATTCTATGTGCGGTCTCTTTGATTACGCCTTGTTAGTGTCCAAGAACAAAAAAGACAGATACAAAAGAAATAGATATGTGTTTGGTTGAAGAGACAAATAAAAAAAATATCTCCAAGACATTTTTGGAGTGATTTTTTGTATTTTTAAAACAAAAGGTACAAGGAGACATGCCCCCTGTATCCCCACTATCTTCGTCTATTACATCCCAAAATAGTAACCAAACGCTACATTTATGATCTTGGAATTGAATTTGTAATTCATGTTATCACATACACCAAGCCTCAAACTTTTCCCCCTATTTTCTTCCCACTACATGCACTATCTTAAATGATTTTGTGCTAGCCTTGAAAGAGTTGTTTCCAAGAATGTACATCATTAATTCCCAGCATCAAGTTTCTCCTTGGCACTATGTGATTGCTGAGATGCATTGTAGGCAAGCTATTGCATTGTCATCATGGAGACAAGAACCTTGTGGAATTTTCCACCAACCTTGTTGCTTTATCCTTTTTTTGTCACACCATTTTATTCCTTTTTCCATGCTCAGACTAATTCCTCTCACCCCCAACTCTCTTACTATCTTCACTATCCTAGCCTTTGCCTTCTCGTTCTATGCCAAGATAAGTAATGGTTTTGTTCTATGCCAAGATTAGTAATGGTCTAAGTACCTTTTGTCTTCCCTTTCACGAATAATCAGCAGAAAGATAATGGTGGAATTATTTATCGTACTTCGCTAAATATATTTTCCTTTATGCATGGAACACAGTTTAACTCTAGTGAGATTGTATTTTTCTAATATTTATTAAGGTTAATCAAAATGCCTCCAAAGTTCCACTGTTTCTACTTTCAGGATGTTCTCTCAAGTCTCAACAATGTAGACTTTCAACCTTTCCTATTTCAAAGAATGATGATCATAAGAAAATATGAAAGTGCAAATACTTCCCACTGCATGGTAATTGATATAACAGAAAAGGCAGACAAATAAAGCTAAGCATTATTCCAAAGTTAATGGGTGAGTGATTGCTTACTATTCCAAATGCAACACCATCAAAGGCTGTGTGGAACTCAAAGCTTGGAGTTGGAAGTTCTGGAGTCGGATAAGCAAAAAGCAATAAAAGGCTCAGGGCAGCCCAGAAGGTTGTCACTGCAAGTGAAATAGTACATAAATAACGAGAATACAACAATTGCAAATTTATCCAGATTAAAAATTTTGATGCTGGTATTTGAACAGGGAGTACGATTTCATGTTATACCTTATTTGAACAAGGTGAGGTCAAAAGTAAGTATAAAATTCATAATTCAAGCACTAAAGAATCATCCCCTGTAACCTAAACAACCCCAATCAAATTATTACCAATATCCTAAGTCACGATTCAGTAAAAAGATGTGTGTCCCTAAAGAGGGTAAATAATTAGAACCCTCAAATTCTTTTCAATATAATGGGATACCGGTATTTGCATACCTTTTCTCCATTTGAGATGAAGAAAGCTTGAGGACAATCATTTGTAACCTGCCAGCAGGCAAAATTCAATCTTGGTATTGGTTGTATAAAGTTCATCCAGCTAACTCATTCTAGGATTGTTGGCTCTGCACTAGGCAACCATAGAGGCATCCATAGAGTTTTCATGTTTCTCCAAACATGTATCTTGGTTTGCCTCCAACAGTCTTCCTATTTGTCAAAAATTTCATGTCTTGCTCACCAACTTTGGAGCTGATGGGCTATTCAGAAATTTTGATTGGTATTCAAAGCCTCATATAGGAATTTGTTCAAATGTGAATAGACTGAAGAGGGAAAAGGACTAGAATTATGATAACATGGGAAGAAGGTAGCGTTCTTCTGTGAAGGTTTTGCTTAATCATACTCATCAAACATGCATTCCTTCCATAAATTTTTGCCACTTGATTGGCTTGAAAACAATTTAATAGTTCTAAAAGTAGCTTCTGCAAATCAAAATTTGAAAACCATGATCACTAGAACCATAAGATTACATACCATTTTGTCCCGAGACTATGAAACTGTCGACATAATCATGGACGGATAGCCAAAAGGAAAGGATCACAAAACCAACAGCAAGACCAGCTATGATATCAATTCCGCTGTGCATTCCGAGGTAAATTCTTCCTAACAAGGAAAAAAATTTTCATTTTGGGAAAATCTAAAAGGAAAAACTGATAATGCTGCCAAAAATTATGGAAGACAACTACACATACCCAAACCAGTGAGGCAAACAATCAAGCAAACAACGGCAAATCCCGCAAATTTCAAAGAGCCATCTTCATTTTGGGTATAGGATAAAACATAGTGCAATAGGTATCTGGAAAATTATTTAAAGAGAGTACAGTTAGTCCAATAACAAAAATGCTGTAGAATGTTCAGGTGCAAATTTCAAAGCAATATAATAACCACATTTGAGTTTTTGAGGAGACAACAACCAACTAATTAATATTACAAGCATACCACAGCTAGAACCTTGAAAAAATTGAAAATAGAAGGGAGACGAAAGAAAAAAGAAAAAAGAAAGATCAGCTTTATATCAACAAGCAAGAATCAGGAGCTTAGCTACAGAAGTATTATTCAGTATTCTTGACTAGGGAAAAAAACAACTTCTCTAGTTTCTTTGGAACACGCACAATGCCTCATAAATTAGCTACTGGTATTCTTCAATTACTTGAATAACACAAAACGGTCAGATGCCTGGTAAATCCTATAACCCATGTCAAAAACCACATTGCAAAGATGAGTTCGAAAGGAGGAAGATGAATACCCAGATAAGCAAACTGTGTTAAGAGTGTGGGAAGAAGGCAATCCATATTCCAAAGCATTCTCCTGCTCATCTTTTGTGGCAGTTATTCTCCTAACAGGAGGACAAGAGGGTCGAGGAGCTGATACCACATCCTATGATAAATAAAATACCAACAGTGAGCCGATAAAATAAAGAAAGCCTGTAGCCTTACAGTTCATCTTCCGAATCAAAGACATTAACAGCGAAACAAATGGGATGGATCGGGTAAGAACGAAAGTAAATAAGTACCTTTATGCAGTTTCCTGAATAATCACAGAGAGACATTAAAAGGGTCATTTGCCTAGCCAACTTGCCATGCCCACTCTACATTGTGAACCCAAAAACCTCTCAATTATTACCAAAACAACAACAAAATCCAAAATAACCTCTGAACAGAAATAAATAAAGCATACCCAGAAGAGCAAAGGAAGAAAAGCAGTGTAGAAAGGCACAGAAACAACACAGGACAATCCAGAGAATAAAGCATCCAAATATCCATGCTGATATTTCTGCAAATAAGAGCAAAAAAAAAGAGAGAAAAATAATAATAAAAATCCCAAACACAGAATTCAATACAAAAGAAGAATATCTGAGTTGTGTTTATATTGATGAAAGTGATAGAAACCTGGATCTGGAGGATGATAGGAGTGCCAGTGATGACATGGTGAGAAACCCAAGGTTGGACCAAAGTTCTAATCTTTCGAGTGACATCAAGAGATGAAGATATAACAATCCACGACACAATCCCACAAAGTGCCAAACCTTGCCATAATGATATGCTCTCCATTAATTAATCGGTATCTCTTAAATTCCCTCTTCAAAAAGAAGGATCAAAGAAAGTAAACAAAAAGGAGAAAACAAAAGAACCAGCCAACGCAAGAAAGAATTTGGACTCGGCAGGTTTGAATGTTTCCTCTCCTTTTTTTTTTCCTCTTAATTTTTTATTGTGCTTCTTTTCTAGGAAGCAGCCGGCAGGGCTTCGGTGGATTTGGCAGGCGGGAGAACGAACAACAAACACGAAAAGAAAATTGTATGGATGAAAAACAAAAAGGCTGGATAAATTTAAAAAAGAAAAGGAAAGGAAACCAGTAATATTAACATTTTAGCACGTACTACTAAAATTACATGCTAACAGTAATAGACTGCTTTTTTTTTCTTCAAAAAGTATTTTTAATAAAAATAAAAAATTTTATTTTAAATTAATTTTTTTAGATATTTTCAAATCATTTTGATATATTTATATAAAAAATAATTTTAAAAAATATTATTTTAATATATTTTTAATAAAAAATCCTTTAAAAAATAATCATCACTATATTTTTTAAACACTTCTAAAAATATAATAAGCGAAGAAATGCTAATATTATATGGATTTTGCAATATTTTTTATAAAAAGATAATGATTAAGGTTCCGTTTATTTGCTGGAAAGTAGTTTCTTTTTGGGAAGTGAATTCGGGGGAAAATGAATTCCGAGAAAGTATTTTCCGATGTTTGGTAGTATAATGAAAAATGAGTTGGAAAACACTTTCCAGTGTTTGGTTATGTCATGGAAAATGAGCTGGAAAATAACTTATTAATATTTTATTTTTCTCAAGTTTATTAAAATAATGAGGAACAAATCTTACAAATTAAAAAGTTGAATGAAAATGAAATTGAAAAAAAAATATAATTTCATAAATTATCTCAAATAAAATAAATAATAATCAAAATAATAGAGATCAAATCTAAAATTTTTTTAAAAAAAATGAAAGATGAAGAAATTAAAATAATAATAATTATAAAAATAAGGACCGAATGTAATATAAAAATAAAATTTTAAAAGATGAAATTGAAAAATAAATATTCAAAACAAAATATATATAGCAATCAAAAGTTTGAGGATCAAATTTGATATAATCAACAAATAATGACATTTCTAAATTTTTTACAATTTCCAGAAAGTGTTTTCCCTCAAAAATTTTCAGGAAAACACTTTCCTGAAAACCAAGCCAAATTTTTCTTTTACTGGAAAGTGTTTTCCATTGACCAACTTTTCTATTGGCAAACAAACACAAGAAAGTTTGGAAAATAATTTCCCGGAAACCACTTTCCGGAAAACAAACACAGCTAAAGGGAAAACACTTTCCTGAAAACCAAGTTAAATTTTTCTTTGATTGAAATTGACTGGAAAGTATTTTCCGTTGACCGGAAAGTGTTTTCCGTTGACCAACTTCTCTAATAACAAACAAACACAGGAAAGTTTGAAAAATAATTTTCCGGAAACTACTTTTTGAGAAACAAACATGGCCTAACATTGCTTGTATGATAATATAACAAAATATATGTTGTTGGGTATGAATACTTAATATATTTTTATTCATCAAATAAAATAAAGAATTAAAAACAATATCAATATATAAATTTCATAATTTAAAAGCAACATCAACACATAAATTTCATATTAAAACAAAACTATTATATCTAGAATAAATCTATTGCAACTTAATCCTCTCAACTTTATTCTAGTGTATTGATTCTAGCTTTATTCTACCTAAAAATAAATCCTAAAATGGCATCATATCCTCAAGGCTGTCATGCAATGGGATCCAACACATAACATTTCAAACATTGCAACACAAACATGCACAATATATCATAATATTTTGAGAATAACAAAATATTCATTTGAAGTTTGAGATTAACCTTTAGGGGTCATTAAAGTAATTGAAAAACTGCTAGAAATGATTCAAAATAGTAGTGGAGCATGACAAACATGACCATAATAGTATTTAAAATAATATTTTTTTTTATTTTTAAAATTAACACATTAAAATAATTTAAAAATATTAAAAAAAATCTGAACTAAAAAACAATTTAAATTTTAATAAAAAGTTGGTTGAAACTACTTGAAAGTGATTTAATTGTACAACTTGTGTTGGTCCCACGTTAAACAAAATTAAGAAGGGCTAGAGGGACATATAGTTTGGCAAGTGTGACGGTCTCTCCAATGCTGTCCACATTAATGCAGCCACCAATTTAGCTGTGGTCTTGTAGTTCAAGGCAGAATCTTCGGTCAAAGGAGATATTTACTTTTGTTTTTGTATATTAAAAGTATTTTAAAAAAAATATAAAATTATATTATTTTTTTACTTTAAATTAATATTATTTTTTAAATATTTTTAGATTAATTTAATGCGCTGATATTAAAAATAACTTTTTAAAAAATAAAAAATATTATTTTAATTTATTTCAAAATAAAAAATACTTTAAAAAATAATTATTACTATAATTTCAAATATATTATTGGCAAGAATCGAGAGGTTCAAATATAATAATTTCAGAATAAAATATATTTTAAGAAATAATTATTATTATACTCTTAAATATACTCGTCGGCGAGAGACAAGAGGCTCACAGTAAAACAAATCTTAATTTAAAATGTTCCTGGAAAAACAGGGAGACATTTTATACAAAATTCCCTCCTCAAAAAGAGGGATCAAAGAAAGTAAACAAAAGGAGAAAACAATAGAACCAGACAACGCAGGAAAGAATTTGGACTCTGCAGGTTTGAATGTTTACGCTCCTTTTTTTTTTTCTTTTTTTTTCCTCTTAATTTTTTATTGTGATTCTCTTCGAGGAAGAGCAGAAGGCAGGGCTTCGGTGGATTTGGCAGGCGGAAGAACGAACAACAAACAACAAACACAAAAAGAAAATTGTACGGATGGAAAACAAAAGGGTTGAATAAATTTAAAAAGGAAAGGAAAAGAAAACTAGTAATATTAGCATTTTAGCTCGTACTACTAAATTATATCTTAACAGTAATAGACTGTGTTGTTTTGTGTTCAAAAACAAGTTTTTGAAAAACTTATAATTTCATTTTATTTTAAATTATTTATTTAGTAATTTTAGATTATTTTAATATGTTAATATTAAAAGAAATAATACTAAAAAATTATTATTTTAATATATTTTTTAAATAAAAAATATTTTAAAAAACAACAAATAATACTATATTCTCAAACAACTTTTAAGTTTAATAAATATCTCATTTTATATGACCAAATATCTAGATCTACATTTATCTCTAGATACTTGAAAAAGATTTCTACCTTACACTTTGAAATTTTTTATGTAAACAAAATATTGAAATAGCCTGTATACCTAGATTTTTTTAAAAAAATTACGACTCGCAGCATTGCATGAGTCAAATAAATAAATATATTAGGACAATACTTTCTTTTATTTAAAAATAAATATTATACTATAACTTAAAATGCGTGGGTTCCTTTATTGTAGGAGCAAGTATTGTTCATGCACACACAAATCTTTGTAGATGGCATTGTGCATTTGTTAACAAATTATTTTGGTCCTCAAAGTTCCCCCCCTACAATTTAGTCCTAATTGAAAACCAATTAATTGTAATTTCTTAGGAAAATGTGGGTTTGAAAGAAGTGGGACTGAAATGAAAAAGACACCAAACATGGATGACATGCCATAAGTTTCAACAACTAATACACTTTGGTTCTCGAATTTAAAAAATAATACAAATTATATAATTTCAGTACCTCAATATTTTTCAAGTTAAATTTTGATACAAAATTTTATTTTTGTTGTTTTTCAGTCCTTGACTAGAGAGGGGAAAGAGAGCGACCATCGTATTTCAACAATAAAGAGAGAAAATTATCATTGACACTGATTTAGGCCATCAAAACAATCAATATTCGTGTCAAATGATTCTATTAGATGATGAGAGTTTATATTGGGTTTTTTTTTTTTGCCTTGAAAATCCTTTAAAAAACATATTTGAGCTTGATTTGATCTTTAGTTTCGGGTTAATTTTGGTTTTTAGAGTGATTTTTAAGGTCATAGATAGGTATATCTCGGTTCTTAAGATGTTTTCTAGGTGTTTTGAGTTGAAAATAGGTTGAAAACATTTTTTTTAATCAAAAAAAAGTTGAAGCTTGATTTTTTAGCCACCACAACAACAAAAATTTGGATAACATTAGACGATGTGTTGACTGATTTTTTTTTAAAAAAAAACTTTAGGGCAAGCAACATGCCCAAAATGCAACAAAAAAGTTAAAGGGCCTAGTCACGTTAGCCTTAAAGAAATGGGCCAAGATTGCTAGCTCGACTTGTCAGATCTAGTAGCGCCTGGCTTTTCCTGTTTTTTTTTTTTTTTAATTTATGCTTTTTATATATATTTTTTTATAAAGTTTTACTTTATTTGTATTTAGATTAATATGCATTCTCTCTTTTATTTTATTTAGGAAGCCTCTTTTAAATGACAATTATTTTTTGGTTATGCATTTAATTTCTTAAAAGGTTTTTCTTATCTATTTATAATTTTTTTTTTATCTTTTGTATAGATGAACTTTATTTTGGAGAAAAGAAAAAAAATATTTGCATATAATATTTCTAATATGTGCAGACTTGCATAATATTATTTTCTCTTTTATTTTATTCAATCAATTAATGTGTGTCTATTTCTATTATTATTTGATTGAATACAAAATTATTTTAATAAACAAATGTAGCAAACATAACCAAATAAATATCCCGTCTTACGAGATTAAATATCTCAATCTATACCTATCTCTTGATTTATCCATTTTTATTTTTAGTTATCATTTATCATTTGTTTTTTTTTTTCATTTATTAACACACATATTGCTTAATTTATTTGATTGTATATATGCATAAGCTTTTTTATTTTAATTAGAATCTTTTTAACTACGAAAACGTGTCGAAAAAGCTTGTGAAAACAATTTTTTTGTTGAAAAAAAAATCTAACTAGTGGCAAAGCGCGGGTAAATATCTAGTATAAATAAATTGATGATGTAATCAAGAGAGAGCATTACAGTTTTCACACTTTATATGTTAAATAGATCTTATCATCGTGCATTAGTACTTAGTTTAAGAGTAATTTTATTAGCAAAGCCAATGATATCTTAAATTTTAATGAATCTTTTAATTACCATTTGTGTTTAAAGCATATTACTAAAACATGGTAAATTCATAAATCAAATTATCATAAATTTGAATATAATTACAATTTCAACTATCATTAAAAAAATTAAAATAATTTAGTTCAAAATTATTGCTAGATAAATAAAAAAAGAGTTTTTCTTTAGGGTATTTGGAAGTGATTGTTCACAATTTCAACTTCCATTCACCTTGTTATGAATCAAAACAAGAAGGGCCTTATTTTCTTCCTCTCTCTTTAATTATTCTCCCCTCCTCGTAAAATTTCCAAATATACTGTAAGTTTCACCAAAATCAATAACAGAGAACTCGATCGTAACGTCAAATAATGTTAAATTTCCAATTCCTTCTCTAGGAATTTATCAAATAAGATTTGTTTTTTTATTGAGAAGGTTCCTAGAACGTCAATGGCAGCCATGCAAACTTGACCAAATTGGTTAAATCTCACTCGTCTACAATATCTATATGTAATTGACTTCACAAGGAAGATAAATAGCTGACCATTCAAATGACATTTCACCAATTTTTTTTTTGTTGAATAGTATTAGACTAAGGCAAGTAGGTAAGATAGAGAGTACTTGGAAATTTAATAATGGTTATTGTTTTAAAGTGATTTTATTCAGAAAAATATTAAAATAATTTTATTTTAGTTTTTAAAATTTCAATGAAATTAATATAAGAAGGGCCTACATCAAAATAATTTTAAAAAACAAAAAATAATCTGAAATAAAAAACAATTTAAATTTTAATAAAAAATTGGTTGAAACTTGAAAGTGACTTAATTGTACACCTTGTATTGGTCCCACGTTAAAAAAAAAATTAAGAAGGGCCAGAGGGACATTAGTTTGGCAAGTGTGACGGTCTCTCCAATGCTGTCCACATTAATGCAGCCAACAAATATCTGTTTGCTTGTTTATGAGCTTAGCTGTGGTCTTGTAGTTCATGGCAGAATCTCCGGGTCCCAGAAGATACTCATTTTGGGCAAGAGAAGAGGCTCACAATGAAACAAATCTTAATTTAAAATGTGGCTGAAAAAACAGGGAGACATTTTATACTTTTAAAATTGAAAAAATTATATAAATCTATCCTTTTATAAATTTTTATCATCACATATCTATCCTTATATAAATTATAACATATTATCGATTTAGTTTACGTAATTAATTAATGCATATTATCATCAATATTTTACATAAATTTGACATAAATAATAAATGATCGTTCATGGATATATCAAGGTTCATCTGAAGAGTTGCGTAAGATAAATTATTGTAATAGAGTTTAGGGTTTTATTAATTACGCACTATCTAATCTAAGAAATACTAATGAAAGCGATATTAGATGTCTATGTAAGATGTGTAAAAATAAAAAGTTTCTCGATCCATATATTATAACGATGCATCTTCTATAAAAAAAAGGTTTATGGAGAGATATATATGTTGGTTTGCACACGGAGAACCATATGTTCCTCTTACGAGACCATGGTAGAAAAGATGGTTGGGTCAATTTCTAATTATAGCAATATATATAAAGTTGTAAATGACAATAATAATCCTTATAGGAATATGATTATGGATGTGATGAGAATGAATCGGGGTTATGCAGGTCAATATCCAATTGTAGATGAAAAACCTAATGTAGATGTGACCAGGTTTTTTGATCTTTTGAAAAACTCTAACGAATCATTATAGGATGGATTCACAAATCATAATAAATTATCGGTCGTTGCATGAGTGTTCACCAAAAAGTCAAATCATGGGTTGAGTGATGCCGATTATAATAGAATTATCGAATGAACGAGAAATATTTTACCTTAAAAGAATAAGCTTAAAGAGAACTTTTATGCTGCTAAATCCATAATGAAACCTCTCGGCCTAGGATTACAAAAAATTAACACGTGTTCAAATTTATGCATGTTGTTCTACCTTGAAAATACAGAGTTGAACAAGTGTATAATATATGTGTATGCTTGTTATAAATCCAAAACTGGCAAGAGAAAGACTATTGTCACACGTAGAAAACTTAGATACTTCCCAATCACACCTAGACTGCAAAGATTATTCATGTCACCAAAGACTGTTGAGCACATGATATGTCATCATTTACATGATACAGTGGATGGAGTGATGGTGCATCATTTTAATAGTGAAACCTGAAACATTTTAATAGGATGCATCTTCAGTTTTTTAGTAAAATCAAGGAACATGCATCTTGGATTATGTACAGATAAATTCAATACATTTTGATTACTTCTTATTCTTTATTTTTATTGGCCAATAATAATCACGATTTACAACTTGCCATCAAAATGTGTACAAGAGGCTATTTAGATTTGCTCACAAATTCATACATTGATCTTATCGGTAAAATGCACTGCTACTTTCTATACCTCCCTTTCATGATTTTCTGTGTTCATAAGAAAAGAAAATAGAATGCTGACAGACTTATTGCAAGTAGTTGCAGGAGTGCTTTTACATGGTTTGACAAAGTTATTTGGCATTCATCCACACATTCCTCTCCCCTTCATGACATGCCTCCTTAGGCCTGGGATATGTACATTTGTAATATAATCTCTCCAGTCAATGCTTCCCACGTCAAATCCAAATCCCCCCTTCTCATTTTCTGACATTCTCTCCATCAATTTTTGAGTATTGCTATTGTCAAACCTGCATTTACACATTTTTCCTTTCAAATTGATTAAATCTCCCAAGGTAGAGAAGCTTTGAATCATGTAATGCTCATTAGGGTAAAGTAAATCATATATGTCCTTACCCTCCACCATAGAAAGTGTATGGCTCGTATATATTGGCCAAGTACTTCGCTTGTTCCAGCGATTTTCTGCATATATTTTCATGTTTTTGCGACAGCTTCCTATCCGACTTTGCTGAATGACATCTCTCCATAGATGAACAGAGAAGTCTTCCATGGAGCTGAAGAGCTTCATTGATGGAACATGGATTGGTCGGCCATTTGAGTCCATGTATGGAGAGGAATTGTAGTGTTCGTAGAGCAATGTAGCCAGGTCTTGGAAAACAAGTGGATTGACAACGGATGAAGCAATCTGGTAGACATTGATATCTGATTTTTGCTCCGTTCCATGCCAAGCTATTGCTGCCAGTGTTGCATTAACCACCATATCTGCTGGGACCTTCAACGAATTTCGAGAAAGAAGCAATTCTTCACAAGTAAAGAAAGATGAGGTATTGCTTTCCTTGTAATAATATAGGATTATGAGAATTAAGCACTAGTTACCACATCAAGGACGCCACTTGGGTCTGCTAAAAAACCTGTGAGCTGCCCTTTTCCATAGCACAAAACTATAGGATCCATCATCCTGAGACAAAGGGTGAAAGAGAATGAAAGATACATTTAGGTGAACAGAATAATACTGAATCATTGAAATTAATTAATGTGATGATAAGAGGTTCGATAAGAGATGCCTGTTCCCTTCCATCCATCATGGGAATGGTTCTTTCCATGTGCTCTCAATGACACTAGGTCGAATTACGACAACCGGTATGTCTCCTCTTATGTTATCAACCACCATCTCCCCATAGCCTTGGTGAATACGCAAGTAGCTTGCCACCCATATCTTTTTGCCCTGTTTTGGTGTCAACTATCATACTTCAAGTCACAATTTATTCACTTCTACTTGCCATTTTCCCAATTACTACATGTTGACCAATAGAATTCATATCGATTCCTTCAGAAATAGAAAGAAAAAATCATTCACCTTTCTAAACCCAAATCTTTCATCTTTTGAGCCACTTCATTTTCTTGAAAATCTTCCTTGGAATTCAAGGCCAGCTTCACTTCATTTTCGATGTCTAATGCTGTGCTTCCAGAGACTGTTGGATTTTCCCTTGCTATGCAGTCGCCAAAACAGAGTGGCTTCTCCATGATTCTTCCTTGTCTTTGTCCATTGATATAAGCTGTAACCAAAAAAATAACCAAAATCCAACTTATTCTGGACATTGGGTTCACTAGCCATGCAAACCATCAAGGATTGTCATTAGAAGACCCTCCTGAAAGATGTCATATAAAATTAGAACTTAACCTGTTGATACTTGCAAGAAGAGCTTGAGTTTCTGGCACTTCTTCGCAAATCTCACGAGGTGGCAAGTTCCTCGCGTGTTGACATCAATAGCAACATCATACCTGCATTTCCACAAGGTCACAATGCAACAGTAGAATATAGCTTGAAAACACATACTAGTACCGGAGAAAATTGTCATGGTAGGAACGGAAAGAGGCCGTGCCTTTCATCAAAACTTCTATTAGCTGTTGAGTTAATGATTGCGTCAACTTCATTAGCAATCTCATCTGCTAAATCTTCTTCGAACCCAAGATTGGATTCGCAGACATTTCCTGCCACAGGAACTAGTTTGCTCAACATAAAAGATTGGTAGGAAATTCCATAGGTCTCTCTTGAGGCACTTGAATAGCTCTGCATTTATTATCCAAGTAAAAACGATAAATCAAATCCTCATTCACCATTTATAAATGAAACCTCTGTGATTGATGAATAAGTCGATGAAAGTTAGGAGACAGGAAATGATCAAGAGGAACACACCTCATTGTTCAATCTCGCAATTGCAGCTTCCTTGTCTTTTGCCTTGATCAAAAGATATATCTTTCCCACATCAGGCATGGTCCATAAAATCTTCTCAATGAGAACTGCAGGTTTTAGCATATGGTACGTGTTAATTATCATCAAAAGAAGAAAGAATTCAGGGCAAAGAAAATCTAATTAGAACACTATACCTTTGGCTAGAAACCCAGTTACACCACTGATGAAGAAACATTTCCCTCTAAGAAATTTGACAATGCCAATACCATCTTGCATCTCCACCAAAGAAGAACTAGTTGGTCCACCACAAGGCACAAGGTCCGTAACAGCAATTTCAGGTTGCCCTTTTCCATTTGGAGACAAAACCAAGCTTCCTGAATCCCTAACAGCTGCATTATGATCCTGATCACTACCCACTGCTGATCTTTCTGTTAAAACTGAAGGAAATCCACTAGACATTATTGCCTTTCCTCCACCACCTTGGCAATATACAACAACATTCCTCTTCCTCCACCTCAGAACGCAGCATCCGCACTTACTGGACACTCTTATGAGTCTATTGGGTGCAAGTGAAGGAGAATTGAGGAACATGGACCCCATTTTCACTGATCAAGAAACAAGAGAATACGAGATGGACAAAGAAAGTTGACAAACTAAAGATGTTTCGCGGTTAAAGAGATGGTTGGCTTTAAACCTTAGCTAAAATCTATCTAGACAAGAGCAGAAATAAAAGCTAGTAAACTAACTAAGCCCTGTAAGATAAAGATGACATACGTTTTGGCTTGGTTTGGTTAAAGGGAAAAGGAGGAGGGTTAGGTATATATATTTTCATGGCAATGTTTTTATTGGAGAAAATCTCTAGCTACAAGAATTTTTTTTTGACTGAATAATATAAATTATATTTTAAGATCTTATTTAATAATTTAAGCTATTAGGTTGATATGGTTTTTTGACATGATATCAAAACCTTGATGACGAAATGATCACGAGTTCAAATTTCACCTCTTATTTATTTGATAAAAATCAAGCACAAAATAATGTGTGCCTTTTCAAATTTCAAGTTCAAAGAAATTCACTTAAAGGAAGGTATGTTAGAGAATAATATATTATATCTTAGAATTTTATCTAACAACTTAAACTATTGAGTTGAGATGATTCTTTAAGATTGTCATCCCTTCACATTTACCACCATTAAAGACTAATATGGCGGGAGGTCTTTTTATATCCCTCATTTGACTAGTAATTCTTGTTTAGAAAATGTAGTTTTGCACTATTTTTTTTTGGGTTACAGTAGGTCATAATTAAGTTCTTTATGAAATAAAATAAAGGAAAGGGTGTGTAGATGCGTAGTAGACATGCGCTTGGCTCAGATTAAACCTACCATTTACGAGTTTTTACCTTATCAGACAATGAGATTCAAGTTTTTAAAGTAAAAACTAATAATTCGATGAAACTAATATAACAGAGTTGTATTTTAATCTGATTTTTATGCAATCCCATTAAGGATATTATCCACAAAAAACTGAGTGTTTAGTGATTCACGATGAAAGCATACATGTTATTATATTATAATGATGTTTTTGTGCTTCACAACACAACCGAGAAAAAACAAATTTAGCGCCAAAATAATCCTTTATATGAGGTATTTTTTCAATCAAGTATTCCTCAGGAAAATAAAAAAGGAGGAGGTAATATTTTAATTTCATGTGTTTAAAAATTTAAAAATATAATTGTGGTTATTTTTTAAAATTATTTTTAACATCAATAATGATCTAAAAATATTAATTTAATACATAAAAAAAAAAAAGTAAAACCTACAGAGAATGTTGATTCCTCAGTAGACATTGTTAGCTCTTTCTACAACAGAAATGACAAAGTCTTTATAGATTTGTAATTTTCAATCTCCGTCTACAGCGTTTGTAGTCCAACGGTTAGGATAATTGCCTTCCAAGCAATAGACCCGGGTTCGACTCCCGGCAAACGCATTCTTATTTTTCAGGAAAAAAACCATATAATTCCATTAGAAAACCAAACAGCTGCAAGTAAACAGGACATGAAAGTTTTATTTTTAATTCTTTCTCGGGTACACTGGTAAGAAAAGAAATAATCTCTCCCTTTGTAAACCATCTTAAAAATGATCAAACAAGCATGCCGTCATCACGTCAACATCTTTCTCTTGAAAAGCATGGCATTTCATTAATCCCCTGACAAACACCGAAGGCAATTGCACTTGAAACCAAACCCTTGGAGCAAGAAAGATTGCCGAGCATCATGATCCATACTAGCATCTATATAGCAGATCCGGAGCTCTTCATCTGCAACATACCAACAGAAGCTATTAGTCATTTTTACGTTCACATGACAAGGTTTGCCGGATTTTCCCACAACCAGGCAAGCCCAACCCACAAATTGCAGTCGTATAACTGCTCAAAGCAAGCACACGACTAGCTACCAAAAGTCGTTTGAGGAGCAGAGACAAAACAATAGTAGGGGTGTTAAAAAGGTGTAAAATGATTTGTCGACTTCCTTGTTACATCTCAAGCATCCATTTTTGCAAACCAGTAATGCTTGCCTATGCTAATTAGGGGTGTTAAAAAAAACTGATCAACTGAAAAAACCGAGTAAACCGAAAACACTGAACCAGGAGGAAAAACCAATTTAAAAACCATAAAACCCACTCAGTTCGGTTCGGTTTCGGTTTCAAACCCGGAAACCATTAACCCAAACCAGACCAGACAAAAAGAGCCTAATATCTCTAAAAAAAGAGGGTATATATATTAAATACTTAACCAGTTAACCTAAACCCAAAATTATCCCCCATTTCACTTAACAAAACAGCCACCAACACTCTCCCTAGCCTACCATCTCTCTCGTTCTTCCTTTTGCTCCCCAAAACTTGAAACTCTATTCATCTGCATCTGCCATATCTCTCTTGTTCTTCACCAATGTACAAAGTTTTTAAATCCATTGAAACCATTCGACTGTAAGCAACTTCTCTCCCTGACTTCACAGTGGCTACAGCCCTAGTGCTAACAGCCTTCATGAGCAGTGGAGATCTAATAAAAAAGACTAGTAAGGCAATTATAGTGATTCCCAACTCTAATATCTGAAACCGATAGTCAGAATATTTGACATTGAAGGAAATCAAATTAAAAAATTACTACTTATAGAGGGGGGAAAGGACAGCAAATTAAAACTACACTTCATTAGACAAACCTTCCTCAACATCACAAAGGGCCTTCAACTGTGCATCTGCATTGTCTATCCATACAATGTGTGCATTGGGATCTGCAATAAATAATTGATAGATTAGTTCGATGAATTCCAGGAGGTCTATGGCAGATGTGTTAGGATTGAATGCAAAGCCAATTGAAAAAATCCTGGTAAGTTCAGTAGGGTGGACAGACTATGTTTATTAATTCCTTGTTAAAGATCAATATGATTTTCCGATCAATGACTGAAATTTCAAGATTTGAGAAAAGATTTATGCATAGTCATGCTTTCACAAATTGACTATGCATAGTCATGCTTCAACAAAAACTCCAGTTACCAACAGCATGAATTTATCAGAAACAAATAATAAATGAACTATTCCTTTATAATATACCCCAGCATGTCAAGGAAAGGGTGAACTTACCACAATCATGATTGTACAAGGATGGAAGCATGTACACAGCATTTCCAACAGCAGCTTCAGCTTCTATACAGGCTGCAGCTGATGATAGAAGATCCTCATATGATCCTACTGCCAATTCAATACGAAATGCATTTATGCGAATTCGTGCCAGTACGCTGTTGTACCATTCCTTGGTGAGGACTTATAATGTCAAAGAAAAATTCTCATTCAAAAACAGTAAGCACAGAGCAATTTAAATTAAAAGGTGATGATAAACTATCCAGGATACAAGCCATCTGTTCATCTGAAATATTTGCCATGGCAAAACCACTCTTCAGCAAACCATAGCCCTCTTCCATCTGTAAAATGTTCATATATTATAATAATCTTCGCACAACTGAATTGTAGCTATACCATCAAGAAAGAGGACGGAGCAAAACATATCAATCTATTATGAGCCAAAAATCATATTCCGATTAAAAGATCATACGAGCAGGGACTTAGGTTCTGTACTAGACAATAACTTCAAAAGCAAGACAATGGGCTTTCTCAAAAGACTTTCAACAGTAACATAACATTTTCAGTTAAGAGACCAAAAAATGATTAGCCTGCTCAAAGATTTGAGAAGGCTAGAATGGAGATTGAAAAATATATGATTGATAAAGCTAACACATTTTTCAACTCTCTCAAATAAGGCCAATAAAATTGAGCGGTAAAAGCACTCCATCAAATTAACAACAAATCCTCTATTCATTACTACAAATATTGAATGCATTGATCAGCAAAGCAGAAAGGTGTGGATGAGGATTTCCCTATGAAACCCAGACAAGAGAATAGAGAAAGGAATTTGATACAAACTAAGTCACATCCGAATTTGACCTTAAAATATTTATTGACTAGTTTTGCAAGATCAAGCATATCTCTCAAACCGTATATCTGAACAAACTGAAATTTTACAGGGAGATATTAAACACATGAAACTATATTTTGATAAATTTGTAGGTCAAATAGAATTCAGAAACATATTATTCAGAGGGTTGAAGTTACTAGACAAATCTTGTCAAATCTATTAGACTAGGCCTTTGTGTATTGTTTGGGACATATCCAGAGCTACAAGTGGAATGTTGTTGCGATTCAAGTTGAGCTGTAAACTAGACATCTCAAGTTTACCAACTATTTATGGTAGGCCCAATAATTCATCCAGACAATAGAAAACAACGTGTTTGAAATCAGAATTGAAAATCTACCAAAAATATGCGAAAATTGAAGATTCAAGCTACATAGAAGAATTTTGGCAAGAAGACTTTTTTTTTATTATCCAATTTTATTTATTTAGTTAACGTTGAATAATTGTTTTTTTTATTTGGGTTTGTTCTAGCCCATTAGACATTGTTTACGGGTTAATTTTATTATTGGACTTATGTTAGTTGATTACTAATTTAGGTCTATTAGCTTGCAACCCAAAAAGGGTCCACTAGAGTCAGTTAGAAGAGACTATATTATGTTTTTTTTAGCTGCAAATTTTAGTAGCAAGTTGGAGAATAAACGTGAGTTTTCTTTTTGTTTGTTTGCGGCAAAACAACCTTTCTTTGTAGAGACAAAGATCGTACATAGACTTATCAAAGATTAACTGGTTTCGTGGTGTCATTCGCATACTTAGGGTTCTTAAATACAGAGTTATCTCTGGATCAAAATCTTTTTCCAATACCTTTGGTTCTTAGGTATAGAGTTACCTTTGGATTAAGGTTCTATCAAACCTGGTTTTTCGGCTTTCCAGGTTGTTATCTACTTCGTTGGGGGTGCTTGACTACGTGATCAAGAGATCCACATCACAATTTTTTTTGGAAGAGAAAAAAGGTGTGGCAAACATTCTCTGTCATAGCAACAAGAATAGTGAATTTTTCAAGCTCAAACCACATCAAGTGGCATATAAAATGCCATTACTTGTGCTGCATTATTTCAGCCTATAACACCTTATCCAGCATGTGTGGTATCACAAATAAAAGGTTCATGTAAGTCCTCACCTCTAAAACCATCTCATGAGATAAATTAGATGGTTGAAGTATGTCAAGACTTTCAGCAGATGCAGCTCCTGATATAACCATGCAAGCCAACCGCTTTACAAGAAGTGGATACTTTAGACCTTTGTTCCTACATGATGACAGAATCAAAGAGTAAGAATACAAGACAAAAAAAAATGCCCTACAAGTCAAATCCTTGGAAGATAAGAACTGCATTTCATTTCTGTTTTCCCTGCAACAAAAGAGCAACTGTGGAAAGAGCTAATGAAAGGAGCTGGAACCTGAAAGCTCACTGATATAACATTCTTTTACACAGGAAGTTAAGAGGAGGAACAAGTACAATTAAAGAATATCTGGCTCTGCAATGATTAAATAAATGATCTGATGTTCTCGATGCCACTGAGTAAATCGCTAAATCTCATAATAGACTATAGTAGACTAGAGCACGACATTAGAAATTAGGCTTACATTAATGCTATTAATTAAAGAAATCAAGATGAGATCAGGGCATCATCAAGATACAAATAAGTCAAATGAAATGGGTTTGAGAAACCTTCATACCGACAATAGTCATCAAAACCTAACCAATCTGCTTTCGTCTCAACTTCATAAAACACCTGAAAAAGTTGCGAGAAACTTAAATTTAGTTCATGAAATCCAGTCCTTGGCCAGGAAACATCCAATAAAAAATCATAGCAAAGACAGCCCCAAAACGGAAGCAACTTCTCAACAGTACAAAGTGTGTGTGTGTGTGACCCACCTTTGTTTAAAATCATAATTCAACTTCTTAAGCTGAATTGCACTTATTATCTGCAGATAGAACTAGTAAAACGCACCCAGTTCACTAAAATATGGTCTACATTAATCACGCATCAAATTTGAGCTATTTCTCACGCCAAGCCAATAAACCAAATTTGTCTCTTAATCAAAATGTCAAACAGGTTATGGGTATTTTACTGCTTGACCAATATCGGTTGCCTATTTAACGAAAACTGCAACTCCCGTTATACCTTAGCATTCTCTTTACACTCTTGACTGCAAAAGGCAACCCCTTTTCCATGAAACTCGGTCGAAGTTAACTTCTTGAGGCAAAAATAACAGACAGTGTTAATAGTTGAAAGAGAAGGATGAGCCAAAATAGGTTTTGCAGTGTGTATGAGATCTCCAGCACCGATTTTCCTAGTGGAAAACACGCCTCGACCAGCTGACTCAGTGAGTGCAACTCGAATCGGAGGCGGATCGGGTCGGGAAGGCCTGTTGTAATCTTCTGTGGTGGTGGAGAAGGGAAGTGTGGAATGTTGGGATCTTGGGAAATGTGGGGTTTTGAAGCGGGAAAGGTAACGGCTAGAACGGACTAAATGGGACATTTTGGTTCAATGGGACTTCTATCTTATGTTATCTCTCTTCTTGTCTTCTATAAACAAACATGGCATGGGACTACGAGTACCAACCATGATTTGAATTTTTTTTAAAAAAAATTATTTAAAATTAATTTTTATATATAATTCTAATGTATGTTAATATTACAAATAATTTTTTAAATATATATATATATATATTATTTTAACATAATTTTAAATAATAAAATATTTTAAAAAGTAACATTCAATTATAACATTATTATCTTAAAACGATGATATTCTATATTTCTAGAACCATCTTAGAAAAAATATATTTAAAAAAGTAATATTCAACACAAATGATGATATTTTGGTGTTTTTAGAACCATCCCAGGAAAAAAATTAGAAAAAAGATAAGAAATAAAATTACAGAATTCATATCTTAAGTCCTTAATTGCCAATAATATCTTTATATATACAATATATCAACATTACTCTTTTTTTTTTCAATATAGCATATGTCATCTTGAAACTCTTTTTTAAAAAAAAAAAAAAAAATAGCTGCAGCTTGAAAGAAAAATATGGGAAAGTAGCATGAAAAAATTTAGAAAATAGCATAGCCAGAAAAAAAATGCTAGCACAGCTAGAAAGAAAATACTGTTAGGATCCATTGATTAAGGATATAAAAGCTCAATTACAATTGAAAGGATCGAGGACTCTCCATCGAGCAAATATGTATACAATTTTGGTGTGACTTGAGAGTATGCATGAGAAAAATATTCATTACCAGTAGACCTGGATGCAGAAGTCTCCTTTCAAGGAAGCAAAAGGAGCTTAAAGTATGCTACGTACATAATATGTATATTCACACAGATTAAAGATCATCTCTACTATACTAGTCATAGTTAAAAAGTGTATATATATATATTTATATATATATATATATGTATATATAAAGCACACTTGCACGAGTATTTAATTAGCTCCGTCGGGCCCCAGAAGATGATCATCGATGCAACGGTGATCTCCAGTCAAGATTCTCCTCTGGATAGTCCTTCTGCATTTCTTCGGGAGGGATGAAGCAGTCCATGGAGAGTCCAGGTACATTGAATGCAAGATCATCGATTGTCCATGTCTCCTCCATTCGTGTGATCGAAAGACCTGTCTTCAAGCTGTCCCCAAACCTTGTGATCATCACACTTGATTGACCGCCGTGTGCTATCATCACACCCTCCACTGTCCGATAGTCTTCGATTTTTGTTGCCATCGTGGTTTCCCAATATGTGGGGTAGGTTCCCGGAGACTGAATTCTGGTTAAGTAGGAGTCTTCTAGATGCACCAGCAGGCCACTTCTCTGGCTAAAGTAGCCAAATATTATGTGCTTGATCATCTCTGCTGTGCTGTCGCTTCGAGCAGCCAAGTCTGCTTGATCAGCAGACAACTTCAGTACGAAACAATCTGTGCCTGAGACACACTTTTCTCCCATGTATTGTGCCGGAGAGAACACAGCTGATATTGCCACGGGATCGAGTCCCTGCATAAATTATTCCATCTTGAACATTAACAACTTGAGATTTTTATGGTGCTCCATGTATTCGTACTGTGTTTTAATCACCTCTGCAAGTACTGCTTTTATTTTTACTCCACAGAATTGAAAGCGAAGAATATTTTCAAAATGGTAACAATCAATAATATAAAACTCATGAACAGTTCAAAACTGTTTCACCCAGTGGCGGAGGGAGGGGGCCTGGCAGGGGCCCGGCCCCTGCAAGAAAATGCCCCTCCCTTAAATTATAATATGGCCCCCTAAATTTTTTTTTCTTGCTCCGCCCTGGTTTCACCCATTAAATAATCTACTCCATGTTCATTGTCAAAAAAAAAAAAAAATTCTGCTCCAAGTTACACTCAAACCTCATGCAAAGGCTCTAAAATGGTGTCTCAAAGAGCTATGAGGAGGAACTATGAAGACATCCCTAACCTTTATGCATTTACTTAACAATGTTAAAACTAATAAATGAAACACAATTGTTTTCAATCCCAGAAAAATGAGGGGTGCTTTTTAATGTTACCATGATGGTCTCAAATGATCACATGTAGAGTAGCTTTTGATGCCTGTGCCTAGAGCATCACTGTCAAAAACTACCGCTGTCTATCTCCATTAAGTAGCTAGCATTGGTTTCTTTTCTGACAAAATATGATTCAACTGACTCCATTAGTTGACAAAGGGGAACCTAGACCCGGCATCCTGGGGGTGGTTGGATCTTGATTCAGGTAAAATGAGGTATGAAATTGAACAGGGACCACCTATAGCACCTAGTCGCATATGTGGAGCACATGAACAGGCACGTAATCTCAGATAGCTCCCACATGATCAGAGTAAAAAAAAACACAGTGGAGACCAACCAACCAATCTGTGCTTCTTAAATAGTAAACTCAAGCAACACATAAAGTCGGTTTACTCTTTTTCATCTCAACTATTTATTCTGATTCTACTCTTTCTAGCCAAGATCCAAAGTTAGATCACTCATTATTAATTGAATAAGACAAGAGTGCATCAATAATTAATACTCCTATTTATTACTAGTAGCTACACATGCAAAGCAAAAATGAATTAACTGCAACAACCAAAACATGAAATCATTAAACCCAATTGGCATAATTAATCAGTACCACTTGCCTGAAGAGCTCGGCGTAGAGGCCGAACTCCACCTTTAGCTGCATGAGAGCCAAGCCAAGGAGTGTGACGCCAAGCCACATTGCCATCACTGCCAGCAACAACTTTATGACCATCAACAACTAGCTCGATTAGCCACTTGTTAGGGGCCATTTGCCACATTACAAAACACCCCTTTTCTGCAACTGTAGTGGCTCCAGCCATAGCTGAGCCACCAAGCTCGTCAACCATGGCCATTGTAACTTTTCCTGTAGCAAAAATGTTCTTCACTTCTCCTTGTAATTTCCGGCAACCGGTTGCTGCACTGAAGTGTTGTATAATGTATTGAGCTGAGGAGGACACCTGTTAATTAAACACGTGTTACGGTTGTTGCCAGTTAGTGTAAATCAGTAGTAATTATTAAGTTCATCTAAATTTTCACCAAAAATAATTTTTGTATTAAATGTTTTCCTTCAAAATACAAAAAAAAAAATCTATATGAACCCAAGTTCTTATATATATATATAATTAAGTAGGAGCACAGTACTTTTCAGTTTTCACTCTCTATGGTCTTTAGTTTTTCTTGTGGTATTTATTTCAAAGAAAATTACATCACCGCTCTCCTCTAGAACATCTTGTAACTAGTTAACTTTCCCTCAAGTTCTAATGAAAAAGATTCAGACCCTCGTTCCAGTCATTAATTTTTCGAATTGATAAGTTGACCCAGTAGAAGAACACCCTGATTATAATCTTAACCCTTTCGCTTTATACTTTTCCACATGTACTTGATAGCTATATTAATTACTTGACCCACAAAATGTTGGCCCTCGAGGTTTTTTCTTTTTCTCTTTTTATATATTCTTTAATTGGCCTGTTCCTTAGTGGCGGCTTTGAGGCATCTCAGTGGCGAGCCAGTGAGGCACTGATCACCCGAACTCAGAAAATGACCACAGATGACAGATTGGTTACTTTCTTTCCTTCTTTTTTTGTTTTGGGGCTTACAACATTGACTACCTTGGCTTGGAACTCCTAAGCAGCAAGAACAAAGCGAAAAACCTAAATACATTTTGACAAAAGTACAACAAATCTAGGAAAGGCAAATATCACTACATGTTCTTTGAAAATAGTGCACCAATAGATCAAAATGAGCTAACTTTATTTCCTTTTCAGCAAGAGAAAAGATCTAAAAACACATGCATTCATATGCATAGTACATAACAACGTACCTCATTGATGGGTAATTTAGAATGGATGGAGATAGGAAAGAGAGGGCATCCAAGAACACTTAGAAGAACTTTAATGTCAGATTTTTTGTTGAAAACAAGATAGAAATGAGTCTTGAGCCAGTTTTTCCATGAGTAACCCTTCTTCTTTGAACAGTTTGTGCTGTATTCTTCATCTTCGTTTATGGGTTCCTCGGATAACGGTGCAAGACGACTCATTTGCTCTCTTTCTTCTCGTTTGTTCAGAGAGAGGTGAGAGAGTGGTGGCTACTATGGAAATAGCAGTGGAGAGACGAGAGGAAGTGTACTTAAAGCTAGGGAGTCTTTCTTTGGGTTTCAACTTTATGCACACGCTGTTTCGGTGCGTGTTGCTCAATTCTTTTATTTAAGGTTCTTTCTTTTCTTTTCCCTTTCGATGTTGTAAGAACACTTCGGCAGGAAAGTAAATTTCTTTTAGAAAATGAATTTCGAGAAAAGTAAATTCCTGTAAAGTGAATTCCAAAAAAGTATTTTTTGATGTTTGGTAGTGTTATGGAAAATACTTTCCAGTGTTTGGTTGTATTATGAAAAATGAATTGGAAAATAATTTATTAATAAATTAATTTTTTTTTCAAATTTATGTAATATATATAAAATATTTAATATAAAATATTTAATCACTTACAATAAAAAAAAAATCTAAAATGTATAATGATGAATTTTTTTTATTATATTCTATATTCATACATAGTTTATTTATAAATATAACTATATATACATATCATATTATAAAAAATAAGCTTGTGAAATAATTTTTACTTTCTATGAACATTTATAATTTCATTACGTACGAAATACATCCGACAAAAACTATAGTTTTAATAATATTTTTTAGCATGTAATAAAATTGGATAAAATTAAGGTATAAAATTCACTCTATCTAAATTATTTTTTTTAATGTTAAAAAAATAGCACATTTATATTAAAAAAAAAAAAAAGGGAACAGTGCACTAAACTGCACTGTTCACTCTTTTTATTGAACGTGTATGTAATACAGTTCATGTTAATTGCACTGTTCAATGAACAGTGCAATTACCATGAACAGTTACAGAAAAACACGCAGCATTGGCTCAGGAAAGTGTTTTCCGAGAATTAAAAATGGAAAACACTTTCCTCATGTTAAACTTAACATTTTCCTTTGACTGGAATTACATTTCCTTTGACTCAGTTTCCATGTATTGTCAAACATGGAAAAGTGAGGAAAATGATTTCCAGAAAAGTAAATTTCTAGAAACAAACAAGGCCTTCATTAGAATATTTTCTTCACTCTTCTGTTCTTTATACGAAGAGGGTGCAAAAGTGCAAAGAATTAAGGAACTGCTTTTTAACCTGTAAAGTATTTTGTTGAAGTTGATCCTTCTTTTTTTCCTTCTTCAATCAAGCTTTTGCTTTTTGCTTACCTTTTTTTTATATATAAAAAAGGCATTCTCAAAAATATAGAACAATAAATTACAGATATATATCAGTGTAAAAATATATTTTTTAAAATTGATAAAATAATATAGTTTGAATTCGTCATAATACCATATCATAATTCTAAATCGTGATATATTACGAAATTAAACCTCAGCCTCCTTTCGATTATAACTTATTTATATGTTTTGTCTCGGAACCACAACAAGCACAAGTTGTGTTATCACGTTAAAATCTTTAATTTTATGTGCTGGTGCCTTAAATAGCTGGTTTCCCAAAGAAAAAGCACAAGGGGACACATGTGGGCTCTTACAAGAAAATTAAGATAAGTGTTTAATCTTTTAGAATGGAACTTAACTGGTCATATTATAAGTTTGTTCATTAAAGATTACAAGTTCGAATGTTATAAATTTGAATTTTATTAAAAGTTTATATGGTTGTTAACTTTAAGGCCCGTAAAATTAGTCGAGGTGCATGTAAACTGATCCGAATATCCATGTTAATAATAATAAAAAAAAAGTGTTTAGAAGCGAGGCTAAATGCTATTGGGTATAAATTTAAATATTTTTTGTTTAATTATATTATTTTAATTTGTTGATTTTAAAAGTAACTTTTTTATCAAATAATAATTATGAAATATGCAGGGGAGAAAAGGGAAACATGTAGGGAGATAGCTCTCAAAATAATTATGAAATGAATAGCTTCAAAGATTTCAAGAAGTTAGTTCATATTAATCCCTGTGGTTGTTTAATTTAATGTAATGACTATTTTGTCTTTGCTGAGTAATAAACTAGCTTAATTACTAATAAACTTAACTGTGGTTTACATCCTATATAAATAAACTCTTCATCTTTATTTGTGATTATCACATTAATCTTTTTATAATGGTTTTATTTCTCTCACGGCACCCGGGTAATATATGTTAGGACTGTTTGAAAGTGTAAATTACTTTTTAAAATATATATTTTTAAAAGTATATTAAAATAATATTTAAAAAAAAATTATTTTTTATATTAGTATGAAAAAAATTAATTTAAAATAAAAATAAAATAAATTAATAATTTTTAAAACGTAAAAATAAACATGATAGATAATTAAGATTATGTTCTCGTTTGGCAATGTGGTTGCGGTTGTGGTTATTTTTCAAATAACTTTTCGTGTCAAAATGCATGTTAATTATATTTTTTTATTTTTAAAAATTATTTTAACATCAGCATATCAAAATAATTTAAAAATACTAAAAACATATTAATTTGAAGTTAATAAAAAAAATAATAAATAATAATTTTTTAAAAAAATACTTTTAAATCACAAAACAAACAGCCCTTATTCGATTGGATTGCTTCACACGTAAGTAACACAAACTAGATTGGTTGCTTCTGAAAGGAGTAAACGACATTAATCGGACCTGTATAGTTCGAGGAGATTAATCGATTTGATATTTGAATTATTAATCATAGAGGATCGGATTGGATCTGGTCGGATCTACCTGTGAATCGGGTTTGAAATTAACTAGTAAATGATCACAATTCACAACTTTGAAGACAACTCGTTGTCGTTTTCGCTGTGGGACCTCTCAAAATCTCATCGTCATCATGATGTATTGGAAATCAGATGGGCATATAATATAGGTAGCTACAAACTGATTAATTGGCAAGGTAAGATTTTTTGGACCATCAAATATAATATTATATAACTTTTTTTATTGCATGAGTTCAAGTTCCAAGCAACAAGGACGTGTAGGCAAGCAGAGTTGAGTTTAGTGTGATAAATGTAAGGACACAAAAACTATTTATCGGATATGGTGTTAACAATACTGAGTTTAGTGATACAATCACGTTTCTAAACGTTCACAAGTGGTAAGCTTTATTATAATTAAAACCTCTGAAATTAGTCTAGGTAATTCCATATTTCTCTTTAATTCCAAATTTCTAATTGATTTTATTTTCAAGTCTAGATGTATTTATTTGTCTCCACTTAAGTAGAATTAAATATATTTCCATCAACTTGAAATATCTAGTTTAATTAGTTAAATTATAAGTTTATTTTTTAAAGATCATCAATTTAAATCTTACAAATCTCAGGATTATTGAAGGCTTACATGGTCGTTAACTTCAGGACTTGTAAAATTAATCGAGATACGTACAAGCAGGGACGAAAGCAAGGGGGGCAAGCAGGGCCCGGGCCCCCTACAATTTTTTTTTCTTTATTAGGTAATTAAATATGAGGAAGTGTTATATTTTTTATTTTATTTTAAAGAGGTGGGCTGTGACTTCACTTTTGATTTCCTTTAAATTTATTCTTGACCTACATGGAAAAGAAAAAAAAATATAAAAACATTACTTTGTGAAATAAAAAACTGAGCGACCAATTTATTCTAATATAAATCCTGCAGTCGATTAAAAACAGAAATAAAAACACTAAACGCGAGCAAACTTTTTCTACAGAAAAATTGAAGCAGAGCTACTAATTAATCTATCTTTCATCAAACAAAATAAGGTAATTTAAATTTAAAATATGTTTTTGTTTTGTTTTGAGATGTTTGTTAATAATTTGATGAGGATTTTTTTATATAATTCTACCACTTTTGCTTATTTTTTTTCTCAGATCATCTAGTTCTACCAATTGTTTTTTGAATTTTTGTTATAGTGATTTTTTTCTAAATAATTAGATATATTTCATTGGTTTGTTTTGATTATGCTTGGATTTTTTTATTAGCAGAGCCACCAAAATTATCAATTTTTTCTTACGATATATGTTTTGATTTTAGGTTGAACCATGAACAAAATAAGAAGAATTGATTCTTTTTTTGAAAAAAAAAAAGATAACTCACAGCCTACTAAACGAGCTTTTTCAGCGATGAAGATTGTTAAAACAAAACTTCGCAATAGGATAGAGGATGATTTTCTTGCAAATTATTTGATTGTCTATAGAGAAAAAAAAATTGTTGAAAGATTCACAACTGATATGATAATTGATGATTTCTATTATATGAAAGAACGACGAGTACAATTAAAATAAATATGTAAGAATCATTCTTTATTATTTTTTGCTTTATTTCAAAGTTTATCAAACATAAATAATGCTTTGTTTTAGCTAATGTTTTTTATATACTTTGTATGTTTATATTTGATAGGTATAAAAACCAACAACATTAAAGTGATGGATACATTATGAAGATGAAATTAACTTCATTGCTTTGACTCAATTTAGTATTGCTCCAAACCTTTTACCTTATGAAAAGGTTATTATATGTTTGTAGTAAATTATTTGAATAAAACTAAATTATATAGATTTTGTTTTACAACTAATGTATAATAAATTAAAACAAATATTATATCTTATTATATTAATTTTGTTCCCCCTAACAAATAATTCTAACTCCGCCTTTGCGTACAAGCTAGCCTGGACACCCCGTTTATATATATCCACTTTTATTTTGGTAAGTTAAAATTTTTAATTATTTTAAAAAATTAATGATTTTAAGTATAAGTTAACAACAAGATTCATTAAGAAAATTTACCATATAACGATGTCAGCTGATGGAAATATTAAGTATTAAAAAAAGAAAACTTGATTAATAAATTATTAAAAGCTGTGACACCTAAACAATAAATAAAAAATACAGACACTCAAATCGAAAAAATTAAAATTAAAAGTACAAGCATTCAATTAGAGACAGACTTAAAAATTCATGCACACGTGACAAATATATCATTGTTCAATCTAACAACAATGCCACACTAAAATAGATGGAACCTAGCAGAAATAATTGAATATAAAAAACTAAAAATTGTTATTAAATTGGGTATAATAGGAGTAAGGACTAAGTTGTTTCTTTCATTTATTTTTCCAGGATAATTCACCAATTAGAGGAAAAATGATTAAACTTAGGCTAATTGATTACCCGATCAAAGACATGGACTAAGTTAAATAAATAAATAAAAATTGATCTAAATCAATCCATAAAAATATTATTTATATTTTTTTATTAAAATAAGATAAAATGTATTTTTTTGAAGAACAAATCAAATTAAGTTTTGATTGAATTTTTTTATATTAATGTAGGTGTCCAGTTCAGTTTACATGCATCTCGATTAATCCTACGAGCCCTGAAGTTAACGACTATGTAAACCTCAAATGACTATAAGTTTTGTGAGAGTTAAACTAGTGATCTCTAATGAGTAAACTTAGAATCTAACCAATTAAATTATACCCTTTAAAATTAAGTTTTAATTGCATTGATTGAAGTATAGACTGGCTCGTCAATTTAATTTTTTTTGAATTGATTTTTTAAAACTTGGCTCTCTCAAGGCTTAAATCAGCCAAATTTGAAGTCGATTGTCTGGCATGCCCGGTTTAATAATTATGTTCAATGGACACAACATTCCTTTCTCTACTTTAAAATCTTCACCCAACTTCTTATGACTTTTGAACATTAAACTTCGATGTAGAAATTCCAATTCTAATTATATATATATAAAAAAATGACCCACGATTGGAACGAAAATTCATGCACATACACTACTCGATGTTATAATCTTGTTAAAAAACAGAGAAAACCTCAGATTAGCTCCTAAGTTGATACCAAATTATCAATTGAGTTTCAAAACAAACAATTTCACCAATCGCATCCCAAAAGTCTTAAAATATTGCTCCATTCGGTGCTTTTGTCTATATTTGGTATATTGTTTTTCTGTCAAATTCTTATTAAAACGACGACACCTTATATTGCATAACATAAGCATGTTGGATGGAAAATATTTATGCATAAACCTTGGCAAAATGACCGAACCGAGAAACGTTTATCTCTTCTTCTTTTTTTAATATATTATCTCATTAAATCTTTGGATTGATAATTATATGTAAAGTCAAGATTATATACAAATATAGAGGAAAAGAAAGAAAAATAAAAACAAAAGATACATATTCCATGTTTAATTTTATTATTTAGTCAGTAGTATTTAGACTTTAATAATAAAGAATAGAATTCTTACGAATCCAAGATAAACATGATCTAAATACGTGAAAAATAATATTTATATGAGCATGGGCGCGTGGGCATAGTAGAGAGGTGGATTCGGGGGGTCAAGAGAAGGGAGGAGCTTCAAAGGAAGGCAAGGCGGGCGACTTGTCCACGTCACCCATATGCAATTATAGCTTTTCTGGTGAGTTTGGTGCAAATTTAGGAACTCCTATTGTTTTTCATTTTGTTTGTAGGAACTCAAAATGCACATCCCAAATTCCTCTCCTATTCCAAGTGGAAATCTGAACTCTATTAGTAGCTAAATGTATAACATAGGAGCCGTAATCATAGACAACTTACTGTAGTTGTTTTTCACGGTATTTAAAAATATAATAATTATTATTTTTTAAAATATTATTTGCTCAAAGATATATCAAAATAATATATTTTTTATTTTTTAAAAATTATTTTTTACACTGGTACACTAAACGACCCAAAAAATTTAAAAATAATTATTTTAAACACACAAAAAAAAAATTCCTTTTCTTCTTCTTCCTTCCTTCCTTTCTTTCTTTATGTTTGTTTGTTTATTATAGAAATTTTGGTTATATAACAAACCACATTGGCATATTTGTTAAACCCCATTTAGATAACTCAATCGAGTTGGATTTAACATGTTTGGAAATATAATTATAATTACTTTTCAAAATGCTTTTCACTCAGAAATGCATTAAAATTATATATTTTTTTAAAAAAATTATTTTTGATATCAGTACTTTAAAATGATCTAAAAATACTAAAAAAATATTAAGTTGAAGCAAAAAAAATAAAAAAAAATTAAATATTTTAAAAATGTTTTTGATACACAAAAACATACAGGGTTTATAGCTAGATTTGTGGCCCCCACAAGGCCGGACAAGTTTTTTTTTAGCATAAATAAAGGATGTTCGAGATTTTAATTGCTCCTAGTGATCAGTAATTGAGTTTCTTGCTACCATTTATACAAGAATTAATTGCTGTTAATTAGTTGTTGTTTTTTTTTAATTACAGTAATTGCTTTTGCCCAGCTTAATTTGCCGTGTCGAGTGTGCTTTGCTTTGAAACTTACTATCATTGAAATAAGTTGGAAAAAATGTAGGTTTCTACTAAAACCTTTCTGATATGCAAATACATTTAATTAAAAATATATTAAGGTAATTAGTGGGTGATATGTCATTAAAATATATTTTAGTATAAAACATATTAATATGTATTAAAATATAGATTGTATAATATTTTTTTTGGATTGAATATACAAATTTTATGTGAGTCTAATAAATATGTCCTCAACAGGAGTGAGATGTTTATGGCCAATGAATATTTATGTGAAGGGCTATATAAACTAAATGTTATGATTGTTGTGCCAAAACAAAAGGATTAATAAAAGCTTTCTTCCTGTTTAATTGATTGAGTCTTCTAAAATATTCCATAAACAAAAATAATAAATCTCTAGATTTAATTCACACTAATATCTATAATTTAAAATTTATAAAAACTAGAGGTTGTAAAAAGATTTTTTTTATTATTTTTATCAATGATCACACAAGATATTATTGTGCCTATTTACTACTAAGCAAAAACGAGGCCTTAAAAGTATTTAAATATTTCAAAAAACGAGATTAAAAATTAATTTAACAAAAAAATCAAGGTTATAAAAAGCAATATAAATAGGGAATATGATTTATCTTTTGTTATTTTGAGAATGGTATGATCCATCAAACCATGGCTTCTAACCAAAACTCATGACTCCTTGGTCCTCAATTTTACCAACATTTTAGGTCTAACAACACACATTTATTTACAAACACATACACTCATTTTATCATATATTTAGTGGGCATTCCAAAACAATCATCATTTTACATATATTTTAACTATAACAAAACCTTCCCAAAATATCAATCACAACACAACAATTTTCAAGTATTTTTATTATCATTAATACATCAAAACAACATTATATAATCAAGTTTTCAAATCTCTTAAAATTTCCCCATAATGGTTGGCCTTAGGTTTGCTAAAACCCTATTTATTTAGATCAATTTATTCTATAGCTTCATCCTAAATAACACTCACATTCCATGATTGTTAAATCAATTTCTAACAATATATTTTTTTCCTCAACTTTCTTCATGAACCCTAGAATTGAAGATTAGGGGTTTTCTATTCTTTGTATTATATGACCCAATTCAAATCATTTACATGTATTCACATAACCCAACAACAATAGTAAATAGCTCAATCATCATTACCACACAAAACCCGTATAATCCCTAATCTAAAGAATTGAGACCTTCCTAATTACTAATCAAAATCCAATTAGAAATTGAAATTTAATGGTTAGAAACATCTTATCACTATCAAAACACTAAATGGAGTGTGTTTCTTAATTCTTGTGAGAAATCCCACAGTTTCCCCTTCATTGTCAATTCTTGCACTCTTTCTATCACTAACTTCCCAAGCTTAAAACTCTCATTGCTCTAGTTTTTTTTACATTTCCTATCTTGGCTTGATATCTCAAGTAGAAATCACTCTTACAATCTCTCTATCCTAAATTTTTTGAAGAACAAACACTAGATTTAAATATAAATGAAGAACAATGAAGACTCCTCTATTGTTTAATGGCTCCCGGTCAAAACTGTTGCGAGAAGGAAAAGTTGGCTAAAATTTCAACAATACCATTATTGAGTCAAGTGTTATTTTTTGTATTTTTGTCTGATTATCGACAGTCTTACAAAGCTTTTCAAAACCTCGATTGATTTAAAATTTTAACATAGGATAAAAAAATATGTCAAAAGACTACTCATAAAATTTCAATTTGATCAAACGGTCGAATTGATAGATATAATTGATACTATAAAATTGGATATAATTTTATGCTAAAATTTGAATTTTGCGTATCATTTTATTTAATTAAATTATTATGATTTTTTAAACTAATTCATTGATGACTTCCATCCATAATCATCATAAAAATTCGATAAGAGTTTTCACCACTCTTGGTCAAATTAACATGATTATATGTGGAGTTTATATTGGCAATCAATATTTTTCATGTGTAAAATCATATATTATTTTATTTAAAATTCAACTTTATTATTTTAATTATCCAGCACGCGGCGTAATGCATATCCCTAAGCTAGTCCCAACTATTTACCATATTTATGTTTATATATATCTAATCCAATCCAATTTAACTTTGGTGGTTGGATATATCAAAAGAAAACATGATGGTTTTTTTGGATAAAATATTTTTCTAGGAGAAGGATTTGATAATTATCCTTAAATCATTAGCCAACCCAGTATATACAACATGCTTGGATATATATATATTTTTATTTAAATTCAACTTTATTATTTTATTATCCAGCGCGCGGCGGAGCGTAATGCATATCCCTAAGCTAGTCCCAACTATTTACCATATTTATGTTTATATATATCTAATCCAATCCAATTTAACTTTGGTGGTTGGATATATCAAAAGAAACATGATGGTTTTTTTGGATAAAATATTTTTCTAGGAGAAGGATTTGATAATTATCCTTAAATCATTAGCCAACCCGGTATACACAGCATGCTTGGATATATATATTTTTATGTTTTTGGTTGGCTTGGGCTGGTTCTTATTTAGAAAGTTGTAAGATTAGGTTGGGGTGGATGTACATACTACATCTTGCTACAGACCCGACACGACACGTGCATGCCCCTTACTGCTCCTCTTTCCCAGGATTCTTTTTTAAGCGAAGATTAAACCTTAAAGTTATCCAGTTGTTTCGTTAGGGTTCCTTCTTCAAGTGGGTCGTAGCAATCTCCTTTGATGGCTAAGCTTCCATGATATCATTATCCATTATCCAGGCTTAACATGAGCATCAAAGCATCGAAGCCCGTAATATTGTTCAGACCTTATGGGCCTTTTCATTGAAAATGAAAAGGAATTAATGATCATTTATCTAATAATTGAAACAAAATGACCATTAAGAAAAACGAGGAGGAGGAGAAAGAAACCTTAAAGAATACCGCAAGGTAAGTTGCTTTGCCTCCGGACGGTCCCATGCAGATGCAGTTTGTCCTGAAGAAACAGTCCAATTAGTGACGAATATGCTGCCTGCATGTGCAAGTCCAGGGACGCCGATGACAACCCAATGTTTGCTTGCTACGGTGGTTGTATTCTAGCCATATTTGAAGCGAGAACTAGTCTGTAGATGTTTTTTTATTCCACCCCTCGAAAGATGCCGTGCGTAGAAAACAGCCTGCTGTGGAGGCGACGACCAATGGGACCCATGAGGAACTCACCTTTTCAAGTAAACCACAACCTTATCCAACTTGTCTCCGCTCAAAAGGCTAATATTCTTATCCATCCACGGCATCTGCTACAGGTGCCATAGCCATCTTTTCACATGCAACTACAAATGGCCAGACCTTATCCATGAATGCTCTAAATTATGTCCTAATAGTCAACTCCCCTCGCTGCTTCTGCGTCGGTCTGCAAGTTATCTCATACCGTGGGTGAGACGGATAGATTAGAGATTTCCATCGGCAACGAACACAACTTTCTTCGCATGGGACCATCAAGTCTTGCAGTAAACCTCACGCTATTATTTAAGTCTATCAATCAGCTCCTGTGTTTCTATCAGCCTAGCAGACCGATTAAATGTTGTTTGCAGTGTATAAAACGTACTTACTGGTGTGTATGCGACTAAAAGCTCTCCTTTTTCTATTTTTCAAGAGTCGGGGAGCATATATACAGTCGTCCAATTCAATAAAATTAAGTTATATTTAGCAGGAAAAATGGAGTTTCAAGAAGACTGTGAGCCATTGATTACGTACTAAACCTAATCAATAAATAAATCAAAAAAATACGGAACATGTTGAAAAAAAAAATCATAATTTTTAATTGAAGTATGAAATTGAAAACCAATAAAATTTTAACAAATGAGTCAAGGAAAAAAATCATAAAAAAAATCAAAAGATTAAGGACCGAGTTGAAATATTAATATATAAAAAATTGTAATTAAGGGATTACATTGAAAACAAACAAATTTTTTATAAAAGAGCAAAGAAAGAAAATTAAAAATTAAAAGAACAAAGATTAAAATTAAAATACTAGAAACAGGATTGAGGTGTACTTTTGATGGGAGTAGAGAGCAAAGAAAAGAAAACACAACCACTAAGACAAACCGTCAATCCTTCATTGTCAAACATCATACCAAGATAAAAAGAATGTGATGATGCTTCCAACAGTATGATGAAATGACATATTTAGCCATTGGAAGGTGTTACACATGCCACCAAAAGAGCACTAGCACCTCCCACATGCTAGTGCAAATAGAGCTAGGCCAATACTTTTTTAATTTAAAAATCAATTATTCAATGTAAAAAGATTAAAATACCCTCCATGAATCTTGAAATTAAAAAAAAAATACCTCTATGAAAAGGATGATAATTCCCCTTCATGGATGCCTTATTTTTTCTTGATTCCAAGGGTAAAGATGATTTTTTATTGTATTTAGAAAAACAGAAGGACATGAACACCCTTGATCAACAACTTTAATTTTTTTTTTACTTTAGTGGTATTTCAATCATTTTACTATTTAGACATTTTTAAAAGACACATATACCTTGCACAATCCTTTAATAACCAATGACCCATGAAAAAAATATTGAATTATCCCCAATTCCAAGGAGTATAATTTTTTCTTTGAAGGGCAAGAAAGTAATTTCATTATAGCAATTTGTGTCTGGGTGTATAATGGTTTCACTATGCCTTTTAGAGTTTTAATAATATACAAATACTCTTTATGAAAATTCTTAAAACTTGTTCTTGTAAAAAGGTTAATTTATCCATCTTGTGTCATCAATTAACAAACAAACAAAACAAAATTGATTCCCATGGTATTTATGATTCAATCCCATATTAAGTAAAGAAAATGCCAATAGAGGGTTAGTTTAGCAATAATTGAACTCCTCATAAAATGCTTGCTTATAAGGTTGAGAATTTAAATCTCACCTACTTGAGCTAATAATTGGTGATATAAGGTTCGACCCTAAAATAAATGTGTTGTGTTGTGGTCTTTTTAGATAAAAGAGTTTTATAATATGAGCATAATCATACCTTGTAGTATGAGATGATTGTTGAGCACTTAGGTAATATGAATCAATATATTATTTGTTTTTTATTTTTAATTTTCAATGAGAAGAAATTGCAATTAATAACTAATTGAATCATGAGAGAGGCATATAGCAATCTCGAGTGCAGGATCCCTACTTGCTTTTAATAGATTAAAAAGAAAAGAAAAATGCAAAAATAAAAATAATTTAGGAAAAAACATAAGAAAACAATGAAAGAAAATAAAAATGTTAAGGGCTATAAAAGAAAATGAAAGATGAATTGCAAAAAAGCTTAATTATAAGAAAAAAAAATTATGTATATGAGATTGATCATTATTTCAACTACTAAATAACCCATTTATAATGTTACAAAGATGGAGTTAAACAAAGACTTAAAATCATAATCATATGCAAACTGTTTATGAAAAATAAAGATTTTAAAATCTAAATTTTAATATAACTCATACTCTTAATTTGCGTAGATCTTTCTAATAGTTGTATGTTTTCTTGTTATACTATGATATCCACTAGTTTAACTATTAAAGATTATTGTTCTAAATAAGACTCGATTGATTGATTATTATTATGAATTCAAACCTCATTGGTTGATGATCGATTTCACTAGTTGATGATCGATTTTGTATTTCTTTTCTACTTTATAAAATGCATAACTATTATTTTTAATCAAATGATAAATGATTATTTATTTTTAGTATAAACAACATCCTAGACATGCTTCTACCTTATTTACCAGAAAAATAATAAAGGAAATTTTTTTTTCAATGTTTAAGATATTTTCATATATTAAGATTAAGATTCTTTCTCCATTTATTCTTAGGTAAGCTATTGAAGATTTTCTTTCTATCTACTAGCATTCTTTGTTGAATGAATCCAAAGTGACAAAGCAATAATGTAAGAAATAAAATTTAATGTAGACCTTTGTAAGGTAAAACTAGATTTTTGGCTCGCATGATATCGTGGGTTGAATAAAAAAAAATAACCAAAAAAAAGTTCAGGGTACAATTATGTTTTTTAAAAGAAAGAGATATTTGATAACCAAATTAAATTTTGATTAATCTAATAATATGATAAAAAAATGAGGCAACAACAATAAAAAATAAATTTTTTAAAAAAATTATCTTGGGCAAAGCTGAGCTAATATGTAAAGCTTGTGACCCGGCACATGAAATTGGGATAACATTAACATGTCTAGCATATTGGTATGCGCTACGTAGCGAGTCGGAGTAAATTTTTTTTTTGAAGTGCAAAAAAAAGTCAAGGTATTGTTAACACAATTCTTAGGAAATGAAATAGATTTTAATGATGAATTGAAAATCAATTGTAAAATGAACAATATTTATCAAATATTAAGATGAAAACACATTATATCTACTTGGGTTGATCCAGGTTTAGATGCAAAACTTGTTAGGATAATCTTGAAAAAAAAAACAAACTAGAAAGCCAAGTCTCCAATTAATTTAATGTTCAAGGATGAAGCTAGTAAAAAACAACACTCAATTAAAAAAATAGATCATATGAATTCAGGTGAATTAACCAGACTTGCGACGTAAGTCATGCACGCCATAGAATTCATTTTTTTTTTATCTTATAGATTATTTTTCATTTAATAGATTTATATGACAAATAAATGCTTGTCCTTTTTTTTTGAATGAAACATTTTTCTTAAAATGAAAAAAAAAAAATGACAAGTGGAGTAAATATTTTTTTTTGAAGCGCAAAAAAACCTCTAAGTATTGTTAATGCACTTCTAAGGAAAAAAAAAGATATTGTAATGATGAATTGAAAATAAACTACAAAGTGACCAATATTTTTATCTAATATTGAGATAAAAATACATTAAAAGTACCTGGATCAACCCATGTTGACATGCAAAACTTGTGAGGATAATCTTGAAAAAAAAAAAACAATCTAAAAAGCTAAGTCTTTATCTAACTCAATGTTTAAGGACAAAACTAATAAAAAACAACACTAAATTAAAAACAAAACATCATGTGAATTCGAGTGAACTAACTAGATTTGAGATGCAAGTTATGCACGCCATTGAATTCAATATTTTTTTTTATCTCATAGATTATTTTTTTATTTAATAGATTTTTATGACTATAAAATGTCTGTCAATGTTTTTGCATGAAACATTTTTCTTAAAAGGAAAAAAAATTGACAAGTGTAGGAGACTAATATAGCAAAGATAAATCATTGATAACAAAGGATAAAATTGTATTTTAAAAAAAAAAGTTACAAGTTAAATAATTAAATAGTTCATCAATAACAAAGGAAAAAATTGCATTTTCTTTAAATTAAAGGACAAAAAATACATAAAAAAGAGCCTAATAGCCTGAGTAATATGGCTTAACCTGTTGAAGTTGTGATTTCGGTGATAAACTTAATTGAGTTTATTTATATATATATATATATATATATATATATAAATTTATATCTAACCTCAATATATATATATATATATATTTAAAAAAAAATTGAAATAGAGCCTAATAGCGCGGCCCTATGACTCAGCGCCCTAAGCCTTTGAAAGAAAAGGCTCATACATGTAGACCTCTAAGGCAAAGACTATGCATCTAGGTTGCTAATTTATTTATTTTTATTTAAAAGGACGGACAACCTTGTTATATATATATATATATATATATAAGGGATAAGTAGACAGTACGTTGCCAGCTGTTGTAAACAATAACCCAGATTTCATTCACCATAGTGATGACTAGAAAATTAGGGCTATGAGTTTTTTTTACCAAAGAAATCCGTTTTTCAATCCATTTCAATCAAAAAACACCTCACAAACATCTTTGAAACACCAAGAAACCAACCTATCAAATCCAAAAAACAGTTCAAACCACAAAATCAAACCAAAGAAAATATATCATCCTCGACTTATATATTGTTTTTAGGCTATATTGAGGCTTATAACAACTATCATAAGACTCTTCTTACATAGTGGAACCTGTTGACATCAATTTTAACCATTTTAATTGTTAAAAAATATGTCAACGAGAAAATATATCTCTCCACACTGAAATTTGTTAAGCTCTCTCTCCAAAAAAAAAAACTGAAAAATAATAAAAATTAAATTTGATATCAAATTTGAATTTAGAAAACCTAATAGAGTCATCGCTTATTAAGTTAAAAAGATGGAAGGGTAAACTAAAATTTTTGGATAAAATTAGAATCCCCCACCTATTTTGTTTGTGTTTTTCATTTTGATTCTCTATTTTTCTATTTCATCTTTTATCAAAAAAAATTGATTAGCTATTTTGGACCTAAAAGAACTTAACTGTACAAAACAAAATAAATTAAAAATCAAAATTTTTTTTTTATATAAAATCATCATTGTAATTCTTAATAATTTGTGATAGAATGAACAATAAATAAATGTAAAGTAAAATCAAATCCTTTTAGATTCTTTTAATTAGTAGTTAAATCCATCTCATAAAATATATCAACATTTCAGCTGGTTCATGTACCGTCACTCTTACACACAAATCATTCATTGGAGGCAGTTAGTCAGTAATGGATATTTAGTCAAATTTCAAAATTCAAGTGGAATGATATTGCTTTTGCTCGAGATTGGCGCCAACTTGACCGGCAAATACGATTCAAAATTCAATGGATACATCTCGCATTCAAATCTCAGGTGGATAGATAGAGTAGAATGCCCCTCCGGCGAACACATACAGGAGTCGTTAACCTCGATTCACAGGATGCAGTAACAGTTTCGATAATGCGGTAGATTGGGCGTCGCACCAGAGAAAGTCAAAGCCAATAATACCATAGATCAAGGTAGTGTTTGGAAACGTAGTTTATATATATTTTTAAAAAATTTAAAAGTTTTATTTTTATTAAAATTTAATATGATTTGTATTTTTTAAATCGTTTTGATGTACTGATATTAAAAATAATTTTAAAAAATAAAAAAATATTATTAATATACATTCCAATACAAAAAATTATTTAAAAAATAATCCCTATCAAAATACCAATGACTCTATAAGACCACCGGTTGTAACGGCTGTTATTGTTGTCATAGTAATTTTTACCAGGACAGATTAGATTGATTTTTTAGTCTAATCAACCATCATGTCCGAGAATGGACATCTTTTGTTTTACTTTAACTTCTTCTATAAATATCTAGCAGAGAACCAGTCTCCACAAACCTTTCTTGAAAACAGAGAGAAACTTAGGAAAGAGAGAGGAGAGAGAGACCACTTCACTTTCTCAAAAAGATGACCGAGTTAATACCAGGTCTGCCCGAAGAAATAGCCCTCGAATGCCTCCTTCGCCTTCACTACACTACTCACCGAGTCGCGTCCCAAGTTTGCAAACTCTGGCGTCCAGTTCTTCAAAGCAGAGGTTTTTACTATCAGAGAAAGCAGAACGGGCTTACCCACAAAGCTGCTTGCTTAATCCAAGCTATCCCGGGCCAAAACGGTTCGAGCCAACCCAAACCGATTGGACCCCCCAAATATGGAGTTTCTATATTTGACTCTGTTAATGGGTCGTGGGACCGGGTCGACCCCGTTCCGGCGTACCCAGACGGGCTTCCTTTGTTCTGCCAAGTCACAAGCTCGGAGGGCAAGCTCTTCCTCTTAGGAGGATGGGACCCAGTGAAGTACGAGCCTCTGAGTCAAGTATTTGTTTACGAGTTCACCACCCGACAATGGAGGCGAGGCAAGGACATGCCAGAAAATCGTTCCTTTTTTGCTGTAGGTGAGTTGAACGGCCGGATTATAATCGCTGGTGGCCATGACGAGAACAAGAACGCGTTGAAGACGGCCTGGGTGTATGATGTGATTCAGGACGAGTGGACTGAGTTACCTCAGATGAGTCAGGAGCGAGACGAGTGCGAGGGAGTTGTGATTGGGTCCGAGTTCTGGGTCGTGAGTGGATACAGAACTGACAGTCAGGGCGGGTTTGAGGGAAGCGCCGAGTCGATTGAACTCGGAGCTAGCAAGTGGAAGCGAGTTGAGGGCGCGTGGAAAGCGAACCAGTGCCCAAGGTCCTCTCTCGGAGTGGGCAACGATGAGCAACTGTTCAGCTGGGCCGGGTCTGATGCGGCGTTGAAAGTCGGGGCAAGTGTCGTCCATCTTGGTGAAAAGACATTTGTGTCCGGATCAGCTCATGAAGGCGGGCCCCAAGGGTTCTTCCTTGTGGATGGACAAAATGGTACATGGGAGAAGTTAAGTGCGACAGGTGAATTTCGTGGATTTGTTCAATCTGGCTGCTGTGTGGAGTTATAGATAGTGTCAGAAATAGTACACAAGTCAACTCGAGTGGAGAGGAAATGAGTCTTTTACACGTTTGGATCTCTGTAAAAAACAGTAAAAACAATAAGTGTGTCTGCAACTTTACTATTTGCATGGTGAGTTTTGATTGCTTTTTTGATCTTCTTGACTCAGTGTATGCTCTTTTTATTTTTTCCTGTTTTCAAATATATTGATCTTTTTTAGTATTTTTGGGTTATTTTAATGTGTTAGTGTGTATTTTGGTTTTTTTTTTTTTCAATTATATTATACAATTACACCGACCTATACCATTTAAAAAAAAAACCGGGGTTAATAGGGAAAGCCCAAGCAAATACAAAAAATAACTGAACTACACAGAGCCAGTCTGAAAACAAATCTAATTGATCCAAAACTAAGAGATAGCAGGAGATGAAAGGGACAGGTGCCCTGGATTTCCTGAATGAGAGTTCACTTTGTCGCTTTTTCTTTATTTCTTTGAAACATGTTTTTATTTTTTATATTATATTATATGACACTAACCAAAATCAACCTTGAGGTTGCACATCATCCAACTTGATTGTGCTTATCCGCAATATTTTTTTTCTTAGATGGTATTCCCGCGACATATTTCAAGTTAGATCAAAAAAGATTTTAGTATAAAAAATATACTTAAGCATTACTAAAAAAAAATTTTATAAAAGAAAATTAAAACCATGTGATGATTTACTTGACTGTTTAAAAGCAATCTGGATAATCGATAAAAATATAATTTGATTTAAAATAAATATTTAAAATGATATATTTTATATAAATATTAAGACAATAATATATTCAATCAATTCAAATCAATTTATCCATCTATATGTCAAGTCATGGACTATAATAATCTAATAATTTTTGAAGTTTGATTTCTACTAAGTCCAATGTTAAATGGTAAAAAAACTAATTAAAAAAAGATAACCCGGATTAATGTGGGTTGACTTGATAAATCTATGACTTGGGTTATAAAATCAAGATAACCTAATAAAAAATAAATTGAAATAAATTATAAAGCTCAATTCTCAATTATTATAGTGTTAAAAAATAAAATTGAAAAAATAATTAATTAAAAAAGGATAAAAAAAACAAAACAATTCAATCCGGATTAATCTGTCAAATTTATAACTTGAGTCATAAAAAAAAATTAATTTTATATAAAATAAACTAAAATAGATCAAGAAGTTTAATTTTTAATTAACTTAATATTAAAATGTGAAATTTAAATTAGAAAAAGGAAGGAAAAAAAAAACTTGAATCAATCAAGTTAACTTATTAATTTTATGGTTCGGGTAACGATAATGAGATAATTTCACAAAAAATAAATTAAAAAATATATATATAATTTAATTTTTAATAAATTTAATATTAAATAATAAAATTAAAATAGTAAAAAAAAACAAAAAAGAGATGGATAGTGTCCTGTACAAAGAGTAATTTAGTCGAATGAAATCATTCTTCCTAAAATCCTGGCACTAAGATGGAAGGCAGACGTTGGAGCTGTTTTCGACAAGTCAATAGTTGGGTTCTATAAAGACAAAGAAGATCCCCAAATATTCGCGAGACCCATGACTTTTCTAAACTAGCTGTCAAGAACAGTGGATGAAGCACCGCCTCTAGCACCACCGGACGAAAACCCAGTTCCCATGCAAGTTCCAGACCTCCGCGCATTACAACGCACCGCCTATAATTCTTATTTTATTTCTTCAATACCCTATCAAGTGTTGAGGATCACACGCCGCCCATATCAACGGTTTCCTTTTTCGATCCTGTCTCTCCTTTTTTTTCCCATGGCCACCGAAGGCTCTTCCAATCTTCTCCCTTTCAATACTAGTCTTGTTCATATGATCACCCTCCACAAATTATCTTTAAATGGCATGGCCAGATTCTCCCCCCCTCATTGAAAACCAAGATCTTATTGGTCATATTGATGGTTCCATTGTCCTACCTTCAAAATTTAACCCTGCTACTTTTCAGACACCAAATGACAAATACCTGGCGTGGAGGGCTGCTGACCAACGTCTCCTTCGTCTTCTTCCCTTCTCCCACTGAAGAATCTTTGGCTGAAATTGGTGGCCTCTCTACTGCACGAGAGGTCTGGCTTGCCTTAGATACCGCTTTCAATTATTGGTCCAAGGCCCGTGAGATTCATCTCAAAGATGAACTCCAGTTAATGAAAGGAGGTTCCAGACCCGTGACTGACTTTGCTCGTGCCTTCAAAAGCCTCTATGATCAGTTTCATGCCACTGGTCGTCCAGTTGATGGCACGAACAAAGTGCACTGGTTCCTCTGTGGCCTCGGTGCGATTTCTCCAGTTTCTCCTCTACCTAGATGACACTCACTCACTTGCCCATATTTGCTGATCTTGTTTCCAAAGCTGAAAGTTTTGAGATTTTTCAGAGGTCCCTTAAGCCTACAGCACCTCCTTCTGCTGCCTTCACAGCCACTCCCCGCGTGTCCAACCGCCCAAAGCAGCGGAATCCTTCCCGCTTTAACCCTGGCCAATCCTCCTGCAATGGCCGCACTAACTTCTCTCCTGGTCGTCTTCCTCGCTGTCAAATCTATCGATCGTGATGAAGGTCACTACGCTGATCAGTCCCCCCAGCGCTACAACCGTGGTGACTCTGCTGCCCATCTTGCTGAAGCATTCACTGGGTCTTGTTCTCTCAATGACCCTCCGACCTCTGATTGGTTTTTAGACACTAGAGCTTAAGCTCACATGTCTAATGCTCCCTCTGTTTTGGATCTACCCATGACATATGTTGGTAAGGACTCTGTAATTGTGGGAAATGGTGCCTCTTTAACTATCACTCATACAGGTTGCCTTTTCCCTACTCCAAATCTTCATTTATACATCTCACCGAAGATTTACTTTCCATTAGTAAATTAACATCTGATTTTCCAGTGGTTGTTACTTTTATTGATAATCGTTTTTTTATTCAGAATCGTCAAACAAGAAGGAAGGGTGGTAGCAACCGGTAAGATGGATGGCGACTTTAATATGTGCTAGGGCGTGGCAACTTGGCCTTTATTTCCATTCTCAAAAATAAACAATAACATGCTTCCTATGATTTATGGCATACTCGCATTGTACATGTAATTAATTATGTTATTTATTCTTCAAATTAAAAAAAAAAAAAGCCATCTTTATCTTTTACCTCTTTACAAGCCTCTCCTCACTTATGCAGCTCCTACTTGTGAAATACCATCGCTTGTCATATCCATGTAATGAACGTAGGTCCTTCTCCATTGTTCATTACGATATTTGGGGTTCCTCCCCCGTCAAATCAAATTCTGTCTTTACGTATTATGTTCTCTTCATTGACAATTACTCTCGCTTTAGTTGGCTTTATCCCTTAAAATTCAAATATGATTTTGGTTCTCTCCCAGGTCCCTCTTCGCCCACTTCGGTCTCTGGTCCACTTTCTCCCATGGCACTGTCGGGTCCTGTTGTGGCTCAGTCGGTCCCTCCTATTTCTATCACCTCCAATCTGATCAGTTCTCATCCCATGCTCACACGTGCTAAGGCTGGTATTATCAAGAGTCGCCACCCCGCAAATCTTGGTGTCTTCAGCTCCACTGGCCTTCTTTCGACATTTCTTGCCTCTGCTAAGCTTAAGGGCTTCAAATCTACTGCTAAGAATCTTGCCTGTCTTGCCACCATGAATGAAGAAGTTCGAGATCTGTAGCATAACCGCACCTGGGTTTTGGTCCCTTGCCCTGCCAACACCAACATTGGGGGCTCCAAATGGATGTTTTGAACCAAATATTTTCCTGATGGCTCTATCGAGAGACTCAAGGCTCATCTTGTTGCCAAGGTTACACTGAGATTCCTGGTCTTGACTATACAGATACTTTTAGCCTTATTATTAAGGCTATTATTGTTTGTGTTGTCCTTTTTCTGACCAACTAGTGGCCCCTTGACCAATCCAACATCAAAAATGCTTTTCTCAATAGCATTTTTAGTGAAAATATCTATATGGAGCAATCTCCTAGCTACATTGATCATCGTTTCCCTAATCATGTTTGCCAATTGAAGTAAGCTTTATATGGTTTCAAGCAGGCTCCTCGTGCCTAATTTCAGCATTTTTCTTCTTCAACTTGGAGTTTACTTGTGGCCATGCTGACACGTTTCTATTTGTTTTTCATAAGCACTCTGCAATTATTTACCTACTTTTTATGTTGATGATATTATTATTAATGAGAACGACTAATCTCTTCTTAACACACGTCGTTTCACTTTCAGCTACTCTATTTTCCTCGGTGTCAATTTGGTCTCTTGAAGTGCTATAAAGCAACCTACCGCCTCTCGTTCCAGCTGTGAATCAGAGTATCGTGCTCTTACCCGCACTATTGTCGAACTACTCTGGCTCATTCATCTGCTATGTGATCTTCGGGTTTCCATTCCTAAACCGCCTCTCCTTTTATGTGACAACAAAAGTGAAATTTTTTTGAGCTCCAACCCGGTTTCCATAAGCACGCCGAGCATGTTGCATGTTGCATTTCATCTTTAGGTTACCGACATCTTCACCAAAAGCGTGCGTTCCTCAGCCTCGAGTTGAATTTTTTCACTTCAAGCTTCACGTCCATTCAAATTCAACACTCAGCTTGCACACGCCCATATCAACAACTTCCCATACTTAGGATCCATTGGCCCTTGATTATAGTCATTTACTTGATTTTAGGAGATTAGTTTCCATTATTGTTGAGATAACATTTGCTTGTAACAATATTATGTAATTATAATTATAGCATCTCACCCACATTCAAGGTGTGGTGGTTTTCACAATATTCTCATCAAGCTCCCTCCTTATTTCGGATCACACCTTGCCTAGTCCTGGATTTTCCCTAAATGGAAAAAGATTGACGTGGAGGGGCAGCTGGACCTCCGCCATACGAACCTTCATTTTACTTTTGAGGGAATTATAGCCACTTTGATGGGTGTTTTTTTTTTTTTTTGACAGTTCCTAGTGCATTGATCAGTATTTAGCACCGGCACCAACCACAGCTATATATAGCAACCTTGCAACTAGTTCTACACTTTACTCTGACAAGAGAGATGCTACTCCACTCAACATTTTCTAGTGCTTCTGATTTTTCTTTAACCAGCAAGTGCTTCCATCACTTGAAACACCTACAAGAGTGAAGTTAAATTTATACAGAGAAATGATTGGATAATTGCTGCAAGTTACTGTAAAGTTTGAAAATCATTCAAAATGTGACAAAAATCTTTGCAAATTGCAAAACTAGCCCTTTACACCTAAAATAGAGTCTTAGCATAAGTGCCACAAAACCGTCCTTTGATTCCTAAAATACCCTAATAGATTCAAACTTGCCACAATTGATAAGATGCAAGACCATTTCCCTTGAAATTATAAGTTAGTTCTGCCAAACCATAACCTTTTCACCTGGAGTAGTTATTGTAATGCACTCATAATCATGTTTTGATTACCTTGGTAGTTCCACCCTGTGTTAAAATACATTACCACATCTTATAATCTTATATGCCTGTGTTAAGATGATTAGATGTGATGGTACATATTCACAAGTTTATTGATGAATCAGGCTGATGTTTTGATGATTCGTCTGCAAACTTGAGAATAGACAAATCATAAAAGCATTGGCATACCACATCTCATATTCACAAACCATCAGCAGTAAACAGTGCAAGGACTGAATTAACACGACACATCCTCTAAACATTATACTATCTAAATGACCCACAATCAGCTCATGATGATACATAATTGATCTCCACTATTAACTTACAGTAGGCCTTCACTGCGTACAATGTTGCTGCTAATCACCTGGAGTCCTTCAGGCTCAGGCTCTGGCTCCTGCTCCTTGAACCATTAGGAGACCAACTCCTAACTGGGCTCCTGCTGTAGCTCCTTGAACCATATGGGGACCTTGAGTAGGGCCGGAGCCTGTACCTCCTATCTCTAGGAGATATTGATCTGGATGGTAATCGAAGATGTATTAGAACATACTGCTTTTCCAAACCTGTCAAACTTTACAGGAAAACACAAAAGGTCCAACTTAATTAAAGTAAATTGATAAAGAGAAGTGGCAGCAGACCTTGAATAATGTCTTCTTCTGGGGGAAGGAGAATAATAGACAGGACTACGAGAGTAACTCCGTCCATAGAGCGGCGATGGAGAGCGCCTTTGGTCATAGTACCGACCACCCCTGACAACATCAATTTTATTCAAATAAACAGCTCAAATCCTAGCTTTGCAGTCATCAAAATTTACAGCACCACAAACAATCAGAACCCTTGGTTCTTCTTTTTTTTTCAGTTTTAAAAAGGATTAAAATAAGCACTTTATGTGCCCCCAAATGCGGGCAACCTAAAAACAGTGTTTAGTGTTCAAACAACAGCAACCATACAAGGTATAAAAAATCCACTGCCATAAAAAAATATCTATAAACATCATCTCTTGTAACAGAACACATGAACAAAAGTTTGGGTCCAATTTTCCATACAATGCATCAATATTCAATGAATTCAGATTAATATAAATAACCACAGTTACCTCACGCGATCTCTTTGCCTCATTTCTGCAGGCTTCTTCCTATTTTCCTCGGCAAAAACAACTGTCAGTTCCCGGCCAAGAAGAATTTCACCATCCATATGGTGCTTAGCATCTGCAGCATCAGCTGATTCTAAATATTGGACAAATCCAAAGCCACGTGGCTCCCTGCAACAAATGCATAACAATGACACAACAAAGTGAGCTTTGACAAATGAACATTAACATGTGTCCTGACTGTCAAATGACAGGATCCAGACTCCAGGAGTTACGTGGAAGATCATGATAAGCACTTGCTGACACTTGTGCCATTGAAATAAAATGATTATGTGGCTGCTAACCTTGTAGAAGCCAAATTTTAAATTGAGTTGATATTCTTCAACACTTGGAACTTCTTCAGAGAATGTATTCAAACACACCTTCCCCTCAACCTTGATGTACATCAAGGTGTACAGTACTCTTATTACCTGAATGGTGTCTTCAATACACTCTTATTACTTCATTCTAGTCTTCACTCTTACTACTTCATTCTTGTCTTCACTCTAATTACTTCATTTGTTTCTTCAACGCTTTCAATAAAAACAACCAAATTCCCATAAACCAATGGCACATAACAAGAAAAAATCCCACACTAGATAGTTTTGAGATTCATGAGGATCAGACATGCTAACCAAATTGAACATACAGATTGAAAAAATTAAACATATGTGCTCATTGGAATCACTAAATGTTTCTTGCTTGAAGCTATTACAGCTCTGAGTGAAAAGGAGTTCATCTTACCCAGTATAATAATCTCGGGGCAAGTAAATGTCCTTCAGCGGACCAAACCGTCCAAAAAGTCCACGAAGATCTTCAGGCCTGCAAAACAGGAAACAACAAAAAGAATCAGCTCACACATTTTGTTGGCGTAAATTTTGAAGAACCTATAATAACCATAAATTGTTAAAGTAGCTCCACTTTGTCTTCATCTTTTTGGAACAACACAATATAGCTGTGGATTAAAAACGTGGCTTCAGCTACTACAGATTTGAAGGCAGTATACCTTTTATTTGCATCTTATCCAAAGTGAGATCAAGGATATAATAACATGCATATAATTGAAGACATTTACAGACAAAAAAGAAGAAGAAGAAGAGTAGAAGCATATATGCGGGGAAAATTCACATAAAGCAACAGATGTATACATGAGCATCAAGAACAGACATTCAAATGGCAGGGAAGAAAAGAGAAAAGCCAAACCTGCAATCATGACGGAGATTGCGAACCAAGAGACTAGTAGGAAGATCCCTACCACGACTTCCATACCGACCCCTAGGGCTAGGATTCCCATGTCTCCTCCCATAACCCCTTGGGGGTGAGGGACTGTAATCGTAGCTTCTTCCCCTCATTTTCAACAAATATCACAGCCTGCAACAATCAAAGAGAAAAACCCATTTTAGAACCACTAAAAAACAATAAATCAAAAGACAAAAGACAAACAACAGTTTTAAATATCCAATTAAATAATTAAAAAAAAAAGAACAAGAAAAAATGAACGAATATTTGAAAAATCAAGAGGGTAAAATGCAGAAAACGAGCGAAAATTACCTGGATCGATGTCTGTATGGCTTCTCTTTCCAGAGGTTTCTGCGAGAAAGAAAACTTAAGAAAGCTTCGAGGTAAAGCGAAACAGCTATAATGGGCCCCTTCAAGACTCGAGAACCTTCTTGTCTAGTTGCCTATGTTAGCATGCATCGTAGTGTTGTGACTCCTCAAGAGGTCTTCCACAATCTAGCCGTTAATACTCTTCAGATCAATAACTAACAATCCTGATTCTCTCTCGCTATGTGTATTCCTTTCGGCATCGTGTATGTAAGGCCTCATTCGGCCCAATACGTAGCCCATTAATTTAAATCGTACAAAAAACATCTCAGTCCATCAGTAACAATCTAAATCCATCCAACACGGCCGGGACCCACATTTTACTACAGCTTCGTACAACCATACATTTCTTTTCATTTTTCCACGTTATTTTAAGGCAAGAGTATCTCCCAATGGGAATGGGAGATGCTATTTTAAATACATAAATTAATAAAATAGTATTTTAAATAGTATAAATATAGTTTTTTTTATAATGTATATTCCAATAAAAAAAACCATTTGAAAAGCCAATTCTATTATAATGAAATAAATAAGTGTTTTATTATTTTTAATAATTTTTTATGTTATTTTTTTTCTACGTGGCTAGATTTAATTGGCTTATTTTTTTGTTGGCCCAACTTGATTAGTTTTGACTATTTTGAGAAATATGTAAGAATAGCATTTGTGAGAAAGAAAAAGTATTTTAGCATTTTATTTAGCTTTTCCCTTGGAGTATAAAAAATAAGCAAAGAAAAGTCAAAATATTAATTTTTTATTTTTAGCTATCCATTTAGCTTCTTAATTGGAGATGCTCTTACAAGTTTGTTTCCTTAAAGGAGTTTTTATTTAGAAAATAGTTTTTATAAAAAGTGAATTTTAAAAAAATAAATTATTTTTTGATGTTTTGATAGTGTCATGAAAAATAAGTTTTAAAATATATTTTAGTATTTATTTATATTATGAAAAATAAGCTAGAAAATAATTTATTAATATTTTAATTTTTATTCAAGTTTACTAAAAAAAAATGGAACCAAATATGACAAACAAAAAATTAAATGATGATAAAATTAAAGAAATTTTTTTAATTTTATATATTATTTCAAAAAAAAAATAAGAATAAAAAAAATAGAAATCAAATCTAACATGTAAAAAAATTAAAAGATGATGGGATTAAAAAAATTTAATTTCATAAATTATTTCAAATAAAATAAATAATTAAAAAAATAAAAGACAAAATATGATGGATAAAGAATTTCAATTAAGAAAATAATAAGAAAAAATAAAATAACAATCAAAAGAATAAGAATCAAAGTTAATATAATAATCAAATTAAATTAAATTTTCAAGGGAAGAAACTAAAATAAAAAATATAATAAATTCAAAATAAAATATATATTAATAAAAGATTAAAGATTAAGTGATTTCTAAATAATCATTTTTCGTGAAACAAATGAGATTTAATTCAAGTGAATTTTCATTTCACATTCATAATAAATATTTATTTAAAAAACAATATTTCTCATTCATCAGACAAAGAAAAATGCATAAATAAAAAACATAGGATATTGATTTCTTTTCATTTTCAATTCAAAAATCATTTTAGTTACTTCTTGTTGTTTTTATTAAACCAACAATAGTACTAATATATATAAAAAGGAATGTTTCTAAAAAATATAAATTTTAATTGTTATCTTTCATAAATGCTTTTATTATCATATAATTAAATAAAAAATTCAAAAAATAAAATTATTAAATACAATCATGCCTCTACCTCTCTCTGACCCAAGCCACATAATAAATAAATTAACCAGCCCCATCGTCTTATATTTTTTTCTTTTAAAGAATCAAACTGAATTTTAACCAAGAACTGAGTCATGTACCTGCTAAATCAACTATATCACATCAAATCAATTCCCATGATTTAATTTAAGACTCAACCTACATAAAAAAAAAAAAAAAAAAAAAACCACAAACCATGTCACTAGGTCACTAAGTTGACTTGCCGGTCAAGTTTAATAGCGTTATCAAAAAGTTCCCCACCACAATGAACAGACAACCATACCAGTGGTTACTATAACTCTTAAGGTTAGATGATACAATAATTACGTGAAAAATGGCGCCTGTACCTCACATTTTATTCCCTGTGCAGCTGTTGCCATGAGCTCATGAATGGCGAGCATGGTGACGAGAAGCTTCATGCATATCGGAATTGGCTTCGAGCCCAGGGAATTCAATTACCAGTTGTCTGGTAGCCAGGTCCGAATATCAACCACAGTAATCGACAAGTGTTGCATCAGCATTCGATTTCTTACTGACTCAGCAGGTCTTGCATCGGCATTCCGGCACTTGTCGGAGTGCAGCAAGGATATAGAAGCCACTAGAAACCAGCAGTTGTGCCTTGGTTTTTAGCAGTTATTCCCTCCACCCACGACCTTCAAATTGGTGAGATGAAGGAGGTGCAATTTAATTGAGGGCATAATGAACCCGCTCAAGAAGTTGCACAACCTGACTAATTGATATGGGCAAGGTAGAAAATGGTTTTAAGTTTGTTTTAACTGTATCTAGTGGTCCAAGAGGTAATGATAACACTGCCTCTTGCTGTGAACTCGTTAGCTCCAGGAACTGAGCTAGCATGTCGCCGTCAAGTATCTTGGGCACTCCAACCTGTCAATCAAGATACAAGGGTGAGGGAAACAAGGCAGAAGAAGAAGGGAGTTTAAGGAGGAAAGCACAAACAGATAGGAGTGATATGAACATTTGTGAATCAAAGCTCTAAATAACCATAACCTTTCCATCTTGAAATGATCAATAACCCTGATCAAATATGATGAAGTGAGATATAGTTAATCAAACTTCAGAGAGTCAAAATATTTCCTCTCTTCGTTTCTCCACAGGGGTTCGGGACCAACCACAATTTTGATCCACAAAAAACAGTTTTGTTGGCGATTTCATTTTCTAGAGTGACCACTTGAGCTACTATTTCGCAAATCAAACAATTCAACTTTCATGATATAAAGTTAATGACAAAAAAAAAGGGTATAACAAGAAACTCAGCTGAGCTAATGTATTTAGGTTTTGGAAATATTCAAAGATTGGAATATTTCTTGAACAGATGGACAGAAGAGGCACATCAACATTCACTGAGATACAGGTAACTTCTAACTTTCCAAAGACAAATAAAACAAACACATCTCTATGCTTAGTTGTAAACTCACAGGGTTTTCACGGCTTCGGAACTCATGATGATCATTTCCTAAAACAGGAGCAGTTAAGGGATGGACCACAAGTCTAGATTGGACAGCTTGTAAAAGTTCAAATTCTTCCCTACATTAACAAACAAAACAAAAGGTGAGAAATGTGTTCAGAATAACATTCAAGCCATGATTGTTCATGAAATATTCAAATCAGAACTATACCAACAAACATGTTCCTCCCTTAAAGGAATAGATATTTATTAAGAATAAAATTCAAGCAATCAAACCAAGCAAAGGGCACCATGGTGCAAAATCAAAAACGTCACCACAAACTTTTGTTTAAGTTCACAATTGCAATTTTAAGACTTGTTTGCAGCAACTAGTAGGTAAAGACCTAAAAAAGGATGAGATTACGTAGGGAACTGATGTTGGCATTTCAAGTCCCATCCAAATATAGTCTCAAACTTGTACCAAAAAAAATATCTGAATGTGTGAGGCTAGACTTTGTACTAAAAAGCACATGTTTCAGAAGGTCAAATTCAAACGCTATGCATGAGGATCCAAACAAAACACCTTTTTCAGGAGAGAAAAACCTCATATTTAACATATAATTTCTCAACCTAAAATATCCAAACAAAACACCTTTTTCAGGAGAGAGAGACCTCATATTTACTATATAATTTCTCAACCTAGAATATCCTTGTCTCACAGTGCTAAATTGTTGAAATCCTAGTATGTTCAATCTTAGTAAATATAGTTCATTTTAACACATAGTAACAGGAGCATTTTGAGTTTTCCCTAAACCATCTCAAGACAGAATAACAATATTCGTTGGTTGATTTATACATGTATCTTCTCATTTACTATCCTAGCATTTATGTTCAGTGCGAAATTACAGAACTAAGAAATAGACTCACAGATGCGGTTTCCAATATGTTTTATGGTTGTTGAGCATTAAACTTGCAAAGGAACACTATTGGATTTCTCATCACTCAATGAACATCTATCCTTCTTTCAGCAATTAATCTGTCATACGGTGAGGGAAACTATAACGCAAGGTAAATCAGAATACCCCAATTCCTTAGGTGGATCCTCACATGCATAGGAGACCTTCCAATTCAATTTCCTTGGGACACTACATCTGCCATTATGTTACTACTTTGTCTTCACAGCATCAGCAGTTCGAGAAAATTTCAAAAGAGCAAAGCATCTTTAAATTGAACCTCAAAGTGTCTGTTATGTGTGTGGTGCATATTTGTCCACTTAGTATAGAAAATCAATACATTTAAAAAGAGACTCCTATGCAACCTCACTCCTTCAGCAGGCAACCCCCCCCCCCCAATTAAAAAAAAAACATACCTTGATAGAGGAATAAAAACTATTATGCTTCCTAAGAGTGTGCTGGCCATGATAGTATTGTTAGATGCATCCATCTTTGTAATAACACCATCACACCCCGTTAATATATCATCAGCAGGGAGTTTATATGTAAATGATCCCTACAAGAAACATAATTTGACAAAGATTAAATGAGGAAATAGCAATAAGAATCAATCAGTTTGCTAAACAACGACCCAAACCCCAGTGGCAGTAATTAATTGTCTAAAAATATACGAAGAGACTAACCATCTCAAAGCATTTCTGTAGAATTCATCCGCTAAAGAAAAGGTGCGAGGAAAAAAGAATAAAGCATACTAGAAATACAAAAATTCCTTATATCCTATTGAAGAACACAAACATCCAAAACCACCATCCCCCAGTTCATTTGATGATGGAGACGTCACTCTCACTTCTAAGGTTCAGTTTCAGCACACTCCCTTGCTGCAATGGGTTTCTTTCTTCCACACACTTAAATCCTTACATGATTTGACATAGCATGATACCAAATAAACAAAAGACATCAGACATTTAGCTACAATGCCTGATTATAAATATCAAGCATGTGTTGGCACTTGAGCAACATACATATCCTTTCCCTTTTCTGCTATGTGCTTGTCCAGAATTATGAAATCATTGTGCCTTGTAATTTCAATGACAATACTGAGGATAATATCCTTCAAACACTTACCAGATGAACAATCATATCCTCTAGCTTTGGAAAACTATCAGGACTTGACAAAACAATGTTCATATTACCATGTACCTTGGTATAACAGTTACAGTGACAGAAAGAACTACCTTCCTGATGCTCATTGCTATCTCACCCATATAATACGCACAATTCAATGTCAAGTTGCATTCTGGACTTCCAGTACCTAGGACAGAGAGAGGCTTTATATTGATACATCCAATAAGAAAACAGAAAATATTGGTAGTAAAACAGCCTCGCAGAGGAGTTGACATAGAACATACACTCAAATCGATCAGAACGTGACAACACAGCAATGCTTCCCTTCCGATCTGAAACCACTGCTGTATCAACATCCATAAGGACACAACCAGCAACTAATCTCTGAGACGGGTCACAATAAAGTTGCTCCAGTTTTTTGGACTCCTGGCATGATAGAAAGAGCAGTGACACAAGTTCAGAACAAGCATAGAAGCAACAGCTCATACTCCCGTTATTCCAGAGGGAAATTGCAAAAAGAAAAGGCTTCCAATAAATAAAAGGGAAATTAAAAGCAAATAAGATGAAAAACCAGGCTCTGTCTAGCCTGGAATTGCCTGAAAATGTTACCACATACCACATGATAAGCATAGAAAAGGATACCATCGCGGCAATCACCAACAGCAATTCTGGTGTGATATGCAGTCAAGGACATTATCATAAAACGTGTCCTTCCAACAGCAAACTTTTTCACTCTTTTATTATCATTTGCGAAACCACATACATAAAACTGAGAAAAAAGGAAGACCAACTTTATCAGCAACAGCAACAAATAAACCATACCACACCAAGCTCTTTAAAAACTTGGGACTTCACTACTTACAGAATTACCAGCAGAAGCCAAGAAAAAACGGTCAAGATATGGACAAATCGCAAGCACCATTCCAGGCAATGTTGTGGCAGAAACAAATCGCAACTGCCACGTTTCAGTTTCTTCAAGTTTGACTCCATCGCAGCTAGTATCATCTGGACTACTGCAAAGACTACTGCTTGATAGCTGCTCAGCAGCATAACCAACAATTTCACGAAATGGTGATGTTCGTTGAGAAGATGACCCTGCCTTTGAGCAGAATGTCATTGAGCCACTATCTGAATTTTGCAAGTTTTCTAGGCAGAGGACTATTACTCGGCCCTTGGTACTGCAGAAAAAATGCCCAGATATGAAATGACATTGAATGGGATGACTTCCAAGTAAAATTGTTAGGTCTTTCAAAACCAATCAAATTTATTTTTGAGATCATTAAAACTTGTATTTTGATCCAAAAGAAACTTGTAGACATCACACCATTGGGTGACAAGCCTCGCGTGCTAGCAAAGTCATTAGTATTGCTTCATCCTTCAACTTTAAAAAACAACAATGAAGTAAACTAATAGGCACAAGACAGATGATATGATATACCTTTCGGCTTCACCGCTAGGCATAATAGCTGGGCCAGAAGACAGACTGGTTCCAATTACCAGAACCTGTTCATTTCCAATCTTCACCAGCTCCATGGATTTTCCTGTTTCTCCACGTTCAAGTTTAAATGATGACACAGTTGAACCACTCAGGGGGTCAACACAACATATATCAGATGAACATGTATCATTGTCATTGCTCAGTTCAGTCCTCATAACTAGTAACAACTTGCTTTCACTATGGTACTGGACCTTCCGTGGAGTGCCTCCAAGATGAAACTTTTGCACATTAAGCCTCGTGCTATGCACCATTTCCACCTGAAGCGTCATGAATCAAAGATCATATGCATTAGTTTGACCCTAGGAGACTAGGTTTAGGACCTGCATATCCAACTTCGAGACAAAACATTCAAGAACTACAAAAAGAAAGAGATCCTTGCTAATATAAAATTCAAGAACTAGGTTTAGGGCCTGTATATCCATCTTTGAGACAAAACAATCAAGAACTACAAAAAGAAAGAGATCCTTGCTAAAATAAAATTCAAAGGACCACTATTTCAGTTTTTTACCACTTATTATGATAAGTCAGAAAGTGGAGCCACCTAGAAACTCTAATGACATCAAAATAATGTAATAAACAAGAGAGGCTCACAAAATTTTACATTATTATGCTACCTGTAGGTACAGTTTCATCGAGTGCTCTTTTTTTTCTTAGTGAAATTGCACAAATCACAAGACAACACAGTCTAAAATTCCAACTTGGCTATAGGGTTAGTCCCATGAGATCTCCAACCTATGGAGATAAGCTACATATAGGAGCATTTGGTATGGGAATGCAGAATTCAAATCAAATGAAATCTAAGATTCCAAGGGCTCCTGTTATTGGTTTGATAAAGAAATCACTTCTAGGAAATCTAGCATGACCTAATACTCCCACAACCACTTTCAGGAAATGCAGTCCACACCTTTTTGGTTAGGAATGTGGCATTTCCAGGCATCAGATTCCCAAAACCTTATGTCTCAGGAATGCTATTTTTTTCATGCCAAACCTTCCATTTCACAGATGATCAGCTCTTAGCCCTAATTACTATGTGGAAGAGGAATAAGAAAATCTCTACTTTTGGGATCTAATTCTTCATATCATTTCTGTGCGGACACAAAAAACATTCAATAAAATAAAAATATTTATAAACTGGATGGGAACTTCATAAAAATAGTCACAGTAGGGTGGGTTCACCATGAGTGCTACTTTTTAGCACCATATTTCTTTTGTATCCTCTGCAGATGAAATATAGTTTTTAACATGCCGAAACAAGAAACAGTTACTTAGACAGATAATGCTAAAGAATCAGAACAGCTCATATAATTACAAGCAAGAATGCTCACCAAATGAAGACTGTTGTCTGCAACAAATAAAATTCCCTTCGGACATTCAACAGAGCATACAGGTGTTGCATGTGTTGAAGGCTGAAAGGAGATTGAAGTGTAAGAGAGGCTGTGCCTTGCAGCGTGCAATAACCATGGCCGATCACTGAGAGCAATCATATCTGAGTCAAGAGAATCACTCAAAGGAACCAGGAAAACAGGAGTAATGCCAATGCGACGGGTGGCAATCAATTGCAGATTAATAGGAAGGTCATCCATTGTGTTGTCAATTGAATCAACAGCAAGCATTTTTGGCTCTAAAGAAATTGCAGCTGTATTTGATATAGCATTATCAGAACTTAGCATACAGGAACCAATAGAACATCCATGACTGGGAATTTCCACTGAAAACATTGAAGAGGCAGAAGGCCATTCAAATCGAAGCAACATTCCATTCCTCAAACCAGAAAGAACATAAAACCGATCAGCCAGTACAAGCCTTACATCTTGAGGGATGCAACCACTAACAGCGGTTCCCAAAGAACTTGTTAATGATATTGTTCCAGAAGCAATAATTCTTAGGCCATCACCAGGCACAAAAGACACAACTTCCACTGAAGGTTTATGTGTCCCGATAACAAAGGTATTGCCAGTGTCAACCCCAACTGGAAGGGCAGCTGCACGACTATCAACCGCATGATTCATAAAACTTGATCGTCTTCGCTCAAAATATTTTTGAGGAATGGAGATGCAGGATAACTCATTCAGCAATCTCAAATGTTGCATTTCAAATATTTCGTAATGAAATGGTGAAAGACATCTCACCCCGAGAATGTATAGGAAACAAGGATTAGAAGTAGAAACAACAATCAGGTCATGTCCAACAGCCCCCAAATTGATACCCATGTTAGCTGGAAACCAAGATGAGCAAACTGGGGAAGACAAAGGAATACCTTCTGGATGGGCAGCCTTGGTAGGCAAACAAAGTCTAACTGCAGTTTGATGAATTTGGACCAGCAGCCCATCACCTACCAGACCACATGCCAGAGTACAGACATCAGGCTGAAAACCAACCAAATCCGTCACATCAGTAAAACTTAATCCAACTGAGAGTACCCTAGTCTCTTCAACAAATGATAGAACAAGAAAAGAATGGTGCAAATCGGCTACTTTCATTCCAACAGTCCAGGTCCCAGTAATGCCTTGATATATAGGGGCAGTCTTCAGTAGCTTTTCAACAATGATACCACTTCTAATAATCCTTAATGACCCCTCCGGTGCGACCCCACAGCAGGCAAACATTTGATCACGCTCCTCATCATGATAATCCACGATGGACATATCCAAGATGGGTGCAACATTTTGAATAGGACTTGTATATTGTAAGCTTTCATTTTCCATTTTCAGGACAATCCCATCTCCCATCTCCACAAGAGCTGCCAAGAATCCATCTTCAACCCACAAAAGTGTCTTACATGATAGGTCTTTGTAAAGACAATCTGAAAGGTTAACTTTATGATCTTCCCCATCGTAAGAAATCTCAATCATGAAAAATTCTCCTGTGTCCGCACAAAAAACCATCCTAGGGTTTTTATCATTATCTGGCTCCCAGCTCCAAGAGCATGCATGTTTCGAAGTTGATTTTACATTGCTCCCTTCACCATCAATACACATGGGATCATAATCTTGAAGTTCCAATAAAGCACGTGCAGCAACATTGAATGAACCATCATCATCAAAATCAGTAACCCTACTGTCTTCAACAAAATTCTGCTCCTCCACTGCATTGGGAAAATAATTCAAGCTTGTTCTACAAACACAACGTGGGTGGAGAGCATCTCTAAGATCCATTAGGAGAACATCACCAACCCTGAACATAAGGGCAAATCCATTGGAATGAGGAACTTCAACGATGTCATGCGCTAGCGGTCCAGATTCAACAAACTGCGAGATATAGCTTATAGCATGGTCTCTAATGTCCCATCTCAATAACAGCAGTTCATTTAGGAGCGCTCCCCTCCTGCACAACAAAAAAAAATATCAGTTTCTCTTAAATTAATGTTGGCAAAATGCCTAAACATAGATAAAGAGGAAAAAGTTTCGTCCTAAAGTTGCTGCATAACAGAAAACATCTTTCAGGTTTCCCAAAAATGTAGCACAAGCATACTAAATCGTCATACCTATTTAGAATAATGGCTAGTACAGGATTATGCTCCTTACTTGGATGGCTAGAATCCCTCGAAATGAAGCACATACTCCATATGGTACCAGATGTGAGTGGTCTCTGGATACTTCTGGCAACATTTGCATTCCCTTCATTTTCAGGAGGATAAAGAATTCTCTAAAAGTGTGGCAAATTGAAGCATTTCAATAATTGTGCTTACATTCATATTATCACAAAATAAACTACATAGGATAACTCCATCTTCTGATCTTCTAACATAATAGAAGTAAAGTAAATATATAGGTATCAACCTCATCAATGATATCACTGCCACCAGATGCTGAAAGGGAAAACAAAGCCAATTGGTCTTCATATGCGCTAGTAGCGACAAAACAGCCACTGAGAAATGAAAAGCCCAACAGTTAGGAACTCAATGGGAATTCACGTGTTCTTCTTTCAAGCATTTCTTTCTATACAAACTGAACTATGCCCTTACACATGTGAACTTAACTAGAAAAGGTTAAGAAGGAAAATTGAAGACAAATAATGTTAGTGCCAGTAGGAAATCAGTTGAAGGGTTTTCAAAAAAGTATCATGATTGTAGCGATGTCTACATGTTCTCTCAGACAAGCAAGACTTTTCAGAACTAATTGCTGGCTTGTGAACCATAAAGTCATCTTGACCCTAACCTAAACTCCTATTAATGAAGACAAAACAATACTCTCAAGTCACATCACCTATGTAAAGTACCAAATACGCTCTTAATCATACAGTAAATAAGGCAACTACATCTAAATAATTCACATAAATGATAATCAAGAGATTTTTGTTTGGATTTCAAAAGGGAGCCTTGCTAAGAGCCTGATAGCCAGGAACTCTGATAGCAAGATAACTGTTTTGTTGGCCTTTCATCCAGGGTAGGTGATCATCCAAAAAACATCTATCACCAAGCTGCACAATCAGCACCCTCTTCAATTGTCAGACAGCTAGCAGTTTTTTTAAGAGCACCAGGCAAAGTACAAATTTGTAACTGAGGATGTAAGAACACATGTTTGGAATAAAATGTACAAAAGATTACAAACTGTATGGGAGAAAAGCTAAAAATCTTAAGGCAAGAAGGATGAAAGCTAAAGGTGGAAAGACCTTCTCTTGTAGCACAGAGAAGAAGAATCTTGCATCATTATGCAATGGTTAACTCAATAAGTTGGTGCTGCAATTATCTAAACCTTCCCTGCCACCTACCTTTAATATCGCTAACATAAGATCTCATCTATATTTAATAAAGATTGTTTGTGTCCTTTAGTATGATGCTATTTAGCAGATGAAGCTCATACAAAGTTAAATAGCATAAAATTCAATGTTGTTCTTTCCACATCGCTAGCAATTTGACCAAGCCAAAGGCAATGTAGGTAGCTGACGAGTTAAACAATTGAAACTCAATTACATACCCTCCCCTGGTTGAGAGGCAAGAAAGATTGTCCAAGTTAAGAGGCAAAGTTCAGAACTTAGAGAACAGCTACACAAAAGAAATATTCTATTGATAAAAGCTGCTTGCCTGGAATCTACGGCTAGCATTCTTCCAAGTTGATGTCTTGAGTTTCCAGGATTCGAAAGTTGAATGTGTGTCAACGGAAAAAACCTATTCACAAGAAAACAGTAATATCATGTTACTTCAGTAACATTCCCATTTGTATGAATGAACTTCGAAAAAGGAAAAGGAAAAAAACCTGTGCATTTCATTGCAAAATGTGAGAAATGTAAGCTTCCCAGAATCAGATATAACAACCAAATGGTCTTTTCCTTGCACCTAAAAAAAAGGACCACTTCCTTATCAAATAAACATCTCTTCAAGCAACACATAATATAAAGAGACGTCCTATAAAGAGTTCAGAATTCATAGACTAGCAGACCCGTGGAGTCTGCGCATGGAACTTGTCATTCCAAGGTACAACAGCCATATCTTTAATCGTGCCAAATAAAGGTTGTTCACATATTGCCTGTACAATTCCATCTTCCCCTATTATCGCCAACTCTATTGACGTCTCCTGCAACAAAAAATATCCATAACAACAAAATAAACAATCCGAATCTGGGGCAGCGTTAATTTAACTTTCTTCATGATTGAGCAGTAATAGGAGTAGTAATTTAGTTCGTTTTCTTAGCAATGATAAGCTAAGAAGTGTATTCAAAATTCAAGTAACCTAAGAGAAAAGGGAATAAATTAGTGCCTAATTAGCAGTTAATAGAACGGAGTAACGCAGTTGATTAAGTAAAAAAGAGAGAAGTATGTTTCTGACCTTGCCAAAAACGATGTCGTAAGAGAACGAAGAACGGAAGTGACCGTAAATAGCGTGTAAAACAGCGCTGCCTCTCAGAACGGACTTCGCTAAGTAGTGAACGCCGTTAGATGGCGCAGAGGATGAAGAAGAAGATGGTGATGATGATGATCTGACCTTTGCATTAGAGCACTCTTCCTCTGATACTGCCATTTATTTTTGTGGTCTCTTTTTTTCGGTTTGCTTGAAAGCTAGGGTTTGATTCGCCAGAAAGTGGAATTGAGCATCCCCTGATCCTCCTGGTTTCTAGAGAGATGTAGTTATGTTGGTGGTTGGATTTGGAGCGTTGTGTTTCCGGACGACCATCACAGTTAACAGGTGTATGGAATACAACGAAGAGAGGGATAGACCAGATACGGGGGTTTTCTTTCACTTGGTTTTTTTTTTAAGAGTTAATTGTAATTTAGTCCCTGAAACTAGCTGCTAATAATAATTACACCTTAAAAGTTTCAGAATATTATTTATTTAATCCGTTTATAACTTTTCCCATCTGTCAATAGTATTTTCTAATTTATTTATTTTATTTTTAAAAAAATACAAAATTGTTTTCTGGCATGTCTAGGACTAAGAGAATTTTGCAAAAATTCAAAAAAATATTTGTATAAAATTAATTTTTTTATATTTTCATATTATTTTAATATACTAATATAAAAAATAAATAACACGGTTATCAATGTCTCATCCCGATATCTTTCACAAATCATATATGGCAACGATTTTTTTTAAAACTGACACGGTTTCAGGAAAATTAATAGAAAATAATACAATTTTGAAAAGTTTTAAGAAAATAACACAGTTTGTAAAGAACTGTTGTTGGAAATCATGGTTGTTGAAGAACCGCTATTTAGAATAACGTGTAATAACTCAATTTTTGAATTTTTCAAAAAAGATAAAAATGAAAGAATAAAAAAAAAATATTTGAGAATGAGGTTAAGACAACACAAATTGAAAGTTTGAGGATGGAATTGTTAAATCTAGGAGTCAATTTGGTCACAAATTAGAAGAATTGATAAGTTTGAGGACTTAATTAAACTTTGATTTAATTAATTAATGAAATCAAGGGGCTTAATTAAAAAAATACGAAAGTTTGGGGCTGATTCGAGGCACAATTGTAAGAAATTAAAGTACAAGGACCAAAGTGAAATGGTGGGGTTACTTTAGGGAGTTTAATTGATGTTTCTAGGGATAATTTTGAAAGCATTAAAAGTTAAAGAGTTAACTAAGGACCAAATTGAATAATTCAGAAACCAAAGAGTGCTTTGTAAATGACGCTATAATTCAGCGGCCCAATTGCAATTGATCCAAGGGCAAAATTAAAAATAAATGTACATTAATTAGGGACCCAATTGTTAAATGTCAGTAGTTCAAGGGCCAAGTTGAAAGTGGTCTTTCCAGATAAAAACATTGTCGTTTTGAACCACTGTCCATCGCCTTCTTCATCTCCAGACCAGGGACCGATTCAACAGAAAACCAAAATCATTTTGGGCCCCATCTCCTATGAACGTCTCTTCAACTGTCCATTATCTTCTAGAGGCCAAGTTAGCAAGACTATCATTCCCTTTTTTCTTCTCAAAGAAACAGAGGTGTTCGCGTCTCACGATCATGGGGCACGAACACATGAACAGAGGCCATCTTATGGCTTTATAAAAAGCCAGAGAAGGCCACAAATGAAAGGGGAAAGGAGGAAAAATACTAGAGAGGGAAAGACAGAGGAGAGAGGAACAAAAAAGAACCCAGAGAAAGGCCACGAACCAAGGGGAACTGAGAGCAAACCGAGAGAACTAGAGGATAAACAACATGGGAGAACACGAATGAAGAACATAAACACAAACGAGAAGAAGAAGCAGAATAGAGAGTTTCTTTTTGGCCAGCAACCTCACGTCTTTATTGCCATCATCCTCAACTTGCAGCAACCAGGTAAGTTCTTCATTTCCCTCTCCTTTACAATTATAATTGCATAGTTACTGTTCATATGTAATTTTAATTCACTCTTACTATTTCAGCAATTATAATTCACTTGTGGGCGGGTGTGCACACGTGAGTTAATCCACGCATGCTTGCTGCCCAGCGGGGTCATTGGCTTAGGCCAATAAACAGGCCAAACCAGCCGGGTCCAGCCTAGTCCGTACAAGTTAAGCTAAATCAATCCCTAGAAAATTTTTTAAATAGTTTTATTTTTTTAATCCAAATTTTATGAATTTATTCATTGGCGCTAGAGTCAGGAACACCATACTGTTTGGGTTGTGTAATATTTACGTAAGTGAATATTCACTGATGTCAGAGTCAGGATTACTACAAGCTTATCATCGGCAACATAATACAGCAAACTCTTAGTAATTTAAGACAAAACCAGCAATGCAGTCTACCTTAGGTAAGACGCTTAAGGGGTGATAATATCTTCCCTTTTGTGTAACCAATTTCGTACTCTAGAATCTCTAATAATCGATTAAGGTTCCTAGTGACTATAATACTAGGTGGCGACTTAAACAAGATATTTCATCATCGAAGAACAAGATGCTAGAAATCTGTTCTTTTCAATAAAATATTTTTAAGATCGCCACAATGTCGGGTGCAACATAACGGTTTAAATAAAAATTGTGATTCGAAATCATAGTTTTAATGCAATTGTTATTCCTAATAGGTCAAATTCCTTTGAGATAGCAAAGTTAAAAGTAAACACACATGTACCAATACATAAAAAAAAATCATCATAAGCTTGATACTAAATTTATTGCATCAGTGATTGCAACTCTTATTCAAGATAACCTTGCTTATATTTTTTCCAGCATACAAGAAGAAATTAAATCGAACCATAAGTTCAAAGTTTCTTACCTAAATTGCTAAGGGATTTTTTGGAACACATGAGGACTCATTTGAAATGTTACCTAAATTGTTTGTGGCTTTACAAAAATCAAATTCTGGAACAGTTGTTGAATGGAATCATAATGGATAGCTTGATAGTGAAACAATTATGTTTTGGTAGTGTTTTATAGGCATTTGGTCCTGCAATTAAATGGTTCAAGACTTGTAGGCCAATTATCAATATAAATGGCACTCATCTATATTGAAGGTTCAATGGAAAGTTGTTGATTGCAATTGCTTTTGATGTAGAAAATGAGATTTTTCCTTTGGCTTATACACCAGTTAAAGAAGAAAATAATGTCAACTGGAAATGGTTATCACTCATTATTCAATATCACATTATAGGTGATCATAGTGGTATATGCATAATATCGGATAGGCATATTGGTATTAAACATGAAATGATAAAAATCTGGCTTGAACTGATTGGATATCATCAGTATTGTGCTAGACGCCTGGCAAGCAATTTCAATCACAAATTCAAAGATTTGACAACCAAAAAGAAGTTGTTTATGATGTGCTATGAATCTTCAAAGTGTAAATTTGATATATGGTTTGATGATATGGGTATTAGTCATTTATAATGGAAAAAATAACTTAAGCGGGAACCAAAAAAAATATGGATATTTTTTTATGACGGGGGTCACTAATATAGAAATATTACAACAAACTTTATTCATAGCTTGATGTTGGTAAATAATGAGAAATAATTGCATTGTTTATATTTCAATAGGTTGTATGGAATCCTTATTCAAAAGATGATATAGCAACTGTTCATGCTATATGCACATCGGTCATAGATTTATAGATATCAGTTGTCTCTCTCATATTTTTTAAGCTTATTGAGATACATTGATCAGACCGTGTAATGCAATAATTTATCTTTAAGCAACACATCTCATCTGACATAAATACGAGCAATCAATTGTATTTCATTAGTCATTTGGGTAAGCACGCTAATTATAATTTGATGATCCACCATCTCTAACAACTATCTATATGGGGTACACGTAGAAATTTTATTTTTAGAGAGATGTATCCTGTAATTTCTAAGGAGAAATACATTAGCTTGTACTTTAGTATAACACATTAAATCATTACACCTAACTCAGCGCAAGTTTTTCCATCCAAGGAGACGAAGTATGAGCCCCATGCACGTCGGATTCAAAATGTTACAAGTATTTATTATTTTTATAGGCTTTGATAAAATAAAATAAAAACATTGTATTTTATTTATGGATAAATAATTTCTATTTGCTTCATATTAAGTCGGACAGTTGTTATATGATGATCGACATATTGCGACTAATCTTTGTGATCCTAATAATGATGATGGATTTGTTTGTTATTATGTATCTTTTAGGTTCGAGACATGTCGTATTACACTTGACCTGTTATGAGAGACATTGAGCTTATATGATATTGTCTCGAAGGATGAGACCACACAAACAGGTAGAAGTCGTGTTATTGATGAAGATGGTCAAGCCACTCTTCATCATAAAAGACATACATAAGCTCAAATGTATTATTATGTTGTGTATAATTATGTAGTGTTATTTTTTTAGTTAAGAGTTATTTTATTATCATTACTTTTGTAATATGTTTTTGCTAATTGTTATGTTGATTTTAAAATTGTCTTACATATTATACATTTGTATGCTTGGTTTATATATAAGCATTATTTAATATCGTTAATTAACAAATGAACATGTGAACATGTTTTTTAAAATTTCAAATCATCCATTAACAACTTAAAAAATACATATAAATAAAAAATAGTGTTTAAAAAACACATGCATTAATTTGGAATTATAATTAACAAATAAAAATGATGTTAAAATAACTTATGTTTCAATTATGGGTTTGAGAATTGTTAATTTATGATTTTGTTTGGCCTTTAGTTGTGGTGGTTTAGACTTTGTGGTTCTGTTTGGCCTATGGACATTGTGATTTAGACTTTGTTTTATGTAAAATCTTAGAGTTTGTTCTACTACTTAACACAAATACAACAGTTAATGACAATAGCAAGTGTTTACAACCGTTATTATCATTAACGGTTGTTAATAAAATCGTATTTTTCAATAATAGTTGAGTTAAAAGTATGTTATTTCTTAAATACTTCTCTCTGATGCTATTTTTAAAAAACATTAACCTAACCTAAAGATTAAATAATAATAATAATAATAATAAATCAGGAGATTTGAAGGTAGGAAGTAATAAAAAGTCTTTATATTCCGCTAGTTAACAAAGAAAGTTGGTGGTTTGTCGTGGAAATAACTTGATAGTTAGCTTTAAACTATGTTTAATCATCTACTTATAAACGTCTAGCATTATACCTTTTCATGCTTCAATCGAATCCAAATTGAGACCAACTAAAACAGGTTTGATAGGCATCATTAGCTAACAACTATTAACTCTTTATAAAAGGATTAAGAGCATCTAAGCTTTGATGAAATATATGATTCTTAATGTTAATGTTTAAAACTTACTGCAGAAAAATAAAAAAGGTTCTTGAGTTAGTCGGGCAATCTCTTTATTATTATTTAGTAAACATAGAAAAATTAACCAGAACACTTTGGACAAAAATACTAATTTGTTTGCAAAATGGAAAATGAAAAAAGAAAAAAAAGAAAAGGTAGTAATTAAACTTGTTCATTTTCAGATTTTACAAATTAAATTGACAACATATAAAGAGGCCCTATTGAGGCAATCTACAAGTCTTGAAAAAAAGCTCAAGCGCATGGCAACATAAGCATTAATTTAACAGCACACCAACCCTACAATCATTGCTATACTATCCATCTAACGTTTCAAGAGCCTCATTGAGAGGTTTTTATACCTCTTTTCTCCTTTTAGACAAAGAAAGGAAGAAAAAACAGATATTTCAATATGATTAAAAATCATATATCACTAATATGATTAAAAATACTCATTATTGGCTTAGAAATAATGTAAACTTAAAATATAATCGGTAGCCAAACTTTGACCTGGCATACAAACACTAAGTTAATCTTTCTCCTAAATTTATTAGGCATCTTAATAGGAAAACAATCAGGTAGTGATAATACCAGCCTAGTTAAATATAATCTAACAAATTTGAAAACACAATCAATTTTTATCTAGTGATTTATGTGATCTTGCTTTGAAAGAAGGCATTGTAGTGGGTAGTTAACACGATCAAAAGATTGATGTCTTATCCCAAGTGCTAGAGTGTTAAAGTAATAAATAACCCGGTAAGACCAGGGTCGAACCACATGGAGGTGAATTATATAAAATTATAAACAACAAATGAAAAGGAGTTGAAGAGAACTTTTGAGATGTGATATTGATGTGAGTATTAAACAAATATAAAATTAATTGTCAAGGTTAGAGGATCCACTAATAGTATTAGAATTAAGTATAGTATAAACTCTTTTTATTACTCAACACTCTAATCCTCAAAGTCAAGGATCTTGAAGCAAAGCTTAGGCCATTGGAAGTTAAAGCTGCTGACAAGGCTAGAGAGAATGGTGGTGAAGAATCCATTAAGGCTGGAAACAAGGGTGGTGAAGAATCGACTAAGGTAGCAAAAATTGATGGCAAGAAATCCACTGAAAAACGATCGTGGAAGACAAAATTGGCAATGAAAAATCCATTAAGACCATAAACATGGTTGGTGAAGAATTTTTAGTATTCAAGCTTAAAAGCTTATGCATCAAAGGAAGTTGGGATGCAAGTTTGCACCTAATAAACTTTTGTCATGTTGAAAAATTCAACGAGTGAGAGAGGAAAAAACTTTACCAAGAAGGATACTACATCTGCAAGCTTTGTTCTTTTCAAATGTCTCAATTCTGTTTCCTAGGCAACAATTTTGGGCTTTAGAACTAGAGTTAATTTATTTATCTTTTTTTCATATACCCTTGTTTTTCATTAAATTTATTTTTTACAGTTTTTTTCTATTGTAGAATCTTATGAAAAGAATGTCAAAACCATGCTTTTTTCTCTCAATTATCTTTGTTGGACCAAGTTCCTTTTATTATTACATACGAGTGTATCTTACCACCAAACATCCAAGACTTCACCAAATAAATTTTTAAACAATAAAAAATAAAATTAGTTTAAGAAGGTTAGACTCACGTTTAGTATGGTAGCGATTGTGGTTTTTTTAAAAATATTTTTATTTAAATATGTATTAAAATAATTTTTAATTTTAGTTCAACGCATCAAAATAATCTAAAAATACTATAAAAAAATCTAGCCATTACATGTTCTTCCTTACTGACATCAAAAGCCTTCTAGTGGTCTTCTTGGCTAAAGGCCTTGGTGGCAGGCATTACATGTTCTTTGATGTTTTCAAGAGGACAAGTGAAATTATCTCTCACTTGTTTCAAGCAATCGTTAAAATATCTAGATAATGACTTTTCAATTGGCATCATGAATGTCAGTTTCCATAATAGGGAACTCTAGCACCTATCATAGAAGAGATGGGCAACAACCGGTAGCTTAAGGTTTATGTGTATATGATATAAGATTTGGCGTCTCCTCTGTAGCCTTTTCTGTTAACTCATTCACTCTTACACAAAGATGTAACTATGCCATATAAAGGTACATTATTGGATTTTATATATATATATAAACACATAAATAAAGACATCACCATCTTAAATTTCATCTAATTAAATCACATGAAGAACAAAAAGAGATCTATAACTATATTAATATGTTTTATGCAGTCCATGGCCTTTAACATTTTATATGGTAATTAAAGACATTAAATACAAATAACTAGAGCATATATTTGGCATTTATGGATCATTTCATGCACATATTGCAGGTATATTATATTATAGCATGAACTATATAACACCCTTAGATAAGAAAACATAACCTCATGTGTAACCGAAAAGCAAAATTTTGTATTCTACCCAACGTATTCAAAACAAAGTCAAAAAAACGTGTGATGAGTATAGCAGACGAGTTAACCAGCCATCCTAAGATGAATTTAAGACAAGTTCGTATAGTGTTTGACATCAACTTCACCTCATGATATTATAAGCCTTGCTTGGAAAGAGATCTGGAACCTATCTACTGAATAATAAGTAGCATCTTTTGCAAACAAACTATTTAGCCTATATCCACTGAATTTGAACCTCTTAAATGACTTTGGTAATAAAAAAGTGAAAAATACCTATTAGTTTTCAAACCCAAAATGCATTGTAGATAAACCACGCTTCAGTAAAGACTAAAGTGTCATGGCTAAGAAACTTGGAATAACAAAGAAAATATACAAATACACAAAAAGAAAAGAAAAGCACTTGTTTAGGAGTTATCCCATGATATCTATTTTGAAAAACTCATTATGCAAGCAATTTCCTCACCCTTTCACTGGGATATAATTCAGAAAGACATCCATGTCTTTCTGTGATTAACCTAGCCTAAAAACCAAGTCATTAGTGTCATCTTTCTTATGATATTGGAAACATTTAAGTTTTTCATAACTTGGTTTTAATGTAGCACTACCTTTAATATTCTCTCATTTCTTTTTTTATTAGTCCTTTTATAACCAATCCTTTAATTAAGCCGGGTACACTACTCTTCGACATAACCTTTTTGTTTAACTATCTCAAGTTTAGGGCTGCCTCCACACCTTTCATGATAAAAGTGTCTTTACCAAATGTCATAACTGGTCTCGTTAAAAATCCAGTTTTTATAGACAAAACTTCTTAATTTATATCTAGTCACCACACTGTCTTACCATATATGTGAATAATATCACGTGCATGAACAATAATATGCATGAACAAAATAATTTCAATCAAAGAGCTTTGATACCATTTTCTAGAGTATAAGCAAGAAATCAAGCAACAAACTAAAAAATAAATGGATAATGGAAAGAAAGGAAACAAGCACAAAGAACAACATAAATATTTATATGGTTTAGCTTAACCTACATCCACTAGCAAGGATATTTCATGATTCAATATCTTTATCCAAGCAAGAATATACATTAATTCTTGTATACCAAGAGCATAGTCAATAATTCTCGCTGATGTTTTCTCTCTATTTTTCTTTGAAAACTAGATGCCTATAACAAGAAATGAACACTCTATTTATAATAAAGCTTCAGGGACTTGGCTTTGTAAATAAACAAACTTTAGGGGACCAGGTATATAAATATATATATTTGTTCAGAGCATTTAATGGTTAAATCTCATTATGTATGGCTTGTACTCATGAGGTGGTCGTTGACATCAAATAAGGGATGACAGCCGACACTAAATGACTCAATTGTGAGCCACCACCTAATAGTGCATAAATGTCAAGCTTTTAAAATCTCGTTATCTATCCTCTCAATAAAAGCCATCAAGTTTCCTAAATATTAATATTCCCTTCATGATTTTCTCTTTTCTACGCTTCATTCTTATTATTTTATGAGAAACCAAACAAAAAGAAAGAAAAAGAGAATGAGAGGGTGTGAATGTTTTTGTACCTTAAAAGAAACCTATAAAAAACAAAATGAAGAGATTAGGTTCTGATGATGAGAGTTCAACTTAGGTTTCTTTTTCAACTTGAAATTTCTTTAAAAACTATATCTAGGCTCGTGAAGAGTGTTTTTTCTAATTGATTATGGATTTTTATGTTGTTTTTTTAAGTCATTTATGAATTTTTCAAAGTGTTTAAGCTAGTTTTTAGATATTTAGGGTCAAAATTGGGTTGAAAATGAGTTGTTTTGGTAAAAAAAAAAACATAGAACTTGTTTTTCTAATCACCACAATGCTCGAAATCTAGAAATATTAGGCGACATATTGGCTAAATTTATTTTTCAAAAAATAATGGTTCATCCACCCCAAATTGATTTTTTTAAGCTCGTATACAGACTCTTTCTAAAACGGTCAAGCTGCGGCCTTACCTAACCTCTTTCTTTATAATTTTTTTAAAATCATGTATTTTTAAAATGTGTTTTTTAAATAATTTTTAATTTATATTGAAATTAATGCCTTTTCTCTGTTTTTTTTTATTAGTAGTTATTTTTTTAATTATTTTTGTATCTTTTTAATTTTTGAAGAGATTATTCTAATTCATTATAATTTTTTATATAATTGAATTTTATTTTTAAAGATGAAAAATATTTATTTTTTGATAGTATTTATAATAAATACAATCTTATGAGATATTTCTTGTCTTTTTTATTGTATTCAATCAATTTTGTGAGTATATTTATTTCTACTATCATTTGATTAAATAAAAATAATAATTTTAATAAACAGAGTTATTAGACACAATCGGATGAATGTACTGTGTTGCAAGATCAAATATTTTTATCTACATCATGCTCTTGACTTTTTCATATATATAGTTATCGTTAATGATTTTTTATTTTTTGATATAAATGATTCTCAATTTATTTAATTAAATATGTGTATAATTTTTTTAATTAATACTTATATTTTTTTATATAAAAAACATGTTATCAATGTTTATATATTCAAAAAAAAATTATTGAAAAAAAAAACCCATAACGGAACAAGAACATGGTCAAATAGCTAGTTTTACATTGATAGAATAGACCTGGTTTATGTAGGCATGCTGTTCAAATGGGCCTAAAGGGCATTGATGGAAAGGCAGAAAGCCTAGTCTCATAACGTTCCTCGGCCTTGACGGCTGCTGGATAAAGTTAAATGGCCGCAGTAATAAAATATAGATGGGGATTTGCCCCCAGAAATCTGAACACGCTGTAATGTCCAGTCTAGTGGGACCGCTACAGTTATTCCTAAGTAAATGTTTTGTTTACGTAATTATATTATAAAAAACAAAATAAATATAATCGAAGTAAGGATTACTTCAAGCTATGTGAAGAAAAAAAAAATCTAGAAACAGGGCCCGTGTTTTTTACTTCTTACGTTTTAAACGTCGAGACAGATTTTGACAAAATTAATAGTATTGAAATCACGAACGAATTGATTTATAAAATTATAATTTTATAAGGTAATATATATTTATTATGTAAAATTAGATTAAAATTTTAAAAATCAATAAAATTAATTAAACTCGATTAAATTCAGTAAAATCAGTAAACTCAAACTGATTTTAAGAGTTTAAAAGAAGTATAAAATTGTGCTGATAATTTGCATCTTGGTATTTTCACTATTTCAAATTTATATATGGTAAAACTTGTATAATATGATAATTAAATGTTTGATTTTGATTATAATTATTATATTTTTTTAAGATATAAGTTATCCATGGATTTCATTTCTGTAAAATAAAAATATCTATTCATTTATACAATTCATTATGTAAACTATTAATATATCAATTGGTATATTTCTCTGTTTTAGCTGGTAAATATATAGAATAAAAGTTGTAAATTAACATGCTTAACTCTTGGAGTAATTATGTTAAATGATCTATCAAAATTTGAAGGAACTTGGTTCTTGTAAATGGCAAAGTGAGTTAATTTATCCAAAAAACAAAGGAATTAGTGTGGAAAAAATAAAAGTATTTGAATTTTTTTATTATTTATTTTATTTTATTTTTAATTATGTTATTATATTAATTCCTTCTTGACTAGAATGGTTAATATATAATTAATTAAAATATTTTATTTATGATTTTATTATTTAAGTAAGGAAAAAAATCTTTTAAACAATTACGAAAAAACCAAAAGTCAAGCTCATCCCTTGAACAGATTCAGTCCTTCATTATTTTAGTTCTTACGTTTTTAACATCAAGCTTGATTATCCAACCGAGTACATTGAATTGAAGATCCAAGGGCCGACAGAGTGTCTTCGTGGAAATAAACTTCGTCTGCTCGAAGGAAAAGTATCTAGCCAGACTCTTGGGACCAAGTCCTTGTGGAAAATTAGATCTTCATCGACTCGACTAGAAATTAGAAAAGTAACCGGGCTACCTGCCTCGGAACAGCTGAGAAACTTCAAATGAAAACCCTTCCAAGCCCAGAAGGTCGAGTGGGGCTATGAGCGTCTTTGACCGAGTACATTGAACTGCTGACTAGTTTCCTGGTTTGTTTTTGTATTTTAAATATATTATTTAAAAAAAATTAAATTTTTTTTATATTTTATTAACTTTAAATTAATATATTTTTAATGTTTTCAAATTATTTTGATATACCGATATCAAAAATAATTTTTAAAAAATAAAAATTTTATTAATATATATTTTAATATAAAAAATTATTTAAAAAACAACTAAAACTATATTATCTAACAAGGCCCCAAACCTCTTCGTCAACGAGAGAAAGTGCACGGAAAAGAAACTGAGGACCGAAGCTCGTTGATCCCTGTCTGAGTAAGAACTAGGAAATATGAATGATATAGACATTTCCAAGTCACGATTGATTATGACTTGTGGGTTTTCGATTTCGTACGCAGTCACTCTAGAATCAACTTTGACTGTTGTGAAAGAGGGAAATTGAGGCCTCGATCATATCTCCTTGCCGCCTAGTTAGCGTTTGGCGATTTTACGTGTACGTTCATTCCATAATCCATCCACGTAAAAAAAAAAAAAAAATGATGGGAGAGCAAACAATAGCAAATAAGAAAATGATTTTAAGAATGTTTGTTATTATTTTTCAGAGAGGTTAAATATTAAAAATTTTAAAAATATACTGATTACTCTCAAGTTGGTGCTTTCATAAAGTAATTTTTTTAAAAAAATTAGTATTCATTTATAGCATAATTAACTCTGTTTATTTTTATATGTTAAAAAAAATTTTAAAAATTTATTTTTTTCTTTGCTTCAAATTAATATTTTTTGGTATTTTTTGATCATTTTAATATATCAATTTTAAAAATAATTAAAAAAAAAATTATTTTAATACATTTATAATTAAAAAACACCTTAACACTCTCAAACAAACTATAATCTTTATAAGTCTTTAAATTTTTTGAAAATATAAATATAACAATGTTTCCAAATGCTTTTTTAATCTTTATAAGTGATTCAAAATCGTATGTATTTAAATTATTTGTTTTCTTGTGAGACTTGTAAATTGATGTTTAATAAAAAAAATAATTTTTTAAAAACACATTTCCAAACGGTGCCATATATATCCTAGTTGTGATAGAAAAAACTAGACAAAAAAAAAAATGATCTTGCGTTCAGTGATAATAAACAAAACAAAAAAAATGATTAAATGTCTATATATCTTGTCTAGTTGACGAGGGACAAGAAAGTACAAGACAAAACAAATTATAAAAAGAATTTGTTTTATTTATTGTATATATCAAACTTGTATTATTTGAAATAATAAATAGAGATTTTTTTTTTAACTTGTAATGATACTGATTTTTTTTAACTAACTTAAAATGACAATTTCTTCGTCTACTGAAATCATGTCAAGAAAATTGTAATTATTGTAAAAATATAATTCATTTCTAAGAAGATAATATAATTAAATTAGTTATTAAATCATTTATCTAAATATATTTAATAATTAAACTAATTACATGTCAATAAAACATTTGCATCAATATAAAGATAAAACCCAACATGGCTGAAAATGTAAGATAATAATTTCATTACAAATACATGTTATTGGTTATCACTGAATCCTCACATCTTCATTGTTAAATTAAATCAAATTAATTTTTTTATGAGAACATGATTAACTCTCATTTCTCTATGTCATGCACGTTTTTATTATCATATTAGTTTTCAATAATAATATTAATTCTTTCATAATTTTAAAAAACTCACTTGTTCATTAAAAATATTTCTTGTTATATTTTTTTAATAAAGAAATACTTTTTTTTTAATTAACTTTGTTCAATTTATAAAAAAAAACATTTATTTACTCTAATTCATTCATTTTTCAGTTGTTATAAGTTATTACACTGTATAAAGTAATTTAATATTTATTTTAATCATTTATTTTTCTTTATTAATTCGATGTTATGAAAAAACTAAGCTACAAGCCTACAGTACATTATAAAAAAATACTAAAAAAAATAAACTATTGACAAGAGTGTGCTTGCACATGTGTATATACGCGTGTCCATGTTAAAGTACATTTTAAAATTAATAAAATAAAAAAGAAAAAATTATATATAAAAAAATAAGGGGGTATTTGTGAAAAAGAAGATTAATTGAATTTGCCTCGGTCCCGATAACTTTTGTCCCTCACTTAGGGGGGGGTGAAGACAAGCGGAGGCTAGTTGGCACTGTAAGATACTTAATTTTTTTTGGCACTGTATACACATTTTATTTGTTACCCTTACCAAAAAAAAAAAAAATTATCATAATTTTATCATCTCTAAAAAATTATCCCGGCTACCCACCACTTGCCCTCACTTCATTTTTGATTTCATATTAACAACCGATTTTGTTTAAAAAAAATGATTAAAGATATTTATTGAAGTGTTTTTAACTCGAAAATGTATTAAAATAATATTTTTTTAATATCAATATATAAAAAAATTAAAAATATTAAAAAATATATTAATTCAAAGTAAAAAAAATTTGATTTTTTTAAAAAATATCTTAAAAAGGAAAAACAAACAGTAAATTAAAAGTAATTAAAAACCACGAAAATGAATTACCCGACGAATTGGAGATAGGATTCGAAGACTTGGCTCATGAGATTTGAAAGATGTATTTTACCTGCTGAGGACTTCGACTTGTTCAATAAAAATTGAATGGAAATCAGTCCTTTACCCCACCTACCACTTGTCGTTTACGCCAATGAAAGCCTGACAGTGATGTCGGTGCTTTCTTCCAGGGAAGCGCGTTGGACTTCTTAAAGCATGTTAATTGCCTCGAACTGCCTGTCTAAGTGTCCATATTTTATCTAAAATCTAAAGACAGAATCCCAACCCTGATCATGTCGTTTGATCATCGTTCTGCGTCCTTGTCTCTTTCTAACATCATGCTTTCCAGCTGCACTTTCAAGATTGAAAAACACGCCTGACACGACTGCTTCTGCCTCTTTCTTCCTTGCCAGTATACAATTCTCCGGTCTCCACCTTCGGGTCATTTCCTTTGCATTCAATGAGATCTACTGACCTGAGCAAATACATCACTGAGATTGATGTTTCAGTTTACCCCGGATTGCGGTTTATGTATAGAGTGGTTAAAATTTATTTATTTTTATTTAAAATTAATATTTTTAAATTGTTTTAATATATGATATTCAAATTAAAATTAATTTTATTAATTTCTGATAAAAAAATAAACCCTTGAAGTTTCACCTTCCTTGGAATTTTACAAGTTAAGCCGATAAAGCCGCGCATCCCTAATTTTCATGCCATTAGAATATAGGTTTGGTAGCTATAATGCCTTGTTTGAATAAGAACCTATTTTGCTATGTTGTTGCGTCCATGTTTTCTATAATTTTATTTTGCAAGTTGTTATGTTAATTAATAAACACTTGTTATTGTTTAGAGTCCCATAATTTACTATATTTAAAACACAAGAAAAAAAAAAAGTAACTAGGAGTTGTTTCCTACACGGCAAAATGATGCACCGATGCCTCCACTGTTTATTGAATAGTTATTTTTTTAAAAAAAACCAGTGTAATTAATTAATTTTACTCACACTGTTCACATGAACGTGAACAATAATTTTTTTTGTTTTTTTTAAATTAGTTTAAGGTAAATTAAATTTACTCTTACTGTAATTTTAATTTTATTCCTAATAATATTTTACCTAATTTTATAGTTCTTGTCGGATGAATTTTGTACGTAATGGAATTGTAGATAATTTTTTGTTAAAGTAATTTTTTTATATATAAAATACGATTTATTTCATAATATAATAACAATAGTTAAATCCACAATATTTAAATTAAAAACCATCAATATTAATATATATTTTTTAAAATTATTTTATAATCTTAATTTCAAAAACATTCTTAACCAAACACATTAAACTATTTTTTTTTCAATCTTAATTTCAACCACAATTTTAAGTAAATATCCATTTTTTCAAACCACAACTATAACAGTTATCACAATACCAAACACACTCTAACTTTAACAATTTCAAATCAATTAATTTAAACCTTTATTTATGCACGCTAATAGCATTAACCATGCCAAAAGAAAAGGAAAATTAATTGTTGTCCACATATTACATTATATGAAGAAAAAAAACTTTCTAAAAGTTTCGTTTTTAATGAGAGTTTGTGCATACAGGGAGCAAGAATAAACCTTCAAGTGTTCTCATTAATTGTGCTCGTGAGGTTGTATTTTTAAAAAAATAATTTTTTTATTTAAAATTAATTTTTTATATATATTTTAGACCGTTTTTGTGCGATGATCTAAAAAATAATATTTTAATTTATTATAATATAAAAAATACTTTAAAAAATAATTACAACTACATTTCAAAATAGATCTATTTTTTTATATCAGCGCATCAAAATTATTTAAAAATACTAATTTTTAAAAAATATTTTTAAAAAATATTTTTAAAACATAAAAATAATTTATATATTCAGGCGACAATAATCAACCTTCCAGTATCCTCATTGACTAGCCGATGAAGGAATGGATATAATTTGGGGCCATGTCGATTTTTCGCCAGGTCCCCGTACTATGGACATGATTTTTCTTTGGGATTGTGCATTTATTTGGAAGTTTAAGGTTCACTAAATAATCATATTTCTTGAGATAATGTGGAAGTGGATTTATCTTTTTTCTTTTATTACTGTGTTGTTTAAGTTAAGAAATTAAGTTACTTTTTAAAAAAAAAAAGTATTTTGGTTTAAGTTTTGGGGTCACCAACAATGAGAAATCATTAAATTGCTCTAAACTCGTTAAATTATATGAAAACATGATTTTAAAATATATATTTTTAAAATATTTAATTTTGATTAATACATATATTGACATAAAAATATCTTCTTCTTTTTTTTGTAAAAAAAAGTGTATTAGTAAATTTAACAAACCATATTTGTAATTTGGTTTTATTTTGATACCTATATGATATTCTAAATGTCCATGCACATGCATTGACATTAAATATTTGTTTAATATTGTAGTAGCTTCTAGGTATTTTTTAAATTATTTTTATCTTGAAAAGGTATTTAATTAATATTTTTTTATAATTTTGATGTGTTGATATAAAAATAAAATAAAAACTTTAAAATATATATTATTTTAAATTAAAAGATACTTTAAAAAAACAAACATATAACATACTATAAACACAAACTTAATTCATATATCTTACCTCATAAATGTTGAGGGATCATCTTAAACTTCGGATCTGAAATTTTAAATTATCCATTTAGCACTACAATTAATTGGCTTTTGCATGATTTTTATTTTTTAATTTCCTCCTCGTCACTGGGAAGTTTCTAATTTCATGTCCAAAAGACAAGAAAAAACTGAAAATCCACTAAAAAATCACGCCACGTCGTATTTCCAAAGGGAGCATGTCCGTACATTACAAAGGATCACAGCTGTATATGCATGGGTCCCAAGAAGGAACAGTTGGCTGGCTGTGACAGTCATCTCTATGCTGTTGACTTTCAAGAAGACGATTCCCATGTCACCCTCTGGCGAGTGTATCCACTCTCGACAGGGCAATAGCTATCAACTCTCGTGGCAATCTAGGTTTTAATTAACTAACAAAAAATGTACTTCAGGGTACATTAGTCAGCGAGCTGTGACGGTGGAGGCTGCCCGCTAAACTTTCCGACACCTTTTTGTTTTTTATTAGTATTTTTTTTGTGTGTAAATCATTTATAATAATTTGCTTTCTTTACCTCACAAGCATCTCTTTCCTTTATTTATTTTTTCCTGCTGCACTTGTGAAAGAATTTGAACTTCTGATTTCAATTTTCTTTACACCCGTGCTTGGATAAACTCATTAACAATCGTATTGATAATACCCAGATTTTCTTATTATTATTTTTTAACAATTTAGGATGCGCAGCAGCTGGAATTCCAGCATAATATTTTTACAGATAACATATCACAACAATTATAATATGATACAATAATTACATAGACGTTATAACAGCATAATATTTTCTTCACCAATAATGCATTTCCTTTTCTTTTAAAAAAATATTCAAGATTTGAGTGTTTAAATACAAACACTCACCAATAAAAATCATACACAATCCTTAATCATATAAATAAAATAACAATAAAAAAATAATAAGTCGGCCATGCAAAAATACTAGACCATACCATGCAAGTTCTAGTTATAAAAAAATAAAACTCGACTTGACTATTAAAAGTTAAGTGTGGCGGTACAGAGCCAATTAGGTACAGAGTCAATTAAATAAGACGATGTCGTTTTAAATTAAATATAAAATAATTTAAGATTTTACCGACTTATCTTATCTTTTTAAGTCATTAATACTAATAATAAGTGTTATATATATATATATATATATATATATCTAGTGTCTTATGAGTTACAGCTATATTGGACTGATATAATTAGTTCTTCTTTATGTTTTAGATAAAAACAAAAAAAAGAAGTATATCCGGCCTTTGAAAAGCCCTATTCAGTCCTTTTATTTATACAAAATATCCCATTAAACCATTGAATATTCGTAAAACATTCTAATTTAATGATAAACAGTTAGAGTGGCATCCATGATATTTGACTAGTTTTTATTGAGTATATTATTATTATTATTATTTTAATCTGCAAATTAAATTAACTTTTATTTTTTAAAAATGATGTATTTATTTTTATATTTTAAAAGTATTTTTTAAAAAAAATTAATACACTGGTTTTAAAAATAAAAAAATATTATTTTAATATATTTATAAATAATGTTTTTTTAAAAAAATAAATATCACATCGGCAACAAAAACCCTGAACTACTGTGTGATTCTCAGGAAAAGACACAGAAGGGACTGATGATCAGGGTCTGTGCGGGTCCGCTTAGACCCACACGTGGCACGGCAACCTTTGACGTCTCCTACTTAGCTCTACTACTTGGTGTTTGCAATTTACTACAAGCAATGACCTGGCTTAGACTTTGGAGTGTAATTATATTGCTGCTTAATAAAAGTAGGTAATTGACTTAGCGATTATAAAATTAAGGTATGGATTGTAAATTAAATTATCTAGTGAAATCGTCTTTAGACCGATTTTATCCCCTCCTATAATTAAGATAAAAACACCAAGCCTAAAATTTTAAAAGAATTCCATTAATATATAATTAAAATATTATTTAGAATTGTAATAGCAGCTATTTTGTTTTTTTAAAGTGAATTTTATTTAAAATTAAATTAAAATAATATTTTTAAAAAATTTATTTTTCACATCAAAACAATTCAAAATCATAAAAAAATAATTTAAAATAAAAAGAATTAAAGAATTTTTAAAATTATTTTTTGAAAGCAAAAAACAAAAATAATATTAACGGAAGGAATGGATAAAAAATAATAAAATATATTTATATTTGAAAAAAAAGAAGCAAATTATACTAGTATTATCTTGTATGAACACAAGTTCTTTTTAATTTAATTTGCTGAAAAAAGAACGTAAAAAAAAAGTTGTTTGAGAAGTCAGCACACGTGGTTGGAACCTGTCCACCTGTTACACCCATCCTTTTCCTTCTTCGCTTGCTGCTTCTTTCTTTTTCCCTCTCTATATTAATCTCTCAAATTTGCAAGAATAGCAAAGGAAGCCAAACTACTTTGTTAACATTAAAGGCAACACAGTACATTCATTTGAGGGGGAGAGAGAGATGGGGGAAGAGAAACAGAGCATTAAAACGATCGAAGCCAATCTGTAAACAATCCTTGGAACCTGCAAAATCATCAACCAACCCCACATTGCTCGCTCCCTCTCGCATTTCTTACCAAATCCAATCCTAAGCATTTGGCCATTTCTCTCTCTTTCTTTTACCATCCCACCTTCCTCTTTCGCATTGTTTCTTTGGTTCTCTCCGTCTCGCATTTTGTCCTCCGAAGATTCTGTGTTTCTCCTGTATCAGATTGAGGTAAGCCTGCTATATTCCCTTCATTTCATTGCCATGTTGTTGGTTCTTATACTTTCATTCTTTGTTTTCTTTAAGATTGTTGTTTTTGTTTTTTAAGGTTAGGCATTAGAAACAGGATAACGGCGCATTCTGGACACTGATGCCATTGTGTTGTTTGTGTTATGAAAAGATTGTGATAGAAAAATAGAGAGGTCAAATGAAAATTCCCCTGATTTTCTTTTTTTGATTTTCTCATGTCTATGATGTTTTTATAATAATGGGGAGCCATTGAAGGCACCTCAATGTTTGTTTGTTTTTTTCCAGTTTTTATTGAACTTATTTTCTTGGTTTGAAATGTATTTTGGGAACATGGGTTTGAACGGTTTTGAATTCATTATTATATACAGGGGCCTCATAACATTAACATTTATTATTTGGTGTACTTGACCAATTCCTGATGTGATTATATTCAAATGTTTGGATACTCATTTTGATGCTTTGGATAAAGCTATGTTCCTTGTCTGTTTAATCTGAAAGCCTCAACTTTTTTTTCCTCCAACCTTTGAATCCCTTTGAATGTGTTATATTTTGCTCATTGTTGCCTCCAGTCAATGGTTTTCTCGCAGATAAGAAGGAAAAAAAATGGTGCTTGACCTTATCACTATTACTATTACTATTATAATTATAAAAGGTTTTTATGAATATTCGAGAGCACAAAAAATTGGCCTTGATGTATCTGCCATATTATGCCTTTCATATAGATATAAATCTACTTGCACGTTTAGTTTGAATTAATTCTCTTTGTTCTACTTATTTTTAACAGTTATTGAGACCTATAGCTCTTGTTTATTTGGAGTCTAAGAAAGATATCTCTGTTCCTTTCCTAAAATGGGAATAAGCTTTTCATGTCCCCTTGCTGAATTGGATGGTCCTTTTGACACTGTTCTTGTGAGATCAGTTAGTTTTGGGAGTGAAGACGCGGGGAGTGCATTACAATCTGTTGGTTTTAATGGCTGTGACTCAGACCCTGATTCGATGAGATCATATGGTTCAGGAAAGGTGATATCTGAAGAATGCCCTGGCTTTAAGGAGAGGGAGCTGAGTACAACATTGTCCTTCAAAAGTACTACCTCAGACATGGACGTGCTTGCTAGATCAATCATAAGTCCTAGAGTTGGAGAAAGGGGTAATCAGTTGACAAGATCAGATAGCATGCTTGACAAAAAACTCCACTTATCATTGCCTGGGCCAGGGAAACAAAGACACCAGGCTGCAGTGACGTTGCAGAAAGTCTATAAAAGCTTCAGAACCAGGAGGCAGTTGGCTGATTGTGCTGTTGTTGTCGAGCAGAGATGGTTAGTATCAGTCTACGTTTGCAATTTCTTCTGTATATATTTCATGGAGTGAAATCTGTCTCACTTTCCTCTGTTTACATTTTTTTTCTCAAAAGGTTTCTCTTTGTATTTTTTTGTTGTGGTATCTCTCCTTTTTCACTGAACTTAATGTTCTTGAATGTGTTTTGTAGGTGGAAGTTGTTGGATTTTGCAGAGCTCAAGAGAAGCTCCATATCTTTTTTTGATATTGAGAAACCTGAGAGTGCGATTTCACGTTGGTCAAGAGCAAGAATGAGAGCTGCCAAGGTAAGTTCTAAAGAAATTGATGTATATATACAGATACATTTTGTTCTACTGCATTTCTGAGTGCCAGGATTTTTTATCCTTTGCAGGTAGGAAAAGGATTGTCAAAGGATGCAAAGGCTCGGAAACTTGCTTTACAGCATTGGCTTGAGGCAGTAAGATCAAGTCTTGAAATAGAAACTTGAAACGAAGTTACTAGTTTACTTTGCCTCGTATTGATCTCTTTCTTTCTTTCTAATAGATTGATCCACGGCATCGTTATGGACATAATCTTCAATTTTATTATGTCAATTGGCTTCACTGTCAGAGTAAACAGCCTTTCTTCTATTGGTAAGTTTTTTTGAAATTGAAGACTTGCATGTGACAAAGTCATCTTTGCTTCAGGATGAACATTATTCACAGTTGATACCAATCCTCTTAAATCTGCAGGCTCGATATTGGAGATGGGAAAGAAGTGAACCTTGATAGATGTCCTAGATCAAAGCTTCAACAACAATGCATAAAATATCTTGGTCCTGTAAGTATTAACTTTTATAGTCATGAGAAGACTTGCAAAATCTGGTGTTTAGTATAGTTACTGCAGTTTTCTGCTTCAATTTGAATACAGTCCAAAGCCTGTAACTTGAAATGGAACGTCCATGTTTTATAAATTCTGCTGAAGTCTATCACCTTTTTTCCTCCTTCTTTCGCTTACCCAGCTGTTAAAATCTACTTACAAGTATTGTCCATCCAACTTTCAGATTGAAAGAGAGGCTTTTGAAGTAACTGTGGAGAACGGGAAATTTTTATACAAACAAAGTGGGAACCTTCTCTGTACAACAGAAGGACCCAAGGATGCCAAATGGATTTTTGTTCTCAGCACATCGAAGACCTTCTATGTTGCTCTCAAGATCAAGGGCACATTTCAACATTCAAGTTTCTTGGCCGGTGGAGCCACTCTATCTGCTGGAAGATTGGTGGTTGAAGATGGTGTTCTAAAGGTAGATAGGAACTGTCTGGTGTTTTTAAGATAGCTTCACAAACTCCCTTTTTTTTCTCTGTCAATGTTACTTTGTTTATATATTTACAAGGTTTTTTCATTTTGACAGGCAGTTTGGCCTCACAGTGGCCATTATCTCCCAACCGAAGAAAACTTCCAGGCATTCATGTCTTTCCTCAGGGAACACAACGTGGATCTAACTGATGTAAAGGTACGAAACTATTAAGTTTGCTTTCAGTAACTTCAATGAAGTTAGCATCTGCTAGAAACCCAAGAAAAAAAAAGGTTCCTCAACAGCACACTATCAGCTGGCAGCATCCAAATTAGTAACATTTTCCATGTTAGGGTCGTTATGAACATGGAGGTCTCCATCAATTGATGTTGGTAACAAATTCATCTTTGTAGGGAGCCAAAAGGCCCATGCCGTTCTTTTATATGGGGACTTTGTGCATCAGGGTTCATAGCACAGATCAGTTATTTGTTTTCGATGCATTTTCAGAAATATAGACGTGAATCATTGATGCACTTCTCTTACTCTCTTATATATTCAGGAAAGCCCAACTGATGAAGAAGACGAATCCATTATCAAAAAGGACATTCATGGTAGTCTCCGAGACCAACCAGATGCAGATTTACTCCAAGTCACCGGAGCAACAAATGTTGAGATCTTGGCTCCAGAGGACACAGATTCAAGGAAACGAGATTCTAATGTGGCAGAAAATGCTAATCTGCACGCATCAAAATTGTTACGTGGATTACAATTAAAAATCACTAAACTTGAAATACCAACAAGAGGAGATGTGATTGACACTTTCAAAACAGAAGAACTTGGACCAAGCTGCCAGGCAGAAGATCCTGATTCTCCTCGAGAAGATGGTTATGAAACGGCAGAAGATTCATCTTTGACAGAGGAAGACTTCATGATTACTAAACTTAATTTGTTTGACGAAGATGATGAAGAAGAAGAAGACGAGGAGCCTGTCCCCAAAGAAAAAATCCTGAAGAGGATAGATTCTCATAAAGGAATGAAATCGTATCAATTGGCGGAGCACTTGTCCTCTAAATGGACCACTGGTGCAGGGCCACGGATAGGATGCATGAGGGATTATCCATCGGAGCTTCAATTCCGGGTTTTAGAGCAAGCAAACCTGTCACCAAGAACAAGAAGTGATAATCCATCACCACGGACCTCATCTCGGTTTAGCCCGAAGGTTTCATCACCAATGGTTTTGACGCAAGCCTCATTGTGTAAAGAAACATCATCCAGAAGTCCCCTTGCCCCAGACCAAGTGCTGTTTTCACAAACAGCAAACCCTTAGACTCAGTTAGATCAAGAATTTTTCTTTTGCTGATTTATTAATAGTGGGATAGAAATAATACAGGGCATTCTTTGTATTTTTTTTATACGCAAAGTTCTCTATAGGGTCGTGCAAGGTTCTTTGCTGTCCTTGTATTCATGACAATGGGTTTCTTTCATTCTTAAAGTTCCTTCGATTTCTTGCAATCAGTTTGTGTGCTTTGAGAACTTTGAACATGCCAGGAATTTGGATGGCAGAATGTTTTTGGCGACCTGCATGATTTCTTGTCCATAATATAGTCTTCCGAAACCAGTTGAACTACACTTCACCACATTTCTTGGCATCATCTGCAGCATCTAAAATACCTTTAACTAGTTATGGTGAAATAGTTGAAGTGAGGACAGGTGAGATCTTACGAGAGAGAATGTGAAGTCAATCCTAGCCTTCCACCTTTATTAGGCAAAATAGCTTCTTTCAGAACACAAACAAGTACCTCGCGGCTGCCAACCTAAAGCTTGAACCTGGGAGTCCTGAGAACAGACATTTCAAGCAAAAGCACTGCAAAGAATTTCTTCTGTCACCAGGTTCCGCTAGATAGGTGTATCGCTACCATGAAAACCCGCTCGCACCTAGTAGTTCAAGTAGAGTGCATCAGCATTCCCTGCGTTTCTTGGTTCAAGTCTCATTTACTTTTTATTTTTATTTTTTTATTCTATCTCACTTTACATTTTTAAGTTGGTTTTCTCATGCGCAGAAGATCCAAGTCAAAGTCCGTGAGAGCAAAGAATTTTCACACGATTCAGAAGATGAATAAAATCTCACAACTTTTTGCTATCGAGGAAGAGACTGATACAATGATACAAAGTGATGCTAATTGCATGTTATAGATTGCAACAATAACTATTACGTTAAGTTGCAAAATAACAGATATGTGATGTACAATCTCTCTCTGAACTCCGGGGAAAAAAATCAAAATTCGGCTAGATAAAAGGAAATATGATATATTCAGCATAAAAGAGATTCCATATAAACCGATAGAACCCTGAGATTGCCTCCTGCAAATGGAAACAAGAATATAATCAGGACATTTGAAAAAAACTCTCAATATTTGTATTTGGTGAAATCATATTGATGCAAATCAGGAGGAGACAGAGGAAGGAACCTTGTAACACACAAAGACTACTGGAAGACAGAAACATGGGAAACCAAGGAACCGTGAAAGCTTACTAGCTGTAGTTATTATTTCTTAGTCTAGCTGTAGTTATTATTTTAGTTAGCTGGCAGTTTCCTAGTTAGACTAGGATTAGAGTTCAATTACGTATTAGATTATAATTCATTATATAGAGGGTATTTAAGAGGGGAACATAACATAAGAAACGACAGTTTTTGTAATCAAGCAATTTGCTATTCTTAAATACAAATTCAGGAGTGATTCCTCTACAGAGAGATTCTGCATTAGTTCATTGTTTTCATTGTAAGCAACGAGAGGTTGCAGCAGAGAGCAATTACACCAAATTGGTATCAGAGCGGTTCATGACTGTAACCCGGAGTGGTAATTCCTATCCAATGTCAAACAGCTCAGCCCCTACTAATTCCCCATGCGAACATACAGACTTACAACAACAAATCATCCATATCACCACTATGTTAGAACAGCTTGCTAACCGAATGGATGCTGTGGATGAACGTAGAGCAAGGTCTCCCAATAGAAGGGGGCGTGGACAATTTCGTGAAGAGGCACCAGGGGAAAATCTGGACGCTGAATATAGAGATGTTGAACCCCAACACCACCGACTACAACATCACAGAGAAGAGGTTCCACAGCACCTGCACCATAACAGAGAAGAACTTCCACGACACCGTAACAGGCGAGGACTGGAGACTCAACCAATCGATGAACTCACCAAGCGAATGAAGGTGGATGTGCCTGACTTCTATGGCAAACTGGAATCACATGCTTTCGAAGATTGGCTAATTACCATTGAAGACTACTTTGATTGGTTTGATGTATCGGAAGACCGAAAAGTCCGGTATATCAGGATGAAATTAAAGGGACATGCTCGTGTCTGGTGGGGAAGCGTAGAAGAACAACTGCGACGAACTCAACGCCCACCAATCTCAAACTGGGAGGAGATGAAGGAACGATTGAAAGAGAAATATTTACCAATTGATTATGAACAAATGATGTTTGAAGAAATGCTGCAACTAAGGCAAGGGGCCTTAACAGTAGATCAATATACAGATAGGTTCCATGAATTGACGGTTCGTAGCAGGATTACAGAGACCGATCAACAGACACTAGCCCGATATCGCAATGGCCTACGTGGGGAACTATACAAAGAAATGCTAATCGCAAGACTCATCACGGTGGAAGAAGCATACCAACTGGCACTGCGTATTGAGAAACAATTAGGGACCACAACTGGAAAGAAAGTCATGCCAATGGAGGGAAAACCAGGACATTCGACAAACTTTTCCATCCAAAAACCACACTTACCATATGACAGATCAAGTGGCTCAATACTGGGAGAACAAAGAGGAAAAGCAAAGGTTACAAGTGATGGTCCACAGTGCTACAAATGCAAAGGATTCGGACACTATGCTGTGGTGTGCCCCACCAGAGATAAGAAGCTTGCCTTTATATGTGAAAAAGAGCTAACAGTAATGGGGGAGGCGGAAGGAGAGAAAATTGAAGACCTTGCAACTGAGAAGGAGGAACACCTGGACGCTTCTGATCTTCCAAGCTGTGTTATTCATCGAATATTAACAGGAAATAAAACTGAACTCAGAACAAATCAGGACTGGTTGCGCACCAACATCTTCCATACGCGACTAGAACATGGGGGCAGAGCACTCAATGTGATAATCGATAACGGCAGTGGTATGAATGTAATCTCTGAAACCGCAGTAGAACGACTACATTTGAAGACCGAGACACACCCATCTCCCTACCGAATAAGTTGGGTTAATGAACACAACTCAGTCTTAGTCAAACACCGTTGCCTAGTACAGTTCTCATTAGGAAGAGAGTATGTAGATGAAGCATGGTGCGATATCATTCCAATGACCGTCTGCCACATGTTATTGGGACGCCCATGGCTTTACGACAGAAGAGTCTCTTATAATGGTTACACCAATACCTACTCTTTCCAGTTTAAAGGCAAGAGGCTAGTCCTAGTCCCACTACCGATTGCAGAATTTGAAACAACACAAAAACAGGTACCAGTATTAAATATGAGGCAGTTCTCTCAAGCTGTCAATGGCGAACAAATGTTGTTGTTTGTAGTAAGGCGTGAAGTGAAACAAACTGATGGCCTAGTGCCCAAGGAGCTAGCATCCATACTGAAAAAATTCCAAGACATCATGCCAGATGAGATGCCCCACCAACTGCCACCAATGCGGGATGTACAACACGCAATTGATCTCATCCCAGGGTCATCTTTACCCAATTTACCAAATTACAGGATGAGCCCTGCGGAGAATGAGGAGCTCAACCGACAGGTCCAGCAGCTAATGGACAGAGGATTCATCCGAGAGAGCCTTAGTCCCTGCGCAGTTCCAGTACTGCTCACACCAAAAAAAGATGGAAGCTGGAGGATGTGTGTTGACAGTCGAGCAATTAATAAAATAACAGTCAAATACCGATTCCCAATCCCCCGGCTGGATGACATGTTGGACTTACTAAACGACGCCTCTATTTTTACCAAAATTGATCTACGTAGCGGATATCATCAAATTCGCATTCGTCCTGGAGACGAATGGAAGACAGCATTCAAAACAAAAGAGGGGCTATTTGAATGGCTAGTCATGCCCTTCGGATTAACCAATGCACCAAGCACCTTCATGCGTGTTATGACACAAATTCTCAAACCATTCCTGGGAAAATGTGTTGTGGTATACTTTGATGATATCTTAATTTTCAGCAACTGTTTGCAGGATCACTTAGCACATGTGGAGCAAGTCTTAACAACATTACAAGCAGAGCAACTCTATATTAATCATGCCAAATGTTCATTCCTGAAGAAGAAAGTCTATTTTCTAGGCTTTATCATTTCCAGCAAAGGTGTTGAAGTGGATCCCGCAAAAATACAAGCCATTCAGAATTGGCCAACACCTCAAAATGTCTCTGAGGTCCGTAGCTTTCATGGCCTAGCTACATTTTATCGACGTTTTATCCGTAATTTCAGCACTATCATGGCCCCAATAACCGAATGCCTAAAGGGTACCAATTTCAAATGGACAACAGCAGCAAACAAAGCCTTTGCTGACATCAAGGATAAGCTAGGGAATGCACCAGTACTAAGACTCCCTGATTTCTCCAAACTCTTTGAAGTCGCCTGTGATGCTTCACATATAGGAATCGGGGGGGTTCTAAGTCAAGAAGGACATCCAATCGCTTTTTACAGCGAAAAGCTTAATGATACTCGTCAGAGATATTCAACATACGACATGGAATTTTATGCCTTGATTCAGACAATTAAACATTGGCGTCCTTACCTGATCCATAGAGAATTTATCCTTTACACAGATCATGACTCTTTGAAACACCTTGGCTCTCAAAGCAAACTCAACCCAAGGCATTCTCGTTGGACAACATATCTGCAACAATTTGATTTCATCATCAAACACAAAGCAGGGACAGAAAACAAAGTGGCAGATGCACTAAGTCGACGACCCCACCTGCTACAAATGTTCTCAGCTCATACTACTGGCTTCGAAGAAATTAAGACTCAATACACTGATGACGATGATTTTGGCACAATATGGAGCAATTTACAAGCCAAAATCACGATCACTGGAGGAGACTATTCACTGAAGGATGATTACTTATTTTGTGGTACTAAGCTCTGCATCCCCAAAGGCTCACTACGTGACTTCATCATAACCGAACTCCATAGTGGTGGATTGGCCGGACATTTTGGCTATGACAAGACATTTGCCATAGTTGTTGATCGGTTCTACTGGCCTCGAATGCGTAAAGATGTGCACAAAGTGGTTGATAGGTGCAGGATTTGTCAACTAAACAAAGGAACCAAAAACCAAGCTGGACTCTACACACCCCTCCCAATCCCAGACCACCCATGGCAGCATATTAGCATGGATTTTGTTCTCGGATTGCCCAGGACTGTGCGACAAAATGATTCAGTTATGGTAGTAGTTGATAGATTCTCAAAAATGGCTCATTTCATCCCCTGCAACAAGACCTTTGATGCATCCAAAGTAGCAGTTTTATTCTTACAAGAGGTGATCAGACTACATGGTGTACCCCTCTCCATTGTGTCTGACAGAGATGTCAAATTTGTTAGCTATTTTTGGAAGACTTTATGGTCCAAAATGGGGACAAAGTTAAAGTTTTCCAGCGCATTCCACCCGCAGACAGATGGCCAGACTGAAGTCCTCAACAGAAGTTTGGGAAACCTGCTACGTTGCCTCATTGCAGATCATGCAACCGGCTGGGACCTTGTGCTCCCACAAGCAGAGTTTGCTATTAATAATTCTGTTAATAGATCTACAGGACACACACCATTTGAAGCAGTATATGGGAGACGACCCTACACCCCCATGGAACTCAAACCACTACCCTTGCCTCCAAGACCAAGTGAAGCTGGCTTGGATTTTTCAGAATACATAAGAGATGTTCATACAGAGGTCAAAAGACGTCTGTCACTTAATACTGAAGCATACGCCGCCTCTGCCAATGTTAGGCGCAAGGACAGACAATTTCACAGTGGTGACATGGTGCTGGTTCGTCTCAAACCAGAAAGATTTCCTTCAGGAAGTTTCTCTAAACTACACGCACGTCGTGCGGGTCCTTTTCGTATTATTAAGAAATTAGGCAACAATGCCTATGTCATAGACCTACCTTCTGAATTTGGCATTAGTCCAGTTTTCAACATTGAAGACATTACTGCCTTTAAAAGTGATGAAGATGTTTCAAGTCATACTTCCAGAACAGAGGAAATGCCAGCGTACCTTCCTAAAGTCTCTACAACCACCACACCACAAGAGGACATTGCCTCAATCATGGATCACCAGTTCGTTTCTACGCGTCGCGGGGGATATTACAAATTTTTGGTCCACTGGCGACATCGACCCCTATCCGACTCTGCATGGGTCAAAGGTACTGAGCTTCAGCGTCTGCACCCAGAATTGTTTACTGCCTATGTTCACCATAACTTGCCAGAGTCAAGTTCTTCAGAGGAGTTAGCAATTGATGCAAATCAGGAGGAGACAGAGGAAGGAACCTTGTAACACACAAAGACTACTGGAAGACAGAAACATGGGAAACCAAGGAACCGTGAAAGCTTACTAGCTGTAGTTATTATTTCTTAGTCTAGCTGTAGTTATTATTTTAGTTAGCTGGCAGTTTCCTAGTTAGACTAGGATTAGAGTTCAATTACGTATTAGATTATAATTCATTATATAGAGGGTATTTAAGAGGGGAACATAACATAAGAAACGACAGTTTTTGTAATCAAGCAATTTGCTATTCTTAAATACAAATTCAGGAGTGATTCCTCTACAGAGAGATTCTGCATTAGTTCATTGTTTTCATTGTAAGCAACGAGAGGTTGCAGCAGAGAGCAATTACACCACATATCCAACTGGTGGAGTGTGTTTCGCTGTTATAGCCTACTTGAGAATCAAGTCGAATTTCAAACCAGTTGCAAATTTTCTAGAAGCTGCACTGAATTCACTGTATAAGCATTATTGGGCTGGCTTATCATAATTAAAAACAAGTGGCAAACGGCTAAAATTGCAAAATTTCCTCAATCAAGCTCGACTTATTTTCTCAAAATGTCTGCCAATGCAGCAGTCTCTGGACATTGTATGCAGACATGATCAATTCACCATGTTCTGTAAGTAACAAGTAATTAAAGCAAGACAACAGAGGCAAACAGAACAGTGAATAGAAGTAAAAATTTTAATACCAGTGTCTGTGATGATGTTCCTGTTTGTTTTGTCCAACAGGAAGCGTGCTTCCCTTTGATACATTTCCCATTAAACGTGAAAGTTTAAAACTGGCATATTAGATTAAAAAACAGAGGAAGACTTTCTGTTATAAAAATGAATCATATGAAGTACCCTCAGAGCAACAAGAGAACTCCTTTACTTTTCTGGAAATATGATTCGTGTATCTAGAAGGATATTTTCAATGTACATATTTCAGTGCCCCTCGAATTGAGAAAATAGAAAACACACATATTTATATCAGTGAAATTGTAGTTCTAAGTTGAATTAAATTCATTGCCTAAAGGCAAAACCTCACCCCTCTTTGATTTTGAGTCAAAATAATTGTTTAACAATCTCCTATATATATGAAATTCTCCATCCAAATTGCGACTATAGCAGAAGTTTCAAGACCTTGTTATATACAACATGAAACTAGGCATTACCTTTGTGTAATTTGCTTGTTCCAACACCCACATCTGAGACAGGTACAAAAAGGATGCGTGTAAGAGGAAAAAACATGAGTAAACATTTTACACGATCCCAAAAAAACCAGCAACCAGCGGAAAGGATCTATTGTAAAGAACAAAGCACTTGAAATTAAATGAACTGTGATATCCATGCAACTCTTCAGGTCTGTATGATGGTATATTGACAATATTGATTCAAAATATATACAGGTAACATTCACAGTTATGATTGAAATTCATCACTTGTACAGAAAATGTTTGGATCAACAATCAGAATTCCTCATTGCTTATCAATTTAAACATTGTTCTTGATGTTTACGAAATCATATGTTTGTTGTTGTTTTAGTTTTAGTAAGGGGTTTCCATCCAGATCAACCTGGTCCAAGATAAGAATCAAGCCGATCTCCATCCCATATTGAGGAAAAAATCAATACGCCAGTTTTGCAAATAGTGAAACTTTAGCAAAACCAAGGACACTTATATGCTGATTTCTGTGTTTGATTCCCTGATCTATTGTGCACATGGAAACCCAGTAGGGATTATGGTCAGTGGCAACAGTCTGAAGGTCAGTAATATCATCAAAGACTACCATTAACCATGAGGAACTTGCTCATGCTCCAAGATCAGCAAGCTAATAGTGAAAACGTTTTGAAGGCAAGTTTGGCTTATTCCAATTCCACATCCATCTCACAGGCCCCTCTAATCACCACTTTAAGAGGATAAAAAGCTGGATGAGAAAGCCTTCCTAGATGGAACCAGTAACCTCTCAATGGAAAAGCACATGATGATGCCAAAGTCAATTTTTTTAAAAGAAACCATTAAAAATACCAAAATTTAACAATGAGATCCCATGGAAAGAGCAGAAGCACAAATCAATGTCCTCATAAAAATAAGCAAATTAATGAGAGCTGCAAGAAGGAATTGATATTTATCTTGCTGAATAAATAAATAAATAAACTAGCAGAATAAATCAAATGAACCATACCAGCTAAGAGCACATACTAAAAGTCACAGTGCTAATCAACATGGTTACTAATACCATGAAACACACCTGGAAAACCAAGCCCAGTGCAAGGATTGTATGTGCGGGTATCATTAGGCTACGACTGAAATCCTGTAAAAGATGCAAGTGGAGGGGTTAAGTTTGCCTTCATGGAAGAAAACTCAAGGAGCTAGGTGGACCTTCAACTAATACTATGAGTTCCGTATAAGCACAGGAGCAGCTTCAAGGGAAACTTATACCTGAGGCATGTAAATAGCTGCTAGTACAGCTCCAACATAATTCACCAGTAAAAGCCCAGATCCAAGAAATGCAATGTTTCTGACTCCAAGTTTAGTTGCGAAAGTTGATATGTTATATCTGCAGTAACAATATTCAATGAGATATGAGATCACATGTACATGTTTAAATTAAAACATACAGCTGTTTGGCCTCTAACAAAAATAGCAGGGTTGTTTTGGGTGTGAGAGAAAATGAAGGAAAAAAACCTTTGAGGGAGGAACATAAAATAAAATAAGGTTTAGGAGGAACTTTGAGATAACTATTAACTGGAATGTTGCTTATCAAAGTAATAAATGTTTTACCACACAGGAAGTAGGCATACCAAAAACACGAGGAAAATGCCCTATTAATTGCCTTGAGTGAGTAAATTTCTAGAACTTACTTGCGATCCCCCTCCACATCTGGGAGATCTTTTGTTATGGCAATCACCAGTGCAAACAATGTGACAAAGGTTGTAATGAATGCCACGGGTGAGCTGCAGGTACAAATAGAAGTGAGAACATGAAAAAACTCATCAAATATTAGAGAATGGGCACATGCGAATTACCAAATTTGATAGATTTTCTGAAGTGTTAAAGCAAATGGTTACGTTAACACACTCAGTCTAAATATAATTGCTCTTTTTTAACAGTGCAGCCAATACCTGACTTTCAGGAGAGGTTAAAAGTTGCAACTTCTACAGACTCAGATGCTTTAGTGCACCTCAAGCCAGGGAGAAGTTGCAGCTTAAGGGTTTATGACAGAAGAACTGCCTTGCTGACTTCAGGTATGCCAATTGATCAATTATTAATCCATTAACTAGTAATGGAGAAATTTGAAATGGTTTCACCCTTCAACATGTTTGCGTGAAGGGCTGGTCTAAGGGCTTGAACCCGCACCCTTGTGGTTGCAAGCCAAAGACCTTTACTACTGCACTGAGCAATGGCGCCCATGTCAGTTGATCAATGCATTAAAGAAATAACTCACACAAACATGTATTGAAAACACTAAAACCAACAGAATAACCTATTTTATTTATTCTGTCAACGATCTACCCAACTGTGTATTGACTGCATGTCCTCAGGAAGCCTGAATCATGTAACTCCAATTGTTTGAGTGTTGGAGTCTAACAAGACATTCCGATACCATCATTACTCCAATTGTTTGATTTTTTGAGTCTAACAAGACATACAGATACTATTGAAGAATTCATATTTGGTAGGAATGCATAATTTTTTAGCATTTTATCTCAACCAAAATATGAAGCAATATATGATTAAGGTAAACTACCTCCATTCAAAAGGAAGTCCGAGGGCGGCTCTGGTTGCATGATACACGCCAAAATTGAGAAGAAAACCTCGTACCTGTGATATTGTATTCTATCAAGGTTTCATCCAACTGCTACAATTTTTAAGAGGCACTCATGTCATTATGTTTATCTAATTTACAAATAAATAATATGCATCGAAAGGTTAATAATTGTACAGTATTTAAGAGGGTGGTGTTGGAGTAGCATCTGTACACATCCTTTCTATCTTAAAAACGTTTCTGACACCATGCTAATGTCAACTATAAGTTAACCAATACAATGATCATTTGCTACCCTGACTTATTTAACGAGTTACTTCTTTTTTATCAACTGGAGGAATTGTTTAATTTTCTCAGGGCTTAACCCACATTCATCTTCATATAAGAGCATAGAGCAAAAATCACCATCTTTTCCTTTGTTATCAATTTTGTGGCATAAGTTATGATCAGATTTAGATGGTTTTTTGTTTTTCCAAACGTCATTCAATCTTCTGTTCTCACCAAATTCAAAATACCCATGGAGAAGCTGACAAACACAGCACAAGTTTAATTGTTGAAAAAGAAGAGGAAAAATAGGAAGTCATACCGTGGCAATTATAAGAAATGCTATGACTGGAAATCTCTTGAATCGAAGTGGAGGAACTGAATAGATGGTGCCTAAGAAAAGGCCAAGACAGTAAAGAGAAGTGATGAATGGACCAAAGTTTAGTCCTACAATCAGGACCCCAGCTACTGCAAAAAATATCACCAACAACCATGCAGAATTAACTGAAAGATCTCCTGCAGCTATAGGTAAATAAGGTTTATTAACCCTGCAAAATAAAGAGAGACGCATCAATTAAAAAAAATCACATTCATACATTTCTAGAAGTTGTTAGAGATTTCATACAAAGAATTTTGGATCCAAGAACGGAGAATTTTATAAGAAAATTGTTTAAAATTGAAGGAAAAATCCTTGCATATACCATATAAGACTGTTGAAATGACCTAGAAAAAAAAACATGGACAAATTTTTTAGTCAAGTCCATCTAGCACTATTCTCTTTGTTTTCTCGGGCAATGAAATGCCTTTCAAGATATTCACTAATCATTAAATTACATGGCTGAAACTAATATTTCTTTGCTTGGCAAAGTCTAACAGGGCCCTACTTGTTCTAGGTCTCATGCTACAAAAATGTGTATTGAAATCCATTCTAGAGCTGGTGATCAACATTAAGGTTTCAGATTATTTCCACAACCAAGATATAATAGCTCTAAAAGAAATAAGTAGTCAAAAGTGATGCATACTTGTCTATTCCAATATCATAGATTTGATTGATGCCGACTATATAACCATTCCCACATATTAGAGCAAAAAGACCAGAGAATGCCTTTAACACCAGAGACCACTTAATCAGATTTGTGTTCTCGATCAATGCTCTTGCCACCAAAGCGCTATCAACAAATAAAATGATGACAATGGATCAGTTACGGTACTGACATGACTGTGGGCAAGTATAAATTTATTAAGGTGGAAAAGCATACACACAAAATAAACTTACGTCGAACCTAGAGCTGTGCCGCGTATGGTGTGGGGCCTTAAAAATCTCCAACATGCATCTTTGAAATCTGAGATTTTGTTTAATATTGGATCAGAGCCAGCTGCTCCAGCTTGACTGCAGGCCTGGTAGAAGCCGGTTTCACATTAATGCTTTATAGGTAGAATCATGTGTCTCTTGGATGAAGTTAGCAAACTTGTATACGACCATGTTGATATAACCAAATTAACTCCCGGGACATGTGATGAGAAAGTAATAAACTCCAGCCAGTGACTTGAAGAAAGTAACCAACGACACCCATGGAAAACAATAAGACCACTATCCTCCATAAAGCAATTTGATAAGCAAACTGATGTCTTGGCTCAAACTTTACTCAGCCTAAACCCTTTCATTTCTTCTAAAAGTTTCGGATTCATTTCGGCCTTTTCAATTAAACTGAATGAGTTCAATTTGCACATTCATTTGTATATATGTGTACACTAGCCATTCCAAGACTAACTGGCGGTTAAGTAAGCCTTTCCAATATAGTTCTCCAGATCAAAATTTCAACTACAACTACAATATATGGAAACCAATCCACCGCAGCCATAACCACATAACTAACAGTTGCTTAGCTTATGAAGCAAATTTAAAAGGACTAAAAACCCAGTGGCTAATAAAAAGAATTTCGTATAGTTTTTATTTCTGTCTATCTTTTTCATCGAAGAAATTTAGACATCCACTATTTCAGGGTGCCATAACTCCAGCTGCCTGGTTGTTCTGTGAACAAAAAAGGTCGGAACAAGTAACCGTGTCACTTGTGTTGGTAAAATATGAGAGGACTCGACTCGACACAAGACACATAACTATAACTAATAACAGCAAGCAAGTAAAATCAGTAAAGATACTGACTTTTTTTCCAATTTATTCAAACCGCAAATCCTATTAACATCAATCATAAAAACATTCTCATTCTTTGCTTAAGTGAAAACTATGGAGAAATAAATCATACCCTGATGGAATTCCGCCTGTAATGTCTGTTCGGTGCTAGTTTTGAGCTTCTTTTGAGACTGTGAATTTCAGTGCTTGAAGGAAAAGGTTTTAAGCTTTTGAAGAATAAATCAAATGATTTGCTTGTGGGCTTAATGGGTATCTTTGGTTGATGAGAAGAGGTGTTGCGGTGAGTGTTTAAAGCAGAAATTCCAAGAGAAGATGGAGGAGAAAATGACAGCTCCATTGAGGAGCAGAGAGGGAGAGTGGTGGGTGGTAAATAACAGACAATAGCAGTAGGGAGTGATTGATTTTCGATTTTTTTGTTTTTATATCTCGAGAGTGTTGCCCCTTTTGCCCCTATATTTCTCTTCTTTGCAAACACGTACACAATCTTATCATCATATAATGCAGGTTTTTTTTTTTTTTTTTATGAATTAATTAACTATTTAACCAAAAAAAAAAAGGTGTTTTTATTCTACACCATCTTAAGAAGCACTATTAATATTTTAGTAGTGATATTTTAAAAAATTTAATTTTATCTTTTAATATTTATATTATTAAATATTGGTTTTCATAAACTTTTTTTATTTTTATAAGATTATTTTAATTTTATGATTTTGATCATGAGTTTGACAAGATAGACTGATTGGCTCATATGTTTTTTTTTATTTGTCATTCAATGTTTTATTGATTGGGAATCATGATTTATTTTATTTTTCTTTCTATGAGATTATCTCGGTCTCATGAATCAATTCATGGGTTAGCCCAAGTAATTTTCTCAGTTCTTTTTTTAAATTAATTATTCTAAAATTTTATCATTCAATATTAGATTAATTAAGAACCATATTTCATAATTTGTTTCAGTTTATTTTATATGAAATTATTTTAATCACATGATTCAGGTCATGTGTTTGGTGGTTAACCCGAGTTGACTTTGGTAGTTTTTTGTCCTTTTTATTTGATTTTTTTCTCAATTTTATCGTTCATTATTGAGTTGATTAAAAATTGAGTTTCATAATTTATTTTGATTTGTTTTTTATGGGGTTATCTTGATCTTATATCTTATGTTGTGAGTTTAATAACTTAATCCGAGTTGACTCATGTAATTTTCTTCCTTTATTTTTTTTATTCTTTAATATTGGGTTGATTGAAAATTGTGTTTTACACTTTGTTTTAATTTATTTTATGTAGGGGTTATCATGGTCTCAAAATTAGGATTGCAGATTTGACAAGTTAATATAAATTGATCCAATATGCTATTGTCTCAGTTTTTTAAAAAACTTATCTTAAATTTTTTTAGTCAAACTATGTTTTTATAAATTGTTTAGGTTATTTTTAAACCTATCAAGTTGATCAGGTCATATTAAATCAACCCCTTCTTAATTCTTCTTGTTAGAAAAAAAAATATTAGTAATGCTTGGATAATATTTCTTATATTTACAAAAATTTAATATGACCCGCAACATAATATGATTAAATGATCTAAAAGAGCCCATGCCTAAACTAATAAGAAATATAGAGCTTATAAGGTTATAACCTATTTTTCATCAAAAAAAAATTTTAAAATAATTTGATTCAAATAATTTTTTTTTGAGTATTTTTAAATTATTTTGATATATTGATGTAAAAATAAATTTTAAAAAATAATAAAAATATTATTTTAGTAAATTTTCAAGTGAAAAATTAATGTCTTATCTAATATTTAAAGTAAAGATTATAGCATATATTTTAACCCAAAAATCTAATTTACCTTGTTTTTAATATAATGGATAATATTTTTTTTAGAAAATCATTATTATTATTTATTTAAATACTATTTTATTTTGAACAAAATCCACATTTTTTAGGTTAATTGGCATATTATCTTGGTAATTGACTAGCTTTCAAACACCTATAATTGCTTCAAACTTAGGTTTGGTTTTTAAAAACAAATTAATGTTAAAAATTTTAGTTCTTTGATTCATTTTTCTTTTCAATATCAAGTCATTACTCATTTATGTTTGTAATGACTTATAAACAAATGTCTCATAAATTATTCCAACGTACATCTACAATTTTGGTAACAACAACATAGATAGACAAATGTCTCATAAATTATTCCATGTACATCTTCATTTAGGTTTGAAATAAACTATTTAATATGGTTTGGGAATTAACATTGGGAAATAAAACTAACAATGCATCACCTATATAGTTCATATACTGGAACATTAAAAACCTGTAACTCAATACAAAGCAAGTTGGATAAATTAGAAACGAGCATGGAAACCATTAGGTATTGAATTGGTCTTCTAACAAACAATGTTTTTTGTTCTTCCTCAAATACCCAAAACAAATGTATATATTTTGGATTATCGATAAACTTATTCCGAACCTTCATTAGAGATATGTTAGGTTCATTATTTTAAGTTCTACAATAATATCAACTTTAGCACTAAGAACATTATCCATCTTACTTGCAATCATCCTCTTATTCTTATTTGATGACTCCATGCCTATCTTTAATGCTTCAACTAAACCTAGGGTTTTATTATGTAAGACCAAGCTCAGACCCTAAATCACTAAGATATCATGTCTTAAGTCAATCCGTCGGATCATGCTTAGCTTCATAATTATACTTACAACAATGCAAATTTATCCTTGATAGATTTTCATTTTAAAAAGGATTACTTCTTAATTTATAAAAATAAAATCAACAACAATATATTAAATTCAAATAAAATAGAACTTTAAAACAAGATTAATTATCCAAATACTGTAAAAAACTAGAATTTTTTATAACGTGTATTACTATTTATATGAATAATAAAACACCTTAATATACTTTTTTAATCATTTTATAACAATTATGTTTCGTAGCGTAGTTAGTTAACATGCAAGTTAGAGCGACAAGATCACATGTTTCGGTGACACTAGCAACATTATTTTCAAATAGATTACCTATCATTTATGTATTTTTTTTAAAAAAATAAAGGATAGATAACATGATAGGAAAAAAAAAAAAAAGATCATTTGGCTTGCTAATGGACCGCTCGTTAGGCTTGATTTTTTTTTTTTCTAGCATTCTGATTTTTTTTTTATCAGATTCACTTATTCTCCAGTTTTGAAATGATTTTTAAGTACTAGTATAAGTTTTTATTTGAATTTTAATACATTTTTTCTATTATTATGTATATAATATGAAAATAATAATATTAATCATAAATTGTTCATAAAAATTAGATTCATATAAATTTTTTATTCTTATAATTTTTAAATAGATTTTGAACATGATTTTATTACATTTATGATTTTTTTTAACTTTCAACCACTCATATAATATGAGCATACTATTTTAATATATTTTTTGTTAACTTACTTTAACAGCCATAAAATGTTTTTGTTTCAAGAAAAACAATAATTCTAGTTAAAAACAAATTATATTCACTAAAATAAACAACAGATACAATAATAAAAAAAATTATTTTAATAGAATAAAAAATGATAATATAACAGTGCCAAAACACTTTCTTGAGACCAATTTTTTTTTTTTTTTTTTAATTTTATTTAAAGAAATCTTGGTCCCCGCATAATGTAATGCAAACACACAAACTAGGCTCAACTATATAAAGTTATACAGTAAAAGTTTTAAAAAATAAAAATAGAACACCATAATACGAGAAAATTTATTATCACCATGGGGTGTTTTACAATGACATTTAGTAAGGTTAATATGATTAAAAATTACTAAAAATGAAGTATACTTTTTTTTTTCTATCATAACTGAATTTTTAATAAATTACGATTTAAAAATGAATGTTATATATATTTTTTTAATAATTGACTACTTTTAAGTTTTATCCTTAAAAAAACTAACGAGACGTTTAGAAGGGCACACGTTACTAGGTACTGTTTGGTATTGTGGTTGAACCTGTTTTTTTGAAAAATTTTAATTTTTTTTTTGCTCAAACTAAGTACGGTTTGTACTTTTTGGATCGTTTTGATGTGATGATATAAAAAGTGATTTTTAAAAAATAAAAAACATTATTGGCATGCTTTTCGACACGAAAAACTATTTGAAAAGCAACTGCTATCACACTTCTAAACACCCTCTGAATCTTAAATAACTAAATAAGAGAAGAGTAGCCCAACAAGCCAAAGCCCAAGCTACCTTAACCCACTCCCGTTTTCACGTCTGACTAAAACCCTGAAACCCTAATATCATTTTGCAGCCGCTATATATTGCTAAAAGCTTGGGACTTTCTAACACTGCTGCAATCCCTAGCAACGAGAACTCAGTGCCGCCTGCCTCTCTAGCTCTCTACCTTTCCGATTTCCAGGTCTGCAATTCACATTCTATCTCCGTCGCGATGTCTCTCTCAAAATACAATAAACTGTCTTTCCTCTCTGAACGTATTTGTTTGTGGTGTGTGTAGGCAAGCAGTAAAGATGGCAGCAGTAGCTGTGGTGGCTCCACCAAACCCGGAAGTTAATGAGCCACACCACGATGTCAAGCTCTTCAATCGTTGGACTTTCGAGGATATTACCGTAGGTTTTTTTTTCCTATCTCTCAGTGGTTCTGCATTAATCGATCTGTATTATTGAATCGTGTTTGGCTAATTATGTAATTATAAGTGATCTGCCTTTTCTAGGATGTGTATTTTTTGTTGTGTTTCTTTTACTTTGTCGGGAATTTGATACGATAAGTATTTCATTTCTAAGAGATTTGTTATTGTTTGCTTTTGCCGTTTTTGGTGTTGAATAATTTATAGAAGCATTAGTTAGGGTTTTAGTTTACATGATTTGCTTTTAAATGGGTCTGCAATTGATTTGTTTCGTGTTTTGGTGCATGGATAGATTTAATAGATTTATTGGATGACCGGTGGTTTTGATTCTTGTATTATTCATGTGGGATTTTCTCTTATACATAGACGTGGTTTTTGATATTTTAGATAAGCAGATGAGGTCGAGAACTGTACTAGAAAACTTCGTGGTTGGAAAATCGTGTATTATTTGTGTTTTAACAATGTGTCAACTGGGAAGTAGTAATAGGTGGTTTGACTTCTTATGAGTGATTATGGTTACTGTTTGTTATTTGTTTTTGTAGGTAATTGGATTTGAATTTTACTGAATTGCATAGTGTTGAAAGCTTAGCAGGTTATTTCATGGATTTGGTTCTGGTCATTTTTTACTAGTAGCTGTGTTTCGTTTTTAGTTTGAGTTGATCTAATTCGTACATGATACCTGGGACACTAATGGGTGGTTTAGGGATTTCTGAAACTGATTAATCACACATCTTAACAATTGCCTGAAAAATTGCTGAGCTGTCTAATGTTATTGAACCTGGGAATTAATTTGTTTGTTGTGGATCAGGTAAATGACATTTCTCTTGCTGATTATATTGGAGTCCAAGCTAAGCATGCTACATATGTCCCGCACACAGCCGGGAGATACTCTGTCAAGCGTTTCAGGAAGGCCCAATGCCCAATTGTTGAAAGGCTTACAAACTCACTGCAGATGCACGGCAGAAACAACGGAAAGAAACTGAAGGCTGTGACCATTATCAAACATGCTATGGAGATCATTCACCTTTTGACTGACCAGAACCCAGTCCAAGTTATTGTTGATGCTGTTGTCAACAGGTTTGTCATTAATTACATCCTTTTTTTTCTTCTCATAGATTGCTCACTGCTGGGATTATCAGCAGATTATTTGAATATGGTCTGTTCTGTTTTTTTTTCATGATCTTTTACTGTTACTGTTGGCTACCTGTTTGACAATTTTTTTTATCTGTAACAGCGGGCCTCGTGAAGATGCTACTCGTATTGGCTCAGCTGGTGTTGTCAGGCGTCAGGCTGTTGATATTTCACCTCTTAGACGTGTAAACCAAGCCTTGTATCTCCTCACCACTGGTGCTCGTGAGGCTGCTTTTAGGAACATCAAGACCATAGCTGAATGCTTGGCAGATGAACTTATCAATGCAGCCAAGGGTTCCTCAAACAGGTTTTTTTCTTTCCTCCTTGGCTGTTCCTTTCATAATTGTTTTTCTGTGCTATTGGTGATTGTTTTCATTTTCTTCAGCTATGCCATCAAGAAGAAGGATGAGATTGAAAGAGTTGCCAAGGCCAACCGTTGAAGAATCTATTTAGAATGGGGGGTGGAGTTTTGTTATTCCGTAGACAATTTTTTTTTTTAACTGTTGAGGGTCTTCATTATTTGGACATGATAATTATGTTTTGTTTGCTGTCCGTGGCAGAGAGTTTCTTGTCTTTTTTTGGAGTTCCATTATAATGTTAAGAATGTAGCAACTTTAATTCTTGCTGTGTTTTTGGTTTTTCTTGATGGTTGCTTGTTTAGCCGAGCATCTCGTATTTTATCTTGTTTTTAGTTATAGTTTGGCTTAGAGTAGGAGTCTGGTTAGCTTACAATATTGATATCTGTCGTTCCCTCTGGGAGGTCATTGTAGGAATTTTGTTTTCCTCTTAGGAGGCCTCTACCCGATTATACCTAGAATTGTTAAACCAGCTAGAATCCCAAAAAACATTATACCCTGAATAATCTCATGAAATAGGAATATTATGAGCAATGTTGTAAAAATACGAAACGGAAAGGTGATTTTAACACGAAACGGAAAGCCTTTTACAAACTCAGATTTTAATACGAAATGGAAAGTTTTTTATAAATTCAGATCGTAAAAATCGTAAAGAATTTTAAAATACATTAAAAAAATTCATGTTTCAAAATAATAATAAAATATTAATTAAAATTTTAAAAATAAATAAATAAAAAGAACAAGTGAATTGCAAAGCCAAAAGATGTCGTCGAAAGGGATTGGATCATTGGAGAACATTTTGTTATTTTTTTAGGTTTTAAATGATAACAAGCAGCACTATTTTGTGGCCCTGCCATCCTGTCACAGTAGTTGATAACAAGCAGCACTATTTTGTGGCCTACACTTTTGCCATTTGTCCAGGAGAGTTTTGCCTCTCCCTAGGTGAAAAGAGAGCTTTAAAAATAAAAAGAGGAGAAGAAACACTTGGAGGATGCCCATTGCAGGAAGCAGACAACAAAAGGAACACAGGGCCCCATGTTTTTGAAGAGAAAAGGTGCCCACCCCAAGACCAGACCACGGGCGTCCCTTCTTTCTTTTAAAATTGTAAAATTGATCCTGAAATCGTGATTTTGTGAGATTTCTTTTGATTTTTACGATTTTGATTTCAATCCGATTTTATTTATTTTTGATTTTTTCAAGTGATTCAACCCGTAATGCATGTTTTGACTCGTAAAATCATACGATTTTACGAGTTAAAACGCGATTTTAACAACCATGATTATGAGCATCTCAACATACGAAAATCTGTATAAGATACCATTAAATTAAAAAATTGATAAGCTTTTTTTAATTTGAAACATCAGTATTCTGTATTCCTTCCTTTTTACCCTGCGCAAACATATTGTTTTTACATTAACATTGAGATTCCTCCAATTTTGCAAAATAAATGTTCACTTTCTGTAATTTTAAAAATATTAACATTGCGATTCCACTAATTTTGCTAAATAAATGAATAATTTCTGTAATTTTAAAAACTAACGAATTAGTTGATTGAATTGTGCTCAATTTAATAATATTTTTTTAAATTTATTTCTCTGGTCAATCCTTCTATATTATTTACTTTTTCTTCCGTTGCCATTTTTTTTTAAATTACAAACCAACATAAAATTGATTTTAGGAGTAATTAACTAGTTTTTAAAACTAAGAAGAAACTATTCTTTTTCTATTTTTTTGCAAATTAAAAGAACTAATTTATAATATGAATGTCATGCCCCTTTCAATTAAAAGAACTAATTTATAATATGAATGTCATGCCCCTTTCACTTTTTCGACCGAAGCGTAACATTACATTACCACTTTAATAATAATAATAATAATAATAATTAACTCATTAAAGCAATATTAATCTTAAAGATGAAGAAATATGTTCCAACAACCACTACGTAGAATAGAATCATGAATAACACTGTAATCGAAGACAGCCATTCATATCACCTTCTTTCGTCCTCGACAACAACCCCAACTGGAAGAACAAAATAGCCATGTGTAGCAGGCGCAATGAACGAGCTGTACAGCAGAATATTGTCAGTTGCAGATCAAAGGATCACCATCGTTTCGTTTCTCAACCAACGGGTCCATGAAGGTCAACCCATTCGCAAAATTCGGTTATGTGAACTCACGCAGGGCTCCGGCGGTCTCACAATCGATATGCTCATGCTCGAGTTGTATTTATATATATGTGTGTGCACTGAAATGGGTTTTTTAGAACAAACAATTTGATTGCTTATTGAGTGTATGCTGTTATTAAAATGACATTTTGATATAATTTTCTGTTTTGTAGTTGTGATATTGAGAAGAGGAAAATAATATTTTCTGTTAACTGGTTGGTTCCAGCTAGTTTAAAGTTTTAGAACAAGTATGAAGGAATGAAACCTGCTATTTCATGTTGTTGTCTTGAAAGTTTTTCATTTGGCCCAAATGTCTAATAATTGTTTCTTGAAAAACAAGTTATCGAACTTTCGTTGTTTCTGACAGGTATTTGATGGACTTTTGGTTCCGTAAGGATATATATATTCTCATAAATAATAGTTTTTTTGAAATGATAAACAACAAATTAAATAAAATAAATTAGATAAGGACAATGATGGTTAATTAACTTTTAAGAAAAAAAAAGGAAGCAACCTATAATCTTTCTGTGTTGACTCAACGGGTAACTTTGGAAAGGTAACTTGCATTATTGAGTGTTTTCTTAACTTGGCTGAACTAGAATCAATGGCACTTGTCTTATAAATGGTGTTTATGTTGCCTGCTAACATTGAAATTGCATCACAAGTCTTGTAATCTCATTTTTGAATCAGTTAGGCTCGTCTTATGTTGATTTTGAGTATCTGTAAGTAATATCAACGTCCAATCAACTTAAATTATGTTCATCCCATTGGCGGGGCGAGGTCGAGGAACTATTACTTTCCTATAAGTTTTGGTAGCAGTGGTGGTGGTAATGGTGGTAAATAATTTTTGACGGTATAAAAAAACTATATCAACTTAAAAATTTAAGTTATTAAATAATGTATCAAGATATATTTATATTATTTAATTTCTAACAAACTTTCTCAAGTAAAAATCATTTGAATTTGAAATTTATACAAGCCTACACTACCTTGTGTTTAATTTTTTATCAAATAAATGAAGATAACGAGATTTGAATTCATGATCGCGTGGTTATCAAGACTCTGATATCATGTTAAAAAATTATCTCAATTTAAAAAATTAAACTATTACTTGAGATCTCAAGATATAATTTATATTATTGTTTAACCGGAAGAGATGAAGTCCAAAATGTAACAGGATGAGCTTGCTGTGAACGCTCATTTTTGGTCTGATGCTGTCCTGTTAGACTGGTTTAGCATGCTTGATTTATAGCACCAAAATTCTTAACATGGAATGAGTATCTTCTTGCAACTGAGTTGCAGCTTAGGGTCTATGAATCGGGGGACAGTCAGTGTCAATGGACAACTAAATAATTTCACATTATTTCCTGCTTCCTTCTTTCCTGTTGCTGTGCCATCCATGTCAATGGACACCTAAATGCACAGCTATGCTAACATTCTAACTTCTTTTGCCATGAAGAATAAGTTCTTTGTACCCAGCTTGATGGATCAACTTTTAGCTGATTCCTTCTTTCATTTCTCAATAGATTAATTCTATTATTTCAGAAATGTCATTTCCTGATAAGTGTGTCTGATTAAATTTCCCCAGATTTTAACGTGGATGACTGACAATGGGTACTTTGAACTTGCATTACACGAACAAGCACAGAAGCACTTCAACAATACTCCATAGCAATTGATCAAAGTACTTCGTGCACTTCTTAACTGCTATGTCAAAGCAAAATCTGTGGAAAACGCAGTCTGTCGTGCAGGAGATGAAGACCCTGGGTTATGCTAACACATCCTTGGTTTACAATATCATTCTTAAATTTTATTTTCAGACTGGAAACCTTGAGAAAATTGACAGTCTAATGCAAGAAATGGAGCAAAATGGCATTGCCGGTGACAAATTTGCACATTCCATACAACTGAGTGCATGCACGTCTGTTTCTGACGTTGAGGGCATTGAGAAGACTCTGACAAGGATGGATTCTGATCCCAACATTTTTTTTTACTGGACCACTTACACTGATGCTGCGAAAGGTTATACAAAGTTGGACATGTTGACAAAGGTTCTGGAAATGCTGAAGAAATCTGACAGCTAATTACAGGTAAAAGAAGGGGACCATATGATTCTCTTATCACCTACATGCTGCAACAGGGAAGAAGACAAATGAAGTCTTAAGAATTTGGGAACTTTACAAGAAGAACGAGAAGGTTCCGGAATCATCTTTGTTATGGAAACGTTATTCCAAACTTCCTTATTGATGCTTATTCAAGAAGGTCTCGTGGAGAAGGATAGGGCAATAATCAATAGGAGGGGATCCTAACGCAAAAACTTGGTACCATTTTGAAACAGGTTATCTTCGGAATGGTCGAACTCTGAAAGCTGAGGAAGCATTGAAGAAAGAAGAAGTGGTTTCTGGACGAAGGTGGAAGCCGAGGAATGGAAGTTTAGCTACCTGTCTGGAGTACTTGAAAGAGGAGGAAGATTTGGAAGGATTTCATGGAGCTATTAAGGCATGATGATATTATTTCATGGAGCTATTAAAAAAATTTAAATTTAAATTAATATTTTTAATTTTAATATGTAAATATTAAAAATAAAAAAATTATATTAAAATATTTTAAATTAAAAAACTTTAAAAAACAAACTATAAAAAAATCAAGCTGCCACGTAACACATTTTGAGGAATTATTTTATAACTTCGCCTCGCAGTCTTTCCCTTAAAGCAAACGCAAGAGTTTGATTAAAGAAATTTTAAACAATAAGACCTGAGTTGCAATATGTCTAAATCACAAGGGTCAAAATATAATTTATCCAAAAGAACTCGATCCATGCTATTTTACCGATCCAAGTAATTAGATCTAAACCCGAAAATTTGATTTCCAAGTCAAGAAAATGAGACCTAACATAGTCACCGAGGTAAGCACTCCTCCATCTGTCTTCTCTTTTTCGACTCTAAATCCTTAATTTTCTTTTTTGAGTTTAGGGTTTTCTTGTTGCAATTGAGATTATGAAAATTTGGGGATTTCGCTTAGCTTTTTGTTGATGATAATGTGGTAATTGAGTATAGTTAACTGTTTAATTAGTGCTGTTGGGCTTGATTGAGAATTCTCTACTTTTTCCCCTTTGATTTGTGAGGAATTTATGCAAATGAAGTTCATTTTGTTTTCTTCTTTTGTAAAAAATGAACTTGTAGATTTGATAGCTTAAATGACTGATGCTCCGATATAATTTGTAAATAAATGAGGGGAGAACATGTTGATGTTGTGATGCAATCTATTTACTTCTTTCAAATGATTTCCTTTGTCGAAGTAAGCAGAATGTGCAGTTCGATACATAACTAGTCAGGAAAGCATTCCGGATCATGTTTATTATGGGTTTTATTTATTTAGTAACAAGGTTGGTGTTGTAAGTTTTCAGGCGGGACTGCAAACGAGAGTGGGACAATGGTGGGAAAGCATTCCATTCCTTACTTCTGCGGTTGTGGTTGTTTGTAGCGTTATATACTTGGTCTGCCTCCTGAGTGGATATGACTCGTTTTACGAAATATGTTTCTTGCCAACTGCTGTTGTATCCCATTTTCAGGGTATGTTTATTAGGTGATGCATTTAATTCTTGATAATGAATTAATGAATTATGATCAACAGTGGAAGATATTTTTGAAACCATGTTTAAGGTCATGATACCATGGGAAAATTAACTTTTTACCTGGCCTTGGTCTAAGGAGGAACCCTTTTAGCCCTGAAATCTGCACTGGTGCATTAGGCACCTATACCGTGATGCCTAACTAAACAACCATTTCATTCAATCTGCCTATAGTTTCAGGTTCCTTGTAGGCTTAGGAAGAAAGGATCAAAATTTTGATTTTTTTCATTTGATTCCTAGATGTATGTTGTCACTTCATCCTTATCTTAAAAAAAAAGGGATTTATCCCATACTTGTGGTCATTAACTTTGCATTCTTTTTTTTTTCTTGTGCAGTTTACAGGATTTATACCTCAATTTTTTTTCATGGTTCACTCCTTCATGTTCTGTTCAACATGCTGGCTCTTGTACCTCTGGGTTCTGAACTGGAGAGAATCATGGGATCTATCCGCTTGGCGTACCTGATAATTTTGTTGGCCACTACCAATGCAATATTTCATCTTTTTATTGCATTGTTGGTGGCTCACAATCCGTTTCACCCATACCAGTATCTTTTGGATGAGTGTGCAATAGGCTTCTCTGGAATTTTATTTTCTATGATCGTTATAGAGACGAGCTTGAGTGGAGTGCAGTCTAGGAGGTTGGTTCTTATTTACCTATTCTTGCTGTGAATTTTAATTTCACCGTGATTATAATACTCATCACTTGTTATTATTTTGCAACATCACATTAGCACATAATTAGATGTGTTAGTGCTCCTGTGTGAATGCATGGGAATGAGGATATCCTTGTTTTAGTATTTAGTTATCACTGAGTAAGTATTATTGTTGATTATTCTCGAAGAATTGTAGTTTATTTTTACGTGTGTGGTCAGTATTTTGACTGACAAGAGGAGTTTTTTGTGTTTTGATGACAGTGTAATCTAGTAAACATTGTAATTGATTTATGTATTTGCTTGGTGCATTCTAGTGATATGCAACTTCATTATTTTGTTTTGCAGTGTGTTTGGTCTCTTCAACGTTCCTGCTAAGTGGTAAATATTGTAACTGCTTCAGTATTGTGTTATTTCTTATATTTGAGTTTCTTTTCTCTTCAATTTTTTATGTTTAGTTAATGATGTGGCATAATTAAACACATGCTACAGGTATGCATTTATCTTACTGGTAGCATTCCAGCTTCTTATGACGAATGTGTCTTTACTTGGACACCTATGCGGCATTTTGTCTGGATTTGCATGTATGTAATCCTTGTCTCAATTTGAAGGTTATACATATTTCTTCATACTTTATGTTATACTCCACATAAACAGACAATGTGATTGGATTTCTATCCTTTTACTCGTCAGATACCTATGGGTTATTCAACTTTCTTATGCCAGGAGCATCCTCCTTTTCTGCTATTGAGGCCTCCTCTTGGCTTGTAAGTACACTACTGGACTGGCTTCTGATGATAGACAGATTTATTTCCCAGTTCTTTAATCAGACTGCTATGGTGTATTTGGCTTTTAAATTACAGAGAATCTGACAATTCTCACTCTGGCACACTTCTATCCCAACTTCTTGAGGGTTCTGGCCTTGTGAACTTGTTCTTTCTGAATTCCTTCTTTGATTGTACCTCCACTTCTTTTACAATTTCTAGTTACAAATAAGTGGGTAACTATATGTTGGTGATGTGTTTTCATCGGTCATATTTTATCCTTCACCTGTGTATTTACATATGATTTACGCATTGTTCTAAGAGTTATCTATTCATTTATGACCTTCAGTCCTCCTGCGTGAGGAGACCTAAATTTATTTTGTGCACTGGCGGGAGTCCCACAAGCTACATCCCGACATATTCAGGCCAAAACACTACCTCCAGGTAAATTCTGCTTGCTCCATGGTCCAAGGAAATTTTAATCCGAGAGGATATGTAACTTGATAAATTTTATTGAACAGTGGACTCTTATCTGGAAATATTTGGAGAAATTTATCTTCATGGATGCCACAGAGGGAAGCATCTGCTCAGGTATCGAGTTATATTCTTTTGAAAGTTTTTATCTTAATGTTCAAGGTAAAGATGCAAGTGCTGATTTTTGAAATGGTTATGATTCTTGTTAAATATCAACGGGTGTCTCTGTATACAATGGACAGAAGAAACATATGATACATCCTAATCCTTTTTCTTTGATCCTGGAATTCCTGGGACTTGTAGATAGTTTTTATATTGTAACAACTTGATTAAATTTCTTGTTCACACAGGCTGGGCAAGACTTCAGGTTCCCTGGAAGTGGAAGGGCTCTTGGTTCTGGCCAAAGTGAAACAGTGCCTGCTGTGAATTCAGATTCTAACCTGCAGGCTAGACTCTTGGATAACAGCAACCCAAACCGTTCATCACATTTGGGGGTAACTGCTACAAGAGAGCCACCATTAGATGGAAGGTAGTGGAAACTATTCTTGCATGCATGATGCATCTCAAGTTACAGAGCAGAAGCCTGCCTAGCCCTGTCCTTGTGATTTTTATTTTTTTAAAAAAAATTGTTGATTGTTTCCCATCAAGAAAATGGATATAAGTGTCCCCAAAGGAAACCAAATAATTATATTGAATATGACCATGTCAAAATCTTTTGTTAGTGTACTTGTCTGAAGTTCAAAAAAAAAAAATGTATGGTAGCTATGCTAGCATCATATTTCAAAACTTATGCAATGCTCTAGATCCTGGCTATGGTCTTGATTTGTTTGGCTTCCAGTGATTCAAGTATTAAAGAGTCTAGCATGCAACAAACATCAAAATCGCAGCTTCTTATTCTACTACTACAATAGAACACACATATAAAGCCTTCTATTCGGGTACAAAAATATTGTATTTCACGAAAATGATTCACTACCTACACTTTCTATGCTTCATACCATGTGGAGTACCTTATCCACTTTTTTTTAGTGATAAATCATATGCATTCTTCATTTTTCTGCAATCCTTCCATGGTATTCAGGAGGTCAGTGGTAGATAATGCTGTTGGTGCAACTCCAGGACACCCTGCACTCCATCAGGTTTATTTCATTTATTTGGCACCGTGATATTATCTCCTATTTTTTTAATGGAAATTTCTGGGTCTTAATCAGTTGCTGTTTTATGGTTTCTCTTGATTGCAGGATTCAGCTCCTTCCGAGGAGCAAATCCAAAAATTAGTATCTATGGGTTTTGACAAGGTAGTATGTCTATAATTGTGCGTTTCTTTTCGTTTAGTGCTTTTGCAGTTTGTGTGGATATCAAATCGAGATGTTAAGGTTAACTTAAAAAAAAATGAAAAATTTGAGAACCAAAAGAATCCATATAATGTGCTGATACAAATGCCTTGTTATTGGTTCAGACACAGGTAGAAGTTGCAATTTCAGCTGCTGATGGAGATCTTAACGTAGCAGTTGAAATTCTTATGAGCCAGCAGGTATGCAAGAGTTGCATTGCTTATGGTTCTCATGATTGATTTGTCTTGTACTAGCCCAAATAAATGTCATGATTGATGTGCAGGGATAATTTGTGAAGTAAACCCCATCCATTGATTCTTCGAAGAAAGATCCCCCATGGTTGGCCTAATACACTACTCCTTCAACAATTGCGATGTCACGAGGCAGCAGTCTACTTTTGTAGCTTTCAGACGGTAGGGTAGGAAGGAGAGGATTATTCAACAGGAAAAGGAAGAAAAGAAAACAGTTTACTTACTTCTGTTGAAAGAAAGTAAAAGAATGGGTTGTAAATATGTTGTTGCCAAAACCTTGAAATTCAATTGGAAAACAGTTTACTGTCATTGTTCTTGGCACTCGTTTTTCCATTTGGAACAACCGAGTGCCATATGTAACATCCTGCTACGCTGAAAACAATGCTGTCTTGATTGTTCTAGCTGCCCCCACTAGTGTAGGAAAGTGATGTTACTCCCTCGATGACGTGGTACGAAAGGCAAATACTAGAAAGCTAAAGATTTAGGTTTGAGAATTAAGTTTGATAGAAGTGTGTCGAGATTATTGAAATGAATCTTTACTCAATGAATATCAATTCATAAATGAGAAGAATAAAGATGTCATTAGTTATATTTTGATAAGTTAAATTTATTTTTAGAAAATTTTTAAAAATAAATTGTTAAATATACTTGTATTATGAAGAAAAAAAATATTTCTAAATAGAAAATTTATTAGTCAAATGACAATAAATAACAAAATTTGTATTTCATTCATTGACATATATTGCAAGACATTATAATCATTTCTTGGTGGATAAACATCACCTAAACTTTTATTTTGAACATGACGCCTCGCATGGAAAGATGTTATTTCGTTGCTCTTTCAAATTAACAACATTACTTTGCAAATTCAATGCTCTTTTCACTACAAGCCCCTCCCCCTCAATCGAATATTCAACACCTTCATCACTTGCATCTTCAAGCCCATCTTCTCCTCATCACTAACCATCCTATCAGTCACAACTTCACCATGAGCCTTAATAACCATAAACCTTTATAATCATAGCTCGCTTATTTGGATACTGCAAAGTAAAATGATCCACTCCCAAACAATGAAAATATTTTGTAACGATTACAAGATGTAGGAGTTTCAACTTTATATCTACTATCGATAAAGATGTCCTTGTTTTATTTTATAGCCTCGGTTCTCTCCTTTATATTTGATTTGATTGAGATTAGACAACCCTCAATTAGGTTTTCAAGTTGACGAAGAACCCAATAGTTAGCTTGGTCGTGAACTACTATTACGTTTGAGTTGTCCCTCCACTCTTGTTGCTATATGCAACATCATATCCTCCACCTCCATATAGTCTATAATATTCGTGATCTTGCGATTTAGCTCATTCAAGAATCTAGCTATAATGGCCTCTCTGTCCTCTATTATATTAACCCGAATCATCGTGATCTTCATCTTCTTGTAGTACCCATCAATATACTTTGTACCTTGGCCCAAACATTGTAACTTTTGGTATAATTTCCTATAATAATGACTAAGGATAAATTGTCTGCTCATAATAGTCTTTATCTCATTCCAAGTCTTAACAAGCCTCTCACTATTCCTTCTACGACTCTACACAAGCTAATCCCACCATATAATGACATAGTACGTGAACTCAATTACGACAAACTTAACCTTCTTATCCTCTGAATAGTTATGACAATGAAATATGAGCTCTATTTTTTCTTTCTCATTGCAAATTTCGAGATTTTTTTTTCTTAACACAAAAGAACTTTCATCTTAATGCTACCCAAACTATTATCTACCTGATCATGGTACCCAGATTATCTCTTTGGCCGAATCACGCATCTCTCATAACTTCCTTATACCTACAGTTTTTAAGATGCCCAAACTAATCTTCATGGTCTAAAGGCGCACTATCATACTTCTCAACACTCATCTCCTTAGAATCAACACGAGTTAATCCTCATACCTGACTAACATACCTCCACCCCTCCTAACATTGTTTCCACCCCGATCAACCTTATTTCTCAAAACATCAATTTCAACATCATGTCTCTCCATTCTCTCCATCCTATCCTCTGAATTTCTTATTACCTTGTTCGTCTTTGCCATTTGTTGTGCTAAGGCTTCAATTTAAAAAGTTGATTTTTAATTGATGGTGTCATCTTGGTATTGTCCGACATCTTCCAATCTACAAAATATGTTAGTGATAAATAAAAATGTATTTCCTCATTCACTCCCTCAAGTGTTTACACTCCTCTTATGTTTCACTCAATTAAACATTTCACTTTAAAATTCAATGCAACCAAATAGAAAAGCTTAGTAGCGCAATTCAAATATGTGTAATAACTTAAAAAGCAAGAAATATACAAAAACAAATAAAAACGAAACTACAATTATAATTTCACGAGTCGTAAACGAATTCATATGGAATATGGATGTTTTTGAAGATACAAAATAAAACAAATGCAAAACTAATTAAATTGACTTTATTAACACCCAAGTATCCCAAATATAATTTTAGTATATTGATTAGGTCAATTTCAATAGTAGAAAAACAAGTTTTATAAGTTGACGCAAATCAAACCCATTTCCACAATCTAATACCCAAATTTGAAATGCAAACCAAAAAAATTCCAAATGACCCCAAATTTAATATTTGATATTATTTTACCCAAAAACCCTAGAATATCAATTTTAAAGTGATTTCAATAAGGTTTGATTCAATCTCCTTTGTATTAGTGTTTTCGTGGCAGAACTGAATCTTTAACTTTTTAATGTCTTTTTTTTTAATCAAAGGACCCTTAACGCAAAACTAGACAATAACATAAGAAAAGAAAGCAAAATTGATGGAATAAAACTTTAACCAAATTAGACCCAAAACAAGACATAAAGAAAAACAAGAAGAAAATATACACGGAAACAAATTTACACAATGAAAAAAAATAGGATATAACTTGATTCTCAAAGCCTCGCTCTGATACCAACTGATATGAACTTTATGATCACGAAACCTGCATATAAGAAAGACGAATCCCGAAAAGCCAAAGAATCAAGTTTGATAGGAGTGTGATACAAAGATTACCTGAATCAAAGCACCAACACTATTGGAATGAACCTCCACCCAATGAATACTAATTCGTGAACAAGAAGTATAACGAGAAGTATAAGGTCAGTTATATCTTGATAAGTCAAATTTGTTTTTTATCTCAACAAAGATAAAAGTGTTGCATTATGCAAAACACAAGTTTATTCAAAACATTGTGGCTACTAGATTTTTACAGCAAAAATAATAATATATAATCCTCTTAAATAACCCTCATGGACCTTTATTGGGTTGTAAACTAATAGGCCAAAGCTAATGATTAGCTACGACAAGCCTAATAACTAACATGGTCATAAAACATTGATTTCAAGTCAAAACAAACTCAAACTAAAACACAAGCTCTAAACTAAATGTAAATATCCAAATAATAAAATAAAAAAACAAATAAAACATTAAAATAATTCAAATTAATATAAAGAAATAATCCAACCCAAAAGTAATTTGTCATTAAATACTTCATCTCTCATTTCCTTGTGTAGATAAGATAAATAATGAATCCTTGTAAGAAAATGATTTTTGAAACATTAAGGAATCCTTGCCATACTTAAAGACTATGTTGCTACCCATTAAAGATCATTGTAAAACAAGAAAACTCTTAAAAATAAGCTAGTGAATATTCTTGTATTACGAGGAAAAGAATCATCTCTAAATAGAAAGTTCATAAGTCAACAAATCAAAATACAACAAATAACATTGTAAAAGACAACAAACAATAAAATTTGTGTTGCATCTGCTAACTTGTATCATAAGACTTTTGCAAATTTTAATTGACTTGAAATTTTAACCCTATATAGAACAACATGTTTGGAAACACTTGGTAAAATTTCAGTTTGATTAAATTGTCGGATTGAGAATTATGCTTGATAGGATAAGAGTAAACAATAAATAACATTACCCTAAAATTTGATTGTTCAACTTAGTCTCTTTGTTCATGGTTCAAATTGATCGAGAATTTGGAGTCACCTGTTTGAGTGATGCGTGCTTGTCCCCTAACCGGTGTAGATATGGATTTCTTGACAAGTACAATGAAGGTGTAGTCAAGCACGTTTTGAATATCTTGACAAGTACAATTCTCCGAAAAGAATTTCCACTTACAGTTAATAAAAGAAACTAGAAATAATCACCAAATCTATATTCAGGTTACTTTTACATAAATTCTGTAAGCCTGTTGAGACACCAGGACTCAATCGAGTGTAGAAAAACCTATAATCACACCAAAGCAGACTTGCAACTCAGTCAAACTGCATGGAAAATTGCAGATGGGAACCATTCAGGATCCTCTGTGCTGCCATCCACACTTGTGTAAATGTATGCATTGAGATGAGTGTCACCATCTTCTGTGAAGATGAGATCAAGAGCATGCTGTCTGCAGAAGCTATCTCGTAAGTGATCAACTGAGCGTTGAAGCTTCTTCTTCCATTGCCTTTGTTCTGGAAGACGGGATTGCCTTTCAGAAGCTCTTTTAGGTTGTTCATCCATTCTAGTAGGAAATGGCAAGAGCTTCATGGCAGAACATGGGAGCAGTTCATCTTCTAACAATAATGCACTAGCTAGTAAAGCTAGCTGCTGGGATTCAGTTCCTTCCATCTTGACAATTCTACTGAACCGTGGAATTGAATTTGTTAGTACTGCTTGAAAGCTAGCTACTTGAAAAAATCTTATAGAGGAAAGCACTATTAGTCATCTGAACCGTGGAATTGAATTTGTTAGCACTGCTTGAAAGCTTTGGCTGTGATGCCATTCACTACCAAGAGATGCAGTCCGAGAGAAAGGGCTTCCACCTGCTGGTGGATAAGTGAGCAACCAGTCATCTGCGGCAACAAGTGCAGCACTGCTCTCTTCATTTTTCTTTAAATTGGCATTCAATGCCTGCTCAATAATAGTCCTAAAAAGTCTCAATAAGACGGGAGCAAGGGACAATCCACGAGCTTCTGACGAAGAACAATGACCCAAGCATAAATGAATGCACTGGGCAGTAACCCTTAGACGTCTTGCAGCTGCTGATTGAGCTAGAACATGCCTCTTTAGAAGAAAAGCAAAAGACTCGATCTCTTTGACAGCCCAAGTTACAAGCTCGGATGTATATGCAAGCTCCTCCGTATAAACTTCCAAGGAATCACTTGGTGCTTGTATGATGGTGGAAAAGACAATCTGTGAAAGTGCAGCAGTATATGCTTCCTCTACTTGAACTGTTTGATGAGCAAAGACTCGGCAAACTAGACTTCAACTTCTGGAGGTGAGAATTGAGTAGCAATATATGGGCACGGGGACATCTCCAAAAAAGTTTAAAGCTAAAACAGGTGAACGAAGCTCAAGTCCACGAGTTGAAGGTTGGCTAATGGTATCAGCAAGTTGCTAAGCTAATTTTTGTCGTTGATCTCTAATAGCAGTCTCCAAAGAAATTAACGAGTGAAGTTGGGCTCAAAGAGTGCTTCTCACCGACTTCATTGGCTAATCTTTCTCCTTTCTCTAGGGCTTCCATAACTTCATCCACTCTCCTTTCAGCCAATAGAACTTCAAGGGTGTCCAGGAATTCAAATAACCAATCTTCTGATTCAGAAAGCTCCCCATCATCGAAACTCGACAAGTCATCTGCTGTAGAGTCTTCAGAAGCAGCCCTCAAAGAATCAATGCGATGTTCGCTCAAACCTTGAACTAGAGCTGCTTGAACGAGGTTATTATATAAAAAGCTAAAGTTGTTATATTTCAGGGTTAAGAATGATTGGTGAGTACTTCATTTTCTATATTTTGGTGGCGCTACAGAGGAGAAAGAGTTTTGAGTTGCTTTTAGATTTTAAATGAGAAAATAATTTTACATGATATTTTGTAATATTTTATTTTCTCATAATAAATTTCTCTGGTTATTTTGCTTGTAGAATAGAATTAAATTCTCAAACCACGTAAATTTCGTGTGTATTTTTACATGATTGATTGTACTTGTCTTTTATATTTTTCTACTTGCTAATTAGTTTAAGATTTTGATGTTATTTTCACTACAAAATATTATATTTTATGTGCTATGATGAAAGAAATGACTAATTAAATGAAGGTTTTTATACATGTGGAGCAACCACTAGCACAAAAGCCTACACTACATGCTACAAATGTGGAGTGGCAGGCCATTTTGCAGGAAATTGCAGTGAGAATTGGAAGGTTAGTTTTTTGCCTATATTTGGTTGCGTTTTTCTAAGAAAATCTCTCATGCAATTACAGCACACACAGTGCACATATTTATTCATGGTTTAGCTGTCATGCAAACCTTCCTTCGCTTGTATGTTTCAGGATGGACAGGGAAGAGATCAAGTGATATATTAGCTTTTGTTTCAAGGACCTCACAGAAAATGAGAAAGTTCATGGGATCTCAATCAGCAGATGATAATCTTCATAAACACCAAAAAAAAAAAAAAAAAATTGCAAGGAAAGTGTGATTTTGACTACCGATGAATAGGGTAACTTAATAATCACCACAGTCAAGAACTTGCTCAATCCGGAAGCGAGGAGGAGCTGAGAATACTTGGATGCCACCTACAAAATCTACCTCAGAATCTGGAGATTATTTTACAAACAGCATATTTAAAGGCCTTCTATGAACAATTGAACATCTTGGAACTTTAATCACTCAAACGTTAGCAGATAGTTCTATCTTGTTGTTCATTTTACTAAATTTATCTTGCCTTCAAGGCACAAAAACTCATCAACTACCCTGCGAAGAAACTTAGACTCGTATGTAAAGAGTTCTTGATGTGGACTAAAGGCCACCATCATCTTTAACCTAAAAAACCAAACTGGATAACAATCATGACAGCATAACAAGCTGGACTCTGTACATCTAACATGCCTAAGCCCTGCATGTTAACATCAATTCTTATTTCAGAGTCACAATCGTAGCTAACGAACTTGGTTGTGCTTGTATACTGAATTTATTTGATCATCCACGTGAATATACTCTTTTAATGTGAAAATATTGCCACTTCTCTATCATCGCCCATTCTCCAGAAGTAAGCATCGAACATGAGAGTGACTAACATTGCAAAGCTTATTTAAATCACACACGACAACAAAAGCAGCGATGAACACAAAGTCAATTATTTGCAAACTCAGCATTGTTTATCCTTAAAATTGTAACTAACCATCGATCATTCCATAACATACTGAAGCTTATTTTGAAATCTCGGCGCCATGTAGCTCCCTTGTCACCCTGGCTCTTAGTTCCCAACGATCCACTTTTCTCGTATCTCCCTCACTTTTTATTCATGTCCTCTACTTGGTTTTTCTTCATCTCTATAAATGCCCCCACCAACTTCCAAGTTGCTCATTCAAAATTTAGGCAACAGAAACCAAATAGTTACAAAGATGGTTAGCTTCCCAACTGTTGACAAATGTGCATCCATAGGCAGAGAAAAGCACAGTGTAGTTGCTGACATGGATGGGACCTTGCTTAGAGGCCGTAGCTCATTCTCTTACTTTGCTCTACTTGCCTTCGAAGGTGGTGGGATTTTTAGGCTGCTTTTCTTGCTCTTGAACTCACCACTAGCAGGACTTCTCTATTACTTTGTGTCCGAGTCTGCTGGTATTACGGTTCTTATCTTTGCTACGTGTGCCTGAATGAAGTTATCAGACATTGAGTCTGTAGCACGTGCTGTGCTGCCAAAGTTTCACTCTAGTGACCTTCATTCTGAGTCGTGGCGTATGTTTTCTTCTTGCGGAAAACGTTGTGCTCTTACTGCAAATCCAAGAATTATGGTGGAAGCATTTTTGAAAGATTTCTTGGGAGCTGATTTGGTTTTGGGGACTGAGATATCAACTTATAAAGGTAGAGCAACAGGGTTTGTTCAGAGCCCGGGAGTACTTGCCGCGAACCGTTTCTTTTAAGGTTCTCGGCTTTGTTTGCTGAATTAACAGACGAACTCGTTCCAGTGGCTATGGTGAATCGCATGAGTATGTTTCACGGAACCACTGCAAGAGGCTGGAAAGGGATGGATCCATTTTACTTCTTCATGAACCCTAGCCCAGCATATGAAGTAACTTTCCTGAACAAGTTGCCACCAGAGCTAACATTAAGTGGTGGGAAATCTAGCCATGAGGTGGCAAACTACATACAAAGAGTGATTGCTGCTACTCTCTCCTATGAATCCACTTCCTTCACCAGGGGAGACAAGCACAGGGCACTTGATGGGAATGTGGTTGAAAAGATGAAGGTCCAAGCCACCGAGTAATGGGGTGTTAATTCTGTTTGTTCCACAATTTGGGTTTAATTATATACCTCTGTGAGTCAATCACCAATTACCATGCGCCATTCGGGATCAGTACTTGTTTCACTTTTCAAGTTGGGGGAGAAAGGGATATTTCCTTTCATCTCAAATTAATGTCATGTTTGGTAGAAATGATATTAGCAAATAATAAAGAAGCAAAATCAAGCGCAAGTGCCTATTCAGGGAGGATGTATTCCAAACGTAGCTAGATATCCATGCATTTTTCCTATAGTTAGCTTCAATATATGGCTGGTGTTATTGTATCAGTACTGAAGTGTGTTTCTCTCAAGTGTCAGATTCTCAAATGAGCTAAATCTAACAAAAAACGAATAGTACATCACTGGAGGGCGTTAACAAGAGAACCAGAGGGTAATGGCTAATTGTGTTCAAAAATTTCATTCAATCGCTAGATTTCTAGGCATTTTCTGGTGATCAAGGTCAGGACAGAGATAATTCGGAGCTTGAGACAAATATACGCAAATGTATGGCGCTAAACAAAAACATTGCTGTTAGCTCCACTGGGTGCAGTTTTTAAGGATCTTTGGAAGGTATATCCATTTAATCACGAATCACACATATCTATCCATGCCAAGAAACGAGATCAATAGTTATAGAGTTATCGGATGATGTCTGTAACCTATCAACATGCAAGTAGATAAATTTAGCAGTACCATAAAACTTTCTTGACCAGAAAAATATACAAGAGTACACGCAAAAGAACATATATAGCAGCAGACAGGCACATGTAGTTTTTTGACTTGTTACAGGCAATGCTTAACACAACAACACGCACAATCATGGCTGCTCAGAGGCCTCTACACCGCCACTGGCAGTGCTTATCACCAAACATTAGTCGATCCATCGTCTTCCTTGTCTCCTTAGTGATCTCCTTTGGTGGCTTGATAATAAGGATGGGACATTTTGCATGGCGGGCGCAGTAGTCACTTATACTTCCTAGGAGTGCTCTGCGACGAGCAAGATTCAGGAACTGATTAATAGACAGATAAATTAGCAGCTAACATGGAGTGTGCTCCAAGTAATTAATTACCTCTTGATCTTGCCTAGACCACGGCTGCCAACAACAAGGACACCAGCCTGCGTTTGCTCTGTGGCTCGACAAATTTTGTCTTTCGGATCCCCTTCAAGAACAAGAGTTTCTGCTTTGATCTGCTCAACATTTGATAACATAAACAGAAGAAGAGCCTTAAATTTTACACAGCTTGTATGACCTTGTGAACTAAAAGAACACGAAGAAAGAGCAAGAGAAGGAATTAAACGATCATTTCTGACTTCAATTTTATATGATCAGTGTCATTTCATTTGGCCTTGAAAACCATTTACTCGTAACACTAATAAAGTAATAATTAGCTTCATTACTTTTTTTATTTATTTAACTACCATCTTATCTTTGCACATCTGTAATGCACGGGAGAGCAGCGCCGTAGCATTTTCTGCCTGCGATTTCCTCACAGATTCTATGATCGAAGATGATGCATAAAAAACTGCTGCATCATTATAAAAGCAATCAATTTGTACGTGATTATGGTTCCAACGTCATCATAACTTGGCAAATAAACACTACTCAAATTAAGCTTTATTCAGATGCACGTGACATAAACAAGGGATCTTAAACCTGCTCCACCAGAACCAGCAGGGTACATGTGGTGCTGGAAGGGCTGTTGAACATGAACCAGTGTGACCAGGCCAGATTGTTCCTGGCTTGGTTCAGTTGTTGGAACAATGCCGTCAACAATATTGTCAAGAGCCCAGTTAAGAGCATAGAAGCTCCCATCACTGTCGTCAATGGCCACCATAATCCTCAATCTCTTTCTGATTTGCATCTCCTTTAACGGCTGATGCAGCATCTGCTCTTGCATTACTTCTCTTTCTAAATTCGCACCCGTCTCCATTGTGTTGCCACTTTCTCAACTCTTAATTATATACCGGAAAATTTTTTGTCACTCGCACCTTGAAAAGTTAGGGCGCTACGTGGGAATTTCTTTTTAGCCAAATTTGTACACTTGGTGTTCATGCAGGTAGAGTTTTTCAAATTTATCATGCATGGCAAAACAAGACAGTTTGTAATAACCACAGTTAGCAAACACTAGCTGTCAATGCCAGAGCGCAGCCACGATAAACTCTTATTTTGCAATATTATTAAATTTAGCGAGTCAACCTGGTGACTCATAAGTAAACTTGATGATTAAGTAAACTAGATGTCAATTGACAAAGTTTAATTTGATATTTTTTAAAAAAATACAATTAAAAACAATGTTAATTTAATATATTTTTTATAAAAATAAATGTTAAAAAGATAATATTTTAGAGCAGTTTTAAAACCTAAAATCAAATCAAATTAAAAAAAAAATTGAGCCTTAATTTACCTTTTCAAGCACAATTAATGTTTGAAGCTCATTCCTTGTATAAGAATCCATAAATAAAAAATCAGCGTCATAGGCTACCAAAATTCATCCGCAAAGCGTGTTTGACAGTGTAGTGACGGTTGTTTTTCAAATAGTTTTTCGTGCCGAAATATATGTTAATGATATTTTTTCATTTTTAAAAAATTATTTTTGACATCAGCACATTAAAACGATCCAAAAAATATAAATCGAACTCAATTTTAATAAAAAAAAAATTCAAATTTGCACCAAATGCAGAGACAAAACGGTGACTTTTCTCTTCTTTCTTAAACTGCGGGTACTGTAACATGAAGAAAATAAAAAGGTTTAAGACCAAACCATTAAAAAACATTTAATATCTATCAACATTTGACTATGTAACAAGACACGTGTAACTATAAATTCAACACAGTGAAATAATATTTTTATCCAACTCAAAAAAAATTAATAAAGCTAGTTATTAAAAGTAAAATTATCTTTTTTTATCCTTCTTCATTTTTATTTTCTATTATATGTGGTTTAGAGTGTTGTTTTATATCTTAATAATTTTTTTAAATTGATATATTTTTTTAATTTTATTTTTTAATATTAAAGTAATTCAGAATGAGCTTTTTGAGTAAACAAAAGTTTAGGATTTTGCAAGTTATAAATTTAAAAAAATAGCTCTGGTTTAGGAGATTCATCCAAATTTGCTTCTTTTTTTTTAAGTTTATATTTTTTTCAATTTCATTCTTCAAACATTAGGTTATTTGATAATTAAGCTTTATAATTTTATTTAATTTGTTCTGACAAGATTACTCTGATATCATAACCAGATCACGTGTTTTGCATGTTAACTCGAGTGGACTCTGGTCGAGTATTTTCAGTCTTTTTTAATTATATATATTTTTTAATTTCATCATTCAATATTCTGTTTGTTAGATATTGAGCTTTGCTTCTTTTTTTTTCATTTTACTTTTTATAAGGTTATTGCGTCTTCATTTAGTTTTTTCTTCGTTATTAGATAAAATCCTTTAACATTTGATCTTTTTAAAAAAATTAATTTGTTATTTTAATTTTATCCTTACTAATTCAGAATTGGTTTTCATGATTTTATTTTTTGATTTTTTTTTTATGAAGCTTTTCCAATCTCATACTCATGATTGAAGGGTTAACGAGTTAATCTGGTTTGCTTTATTTTTTTTGTTTTAATATTATTTTTTAATATTGGGTTGTTTAATAATTAAGTTTTTTTTTTAACTTTTTGTGAATGTTTACACTTTATATTGTCTTGAAATCCTTTTTTTACATTGAAGAAAAAATAGTTTGGTCCGCAGCCTAGCGAGGACACTTGTCTAGTAATAATATAAGAAACTGGGACCAGTTGATGAAAAATTAAAACTTGAGAGATGAAATGAAAGTTTTTGACGCTTTTTATGGAAAAAGTGCTTTGTTTCTTACTTTATGTTAACTTTATCCTTCATCTCTCAATTAGTTTTATAACAATAATATAAAACTTTATTTCTTGAAATGTACCGTTAATTAACATGGGAATACTTTGCAGCACATAAGGTAAGTGAGAGAAATGAAGTCGAAAGAGATACCGGGCCATAACAAAATTTCAAAGGACTAAATTAAATAGATAAAAAGTCAGGTGACCAAAGTATAAAATAATAAAAATTTTAGGGATTGAAAAAGAAAAGGACGGGATATGAAAATGTATGAGGACAAAGAGGTAACATACAATTAAATTTCTTCTCGTCAAGAGTTTCTGCTTCTAGTCGGCTGCCACGAACACGGATAGCTGAAATGATTCTTTAATGGAAAAAAATATACAGGGCTAGAAGACGGCCACGGAGTTTTCGCTAGCCATAACCTTCTCTGTTTTTTAACCCTTTAAACATCACAATCTTTATATTAATTTCAGAAAATAATAATAATATATAGTAAATATTTCAAAGTATTTTTTATTTTAAAATATATTAAAATAATTTTTTTATTATTTTTTTAAATATTTTTAATATTAATACATCAAAACAATCTAAAAATATTAAAAATATCTTTTAAAAAATCTCAAATTTACAATAAACGTGATTCCAAGCCATTAAAATGGCATCAACAGTGACGTGCCTAGCCAACCAATTACTTCATAGGAAATATAAATATGATTATTTTTTAAAGTATTTTTTGAGCTGAAATGTATTAAAATAATATTTTTATTGTTTTAAAATTATTTTTGAGATCAAAACATCAAAATAATTTAAAATATTAAAAAAAAATTAATAATTTTTTAAAAACTTGAATTCAATTACGTTTTCAAACACTATTAATTACCGAATTTTAATGCCATGCGTATGTCTTTATTCATGGATAGTTATCCGCATCTTTCCTACAAGGCTACAACTAGCATTGACAGGTGAAAGTCAGATGCCGTTGCTAATTGTTTTTTCGGATTGTTCCCTAAAATTGCTTGGTATAAACGGTATTCTTGTCTTGCTATTCAAGGATGCTGAAAATTCAACTCGTAGACTTTTATGCTCTCACACCAATCTCTTCTTATAATAATCTCTAATCTTTATCAACAAGATTATTTTTTTAACATGTTTCAAATTCAAAATAGCTAGAAGACGGTGGACTGTGTGTGTAACTTTAAATTTACGCTAACATGTTTTTAAGTTTAGAATGAATAGAATTTAGAGATGGGAATAATTGTTTTTATTGTGTAATTAAAAAGTCATTAAACTTATAGATAAATCTCATAATAAGAGAAAAAAGTCCTTATCTAGACCTTTGGCTTGGATAAATCAGGCAATTAGTATGTAAAAAGCAAATAAAAGGTGAAATGATATAGAAGCAAAAGGTTTTGTTGAAATATATTTTTTGATGTTGTGATTAGAAATTGTGATATTTAATTAAATTCAGGGCTAATTTGTAAATCTCGAGAAAAATAAATAAATAATAATATAATAGAAGTTATAGTGAAGTGAGATAAAATAGTAAATGAAAAGAAAAATGGGGTAAGAAGATAAAAAAAAAATTGGTAAGAAATGTATATCTTTCCAATAGCAAAAATGAAACTCGGCTTATATTAAATCTATTTTTTTGTTTTGTAGTGTATTAAGATTTGTAATTAAATATTAAATTTCCTGAAATTTATGTAATTTTGAATTTAATTTAAACATGTAGACTTATGATGTTGCAATAGTTTTTTTTATTGTATCCGAAATAATTAATGCATAATTATACTTCTTAAATTTGTTTTTAAAGATTCACATATTTTATATTGATAGTTTTATGTGTGTAGTTAACCATAATAACATGTGACTGATACATTATAGCTGAGTTCTGATGTGATAAGTTCAGGATGAGTGGACAATGAATGAAATATGGATTTGTTACATATTGAAGTGTAATAGACTCTAGTTAATAACTTGGGATCTCCTGGTATAGCAAAGACTCAACCAAAATTTTGGTAGATTTTTCAATTTAAGATTTCTTAGTAGAATGTATATGTATGTATAAAAAAGATTCACTCTAAAGTTACAATATTTCAAAAAGACATTAAGTATGATTACAACTACCTTCTTTTTATTGGAGGATGTTATATAACCGGTCAACTGGTTCATTAAACAAGTCGACCGGTTCATTGGAAAAATCACAAAAATTTCAAAAATATCAAAATCAAGGCTCTAGGGTGAGATTTTTAAAATATAAATGTCCGACGATTGGAGTAGTGATTCTATAGTTATAAGAAAATGACATTCGAAAACTCATTAAAAATTTGAACGCAATTTAATAGTCGGTTAAAAAGTTATAATTTTTTTAAGCCGTTATTATAGTCTAGCGCGACCATATCTCTTCTTAGGCCTAAGCCTATTCCACTGGTCTATAAATGCATATACTTGGCTATTCATGTAATCTTTTTAGGGCAAATCCTCATTTAGTTATGGTAGACTTAAACCTGATTGCTCAGAATCATTTGTTATTGCAAGCCCGACTACATTATTGATATTGAAAAACAGAGCACAACTATTTTGTAAACAATAACTTTTTGAGATTTAATTAAAGTCTTTTTTTAATTTACAAGTTTAATAAATATGTATATTTTGACTCGTAAATACATATCTTGAATAAAAAATTCATGAAATTATGATTTTTATATGAAGCGGTCGATTAGTTTATACAAATGGATGAACCAATCGACCGACTAGATAATGTGAGTTTTACCTTATCTTCCAAAGCGTAATAATTACTAAATATCACTATTTTGAAACATGAAAACTATCTTTTTACTTTTTTTAAAAGCGACTTGTAGTAAATAGTGTGTTTTTAAAGCGTGATGAGATGAAAGTGTGCTATTTCATTAAATATTTTTAAAATTATTTTATTTTTTTAATTTTTTAAAAAATATGTAAATTTTAAAAAATATCTCCGGCTTGTGGTTCAATCACCCGAGCAATTATTGCCTACACGACTACCTACACGAAAATACTCCCTTGACTTGTGCCGGTACCAGATAAATATCCTGTGGCAGTGATTTGACTCTCAGCATCCGTAACTCAAAATACAACTCTCAACTCCAAATCATGGACATACACATTTTAATTCATTTTCCCTCACAATTAACGGTGAAAAAACCAATTGAAAATTTATATTGTGTTTATTTTTATGTTTAAAAAATATTTTTACTTTAAAATATTATTTTAATATATATTTTTTAAAAATATACTTTAAAAAATAATTAAAACTATAATGAACCGCTATTAATAATCCCCTCTCTTAAACATCTATTCTAGGAATAAGTACATATTGTAAAATCCTTTATTTAATAAAAAAATATATACATCCGTTTTTACATCATAAAATTCTTTGGTTTTATGATATAAATTATGATAAAAAAACATAAAATAAAAAATATATTTTTTTCAATTAAACTCAAGTTCGAGTTTTTGTTTATTTATTTTTTATTTAGAAAAATATATTGATTGATTGATTAAGTAATGAAGTAACAACTGTAAAAAAAAATAATAAAAGAAGCAGTTGGTATGAATTTAATAATATATTTGTTTTTGTGTTTAAAAAATTAATTTTTTAAAAAAGAAATTTTTTTTTATAATTTTATATTATTTTGATGTTATAGTATTAAAAAATATTATTTTAATTAATTTTTAAATAAAATATTATTTTTAAAAATAACTCATACCAATCTCTCAAATACCGCGAGATAAAAAATCCTATCAACACTCCAAACGCACGTGACCCCCCCCGGATGAAAACTGGCACGCCAACAAGTCCGTACATCACTTAACTCATCTCTCCACGTGGCACACCTCCATTGGTTTCTCTTCTCCATGTCTCCACGCCAGCCACAATACCACTCCTCTCTTTCCCACACTACCCCGGCTTGTTTCCCATAATCACATAAATAGCCTTCAAGCACCAACAAGGCCCCTTCTTCTCTTTCTCTCTCTAGCCACTGCCTTTGCGAGTGTCTCATCTGGCTACACTCAGAAAAATCCCGCTTTCGCTTCTTCTTCTCATTGTCTCCTCTCGATTTCATTCTCGCCTCTCTGATTCGCTCGATCGTACGGTCCATATCCACCCATGACTATGATGACTCCTTCACCGTTGGATGTATTCTCTTCCTATCTCATTCTCTCTCGCATGCCATTCAAATTTTATATTTTGCATTTATTTTTAATGTTAGTTCTTGGATCTTTTACTGTTTCTGATTAATATAAAATCGAGAGTTTTCTGAATTGGAATTGAAACTGAGTTTGATTTTTGTATGTTTTGATTTAGTTTAATCAAAGCTAGGGTTTATTGATTGTGTTTTTTTCTTTTGAATTTCAAGCAAGAAGACGAGGAGATGCTCGTGCCGCATTCAGATTTAGTTGAAGGCCCACAACCAATAGAAGGTTAGAGAGTTCAATCTGTTTTTTTTTCCTTTCTAATTCGTCTGGTGTGATCGAACGGATCTTCTGCTAGACTGTATTATATCGATTGATTTGTTAGGGTTTGGTAATTTGTGTGGTGATTGTTGTTTTTTTGATGTGGTGGTAGTGGCACAAGTGGACCAAACTAGTACGGTGGAAAATCAGCCAGTAGAGGATCCCCCGTCCATGAAATTTACGTGGACTATTGAGAATTTTACTAGGTTGAACACAAAGAAGCATTATTCCGATGTATTTATTGTTGGCAGTTACAAATGGTAGGTGGATAAACCGTGAAGTCTATCTGTTTGATCAGTTGGAATTTTTTACGAGTTGCAATTTGTAGTGTGTGGATCGGTTTGTGGTTAATCTCATTTGGTATGTTTTTAACAGGCGAGTACTGATATTCCCTAAAGGAAACAATGTGGACCACTTGTCGATGTATTTGGATGTTGCCGATTCTACTACTTTGCCATATGGATGGAGTAGATATGCGCAATTCAGCTTGGCCGTGGTCAATCAAATTCATAACAAGTACTCAATTAGAAAGGGTATCTTCTTTGATGTCACGATTTAATGGCACTTTTCATTAATGTAACTTTTGTTGTTCTTAATTTATTAATAAATTTTGTTTGGATCAATTTGTTAATGAATTGTCACGTGGATTGCTTGCTTGAGCACATTATCATATTTCCTGTTGAGCATATGTTCATTCTAATCAATAATTGATTGGCAATTTGTTATCTTTTATGACCTTTATAGATATATTATCAATATTTGCCTATTTTATAATCTTGTGACTTTCTAGACATATTGCCAATGATTGTTTATTTCACAAGTGTATTGAAAGAAAAGTGAGTGCGCCAATGTGTGCTGTATATGCACAAGGTTAGAATTCTGCTTACACAAGCTCTAGTATGAACGCCACAATAAACCACCAACAGAGTTTGGAAACCTTGTCATTTTGACCATTTGCCAATAATATGATCAATTACTTGACTATCTTGTCCTTTGAGGGTTTGTGCTGTTGGTAACTTTATTGTTTTTCTTTGCTGAATTTTGCAATATCTCGTTTTTGTTCTTAAACATGCTAGCATGGTAACTCCATATATTGTGATTTTTAAAAGCAGTCAAAGTAACTTAATATATACTCTGTTCTCTGTTAAAAATAAACATTTGCAGACACACAACATCAGTTCAATGCAAGAGAGAGTGACTGGGGTTTTACATCTTTCATGCCTCTGAGTGAACTTTATGATCCCAGTAGAGGATATCTAGTGAATGATACAGTTGTTATTGAAGCTGAAGTTGCTGTCCGTAAGCTTCTAGATTATTGGTCCTATGACTCGAAGAAGGAGACAGGCTATGTAGGACTGAAGAACCAGGGAGCAACATGTTACATGAACTCCCTCCTACAGACTCAGTACCATATTCCTTACTTCCGAAAGGTTAGCACATTCTCAGTTTTTCTAAGCTCTTCTTGTTGTGTTAACACTTTGTTGAAATGGAATTGCCTCATTCTGAAGTATTTTTTTTGCAGGCTGTGTACCACATGCCAACAACTGAGAATGACATACCTACAGGAAGCATTCCATTGGCCCTGCAGAGTTTATTCTATAAGCTTCAATATAATGATACCAGTGTTGCAACAAAGGAACTGACCAAATCTTTTGGCTGGGATACATATGATTCCTTCATGCAACATGATGTGCAAGAACTCAACAGAGTCCTATGTGAGAAGCTAGAGGATAAAATGAAGGTATTGAACGTCCAACAGTTTTGAGACATGTTTTCAGTAAGTTAAGTTTCCAACTTCTTTTCTGCTGGTCCAGGGGACTGTTGTGGAGGGGACTATACAGCAGTTGTTTGAGGGTCACCATATGAACTACATTGAGTGCATCAATGTGGACTACAAATCTACAAGGAAGGAGTCATTTTATGGTACTATTTGGTCAGCATTTAAATATTATGTGTAATGATGTTCCCCTAAGGCACTGATGTGTGGGTATTACATGGCAGATCTCCAGCTTGATGTGAAAGGTTGTCGAGATGTTTATGCTTCTTTTGACAAATATGTGGAAGTTGAACGACTTGAGGGTGATAACAAATACCATGCTGAAGAACATGGTTTGCAGGTCAGTTAAAGCTAGTGAATAGAGCCAGATTATGAGATTGGTTTAAGCCAGCATGAAATATATACACCAGCTCACACAACTCTTGCATCACGCTCATACACATCAAAATATGGAAGCCAGTGCTACATAGCATCTCAGGGTGCCTTTTAAAAAAAGGAGCTCATTTATAAGGCTTTTGTGAAATGCCTGAAGACCAATTATTTGTTCTAAGTCCTGAGCATTCATCATATCTGGTGGAATATGTTTTGTCGTATCATAACTATGCTGAAATGTATGGTTTCATATCTGAAAATGAGCTGCATGTTCTATTGGTGTCATCAAAAGAGAGATGGTTCCTGAATTCCTAGTCAAATTGTGTGGATCCTGGTCAGACCCCTGTATAATATATTTTAGGTAGTTTGAGGAGTTCCCCATAGAAATGGTGAACTTTATCCCAGCTTCTTTCTAAACTATGTCAGTTACAATGAGACCATTCTGTTGGAAGATGGGCTATGAACATGCTTTTTTGTTGTACTTCATGATTCTTTTCTACTAAAACCCTTTATTTTAGATCAGCTCCTATGACTATTCTTCTCATGGCATGTGCTTGAACTTGTATTTGTTTCAGGATGCAAAGAAGGGTGTCTTATTTATTGACTTCCCCCCTGTTCTTCAACTCCAATTAAAGCGTTTTGAATATGATTTTATGCGTGACACCATGGTGAAGGTCAGTATTTGTAACTGGTTTCTATGCTAGATATGTTATCATGGGATTGTGCTGTGTTGTTTTGAGCTGGAATATTTTAATAACTAGTGGATTGATTGATGGACAAATTGCTACTTAAGCCAAAATATGTTTGTTTCTACTTATTGATTTTTGCTTTTGTAGATTAATGATCGCTATGAATTTCCTCTTCAACTTGACCTGGATAGGGAGAATGGGAAATATTTGTCACCTGATGCAGACAGGAGTGTTCGCAATCTATACACACTTCACAGGTAACTGTCATGTGGTGCTTTTGCTTCCTAGATCTGAACATTGTATTGCAATAAATTTTATCATAAACCTTGATAAGCTTCTTCAACATCTTGATTCATGGATTTTTTTCGTGCTTGATATGACTGCATTTAGCTGACTGGAACTGTTCTTTCTTGCTTCCCAAGACTTCATAGTTTGTAAAGTAAAACAAAAATTTTAACTTTTTATTGTAATTCAAACTAATATTATAATCATCACTATCAGAAACCATTACAAGTTTCAAACAAAAAGAAATGTTGAGTTGCTGCACTGTTTGAACCATTTTCATGAGATTGTTGATCTCCTGTACCCCTCCCCCCCTATCTCTGCATAAATAATCGTTTTTGTAATGCAATAGCAGCATGTGACGTGCATGACTTGCTTGAGTAGCCTCTAGGAATGAAAGACAACTCTATGAGCTTGTGTGGATAAAAGATAGACATGTTGGAGAAACATGAACTGCAAGCACCTAATATAAATCGTACATATTTCTGTGTAGCTTCGTAATTATGTGTGGTTTTAGGAATAAGTTTGTTAAAATGCTGACATCTCCAATATATTCTTGTTTTCCCTGGCAGTGTTTTGGTTCATAGTGGAGGGGTGCATGGTGGACATTATTATGCTTTTATCAGGCCGACCCTCTCTGATCAGTGGTATGTTTGTATACCTTGTGCTTGCTTATGCACACACATAATGCAGTCGAACATGATAACATCAATGTTATGAAAAAGAAACCTTTAACAACTTATGCTCATATATGAGTATAGTAGTCTCCTTAGTCTGTGCCATGACATTTTACTTGTGACTGAATGGTTATACTTTTGCTGAGAACTCATCTGTTCTTCACACCATAATATACTTGGTTTTCTTGTTTTAGGTTCAAATTTGATGATGAACGGGTGACAAAAGAAGATATAAAGAGGGCATTAGAAGAACAGTATGGTGGTGAGGAAGAGGTAATGGATCTCAAACATTTCTGTAAATGCTGTCAGTGGTACACATGATTGATGGTGAACTGAATTTGTGCTCTTGTTCTGCTATGTTTAACAGCTACCTCAGACCAATCCTGGCTTTAACAATACTCCATTTAAATTCACAAAATACTCAAATGCATACATGCTTGTGTATATACGAGAAAGTGACAAGGACAAGATAATTTGTAATGTGGATGAGAAAGATATTGCTGAACACTTGAGGGTAAACTACTTTGCTTTGCTCATCATTGCAAGAAGTTCTGCAAATTTAGTTATATTATCTGAGAGTGTCCACATGGCAATGAAGACTGATCATGGATTCATTGAACATCTCATTCCAGATAAGGCTGAAGAAAGAACAAGAAGAAAAAGAAGACAAGAGAAGATATAAAGCACAAGCTCACCTTTACACAATTATAAAGGTTTTTATTTCTCACCTTTAATTTTTATGATAGTATATTTTTACTGATGACTAGAATCAATCTCAAGGGATGCTTGTAAGTCATAAATAAAGCAATTTATTACTGCATATAGGTCGCACGAGATGAGGACCTTAAAGAGCAAATTGGAAAGGATATTTATTTTGACCTTGTGGATCATGACAAAGTCCATAACTTCCGGATTCAGAAACAGATGCAGTTTAGTCTTTTTAAGGTACTAAATGGGTGTAAATTGATAAGCATTTCGACACTGTAGATGATGAGATAGTCCATAGTTTTCAATGTCTAACGTTGAGCTGGATTACAGGAGGAGGTTGCTAAAGAGTTTGGTATACCAGTACAATTTCAGCGGTTTTGGATATGGGCAAAGCGCCAAAACCACACTTATAGGCCAAATCGATCATTGACACCCCAGGAAGAAGCACAATCAGTAACTACCACTTATTTTCTCATTCAAAATTAATTTTTATGAGTTGTGATAGCGTAGTGGTTGAGTGATTTGTATCTCTGTTACATTTGGATGATTATTTATGCTCCAAGTAAGAACAGACATGGGATACGGTTTTGGGAATTGTTTAGACATGGTGATCTGGGATGCCTTCTTTAGCTTTTTCCAGCTATGGCCATGTGCTTTCATAGGACACACTTTTGGGTTGGCAATCCCAGTATCTGGCCTTCATTTTGTAACTGCCAGCATTGAAACTTTGTGACCATGACATTGGAATGATACTATTGCTTTGACCACATTGAAGTGCTTATTTAACTTGCACTGTGGCGCCTTAAAATTTTTTTGGAGATTATTGTGTAATCTAATTTTGATGATAGCCATTTGGTGGTTGTAGGTTGGACAGCTGAGAGAGGTGTCAAATAAGACGCATAATGCTGAATTAAAATTGTTCTTGGAAATCGAGCTTGGACTGGTACCTTTTCTAATCAATGATGAAATTTAATATCTGCACTTGTATTTCTGTCCAGAAATATTATTCTTCTACTGAGTGTTGCAACATCTCAGGATTTACGTCCCATTGCGCCGCCTGAAAAAACTAAAGAAGATATTCTGCTTTTCTTCAAGCTTTATGACCCTGAAAAACAAGAATTGCGGTACTTAATAATCTTTTCACTTGTTTTATTGTCTTATTTTTGTTCATTGCATACCTGATGCTCTCTGACACTACAACTTATTCCATGATTCCAGATACGTTGGTAGGCTTTTCGTGAAGAGTTCTGGCAAGCCAATAGAAATTCTAGCAAAGCTCAATCAAATGGCTGGCTTTCCACCTGATGAAGATATTGAACTTTATGAGGTTTGTCTCTATCGAGTATGCTTGATCTTGTACCAACTACGTACTTGTCTTCTATTATAGTTGGCTACCATAATTAGTCAGTCAAAAAAGGTGACTTCACCATACCACCAAACCTATGGCGCAAGTTAATTCAATATTCATTAGCAGATATTGTCTTCTTAGCAGAAGGATTTTATTTAATGTGTGCTGTTCAGGAAATCAAGTTCGAGCCTTGTGTCATGTGTGAACATCTTGATAATAGGGCCTCATTTCGAATAAGTCAGGTATGTGCTTCTTTACTGATGCTGGAATGTTATCAGATTATCAGATTGGCAACTGACATTTGTCTACTTTATTCACAGATCGAAGATGGGGACATAATATGCTTTCAGAAATCTCCTCCTCTTGAAAAGGAAGAAGACTGTCGATATCCAGATGTGCCTTCATATTTGGAATATGTGCACAATCGACAGGTACTTTTTTGTTGAAATGAGATTTTCCAGGCATCTCACTTTCTTTTTATGGTTGAAATATAGAGATTAGGCTCAAGAGTGGCGCCTTTTATGTTCCCTAGTTAGATTATATAGAATAATTCAATTTCATTAAAGCTTTCTCCTGATTTGTCAATTATAAACTCAATTCTTTTGCTGTTTGATTCTTTGTAGGTAGTTCATTTCCGATCTCTGGAAAAGCCGAAGGAGGATGATTTTTGTCTAGAGTTGTAAGTACACACATCCCAAGTAATGTTTTATGCTCAGTTGAGAAGTCTCTGGTGCTGTCATATAGACACTCATAATCTACTCTTGATGTGTTTATAGGTCAAAGGTACATACTTATGATGATGTTGTCGAAAGAGTGGCCCGCCAAATTGGCTTGGATGATCCATCCAAAATCAGGTTGACATCCCACAACTGCTACTCTCAGCAGCCTAAGCCGCAACCAATTAAATATCGAGGAATGGAGCATCTATCAGATATGTTAGTTCACTACAATCAGGTATCTGCTACATGGGTTGAAGTCTTGGTCTATATACTGTTAAAGAAATTATAAAATGTGGCTAATAATTTTTTTCCCCTTATTTCTCTAGACTTCTGATATCTTGTATTACGAAGTTCTGGATATTCCTCTTCCAGAATTGCAAGGTCTAAAAAATTTGAAAGTTGCTTTCCATCATGCTACTAAAGATGAAGTAAGTGTGACATCTTTGACTATCTTACTTTCATGCCTTATCTTATCGATCATCCTCAAGTGTCTTTCTTCTAATCTTATTGCAACTGTTTTTAGGTGGTAATTCATAACATTAGATTGCCTAAACAAAGCACCGTGGGAGATGTGATTAATGAACTTAAAACAAAGGTGAGAAATTTTAAATTCTAACCTCTTAGCTGTTGTTATGTAAAGCATATTTTATATGTGCCTGCTTGATCTGGACAGTGATTTATAATACCCAAGACGAAAAACTGATTTTCCTCTTAGATAGTGGTTTTGTAGCTATTTTCTTCATATTCTTTTTCTTTGAAGCATGGCTTTTACATTGCTGTACTTTTTTATTGTGTTATTTTAACTTCTCACAGTATATTTACTATCCATTGCACATGATGAATTTGCTAATGCTTGGTTCATACTGAAACAGGTAGAATTGTCTCACCCAAATGCTGAACTTCGACTGCTTGAAGTTTTCTATCACAAGATTTACAAGGTACTCACTGGTTTTGGTTAGCAAATAAGACATTGACTTAAACACCGAAGTTTTTTTTGCTGCCAAATAATAAATATCCTTCTAGGTTAAATAGTGATGATAATGTGCTGGACAATGTGCAGTGATGGTGCATACTTGTTCTGTGAAACCTGATCCATGAGTTTCAGTCTTTTTAATCTAATGATTGGATTTCCTGCAACATCATGTTGCCATCTTGTCATTGCAGATCTTTCCACCCAATGAAAAAATCGAGAATATAAATGATCAGTATTGGACGTTACGGGCAGAGGAGGCAAGTCCTTTTCTCCTTTCCTCCCTTTCTTTTATATGAAATATCTTGAATGTGTCTGCCTCTATAGTCTCTACTACCTTTCTTCTATGATTTTGTAAATGAAGCATCATGGTTAAGCCGTGGATGAAGTTGGACTTGACCCTAAAATGTGAGGGCATGGGGCATGAATGTGTAAAAGCATGTATGCCTGTGGGTGTGGAGTGTATAATGGTTTTGAGAGTGTACTAATATGAACTACTACAGGTGTGTGTACCAAATAGAGGGTGAATGGGATGTTTTGCCATTGTTCTTAAATTTTTCTTAGGTTTTTTCCCTTTTATATATATTTTTTTGTGGATTCTGCCCTTTTATCTATATTCCTGTTAAGGTATGTGCCCTTCCCATTCAACTCTGTTAATTTGTGTGATACATGTCAGGTTGTGATTCATTTAACCACAATAATTTGACGCGTGGAAATTAAGAAAAAGCCTTGGAAAAAAACCCAAACCTGATTTTTTACCTATTTGTTAATAACTGTCGTCAAGTTTACATATTTGGGTTCAGATTTGTTTTTTGTTTTTACATTTTCTGATCTCTTTTCTTAATTTCTACCTGTCAATTTATTATGGTTCAGTGAATAGACTTGTGGCGCAAAACTACCAGAATTGGATGGAAGGGCACATATTCCTTAACGAAAGTACAAGTAAAGGGGTAGAATCTGTAAATAAAGTACATGAGCAAGAACCATAAAAAAACATTAGTATAGTGGCAAAACGTGCATTTACCTGCCAAATAAAATTGTAAGCTTCTATTAAGAGTACAACATTGTCACATGTGCCAAAAATTTCATCAAGGATGTGTGAAATGGCAATTAGTAATCAGTGCCCCATGCTTACATAATATGTTTCTAGAAACTGTCTCTTGAAATTTATTAATTAAAATGACAAATATGATCCTTTTAAATTTCTGTTGAACTTTTAACTTCCAGATTATTATGAAATATATTATTGTGGCTTAAGTATTTTTTGTTAATAAATCTATCAAATGCTTATTTAGTAGAATATTTGAAGGTAGAAGGTTATTGAGTGGCTAATTTTTGCAAATAGCCTGGGGAATGATTAGTGAATACCCTTGTGAACTAGCAAATGTCCGTTAACCAAGGCCAATGGACAGGCAGTATAGTGTATACTTTCAGCTGGTTAACAATCCTGGATACTCCTGACATAAGATCGTGTATCAATAATGAAGCCCCCTCTCTTTTTCTAATTCAACAGATCCCTGAGGAAGAAAAAAATCTTGGTCCCCAAGATCGCCTGATTCACGTGTATCACTTCACAAAAGAGTCTGGACAGAATCAAATGGTATGGTTTATAGATACTTTAATCACAAGCTTTCTATCTAATGGCTGTTATGGAATAGAGAGGTTTCCAGGTTCTTACACTCTACTACGTTTGTGTCCTCAACAGCAAGTACAGAATTTTGGTGAACCCTTTTTCTTGGTCATCCATGAAGGTGAAACTTTAGCTCAAGTTAAAATGCGCATACAAAAGAAACTGCAGGTCCCTGACGAGGAGTTTGCAAAGGTATTTTATTTGCACTGTTTGGTCAAGGAAACAATCACATAAGCCTCCCCACGCTTGACACTGTAACAATTATCATGCATTGTATTGTAAAGTTTAGCTTTTGCTTTCTTCAGTATGTGTTTATATGTCAAGTATGAATCAGTTCCTCATTAACCCTCTTTCTTTCTCAGTGGAAATTTGCATTTCTGTCGCTGGGTCGTCCAGAGTACTTGCAGGATTCTGATGTTGTGTTCACCCGCTTTCAGGTGCTGTTACAAGTCTTTTTCTCCTCCCTTGCAAACTTCCATTTTTTCATAGCATTTCCTAGAAAATTGGAAATTATTGGTGCTCTTTTCTTTTATGGTATGTGCATTTAGTATTTTTCCCTTTTCTTTCAGAGAAGAGATGTTTATGGCGCTTGGGAGCAGTACCTTGGCTTGGAGCACCCTGATAATACTCCTAAAAGGTCTTATGCCGTTAATCAGGTTTGTGTTACTCATACAACTACAATTACATCTATGGGTTTGCTAAGACTGCCTCCTTAATTGACTACTATTTTAGCAAGGACTCTGAGATCAGTTCTTACTCTTCCGGAAAGCTAGAATCATTCAGTTTTGTTACCCTAGCTTTTTCTGTTCGTCTTGTGAAACTATGGAGTTAATTTTCATTGATTGGTCTCAAAATGTTGCAGAACCGTCACACGTTTGAGAAGCCAGTTAAAATATACAATTAGGGAAGAGCTGATTACCCAGTAGGACATCTCATGCTACAATATAGAGGATGATAAAAGTGGTACATTGAAGGGAGAAGACAATGAAGCTCGAATTGAAGTAATTTCTGTAGGATTTGATAATTGGTTTTGTAGGGTATATGTCTCTCTGATGCGATCTGGGGTAGGTGGAAGGTCACCCTTATGTAGTTTCTTGTTATTGTTGATATGCCCTGCCTGAGCTCCTGTCTTTTCTAGCCTTTCTCCTAATGAAGACACCTCCTTGCTTTAAAGGGTTGGTTTCGTACTCTTACCATATAAAGGTCCAGGGTAATTTAGCAGTACATAAGAAGATTTTGACTAGGGGGATGCATACCGGGTATAGTTGGCCGAGTTTGACATTTGATTCTTTGTTTTTCCTTTGTCTTGGGGGATGGGCTTGTAAAATGGTTGCTTTACATTTCCGAGCTTAGCTGGTGTAGAAGAACCGTCTGCTGTGCAGCTCAGGTTGGTTTTATAGTACCTTTGTTAATTAATATAAGTGTTGGTTCACATTTGTTTCCGGAAGGCTTTTGCTGCTGAGCAAAATCTCTTGTTGGGTCAAGACTTGAGAATTTCTCTCTCCTAAAAGTCTCTATCCAAGGCACGGGTGGGCCCTATCTTGTGTCTTTACCGACCACTATAATGGTCTTTCGCTGGGAGATAATGGGATGTCGTTTTATTCCGTCGCCCGTGGGCCGTGGCTCGTCATGAACTCACATTCAAAGCGGTGAATCTCGCAATCCTTTTCTATTTTGATGGTGGTGTTCGATTTCATCAAGTTACTGCAACAAATGCAGAATGATGTCGTGCGGCGGGTCAGCTTGGATAGATGAACCCCAGCGCTAACTCTTAAGCCTTGTTTGCAGTTTGTTGACAGACAATTTCAAAGTATGGTTGCATAGCTGGAAAGGTTATTGCGTTGCAATATGCATCTTTTTCTTCGCCATCAGGGCAGGATGCCAGATTTATATCGTATTCTGAAGTTCTTCAAAAGTGAAGATGGATTAACCTAGCCTTCCTCGTCCTATCCTCATGATTAGATTTTCAAGATGGCCAATCACACGTACATGGGATTGGTATGTCCTTGGTCCAAACTAGAGAGAGAGAGAGAGAGAGCTTTGTTTGTTGTGTTTTGAGAGCGAAGAAGTGTGAGTGGATGGATGTTTCTTATCTCTTTTATATAAGGACTATCATTGCCCGCGTTGAGCAGTTGTGTTGATGCTTTTTTTTTTTGATAAAAAAATATTCAAGCATTGAAAATTTATTTTCTAATAATAAAATAAAATTTATCTTGAACTTAAATTATGATATATATTAGATGATATTTTTTTAAAAATATTGATGCAGTATTATATTAGAAAACAAACAATTTTTTTCAAATATTAACATGAAGACATGTTAGATAGATTTAGGTTAACTAATAAAATTTTCGAGTCGGGGTAATGATATCATGATAACCCTATAGAAAACAAACTATAATAAATTAAAAAAGCTAATTTTTAATTAACTCAATATTGTAAGATGGGTGTAAAAAAAAATTAAAAATAACAAAAAAACTATCAAAGTTAACTTAGGTTAATTTACAAAACCTGTGACTCAAGTCAAGATATTGGGATAACACCATAAAAATCAAATTAAAAAAATCATGAAGCTCAATTTCTAAGCAATTCAATATTAAAAAATAAAATAAAACAATCAATTAAAAATTACCTTAAAAAATAATCAAAGTTAATTTAAATTAACTTGTTAGACTCGTGATTTGAGTCATGAAACTGAAATAATTTTATAAAAAGCAAATAAAAAAATTATAAAGCCTATTTTTAACATTTAATGTTGAAAGTTAAAAATAATAATAAAAAAAAACTAAATCCATGAGACTACTCCAAATAAAATGAATTGAAAAAAAATTATAAAGCTTAATTCTTATTAAATTAATATTGAAGGATGAAATTAAAAAAATATATAAATAAACAGAAAAATATATTGAGTTGTTGAAGAGTGAAATTGAAAAAAATAATTCAATTAAAAAGGACTTAAAAAAATTAACCTCGTAAACCCGGGTTTATATGCTAAACCTGAGACTCAGATCATGTAATTAAGATAACCTCTTTGAAAACAAATAAAAAAAATTATAAATCTTAATTAAAAAATATTTGATTAAAAAAGGATCTAAAAATTATCAAAATCAACCCGGGTTAATCTCCCAAACTTACAACTCGGGTCATGTGATCGTGATAATCCTTTACAAAGAAAATAAAAAAAAAATTACTAAGCCAAGTTTCCAAGCAACTCAATATTGAAATGAAATGATAAAAATCAATCAAAACAAGTAGCGAAAACAATAACCCGAATCAACCTTTTAAATCTGCGACCTTAGTCATGAGATCATGATAAATTCATAAAAAAAATAAAAAAATAATTATGAAACCCGTTTTCAACATATCTAATGTAAACTTAAACTATGAGGTTGATATATAACCCAATATAAAGAATAATAAAAAATTGAAGCATAATTCCCGAAACAACTTAATATTGAAAAAATAAATTGGGTTGTTGTTGGGTAAAATTAAAGAAAAAACAACTAAACAAGAAAGAAAAAAACACAAAACACTATTCCAGTAAACAATATTTTATAAATATGGCTACAATGATTTATCCACACTTTTTTTTTAAACATAGTTATTAAATCTAACTTGAGGGTCGACTCGTCCAAGGAGCCAAGTTCCAGGCTACATAGATTAACCCGAGTCAACTCAAAAAAATAAAATAAAAAATTGTTTGAGATTTTCATATCCCACATGAAATTTTTTGAAACAATGCATGTGGATGTTGACTAAAAGGAAAAAAAAGTGAACTGTATTATAATTATCGCACATTGAAAAATTAAAAACAATTCATATGGATGTAGATTATAAAAAGAAATGCAAAGTGTAGTATACTTATCTCTTATTGTAAACTTAAGAAACCATCCATGTGTAATTAGGCTATATATAGTTATCCTACATTGAGAAATTTAGAAACAATCCATGTGAAAGTAGAATATATGTAGTTATCCCACATCAAAAAAATTAAAAAACAATTCATTTAAGTACAAGTTATAAAAAAATATGAAGTGTTGTATTGTTACCTCACATCGAGAAATTAAGAAATAATCCATTTAAATGTGGTCATATATAATTATCCCATATCAAGAAATGAAAAAACAATGTGTGGATGTAAGCTATATAAAAAATATGTGAAGTGTAGTATAATATAATTATTCTACATTAAAAAGTGGAATAATTCAAGTGAATATAAACTATATATAATCACCACACATCAAAAAATTAAAAAATAATACATGTGGATGTAAACTATAAAAAAATATATAAAGTATAGTATAGTTATTTCATATTAAAAACATAAAATAATTCAAGAGAATATAGACTATATATAGTCATCACACATCGAAAAGTTAAGAAATAATTATATGAATGTAGGCTATATAAAAAAAAAAATACTAGAAGGAAAGTATTTATAAATTAATTTTATATTTTTTAAAAGTTATTAAAAAATATAAAAAAAATCAGATCTTACCCAAAATATACTGAATCATCTGAGTTTCAAGTTGACTTAACAGATTGGTCAAATAAAAGCTTAAATTTTTGCAATTTAAAACCCGATCAAGTCAAGTAAATCCCAAATCAACCCGTAAAACTAAGCTTCCATGAATATGCTTTTTAATGTTTTGTTAATATCAGTTCAAGCAAAAGTTTCGACGTTTAATATGTTCCAAACTCGGAATTAAAAACATCTTCCCATTGGAACAAGTCTCACATATACCTGAAAGTTCTTTTATTTTAGGTAAATATTTTAATTAAATGTTATTCATCTTATTATTATTTTTTAATTCTTCAACAACATCATTCATTCATTCATTCAAGAAATAGACGCAACATTTGACCTTTCACCAGAATCTGCGCGAGCATTTTAAAGGAGTTTAAAATTCATGGTGTACAGATTGAAGACAGACAGACGAGAGACACTCCAGCCGTAGATCCAGAGCCGTATACTTGCCTCATCCACACCAGATCACTGCCTAGAAACAACCATAACTGTTAGATCTAAAACGTCCCATCATCTCAACCGTTTCCTGTAAGAAAGTTCACAGATCTACAATAGGAGCATCACACTTGATCACTAACTCAAGAAATCAGGTCCGTAATCTAATTTCAGATTGATCAGATATAGATCGTCGGATTAGATCGGAAGCAATCTAGACCGTCTAAAAGAAGTAAGCTCACTGAACCTTCTATAAGGTTGCCTACACCGGATTCTAGTCCTCTCACCGAGAGCTACCACATTCTTCCCCTTTTCCCGAATTTTCGCCGTAAAATTCCAGTCCCTCCAACAGTAGCTGCGCGTAGGCTACACCCGCAATCAGGGGTATTTTCAAAATTTCCAATGAAATTTAAGAGTATTTTGGTATTTTTACTAGCCAGTAGTATTCAGGACTTCTAAGAGTATTTTTAATTTTTATTACATGTATTTTGTATTTTATAAAATATCCTAAATAAAATAAATAAAATAAAAAACAACGCGTATCCAATGCTTGAATTTTCCATGCAAAAAGTCAAGGGATAAAATCTACTAGTTTTTTTAAAAAAAATTAAAAAAACAAATAAGAAGAGATTTTGGACCAGATTAAAAAAAAAAGAAACAAAAAAAGAGAACATGACTAGATTTGATTGCGAAGAGGTTTTCTCCATTGACAATGTTGGGTGTCAGAGGACCAAAAGGTAGATTGAATCAGACTTTATCAACTATTGGAAAAATCAACATAAACAAAGTTTTTACCTTATACTTTTCTTCCTTATTCTACAGATTTTGGTTTGTAATTATATGATTATAAGATAAATATTATTGTTAAGGCTTCAATGTAGGCTCTTATTGACATTCTTGAATTTCTTATTTATATTATTAAAGTATTTATTTTTTTATTGTTTTATTAATGTGGGTGTCTAGACCAGCTTGAACGCACTTCGACTAATTTCACGGACTTTGAAGTTAACGACCATGTGATCCTAAGATTTGTGAAACTCTAACTGGTGACCGGATATTAAAGTATTTATAAATCCTTGATGTGTTGAGTATGCATAATTGTATATAATAACTTTAAATGATTGATTACTATTTGAATAGATTGTTATTCATGTTGATACGAGAGATTATGCATGTTATTTGCTTATGCATGCCATAAATTGAATGGAAAAAAATATCCCAAAAAGATTTGTGTGGTTGTTATTTTGAAATATAATAGAAATTAATGTGTTTATGCTCTTTTAAACTTATATAAAAATATCATACGTTATTGTATGTAGGTAATTTTAATTTTACTTGAGATAAAGTCTTTGATAAATTAAAATATTTCATTTTCAATTTAGATGATAAAGACATATTAATATATTTTAGGAATCAATTTAGCTTGGTTATGTGAATAGAAAACCTTATTATCTTGTCCTTCAGTAAATTAAATTTATTTTATTATTGTGCTTTTGCTTGATTTCTATTGGTAATTTGTTGATTTTCTTACACATATTCATCTATTTCATTTTTCAAATGATTTAGGATTAAAATAATTTTAATAGCTAATATATAGAAGGTTCATTTGGGAATAATAATCTTACATACATTATATTACATCAAACGATTAGTATACTTGTTATCTAAAAATATATATACAAAAACAAAATTGGATTAGGCAAACTCCATCTAGAGTTCTGCTCTTCTGATTGAAGTTGATATCGCTACCATCTCCTAGATAATATCATTGAGGTTCAACCCCATGTTATATCCAATATGGTGTAGTCGCATCATATCAGATATTTCCTGAACTTATTTTTGTTTTTTAAATAGACATAAGTAGAAAAAAGAAATTCTATATGAAAATATTCTTAATGAATTTTATTTTAACTCTCCTCTTTGTATCTGTCTTTTTCTTCAAGGTGAGGCCAGTAAATAACTAATAGAATACACTAATTACCATAAAATTTTCAATTTGTAATGCCAAAAAAACTCAAAGGGGGGGGGGGGGGCAAGAACTAATGCTCAGACCCAGAATCAAGCTATTAAATTGTATGCATACAATCTTGAAACTTTTATGCAGCACGTTAGAATTCAGTTCAATTCACTCCTCACCACAGCAAAAATGATTCTCAATTCCAAGCACCTTATCTGGAGGAAATTTGATCCTACAGCTTTTGGAACCTTGCAAAGTGACTTTGCCGACTATTGCTTAGGCCTACAATAATATAACGAGAGGACAACTATACTGGAGATGCATCACAGACATATATCATACCGTGTTCAGTCCACTGGGGAGGGCATGACATGAACCCTACTGAGTTAAGTCTACACTCTAACACTAGTGGATAAGACTTGGGAGATGCAGAACAAATGAATTAATTAGCAGCTCAGCCAATAAAAAAGACTCTGCTTGTGAGTTATGTATTGTTTAGGCTGCCCAAAACATTTTAGAAGTAGTTTAAAAGAAATGGGAATTCATCATCAAGCATACAGAAGAGTAACTATCAGGAGCTCCGAATCTTTGGGAAATGCACACCCTATTTCACCCTGAACAAATCGACCATGTCTTTTCAGTAGAAAACTGGATGTGTTCTTGATTTGAATCAATCTATATTACAAAATCCCCACACTAATTCTACACAACATGCAAATCCATAACGAGTAGACAGCACTGTAAATTATCTAGCACGGTTATATCTAACTGTCATGAAACAAGACCTACCTCCAACTTACAACTTCAATCACTCACAAAAAGATGGCATATGTACCTGGATGGCTCAAAGCACCCCTCCTCTTTGGCTGACTTATTAACATTTTAGTGAGCTCCGAAACAGTGTGGCTGACAAATGCAGTCGATAGCATGGATCAGCTTTCTCCGAGGGCCCACCGCATCCGCACCCATATCTTTCAGCTTCTTCATGCTTAGATTCACCAGCTGAAACTTACTGAAACTCTTCTCTTGAAAAATCCTCACAAACTGCCGCAACCCAATTGATGCTAGCCACCTGCTCAATCCACCAGCCTTTTGAAGCTTCTTCTCAAGAAGTGATGCCCTTAGCCTCTGATTTAGCAACATCTCACCATCAAGGAAACTACCTGGCCCAAGCAAAAGTCTTGACCGCTTGATTGTTTTGGATATGTTTGACACTCCAGGCGCATCAATAGACCTAAAAGTATCAGCTAGGTTTGACTTTCTCGATTCCATGGTTACATTCAGTCTACGTAGACTGTGTAAAGCTGAAAAGTGGTGTGCAGGAGGAGTTGCTGTGGCAGTAATAGGATCACCACCTCTATTAGGAGCCATTGGTGCGAGTTTCTCCAGTTCATCAACTAAAGAAATCCTCCTAGTATTAGTAGTAGCCTCAATCAGAACAGTCGATTTATGATTGACTGCTTTCACCGGCACAGCTGCATCTGGCTTGCTTGGTCCTGGGTCTAGCATCCTCCCAACAGGAAGGGGAGGCACCAGAATGGTGACTCTCTGCTTTTTGACTATAACCCAACCATCTTCTCCATCAGAATCATTCTTTTTGCTTGCAGGCTTCGCTGCTACATGTCTTTGCTTTGGTTTTCCCATGAATTCAGCCTGGAAGTGGAACCCTATTACAAATTATAGAAACTACAAACAAGAATTATTCTTTCCTAAACAAAATCACATTAATTCCTTATAAAAAGAAGCAATGTTCCGGTTTTAATTATCTATCTGGAAGAGCCAAGAAACCTGAAATAAGTTCCTTGATTCTCCATACCGAATATCTAAAATAAAATAGCAATAAAAATCAAATTGAAAAACAGAAAGACAGATGAAGTTACCCCAGGAAATAGAACGTAATCAAATTGAAAATCGATCGATTAATTCGTATCCGCGAAGAACCAGGCAAGAAATGCCCTGATCTGGGGAGGAGCTTGAACTTGAGCTTCTATTGATTTTCATCATCATCATCATCATATATATAGATCATAATGAAAGTTGTAAAATAAAATGTAAGAGATCCAATCCAAATTGTGCTACTCTCGGGCCTAGAATATGATGTTAACAAGGCTAGGCCCATTTTTACTTTTGAAAAGTCTTATCAGTCTCTGTAATTTATCACAATTAACCAATTGATTAGTTTCCTGTGGTATTGGAAATAATTCATTTTAACAAAAACAAATTTTTCTAAGAGCGTTTATATATTTTTGGATTGTCATTCGTCGTGTTTGTCGGCACTGGCCCTTGGCCCATTGACCCATTTTGGCTTATATGAGGCCACCAACTTTCTTTTCTTCTTCATTTTAAAAAATCACTAGTGCGTTCCTTCGCTCCTCATAAATTTTAATTTTCTAACATTTAAATATACATTATTATACATAGAACTAATTCTCCTCATGTTTTATTATCCTTGTAAACAGTGTAATCCACAATTCAATAATCATAATTCTACCCTTTAAAAACCAAATGATTGAACACACAATCAGGAGGTGAAATAATATTTTCACTTTATTGCACAGTATAATTACGTTCATATTTTTGAAAAAAAACAACAATTTAATATCTAAGGGGTGTTTTTTAATTTTTACATTTTTATATAGTTCAACTATCTAATGTACATTGGGGTTAACTTTTTATTTTACTAAGGTGAAGGGGAATTTTAGGGTTTTTAGCTTCAAGTTTTTTGTTTTGTAATTACTGAATGGGATCTAGTCTTTTTATAAATAAAAAAGAATGGTTGGCATGTGTAGATCACATGCCATGAAGTCGGAGGTAATATTGCCTTTTTGGACGGTGCGTACGGTGCTTCCCGGTGATCGTTGGTCTCATTCTAGGGTGGTGTTTGAAGCATCACGCCACCCTTTTTATGGTGGGCTAACATGTGTCAGTCGTCAGAACACGATAGAACTCTTATGATTCTTATTTTTTTTTGTTTTTATTGATTTTTTTTATTTCATCCTTAATCATTTAACTTTAGTATCTTTTTTTGTTGAATTTAATCCTCATTCTTATTATTGCACTTCCTTTTATTTTTTAATTCTCTTATTAATTTTTTTTTTTGTGGCAATATCATCTCTTATTGTTTAATTTTATTAAATTTTCATATCATATTTAGTGCTTATTTTTTTATCATGATTTTAAAACCCAACACGAGAGTTGACCTCCGTTATGTCTCGAGCCACAGATTGGGTTAAATGACTAGAGTTACGGGGGTCAATTAGATTTTTTATTATGCAAGAAGTAAAAAACATTATTTTGATAAAAATAAAATAATATCAACGGGTTTTGACGTGATTTTCTCTTATCTAATCCTTTGATTTTTTATTCAGTTAAAAAGTAAAAAGAATTTTATTTTGATAAAAAATAATAATGGAGAAAAAACTCAATGGGCTTTGACTTGATATTTCCCTCACTAATCGTGTCATTGATCAACCAAAGATCTTGACCTCATCAAGCCAGGTCATTTCTCCCCTTATTTTTTGGGACTTAACTCGGCTTAGGCATCAAGTTACAAGGTTCACAAGTTAACCTGCTTGGTTAACTCAAGTTTTACAATAGATTTTTTTATATTAATTTTTTTTTCAATTTCATCATTTGATATTTAGTTTATTAAGATTTTTGCGCCATTAATTTTTTTAATTTTTTTGGTACTATTTTACTAATTCAAAGTGAAAGATACAATATCTTTGATGAATCCATACAAAAAAATTACATCGCTTGAAGATGTCCACTTTTTAAGATTATTTTTCTTGGTTACAATACCTCACCAATACCAAGAATTTATCCAAACTCTCAGGTGTTTACAATTATGATTTGCTTACAACAAGATTCAGTTTTTCAAATAGTAGATTATATAATTGAAAACTATAATCTCTATAGGTCACTCAATAGCTCTTAAGATGACTAAATGTGTGTAAGTGTAATGAGTGTGAGATTTTATGCTCTTGTGCTAAAATATAAAGATTTAATTTAGCATAACTTAAAATATGCTAAGATTGATGATTTCTAGTTGGTTTTTCTTTTAGAATAGATTCTATATCATTTGTATTCAGAATCTCTCATTAATTTTGCGTAAAAAAAAGTTCTATATATGTTTCCAAAAGAAACCAACCATTTATAGTCGTTAGAATGCCTTCGACGCCTAAAGCGGTCGATCGATTCAAATGACCATATAATGTGGTCGACCGGTCCCTGTGAAATTCCCAAGTATTCATCACGAATGAACAACAAACGACAAATTCAGCTTAAAAACCAATTTTGACAGTTTCAAACCTGATGAAACTTTAACCAATTAAATGTATATCAATACTATTTATGCATGCAATGTGAAGTGTAAGTTCATTTTAGTTTGCTATTGAGTACGATATAAAAAGTTAACAATAAGTTCTAAAATGAATCCTTAATAGTTAAGTCTTTACTTGCTTTGCATCTGGAACTTGTTGATAAATTTCTTCATTCAATTCCATATACTTGTTGATGTTATCTTATAAAAAACATGTTTAAATTTAATCTCATTCAAGCATATCATTAGTCAATTTTTCATTTAATTATTATCATCAAAATACAAGATATTATAAATATTAATATGTGACACATAGGTTAACATGAACCATCTATATTAACAACCCAATCTTATGTGACTAAATCATAGTAGCCACACTTACAAAACACTATTAATTGTAATTGTGTTTTGTGTGTTTTTTGTCTAATTTTTTTTCTCAATTTAACCTTTTAACAACTTTTTTTTTTTTTTACAATTTTATCCTTCAACATTAGATTGCTGTGGAAATTATACTTTATAATTTTATCATTTACCGAGTTATATAGTGGTCTTATAAATTTAGTTTTTTCTTTTTTTTAATTTTAAGTTCAACATTAGATATGTTAGAAGCATAACTTCATGATTATTTTTTATTTATTTTCTATAAATTTATCTTAATCTCATTATCTATGTCACAAGTTTAACATATTAACCTAAGTTGACTCGAGTTATTTTATCATAATGTTTTTTTTAATTGATTTTTTTTTCGATTTCATTATTCAATATTGAGTTAGTTGAAAATTAAATTTTGTAATTTTTATTTATTTATTTTCTTCATGATTATTTTGATTTTATGACTTGGATCATAAGTTTGGTAAGTTGATGAACTCTGTTTATTTTTTAATTAGGCTTCATAATTTTTATAATTTTATTTTTTATTAAATTATCTTTTGTTATGATTCGGATTATAAGTGAATTAGAGTTTTTCGGTTCATTTTTTTTTTAATATATTTTAACCTGATTCTGTTTTTTTAAATGAAATACCATCCAGTGATTTAAAAGAATCTTTAAGACATTGATTTCGAAAAGGATTATCTAATGATATCATTGATTAATGTAAATAAATTCAAATTGATGAAATAAAATAATAAAAGATTAAATTTCATGTTTCAGAGGAGGGAAAATATGGGAGAAGGATGCGCTAAAAGCCTTTCTCTAAAAAGGGATCATCACTGCTACGGTGGAGAAGAAGACCCAGTTTCAGCAGTAGGGTGGGATGGGGTGTGTGATGGATCACAGCATTTCATAAATAAATGCACCTGGTGTTTGACTTTGCTAGTTTTGGTCAAACCGTAACTCCTGAAAAACTGTGCGACGTGCCATCGATCTAGCCGGCAAACTCTTCAAAACCATCGGATTACACGCGACGCCACAGGGGTCTTTCTTTGTACAAGGATGGAAGGAAGGAAGGGATTTCTTTCTACCTTTCAATAAGGTCAAAGCACCACAGAGAGAAAAGGAATCCCTTTCCAAATTCCAAAAAACTCTTTAGAAATGAAGTTTGGAGACACGTTCATGCAGTATTTGCAAGGAGATCAAACAGGGAATTTGGTTAAATGTGCTCATGTTGAGTACAAAAGACTCAAAAAAGTCTTAAAAAATTGCAGAAGCCAAGGTTCCGCATCCGCTTCTTGCAAAAACGAGCAGCAAAAGGACGAAGGAAATAATGAATTAAGTACCGGGTTGTCTCAATTCTGCCATTGTGAATCTTGCCCTTGTAAGTTTCTTTTTTCCTCTCATGTTTTTGTTAGAAAGCTGTAAACTTGATATGGGATTCATGTCCTATTTGAAAACTTTTGGATGGCAGTTGTCGGCTGATTATTTTTTTTTCTGCTCAGTTTTGGTGCACCGAGATTAAGGCTGATTATGGTTCTCGTAAATATTAGATTAGCTGAGGTAGTGGGTGATTGTTAGTTGCCTAGTTTTGTTTGTAAAGTTATTTGATTTTGTCCCAGAAGTGAAGAGTTGGACTGAGATATTCTTGCTCATCTTGAGGATAGGAGTTATGAGAAGGGTAGGTGAAAAATAAATTATGGCAATGAAATGAACTGCGACAATGATCGGGAAGTAATTAACTGTTTATAAATTGATTTTGCGTTTCTAAGATGGATGTAATAATGTTTTGAATTGGTTTTGTGGTAGTTGACTGAAAGTAGTTGGAGTATTTTCAAGAGATTTCATATGCGTTTTTGTCCTGTTTTGAACTGTTGTTGTATTTTCAAAATTGCTATAACAACTTATGACAGACACTTCCTATTTGCTAAACTCTCAAAAGTTGACTGATTTTTTTTTCTTTGATTTCATCACCATTACTGATTCAAGAACCTGAATGTATCTAACATACAAAGGAGGATAAAAATGTAGTTTCATTGCCTTCTCCGGAAAATGTAGTTTGATTTGACGCGCTTTTGGTTAGCTATTCATGTCTTATGATTTGTGATAAATGTAATGATCCATATTGGCTTCTGGAAAGTTTCTGTATATAAAATATGTTAGTTTGAATATTTGTGACAATTCACAATATAGGTTATCAAATCAACTTACTTTTACAGCCTCAATTTAGAACAGAATAATTTGAGGGCTGAATGTTTGTAATGGGGTTTATATCTTTGTTATAATTAAATATCTTTTTTAATTTTGTAGTGTGCGATCAAATTTTCTTTTCAGAATTGATGAGGGAAGCTTCACATATAGCTGGATGCTTTAGTTCTAGAGTTAGACATCTCCTCCATCTTCATGTTGCCAGGGGAATACAAAGATACAAACTGCGTCTACGTCAATGTTTCAAAAATGATCAGCAGACCATGGCTGAAGAAGGGCGTATGCTGATTGAATATGTTACCATGAATGCAATTGCTATTCGTAAAATTCTAAAGAAATATGATAAAGTCTGCACCAATTCAGTCCATTTTTATCTTTTGATCTTTTTACAAGGTTTATGTTATTTTACATCAAAGACAAAAATTACAGAGATTTTCTGAACTTCAATTTTAGGTGCATTGCTCTGTTAATGGGAACAATTTCAAATCCAAGATGCAGGCTGAACATATAGAGCTTTTGCAATCGCCTTGGCTGATAGAGTTGGGAGCCTTTTATTTGAATTTTGATGGAATAGATGGAGGAGAATTTAGTGAGTTTTGCAGTCAGTTTTCCTGTGGTCTCAATGGTACAGAACCTGTTATGACACTGACACTTCCAAACTCTATGAAATTAGAATACAGTCTGACATGTGCCATTTGCTTGGTAAGACATCATTTCTGGTACATTCCAAAGGAACAAAAAAAAGAAGAAGATTAACATTTTTTTTTGTTTGTCATATCATCATCATTTCTCAGGAGACAGTTTTTAATCCGTATGCTTTGAGTTGTGGTCATCTTTTCTGCAAGTTGTGTGCTTGCTCAGCTGCTTTTGTGCTGATGTTTGAAGGCCTCAAAACTGCAAGTTCAAGTGCAAAGTGCCCCATCTGTAGAGAGGTTTGTATGTCTTTAAAGCAATTTGATGTTTATAATTTTCTGCACTAGACCACCTTATTGTATCTGTTGTATAATTGCTTGTGTGCGTACTTGCACATGTGTCAATGCATATTATACGTTTGAATTAGAAAGTGATTTGCATGAGTATATATGTGCTCCTAGAGAAATGAATTTCATTTACTCAGGAAAGGAAATACCATCCAGTACTCTGCCTGACTTGCACAGGATTTATGTCAACTAGTTGTCTCTATGGTTAATATGGCATTCAACCTGTTCTGGATCAATTATTTATCCACATGAATTCCAAAAGTTTTAACTGGTAGTAAACAATTGATGAGTTTAGGAGAGGAAGGGAGGAGGAAAAAAAATATAAATGTTTAAATCCGCTACAAAGGAAAGGAGACTACAAATGGACACAAGGGAGCCAATCTCAACCTAAAGACCATTAAAGAGAATTCATTCAAAATATAACATGACATGATATGACATCCACACCACAAGACTCCTAACATAGCCTTGTATAGTTTTCTGGTAATCAAAGATTTCTATTTCCTGGACCTCTTGAAACCAATAATTTCATGTACTTTTACCTTTCTTAAGATCCTAGTTTCAAAGCTCTGACTCATTTATTCCCAAAACATAAATAGCTGAATTAATTCCGGTTTTGAAACACTACCTTATCCACTACATCAGCAATGTGAGCAATTCAGAATACATGTCTGGTCCAACATGCCTAGAGGAAATGAGCATCTATCTAAATGGAATATGAAAACCATGTGTTTTGCATTTAAGTATGTGTTTGGCTTTCTGGTTGACTCTGCAAAATGTAGATCATGAGTCATAAAGCTGGTTTCTGACCCTTTCAAAATGTAATTTTGAAACCTCGATACACTTAAACACAATAGTATGGCTTAAGCAACCCAGTGTTGCTTTCTCAATCCTGTCAGAGCCTTAGAAAGAGTCATTCTTTTTCTTTAAATGGAAAGTTGCAATGCTGTTACTTAAGAGTTTTTAAAATACTTTCCTCGTCATATGATCTTGTTGACATCTGATGTTTTGCATGATTGTCCTTCCTATTGGAATATGAAAAGATGCATTGTTTGTTATTGAATTGGTACCCTTCTGAGATGTGCTTTTGCTCAAGGCTGTGTTGGGTTCTGGGTTGGCAGTAATGTCACTGCCAGTTCCCTCCTTTGACCACTTAATGCTCTTCCTTTTTTTATTTCTTAAGAGTACAACCACACCCAAGGATTAGATGATTGAGAGAAATGACTGTATTTATCTTTTAATCAGTCTTATGGTGTATCTTATTCCTGTTGTTGTTCTTATACTGATCGGATATGAATACTCTTATGCCATCCCCTTACTGAGCTGCCTTTATGTGCATAACTTCTTATAATGTCTCAGGCATCAGCATGCATGATTTCAGATAATCATGCCATGCTACTATCAATTGATGTTCATCCTTCCCCCACCGATACATAGTCTCAGGATTTGAACACTGTATAAAAGTACTACTCTAGCATACTCTTTGCTGATAAAACAATTTATGTGCAAAACTAGGTATATGATGATGAAACCATTACAAATTTGTTATCCTTTGTCACTAGAATACAATACTGTGTTTTGATCTTGGTGGGAAAAAATGATGATATTTTGATAATTTAGTTTTCAATGGTAACGGGGATTATTCTAGCTAGTGCAATAACTTAAGGCCATACTTTTCAGGGAGCTGTTTGAGTCTGACAAAATATATTTCTTTTCTAACACCTATGTTTCTGGTATATGAGATTTAACTAATCAACTTGAAGAGATCTGGTATTTTAATTTATTGAAGTGAACACTGCTTAACAAAGGTTGTCTACGTTGTTTGAAGGATATATTTCTAAAGAAATGGATATTCTGGCATTTAATTGATCTCAAGTTTGTTCACTATCATGTGCAGGCCGGAGTATACACTAACGCAGTGCACATGTTGGAACTTGATCTGCTACTGAAAAGAAGGTGAAGAAATTAAAATTCCGTTCTCCTGTTTAAAATTGACAATTTCTGATTATTAAAATCTTTCAGGTGCAATGAGTACTGGAAGGAGAGGGTGGCTGCTGAACATGCCGAGGACGTAAAGCAAACCAGGGAGTATTGGGATTCACGGACCAAATATGCCATTGGGTACTGATTGGATCATAAATATTTTTAAAGACAATGGTTGAATGGAGGGAGAATTTTGAAGCAGACTTCAAGTGGTTTCAACTTGTAGCTCGCATGGTTGGGCCCAGAGTTGCTTGAGATGAGAATCATAATTCAAGATTACCAAGTGCAAGCTGTGGATTTCTTGGTGGTTTTGAGTTCGATCAATTCAAGATCATTATTACCTCTGTGTAGTTCCAAATTACAAAGCCCTTTTGTTCCCTGTTTGGTTGTTCTTGAAGAAAGGAAGGAAAATCAGCAAAAGAATCCAGTAGTTTTTGGTAGAAGAGGGTTTTGGTCAGCACCAGGTTATATCTATGTATTACTTCGATTTATTCTATGAATCTTGATGTACCACTCCTCAACTCCTTCCATGTTTCAGTTCGAACAACTTCTCGTTTCATCGTTTAAATGTTTTTCCATTCCTTTTCTTGATTACACTTCTATTCTGAGTAAATTCTGAGTTGAATAGATTGTATACTCATAGCCTAGCACAACACGGAAGCCATGCCACCGCTCGACGCAACAGGTCATACTGGGCTAAAATCAGCTCTCTTTCCCTCCTGATAAGAGACCTTCTATTTGTGCATTCTTCTAAACGCAGGGCTAGAGAATTCTCGTTTAGCTATTATTTGAATTTTAATTTGAAAATATATTAAAGTAATATTTATTTATTTTTTAAAAATTATTTTTAACATCAATACATTAAAACCAATAAAAAATATAAAAATATAATTTTAAATCAAAAAAATCAAAATTTATTGGATTTTAATATTAACTAAATCTTATTATAAATAATAACAATATTTTTTAATGCTTGTTTTATTAGATAAGTCACTTCTACCTTATTCATTAAAAAAAAATAACGCCTTAACATTTGAATTGAAAAACTAAAGGAAAAAACAGTTTTTATTAATCACCAAATCAATCTCTTAAGATTATAAAATTAGAAATGAATGTTATTTTGCTTTAATAATTTTTCTAGCTACATAATTATAATTATAAAAAGGCATTTGACTTTTTAATGGTATTACTTGAAAAGAAAAGTTAAAAGAGATCGCAATTTATTATCCATATAATTTTTAGTTATTTTAATATTATTTTTGATAAACAATGTCATTTTCAATTTGTTTTCCTACACCAGTTCATTTGCGATGGTTTTCGTTTGCTTATCAGGCTACAGAACTCCTCCTATCTGGTTCTGTCTTACATGATTCAACTCCTCTGTATCCAGTGTGCTCTCTTTCTTCTCACTGGAACCAAATGGCAGGCCTTCACTTTACTGGCTTTGTAGCCTACGCTCCTCCTCCTCCTCCTGTTCAAATACCATAACCAATCTCCGCACCTCACTCTTCCACCTTCTCCCAACTCAATCAATCACCTCTCTATTTAAAAAAAACCCGTTCCGTTTTTCCTGCTCCAACTCTCCACTTCCGATCTCTCTCCTTCAATCCCCGCTTTCTCGCCATTCTCCTCCGTCAGTTTATTCCTTTTTAGATATTAAGAGTAATTGTGTTATTTTAGAGGAGTAGTGGAATGGGCGGCAAAAGGAAGCACAGCGTTTGATTTAGAAATGCAATGTTGGAGGTGTAGTTCATTCTTTATTCTTTTTTGGAGTTGTTTAATTAAAAGCTTGTTCATGATGTTTTGTAGGATAACATATCTAAAGGGTAAACTAATTTTGTTTCTATTACTGAAAATCTTATTCAAAGTGATTTTTGGACCTTATTTTAGCTACAAGTCTTTGAGCGATTTTCCTAGATAACCCGTGTTTTGAAGCCAATTGCTAGTTATCAACACTTGGAATTTGTTCTATTTCATGTTTATAACTGCTTGTTCCATTTTTAGAGTGTGAAAGCATTACACATTGACCACATGGATGTGGTTGTTGAGCCTGGAATTGGTTGGATGGAGCTTAATAGGTTCTTAGAGCCTCATGGTCTATTCTCTCCTCTTGATCCAGGGAAATTCATGGAACATGTTCCTGGGATGCCTTTCTTTCTGGTTCCTTTATGTGTCAAGTGTGAAGTCCAATTTTAGTGTGTTTTAAGATGATGCTACTTCAATTGCATTTATAATTGTCTTGCATAATGGGTGAATTTGGCCACTACTTGTGTTGCAATTTTGGCAACTGTTTTTTTGGTCAATTTAGCAGTTGAGATTAGCATCTTCTTTGAATATGTTGACAGGCAGGGCCTGGTGCAACAATAGGGGGAATGTGTGCTACTCGTTGCTCTGGTTCTATAGCTGTGAGGTATTTGCACTGCTTTATCAGCTGTCTTTATTTCATTTTGATGGTTATAGTACTCATGAAATTAGCTGCTCAGAAGTCAAAACGAGTAGTGAGACTCAAGTTTTGATTGAACTGTGTTGGCTACTATCAAGATAAAGGTTGATTTTCTCCCATTCTTCTACACCCTTTTCTCCTTCTATATTTCATCAGTTTTATTAACCCATTTTCTTTTGAATGTGACCAAATGATTATAGTTTTTTTTTTTCTCAGCAATTCTATTGCATACATGATTATAGAGTGATGTAGGCACCCAGTTGCACTTGTCACTGGGATTGCTCATAACCACCACAAACACCCCAATACAAACGTTTGCAGATCCAGCTTTTTTGACAAGTGATCTTCTGCAGTATAATGGTAAGGTTTAACCTTGCAATACTTTCAGTGGAAGTGTTAAAACATCTGTAGCCACTTGGAGCCATCAAAAGCCTTAACATTACTTTGCATTGGGTTAGAATAGTCTAGGATTTCTGTTTATTCATGATATTTATTACTCCATTTAGGGTTGACTATCGAGAGAATGCACCTTTTTGATTTGCCTTATTTAATATCAATCATGCTAACCTGTCAACGAAATGTTCCAATTATTTCTCCCACCACCATGATTTATAACTTGAGTTGTTGTGCTTTTCCCTATGTTAGTGCTCATGTTTGAATTCTAAATGTGTATGCTATGGCAACAAGACATTCTTAATGCTTAAAAGTTAGAATGACTTGCACCACCATTCTTTGATGCCTGACACATGAAAATGGCATCACCTGAACTCATTTGCTACAGTGGGAAGTCCATATAGTATTGCAATAGACAATTTTTCTTGACTCCCAAATGATTAGACTAGAATTCGCAAAAGTTTACCTATATTAAATTGAATCTATATTGTTTGCTTTGAATTTTGAAGCTTTTGTCTTTCGTGCTTATTTTCCTAAATTTTTTTATCCTAAAAAAGTTAGAAACCTGTTCAAGAATCAATGGTCTTATTTCTTACATGATTTAATGATTTGGTTTTTAGCATGCAGGTATGGAACCATGCGAGATAATGTCCTGATCTACCAAGTTCATTTTTGTGACAATCTAGTTCTTATACCATTTATGCTCCAGGTGGTTCATCCCAATGGAGATGTGGTCAAGACAGCTTCTTGTGCTTGAAAGAGTGCTGCAGGGTGTGTTATCTTGTCCTTTTCTATATTTAGTCGTGGTTTCTTATTTCTCTGCTGCTCTGTTTTTTTCCTTTTCTTTTTCCTTGGACGGGGGAGAGGGGAGGGGATATATAATCAATTGCAATATGGCCATCACCTGAAAAGGTAAACCTTTGAGATTATGATCCTAATCAAATTAAGGAGAGTGTTGTGGCAAATCACAGGCCAGATAATTGTTGGTGGAGCCAGCCTACAAATTTTGTTTTTTAAATCATGCTTTGCTATTCCGGACTCATGTTTCCCCAGCTTTCAAGATGGTTGGCCATCATGCATGCGTGGAGGGTGCCCTCCATTATCCTTATTTCAATTGCTTTAGAGGGTTTCTTATTTTATTGCATATTCAAAGAAGTCAACTCTTAACCTTATTGGATTTATTACTTCACTTATGATTTGACTCGACTGGTGATTGGAAGTGAAGGGATCCTTGGTGTAACAATGGAGGTCACTCTATGGCCTCAGAAAATTCCACTGCATTCAGTGGTACCTTCATCCTTTCTTTGTTTGGAAGAACACCCCTCTTTTTTTATTTTTTTTCCCTTTCCTTTCCTTTTTTTCGTTTGTTTGTTTGTTTTTTAGAGATGGACAATTGTATACCAAGAACACAAACATAGAATTATGATGGCAGCGGACAAGCGAGAGTGAAAGTTCTGGTAGTTCTTGTTATTTTTGGTTGCTTGAAGTTTTTCATGCTGAAGTAATTATCACACTCTTACGTAAAAACATTAATCAGAAATATATGAGAAGTTTTGTTCATTGAGCACCATAATCTTACTTTAAACCACCTTTTAAAGTTGCAGTTATTTTCTTCTAGGAAATTGATAAACTCTTGTTCTCTGTATTAATTCTCCACTACATATGTTTATTACAGATATAGATGCATTTGTTAATTGATTTCATAACATTTCAGGTTACAATGTACAATTTCCTTACAATTAAGGATGCAGCTGATGTTGCTATTGACACTATGCTGTCTGGTATACAGGTAGAACTTGATGCAAATTATGTCCATGCAGTCAATGCTTTATGGATTATCCATTGTTTATCATCAGGTGTCAAGAGTGGAGCTATTGGATGAGGTCCAAGTGAGGGCTGTCAATATTGCTAATGAGAATAATTTAACTGAACTCCCAACTTTGATTTTTGAATTCATATGCACTGGCAAGCATGTCTTTTCATGTGACTTGCTTCTTGTTTATGTTTATTCTTGGATAAAATCCAGTATTTTAATGGAAGGGATTTAACCATTGAACCCATTCTCTGGAATATGGTAATTGCTAATAGTTATTTGAAATTTCCTTGGCATCCTTAGGAATTATGGATATCCGATATGTGAATGATTCAGTTCTGCTAGGAATGCAAAAATGAACTCTATGTTACTTGATCCATTTTGAGTTTAATACTGCTTACTCTTTCAATTTCAATGGATCAATGGTGTTCCTCTAGAAAACTACAAACACACAACAGACAGCTGCTGATAGATTGAGATTTGACTGGATAAAACACAGTTAGCCAAGGATTATCTATTACAATCAATTGTTTGTGCAGTTCTGGTTTTTTTTTTTCCTGATGGATCATGGCATATATTTCAGCCATTGTCTAACTAATGACTGGCATAGGCAGCATCATGATATCATGAGGTCATGATTTACAAAGCTAAAACTGAAGTAAAAAAAACGGACAGGAGAAAATATTGATTCCAACATGGCTCATCTATCTGTTGCTGTCTGGTGAATTTAAACATCTGGCTACGTTTGGTGTTTGAGCTTCAAATATTTGGCAGTACATTTTACTCCTGATCTTTTATGAACTATGATTTTGTATCTTCTGAGCTGCTTTCATTACTCTGCAGCATGGTTAATTGTTGATCGTAATCACTAAAAAGCAATGTTGATTTTTTAATGTGTATTTCCACACTTCTCGTCAGCAAATGCAATTCATTTTTCTGGGGACTTCAAAATCAACAAGGTTAGATGGTTGTTTGGATATTTATCTAAATGATTGCATCACTTTTTTCAGTCAAAAAGATTCCTTAAGCCTTATCTTCTTACTTTACTCATTGCCACTCCACTCATCTCCTGCTTATTGTTGAGGCATATGCAAGTAAACAACAGAAGATCGTTTCTGAGCACACGGGTTCATATTTTGTTTTTGCAGAACACCCTAAAGCTAAAAAAGAAAGTTAGAGGGTAGAGTCACTTGGACTTGTTGTGTTCCTGTTGTTTCCCATACGATTTGTGGGTAGTTCTTGGATTCATTTTGTTTTGCATGTTTTGCAGCCTTTTCCTTTAAAAGGGGAATCCCCTTGATTCCTCATGCTAGCAAGAAAAAATATTTTGTTTTGAAATCATTTATTTCATCAAATGATTCCCTCATGCATAGTAATTTAAGTTCTTGGTGTGCTGCAGATACGGAAGGAGGCTCTATGGGTTTGCTTAGCAATGGAACCCAACAAGAGGCAATGATTTCGGTGAGTCACTTCAACAAATTTAATTTTATACCTAAATTTCATGCATCTTCTGTTTTAGCTTTCATGTACTTGATTATTTCATCAAAAACATATACAGGCGATTATGTTACTGATTGATTGAGATAATGATACGGTTTATTTCACTTATTGTATGGCATTTTTAATCTTTGTTAAGTTTGCCGGTACATAGTTTGCTGTCATTTTTTGCGCTGATGCACTTGCATTGTTTTATCTGATGTCCACATCATTCAATCCCAAGTCCCGTCCCAATCCTTGTTTCCTGCTTTCAGCTAGACTTTTTAAAAGTAATCCCAGCCCATGTTGAACGAAGAAATCCTTTTAGTTTCCAGAAAGAATGAAAGAAAGGATAATCAAATGAAAATGAAAATTGAGGAATGAAGGGAATATCTTCTTTTCACCAGATACATTATTATATGAATGACTTTTATCTTTCCTTTTTATATTTTTGTTTACTCAGAGAAATATGGAAGGCTTTTCTTATTATGTCACCTTCTCCACTCATTGCATGCAGGACGTATGAGTTCTCTATCACAGCTTTGCTGAATTGATCTCAAGGTCCAGGCAAGAGGTGGATGTGTCGCCATTGGTTTGGTATGTATTTCTGAAGGACAGCTTTTAGTGACAGTATGCAAGAGGCATGTTACCTTTTCTGTTTTTCTACATGGGCGATCAATTGAATTAACCTAGTGATGGAAATTTCTTTCTCGTGGTCCCAAATAACAGCATTGTTGAAGGTAGCTTTCACAACATGATTCTTTTTTACCTGAACCAAGAAGATCAGCAGCAAGAGGCAGAAAGATTGAACCGTTTAATGATCCTTAGTGCTTTGTCAATGGAAGGTATATAAGCTCTTTTCCGGTGTCTGTTATTTCTGTTTTGTGTTGGAAAAGGAATACTTAATTCTTCAGATGCTTTTTAGTTGCTTATGCTTCACAAAGTCAATTTTTACTTCCTATATGTTTATCTACTTTTATCTGTGTGTAAGACGCAGACAGTAAGGATGAAACTCCAACTGTCTAGAATCTAGATCTTTGACCACTTGGACACATACTAAAAAAATGCTAAAATTTTCTGGTGCTAAAAGATTGCTCTGTTGCTCTCCGAGCAGAACATGTACCAGAGAACATGGAGGGGAAAATTTCTAACCATGCCCTTCTGCTGCAGTTTTCTTGTTTTCTATTTGTTTGGTGAAGCTTGCCCTTGTTTGCTTTGTTAAAACGTTCTGCTTCTAGATGCAAACATCGCCAAAGGCAGAGCTTTTTTAGTGTCAAATCCATCACATAAAACATCACAGTTTGGTTCACAAAATATATGATCAGATAGACTCATAGACATGGTCATCGCAGAAATGAATCGGGACTATACAAAATCACTAGGAAGCATCTCATGTGCACGCATTATCTGACATCACCCACAGTTTCAAATACCGTACGCTAAGATATGGATTCGAAGATGAATGATTGTGGAAAATGATGCAAGTGAAGATAAGGACATTGAGGCTTGTGAGGATAAAATGAAAGTCGCCTCCCAGCACTTCAAAGTTCCAATTGATTGATAAATCTCCATAGAATATGGAGACATGGCAACAATGGCCGTAAAAGGACAATATAAGAGTAGGACAAACTACAACTCAATATTCGAATGTAAAGCTTCATAAAGTTCTTTGTATTTCCCTCGTCAAGATAAGATACTCAAGATTGTTTGTGATGATCCACAGATGATTCCTGGATTTGGATCCTTCCTCTTCTCACCACCAGTTGGCAGCAATTGGGTTGAGATAGGATAACCTACGGCTACTCAAACCCTATCCGTAATTTGCTCTGTTCTGCATGATTTATGCATAAAGAGGCTGAAATCAACACTGCACACTGGTCCAAAATATCCCTCGTTTTTCTGGTCAGCTTCTTCAACCAGGAGGTTAATACACCGTCCAAGCCAAGGGGCACGCGCAGTCAAAGTCCATCCATAATATACAGTTAGGAGGTATGCTTCAGAACTGAAACTCACATGGCGGCGGACCCCAAGGATTCCTGACTAGCATTCTTTTATAGTTCTCCTTGGAGTATACCTATAGAACTCTCCTCAAAATCGGTAGATTCGGGAACCATTTGTCTGCTAATTAGAACTATTCTCATGCACTGGGAGACCATTAATTTGGTGAAGAATTGTTTTTTGCTTTAACAAATATGCAAATGTAATTGTCATTTTGGGAAGAAACATGGCAATAGCAAGGACGACATACACTTGTCCATTAAAAATTTGGGGAAGCAGGCATTGGCAGAGATTGTTTTTATTCGTTGTCTTGTTTATCTACTGTTCTATGATTCTGTCGGGTCTCTGATTCCAACATTCATAGATATCTTTTACACACACACACACACACACACACACACACAAGAACGTCCTATAATCAAGTAAGAAATTCAAGTCACCAGCTAGCATCATCCCAGCGCAGGTTGTGTGGTTTAAAAAGTAGCCAGCAATGATTTAAATTTGATTGCTCTTTTTTAAACCACGGGGTCCAAAAGAGGGAGAAACACTGCTATCAAGCCATGTGTCGCAGGGCATTTGAGCTCATTTTTCAACCATGTAAACAATCACAGCCAACCTCGTCGTGTTCCTTGTTCCAAAACAACAAGATAATGATATCCGCCAGGGAAAACAGTGAAAAATCGACCTCTAGAAGAAGTCAAATCCTGTCCATAACATAAAACCAGACGGCGTGTTTTATATTTGAAACTCTCATGGCCGCCGCCGACCCTACAATTCCTAGTGGACACTTGCCCTCTCTTTAAAACACGCTACTCCAGTTTACTTGGAAAAGAGTAACCTCAACGTCCAAACGTCTGCATGCATATTCCTCAAAAGAGAAGACTAATTTGCTTGCAAAAGGATCGACTTCTTCTTCCACTGGGAGACTGCAAGTCTAATGAAGAAATGCTTATTGCCTTGACAAACATGTATACGTAAATGAAAACATTTTGGGACAAGAAATTAACATGGCATGGACTAGTTATGGATTTGGGAAAGAGGCAAAAGAGCTGTCTTTGACGACATGCGTTTTGTTTTTATTCGTTATCTTAATCAGTTCTTCTTACTATATTCTTAACGTATTATTGTGATCTGTTGTCTGTTCTATGTTCTCAACAGTTTGCTCCACCATAGATTTCAGGGGAAATGAAATATAAAAAAAAACACAGAATGGAAGAGAAAGATAGAAGGGAAAAGGTGCCTGCAGGTAACGAATCAAGTCGTGATTAATATGCTACTATCGAAATCTTAAATTCCGTCACTGATTTTTTTTTTTCTGGCATTTCCTCCTATATTTTTAGATAAGAAACTTAATTTACTAGATAGGAATGGAGATACGGAGGTTTTAGGCACAGTATATAACCTCCATCCCCATCTCATATTCATCCATTTAAGCTTACGATGGAAGAAAAACTTAATTTTTTCTTCTCTGTAAGGGTCGGGGCGAGTTTGACGATTCCCATTAATACACACATATTCTTCTATTATAAAATATAAATGTAAAATAAATAGTTAGCCTATTCGAATATTGATTTTTAATCGCAATTTCTATATATCATACATAATGAATCACAAGTAAGCACAAAATAAATTAGTAATTAATAACATTTTAAAATTATTTTATGCTGAAAAGTAAAAAAGATTGAAGGAAATTTTTTATTATATGATGCGTTATACATGTGTGTATAATGCTATGAGGTAAGTTTTGGGGGAGTAATGCTGAAGTATTTTTTAGAGAAAAAATATTTTTCTTAGTCATTATTATTTTTTATTTAGTTTAAAAAAATGCTTTTTTTTTCTAGTTTGTTTAGGACTTTTATTATTTTTTTGAATTTATTTTCATGTTTTCTAGTTTGTTAGGTTAGTTTTTTAGTTTATTTATGAAGGATATGGCTCCAATGTTATTTTTTATAAAAACATATTGTGAAGGATGCCTCTTACATGTATTTGAGAAATTTTTTGAAATTATTGGGTAAAAGTTGATTTCATTGTACTTCATATAAAAATTATGAAGTAAATTTTCAAACCTCTTCTCAACGCTAAGAGTGATTTTGTTATGAGGGAGTCTGAACATGTTATTTACATATATATATATATATAGTTATTATTATTTTCTATTTAGTTTAGAAAAATATTTTCTTTTATGTGGTTTTTTTTTATTTAGTTTAGAAAATCAAATATTGAGATTGATAATTTATTTTTTCCTAGTTTGTTTAGAATTTTTATTACTTTTTGTTTATTTTCAGGTTTCTTAATTTGTTTAGGTTAGTTTTTGGTTTTATTTAAGGAATTGTAAACATACTAGTGAAGAAAATTACTTGAAAATAAATATTCATTAATAAAATTATGAATTGAGATCTTTGTACGATCCATTTTTCTAAAAATTTTGTGTTTTTATATTTGATATCTTTCTTGTGTTGCTTCCATCTATAATAAGAAGCTTGGTCAAAATAAGGAATGCTATCATAGGTATTTTAAAATTCTTTAAAAATGGATATTCTCATAAATGTTGGCTAAGAAGAAAATTATCCTTCATATTTAAACTTTATATAAATCTTTTCAGTAATACAAACTCAAATTTATTTTATTTTAAATTTCAAATCTTAATTATTAGGCATTGTTTGCTTATGCAGCAGTAATGATTTAAAAAAAAAATTTGCTTTAAATTATTTTTAAAATTATTTTTATATTATTTAATATACTGACATAAAAAATAAGTGTTAAAAAATAAAAAAATCTATTATTTTAATATATTTTTAAATAAAAAATACTTTAAAAAATAAAATTTATTATATTATCAAACATTACTATGTATTATCAGAGGAAGCATGCTCCCTTCCTCCTCTATGGTTCTTATTAAAAAAGGAAAAAGGATAAAAGATAAACCAATGGCTATGAATGCATATGCAATCATCCACCACCATCCATAATATCCCTCTGAAATGACACAATCACCCTTCACATTAAAAAAAAAAAAAAAAAACTATCCCTGCCTTCTCCACTCGAACTCACACACCCTTCCTCCTGCCTTTTCCCCTTCCTTTTGCCTATATATACCTCCCATATTTAGCCATTACCTCCATTGCCAACCACCATCTCCCTATAGAGAAAGGAAACCAAATACGTGTAGCAAAAATGGGTTCTCTCCCTCATGTAGTAGAAGATTGCGGTGGTGTTGTCCAACTCTTTAGTGACGGAACCATTTATAGGTCCAAAGATATAGGGTTCCCCATGCCAATCATCAACGACGAGTCCGTCCTCTTCAAAGACTGCCTCTTTGACAAAACGTACAACCTCCACCTCCGTCTCTACAAACCCACTTCAATATCACCATCATCCCCTACAAAGAAGCTTTCTGTCATACTTTACCTTCATGGAGGTGGATTCTGTGTAGGCACGCGTGAGTGGCCTAACTGTCACAACTGCTGCCTTAAACTAGCTTCTGGACTCAATGCACTCGTTGTCGCCCCTGACTATCGTTTGGCTCCAGAACATAGGCTACCGGCGGCCATGGAGGATGGACTTAGTGCCTTGCAGTGGCTACAAGCTCAGGTTTTGAGCGACAGAGGTGATGCATGGGTCAATTGTGGTGAAGTTGACTATGACCAGGTTTTTGTTTTGGGCGACTCATCTGGTGGCAATATTGCACACCACTTGGCGGTTCAGATCGGTGTCGGTTCGACCGGGTTGGATCCGGTTCGGGTAAGAGGGTATATCCTACTAGCACCATTTTTTGGTGGGGTTGCTAGGACAAAGTCAGAGGAAGGGCCCAGTGAACAATTGTTGAACTTGGAAATACTAGATCGGTAAGTTAACACACTCTAATCAATCTCTCTATCTGTCACAAATGATAATTCTTACATAGATTTTGATACATGTAGACCAGACCAATAATTAAAACTATTTGAATCCGGTCAAACTATATATTATATAATCTAATGAAAACACAATCTCTTGGGCTGTCCTCCATTAGATCATATTCAGCTCTAAACTACATACACGATGAATCTGTTTGATTTATGGTTATATGTATGTATCAGCCAAAGTCATTTCATTATGAATTTGCTTTCAAAAGATGCTGTGCCTTTCAATTCAGCCTGTACATGAAAACAACTCTCTGAGAACCAATGGACACACAAATACCTATCTTTTGGGAAGTGCCTCATTTAGTGGGGATGTTTTGTATTTTTCTCTACTTAGGGCTCCATCTTGAATACCACTCCATAAAAGTGATTGAACGAAACTGGTCAACCTTAATGTGGTATCTAATTGATCGGAAAAGAGAAAGTAGGAAAGAAAGAAAGAAGACAGCAATGGAATCAAATTTGTGGAAAGTAGTGTGATATCAAGGGTCAGAGTCAAAAGATACGGCTTTTTCATTGATCTCCACAAATGACAACCTTGTTTTTGCCTGTCTACTTGTGATATACAGACTTAACATCGTTAATTACTTAGACTGCAAGAGTGGTGGATTCTATTAGTAGTGTTGTTCTTTTGAGAGCCTGAAGTGATCAAATATCATTCACCCCTTTTATATCCTGCTAATGACTCGGACCACGCCATCATTTTCACCAAGGATTTTGATTGATGGTGCCTGTGTTTGCCCCTTCGTTGATCCGTACAAATGGAGGTGGTGTGCAAATTGATGCTTGGACGTATCTGTCTTGAAAGCAAAAAATGTAAATCACACTCTCACCCCCACCACCTCACAGTCTCCGTGCCTGATTGCTCCACATGTCAATTGAGTTATAGGAAGACTTGGTGGTGCTAACTACTGTGATCCATTTTTTTTTCTTTTTTGGTCTCACTTCCTGTGGTTTTAGTTTCCTCAAATTTATCCTCGATTCCCCTGTACCTTCTACATAATACCTTGTTCACCTGAGAATTCCATGCAATAATTAATATTGTAAGATACAAGTGGGATAAAAACTTAAACAGTCAATAACATGAGCTCGGAAACACAAGAAGGAATCTGCAGCACAGTTGCACTGACATGGTGAATATTTACTATTCATTACTTGTTTGATTTCCTTTCCTCTTTGTTAGTTGCCTTGAATATATATACAAGGACAGGATCTTCCTGATTGTTTGGTGATAGTTCCTATACAAGATTCAGCAAGTAACAATTCTATATCTGATCCGAAAACTAGGATAATCTAAAGTATTCCACGCAGCAAAAACCAAAAGCTAAGATCAAACGACAAGGTTGGCATGCTTTCTGGATGAGAAACACTAATATATTCAGTACCCACCTCATGTTAAACAGGTAGCAGATAGTGGTTTTCAATTCACGTTTGGGACATGTGTGCCCTAGTCCATCAATAAATTATTATAGCTGGCTTGAAAGGGACAACAACACGTCTAGCCTAGATGAATATTGATGGTCAGAGAGATGCTGATTTCTACGTGGGATAGTGGTGGCTGGTATAAGACACACACACAGTACAAGGGAGCCTTTAGGGACAGCTTTATGAAAAAATTCCTCGATCGAAAAAGTTCATGATAGAGCCTTGTCTCTGCTTCGCTGTTATTTGCGTGGAGTCATGGTCATTTCTCTTCTTTTACGTCTTTGAATTGGCCAGCAAGAATATATTAAGTTGTCATGTTCGCAAAGTTCCAATCTTTTTACAGATTAAAATAAACGTGATCAAAGCCACAATTATTGTTCTTTTTTAAAAAAGAAAAAAGAAAAAAGAAAAAAGAAAAACAGTAGAGAGCTCATGAGATGAGAGGTCAAGCTCAGAGAATTGAAAATTACAACAATTTGGCTTAGATGCTTCTTAATTAGTGGATTCTTGTATTCATGCCATGGTGCCAAAAAGTCTCCACAGCCCTCTAATATCAAATTCCACCTACTGATCATGTTTCACTTAAATCATGGCCCCATTAATTAGTTCAATGTCCTGATATATACAGTCCTCCCATTTATGATCAAATTGAATGTTGTGGTAAGTCTCATCTAGGTTTATTTTTTATTTTTTTATTTTATGTAATTGATGGTTTCTGAAGAGGTGTGCATATCTAAAATTTACATGTATTAATTTATATCAGCAGAGCTGCCTTTCCAGTGGGGTTCTTTCACATCACATGCTAGCAATGAGATGGTATGATAGTGCCTAAACCAATAACAACATAAATGCCTCCAAATACACCAGATAGTGCCTCCCCCAATATCACCTCATCTCCTTATCTTCTGAAAAAAAAAAAAAAAAGCTGTGCACTATACTTGAAGTTCCTAGCTAACATGCAGCCTGAATGTCTTAGGATTATTAATGAATCCATGTGACTACCTTATTCTTTCTTTTTGTTTTTTGACTGATTAATCCAAGTTAAATCACAGTTTTTGGAGGCTATCCATGCCTGCCGGGGCAAGTAGAGACCACCCTTTGGCGAACCCCTTCGGACCAGGTAGCTTGAATCTCGACCTGGTGGCTCTTGATCCCATCATGGTGATCGTCGGTGGCTGTGAACTGTTGAGAGATAGAGGTGAGGATTATGCAAGGAGGTTGAAGAAGATGGGAAAGAAAATTGAGTATGTTGAATTTGAGGGAAAGCAGCACGGTTTCTTCACGAATGATCCTTACTCAGATGCTTCAGAAGAAGTTATTCAAGTCATGAAAAAGTTTGTGGTTGAAAACTCTAGTTAAATATTAATCAGCATCTGTCAAGTCCTCATCTACTCATTACTGGCTACCAGCTACTGGTTACTTTTTGTTTTTTAGTATAAGGAAATCAATTAGATATAATTTCTGGCGTCCTTACTTTTTATAGTACTTAATTATGTATTAAATTCTAGTATAATAATTAAGTGGGTTTGTAAATATATTATTTTTCTTTTGTTTTTGTTGTTGTGATTTTCGCAAAAAAGAGAGTGTGGACTTGCACAGTTTAATAGAGAGGTTGATGGTTCTAATTTTGTAGAAATGCATCATGGATGCGCTTTTATGACCAAAACATTTGATAGCTTTGATAGTGAAATAATTACGAGCAAAGTTATTAGACCTACTCGGCTTTTTAAAGAAAAAATTACCCACCGCTCGATTGGATCCTGGATTTTATAACTATAATATTTACAAGGGAATAAATGCTTTAATATTATTTTTGGAACTTGTTTAAATTCTCATTATCACCGTTATGATGTTGATCATAATATCATATTGTAAAAAAACACAACCATATTAATACATAATATCAAAGAAATATTTTGTTACTATTTAAATATTGATTTTATAAGAAAAAATGTATTGATAGAATCATGGACAATAACTAGTTGTTGAAAAGCATATCATCGGTGATTTTTACTATGGTGGTCATTCCATCAATGATATAATCACCGATAAATTTACAGATAAAAAAAGCACGTCAAATAAAAAAAATTATCAGCATCATTTAATCGATAATTTCATCGTGGATTATGACATATAAACGACAAAATAAACAATTGTTGATCCCATCAGTGATTGAATGCATATTAGTGATAGAGCTAAACCGTTGGAGATTTACATGTTGAATACAAAATAAACAGAATGGATCTACCGATGTGCCTAATAATTAAACCATGAATTTGTTTGTTCTAGTTCTTTGCATCAACTGCAATCGTCGCATGAAACGATCATCATGTGCTGGATATAAACATCTAAGATAGTCTCCAACGAATGTGAAGGTTAGAAATCCCTCCACTTGGCTACGTCTTCCTAGTCCGGAAGATCTCTTTTTTTTACATATTTGTTTGATTTTTTTTTTTGTGTTTCATATAAAAAATCACACAATATATATGGCATAAATAAACTGTTGATTAAGATAGTGAAAAAAAATAAACATTTAAAAAGAAGTATAACATTTTGAATCTAATCTTACATAATGGTGTTATGATTCTCCCACATCTTCTTGGCAACAATGTTGCCAGGCTTGTCCTATTAATTTTTTTTCCTTACACATTAATTTTATAAAATAATTAGTTCATTAAAACTAAAAATTGATAAAAAAAAAAATCTATTTTAAAAACTAACAATCAAGTCTCATGTTGGAATTGATTTCTCTGGATATGGGACTTGTTTTGTAAAACATGCATCATAACAACATCTATATCGATAAAATTTTTATTCTTACATTTTTTACATGAACTTTTAATATCACCTCCACTAATATTTTTTGGATTAGATAATGTGTAATTAACAAAGCCTTTAACTCCATTACAATAATTCATCATATGCAACTGTTTAGGTGAAACTCGATACATCTAATAATAATCATTCATTACTTACATGAATCCTATATAGAATAATATTGATGACAATATGTATTAATTAGTAATGTAAACTAAACAAATGATAGGTACCCAACTAATTAGCAATCATTGATTTAAATCAAATTTATTCAATCTATTTTAATAATATACTTAAATCACTATCAATTTCTTCAAAAATTCAAATTCCTCTAATGCCTTGTTTGTTTCAAGGAAACCAAATTTCTGGAATCCATTTTCTTCATTTTCCAACGTTTGACAACCACCCGGAAAGTTGGTCAAAGGAAGTTTTTTCCGGTCAAAGGAAAAAACTCTCTTGTACCACAGGAAAGTGTTTTCCTTTTGACAACAAAAGGAAAACACTTTCCATCTTTACAAAAAAACACATCTATCTCTCTTTCTCTGGTCTCTCTCCGAAAACAACAGAAGTAAGAAGAATTGATCTGGAAGAAATAATATCCCCAGACACTTTTATTCCAGGTATTCCCCCCCCTCAAATTTCTGTATTTCTCTATATTATTTCTTTTATATGTTTTTATTTTTTTCGTTCATAGATCTGTAAGAATTATAGCAAGAAATCCTTTGATCTTGTTTAATTTGTTGTGTCTGTTACCAAAAAAACTATTATTTCTCTCAAATAATCCATGTTTAATCTTTTGCCTGTAAAAATTTTTCCCATACCCAACGCAAATAGTGAGACACAAACAAGGCACCAGTTTTCTTCCTCATCTGACCTCGTCACATTCAAACAAATTCACAGAAAAAACCAACCAAATTCATCACAACCAAGCCATAAAAATTATTGCATTTTTTCTTGCACATTCGGCAGCTTCTTTGGACAAACCAAACTTCCCCATCCCAGACCCTACCCTATTTCCCCATCCCCAGATCCAACGCAAATAGAGAGACGCAAAGCAAAGGGGGGGGGATTAGTGAATCTGTTGTTTGCTCTCTTTCCCAGCGTTATCAATACATTTAGCTGGGGGAGAAAGGGATGAGAAGTGCGGAGGAGCTGGTCCTTGAGGTATTGCCCGCTTGCCCTTGCCCCTTGCATCTGTGATGTTGCCCTGCTTCTTGAGAACAGGGGAATGGCGAGAGAAAGCCAGGGGAAGTGAAGGACCGAGAGAGAACAACCGATAGAGAAAGTTAATGACTTTGGTAGAACGAACAGTTGGCGAGAGAGAAACAACACTGAAAACAGTTAGGGAAACCAAATACCAATTACCCAGGGGAATTAGAGAAAGAGAATGAGGGGAAACTGAATACCAATTACCCAGAGGAATTAGAGAATGAGGGGAAACCGACAGTGGGGAAATTGGGGGAGAAACCAGATGAGAGAAAAACAGAGAAATCATGGGAAATCGACAGAGGGGAAACCAGGGGAAACCGACAGCGGGGGAGGGCAAACCGACACCGATAGTGGGGGAGGGGAAACCGACAGAAAGCAATTAGCAAATGAAAAAACAGAGAAACCGATGATGCTGTGTTTTAATTTATGGGAGAGAGTTGGGGAACGGTTGGGATTGCAATGCAAGAGCCGGGGGTGGGTTTTTTTTTTTTATTATATATATATATATACAATTATAGTTTATATAAAGATGATGGTGTTGAAAAGTTATCTAAACAAATTGAAGATGTAGCATTTGCAATTCAAAGTCTCAGCAAAAATCAACTTGATGTTAATGTGTTGTATGCGGAAGTGATGAAAGTTGAAGGCTTTGATGAGATAACTCTTGGGGATGCATTTGATCATTTGGTCCAAAATGAAATGTTGGCAAAATCATTTATGGAAAAAAAATGCTAATTTGAGGAAAATTTGGGTTCAGAATTTTGTGAACCAACACTGCTACAGGCCTGCTTGCTAAGATGGTTTGAATATGTGGAAAATTTAGGTTCAGACTATTTTTGTTATTTACAAGTATGTTTACTTGTTTAATTCGGTCTAGCATGTTTATGTTTGTAATTTGAACTAATATGTATGTATATGACATCGAAACGTAATATTTATGCATGACTATTATGTTTGATGTTAGGTATTTATATTTATTTTTTGATGCTTATTTGATATATATTAAAGGGATAATTGCCTTTACCCGTAAAAAAATATATATTTATCCAAAAAACCCATTAAAATATTTTTGTATCTATTTATCTTTTAAAAAATACTTGATACCAAAAAAAAAAACCCAAATATATAACTTTTACCATAAACTAATTTGGCTTTCTTCATATGAAAAAAAAACATATTTTAAGCTTTTAAAATTGAAAAAAATATATTAATAGGTTTTACTTAAAAAATATTTTACAGGTTTATTTCTATATAATATGATATGGCATATATAGTTATATTTTATAAAATAAGCTATGTATGAATATAGCATATAATAATAAAATAAATTCATCATTATATTTTTTAGATTTCATTTTTTAATTGTAAGTGATTAAATATTTTATATGTATTAGATAAACCTGAAAAAAAAAATTAATTCATTAATAAATAATTTTTCAGTTCATTTTCTATAACACAAACAAACACTGTAAAGTGTTTTCCAGTTCATTTTTCATAACATTGCCAAACATCGGAAAATACTTTCCTGGAATTCACTTTCCAAAAGGAAACAACTTTCCTGCAAACAAACGGAGCCTAAATTTACTAAAATTTTCAACTTAACAATAAAACTGATTAAATGTGAAATATACCCATTAAACAAGTCATTATTTATTTTATTATAAAACACTTAAATTACAAAATCAAACTCAATTTCATCAAATTACAATAAAAAAAATTCAAAATCTCAAACAAACAATAACATATATAAATCATATATTCATACAACAAATTTCTATAAACAAAGGCTATAAAACAAGCAAAAACACAACTACATATACTACATAAAAATGCTAAAAAATAAAATTTTAAAAATGGATTACAACAAAAAGAAAGAGGATAGTTTTGCTTACTTGATATGACAAATCTAAAAATAAAATAAAATAAAGTAGAACAAAAATACTGACATGCTGAGTATTGGAGTGTCTGAATTTGTGATATGAGAGCTTGATTTGTAACAAAATAAAAGGGGCAAGGGTGTTCTGTGTTGTTTTCTACAAAATAAAAGGAAGAAGAAGAAAATGGGGAGGAGGGTGTTTGTTAGATTATAACTTAAATATTACTAATGGATTCACCAATAGATATTAGTGACACATATATTTCATCAGTAATTTCATTTGTAATAATAACACGTTATTTTTGTTCATTATTTGATTTTCAACTGTAATTCCTTTGGTATTCATTGATAGAAATTCTTTGTTGGTGGATACCAAAAAAATAGTAACGTCATGGCCGTTGGTAAATGTAACTGTAATTTACTGATGATTTTTTTTGTCGGTATTTCAGTTTGTATTTGATATTTTTCTAGCAGTGAAAATTCAATTACAACACTTTGAAAACTATAAATTTAAAGGATTGAACAATGTTTTATTTTTATTTTTTTGGTTCAAAACTTAATGTTAATATCTGATTTTTAAAATCATTTGAGAAGGGATGTAGTCTCAATTAATATACCTGGTTCAAATATGCTTTTATTATCTAAAAAAAATTTATATTAAAAACTAAAAATCAAACCCATTAATTTCTTTGGATATGGGCAAAGATATTGCTTCCATATGATAGCCAGGTAGTGAAGTCTGACTCGTAACTGGATATAGAGCTTCATGATAATAAAATGGCTGATTGAGCATTAATTCCATACGTGCAGCAGCTAGCAAAGTTCACCAAATGTACAAGACGATCATTATTTTCATTATTAATTAATTAATTGATTAATAGCTAAGAAGACCATTTAAATTAAGCTTATCCACTGCCTTTTACGAGATTTGATAGCTCCAAAATCACTCGTGACTTGAATCAATTATTGATATATATATTGTTCGACCGTCATGTTAGTACATAGCTACTCAAATCAAATAAATATGATTTAAAACCTTATCCCTTATTAAACAACCTTGCAGCCATCAACTTTATCTTTTATTTCTTTTTTTGGGTCCTTGTTTCTTTTAATTATTATCTTTTAATAGAGGTTGTTTGTTACTCTTGTGACTTGAAAAATATTAATTTAAAGTAAAATTTTTAATATTTTAAAAAATATTTTTGAAATATAAAAACAATAAATTATTATTATAATACTTTATAATAAAAAAAATATAATGCGAAACATATGTTTCTTGTATATATCCATAAAAAAAATTATTAACATAATCTTGTGCACGACCCGCACAATATAATATTGCTCAATCATCAAGACAACACATTTTTAAGAAAATAATATTAAAGTTCTTGTAATATATTAACTTAGTGTAAAAGAAGTGTACTTAAAAATAAAATTAATCGTGGAAAGCTTGTGTAGTGCCACGTATTGGAAAAACTTTCCACAGGAATTTTTTTTTTTCCGGAACAAACTTTTCTAAAGATTTGGTGGGCCCAAAATCGGCCCACCAGTAGGAGGTGGTTGCAGTAGTAATTGGCCACCTCATCATGTGCTGTGATCCTTATCCCCTATTAAACAACAGTTGTGCTAAACTGTATACAATGCCATGCTTATTCTTTTAAAGCTTGTAGAAAAGGGGAGTTTCTTCAAGATAATATAATTTTTTTCTTTTTTAAGAGTATATTTACGACTGTGGCATAGTTCATGTTTTAAAATGTGTTTCGTCTGAAAATATATTTAAATAATTTAAAAATTCTAGCAAATAACATTTTGGATGCACTGCGTTTTAATCCTTCCCTTTACAACAACCTCGATCACTTCTTGCATTGTGGCTTTAATACAGAAAAATAATAAAAATTTAAAAAAAAATATGACAACAACAATAAAAAAGTTTTATTTTTTTAAGTATTATTATTTTTATTATTAATATCCATGCTATGATTTTAATCTTGTAATAATGCAAGTTTAAATATATTTACTATGTATGCTAGGATTTTAATTTATATATATATATATATATTTATAAAATTAAAATTGTAAATACCCTCCTAAGTTTTATGGTGACAACAACATTAGTTATCCAATTGGCATTAATCTTCCGGATTAATCATGGGGATGGAAAGTTGAAGGGTACACAATGGAGGTACGTTGCCTCTCACTCTCATGAAATATCCACTTAACTAGCGTATTTCCTTGCACACACAAAAAAAAAAAAAACGTATTTCCTCAAATTGATTCGATTATTGTCGGTATGGGGGATGATGACAAACACGAAGCTTTGAGAAAAGAGTCAATTAATTCCCTTTCAGGGACAATAAATATAAATATAAATATAAAAATGTGTGTTTGGAGATGATACGATCACATTTACAAGTATATATTGTGACCAAATTCAAACCCTAATTATGACTCCAAGGACGAGAGATGGAAGCACTTGCTGTAATTCTGTTGAGGTACGGCTACCACATTTGCACTATGATAATCGAAAATTCAGAATCCACTGCCTACATTCTTATGAGATCATCCATGTCTAGATATTTCTAATTACATGGACTATGGTGTTTGGACTGTATATATATTAATGCGTTACAAATATTTGATTGAAAGTCAAATTCTATTTTTCGACTACGACCCTCCAATCTTAATTTCTTACTTGCTATGATAAGAAAATACACTCCTAAAATATAATAGGAACCTCAATTACCTTATTTCTAATCTAAAAATACCTTAAAATCACTTTATAAATGGAAAATCAAATTAAATTTTAAAAATCTTTGTGGCTCTTATTTATTTTTCAGATCAGCAAAACAACCATTATTAAACTCCTTTTTCAAACACAAATTTGTTCCGTGATTAGTATTTTTTCTGGCAAAAATGTAACCAGTTGAATTCTCTATTTTTCTCTCCTTTTTATTTTTTATGACTTTCTCATTCATCTCTCTCTAAAACATAGGAACTGAAAGGTGATGAAGATTGAGGACTGACATGTAAAACCATAAAATTTAAGGGATCCAATTGCAAAAAAAGAAAATCCCAGTCACAAAACAATTTTTTAAATGCACTATTCTACTGTAGGCTTGCGTAATGAAACAATGTAACAATGCTTTCTTTCAGTGTTGGTATAATACTAGATTTACACTCTATCAGGTGATTTTCAAAGCTAATTAGTTCATTATTTATACATTTATCTTTTATTAACAACGTTGTTTTTTAAATAAAAATCAAAGATAGTTAAGATAAATATTCGTAATAATTTCAATAATTTAATCAAGGAGTGAAAAAAAATTATTTTTAAGGGTGAAACTCTTATTCTCTTATTAATTAATTTATTTATCGATGAAAATATATTTTTCTATTAGTAACGTTCTTTTTAAGCAAAAACTCGTCATAATGTGAAATATAAAGTTTTTTTTTTAAAAAAAATATTATGTTGCTATAAAAAAAGAATAATTAATCCATGAAAGCCATATAAAAATAACAATAAAAGGTTTACTTTAAATATTAATTTGTAACTTGTTTTTATAATATATTGCATATATGTAATTATTAAAAAAGTGATTGCAAATATAAGTATAAAATGTCTAATCTTCTTTAAAAAGTATGGGATATTCATATGATTTTTTTTAAGTATAATTGTAATTATTAATTTTTTAAACAAGGATTTATTTAAAATTTAAAAATAATTTATGACATGGGAGTCCACATCCACGCACCCGACCTCAAAAGAGAAAAAGGTAGGTGCACGCGGGTTTTGATTAGGCTTTCATGCATGATTACTTTTTATATTATATTGAGTAGATAACATGTTGTTTGTTTAATGTATAAAAGTAATAAGTAAAAATAATTATTTAGCAGGTGCTCAGTGGTAAGAGATTGAAACTAAGAGGTTTGTTTTCTCTATGATTTCAGGTTTGAGCCATGTGGTTATTCATATGATGGCTACTAGAAGTTTACATGGTCGTTAATTTCAGGACATGTGGGATTAGTCGAGGTGCGCGCAAGCTGACCCGGATACCCATGTTAATAATAATAATAATAATAAAGTAATAAGTAATAAGTAATAAGTAATAGTAAAATAATTACTTATGAAATTTTGACCTTAAAACTTTTTTTTTAGCTGATTTTGACTTGAAAATACCTCTAAAATATTCTAAAAATCTAAACCATCCATTAATTTCAAACCCTACCCTAAAATCACTCTAAAAATTAAGTTTTCATGAATCTGACCTATTTTTTCTGGTATGATTGGTGAGCAAGATCATCACTGTTAAACTTCTCTATAGAACAAACTAATTAACAACAGAAATAACTTTTTTGTGACTGAAATATTGTCGGCCCATTTCCTTCCTCTCTCATCTTATATTCTCTCATTTCATTTCTGGCATGAAATGATTATTTTGATGGCCATTAACTTACAAACGAGCATGATTTGACTCGTTTATGCGCATCGCTCTTATCTGCCTTTTATGCGCATTGCTTGTATGCTTTTAGTAGCAAGAAAGAAGAAGGATTGCTTGTAATTTTTAGAAAGGGGAAAAGTAATGTTAAGATGGATGGTTAATTATCCTATAAATTTATGATATGACACCTGTAAAAGTTGATTTGTTCTGAAATATAAGTGGATTAACCATAATGTTTAGGAAAAAAAAAAGTCACCGGTGGAGTTTTTTTTAAAAAAATTTAAATTAATATGAATGTTCAAGTTAGTTTATACATATCTCAATTAATCCCACGAACCTGGAAATTAACGAACATATAAGTTTTCATGTCCATCAATATTAGTTTTTTTAATTAATTTAACATATCATATCATTTTCCTCTAATTATTATATTAAATCTCAGATTGGGTAATTAAATCTTTGACAGATAATTCATATCTAGATTAACAAGAAATCTTTCTTCTAATCTTCTCTTAAATTCAAATCCAAAAGGATAGATAAAGAACAGATCCTGCCTATAATCTAAACCAACTCCTCTTCCAAACGGAAAGTGTTCAAACTTGAATTATGAACGACTCCCCCCTCTCGGCAAGGAAATTGAATTCCAAGCATTATTTATTTACGACGCAATGTATAACGATATACAAAGTTTATTAATCTTTGAAAACCTGAATATAGTAATAATTTATTAGAAAATAATATATATTATATTTAAGATTTTTAAGCTGAATTAATTGGTTTTAAATTGTTTGAAGGGTACTGTTACTTGCAGCTTCCTGTTTTATATGTCCAAAAATTGGAACTCCAAGCTGAATCAGCTCCCTCGTGTTTCCCTTCACCTGCTTGTTGAATAAAATAAAAGTCTCGCCTGAGAGTTCACCATTCTGGCCGGCAACCCGGAGTTTGTTCATGAATTGCAAGTGTGTTTGTTTTTACAGTTGATGTTGAGATTTACGTATGGAATCCGTCAAGAAAAAACACTAGAAAAAACAAAAAATAAATAAAAGTAGTTTCTATGAAATTGAATTTTATCTATAATTGAGTTATACCTAACCTCAACAATCTTAACCACAAAAACAAAAAGCACATAAATCAGTCAACTTAAACAGCTCAGAATCAGTGAATATTGACTCGTACGACTTCCAACCTTACACAGCTTTCACCGGATGCCCTTTGGCATACTCCTTGGCCGTGATCCTTTTGTCAGCTTGATTTGAGGAGGACGTACGCCGCCGTCTTCATGATTGGCTTACATGTCACGCCGCACTCTTCATGATTGGCTTCACTTCTTGAGATCTATGGGAGATTCGAATCTCCATCGTCTAGGATGCCCTACCAAAGTTTTAAAAAACCTGGCCCGCAGAGTCAATTCGGGGAGAACTGGAATAAGTAAGAAAAAATAAAAATAAAAAGTAAAAAAAAGGTAATTATTTATTTTTTAACTAAAATAACATCATTTTACTTTATATATAAAAAATAAGATCGACTCAAGATAACTTGGATCTTGAATTTGATTGACCATTAAACTAAATGTAAAAACTATGACCAAAAACCACATGTTTATTAGATAGCCCATCCCATGAGATTGGAGTTGGCCTGACAACTCGGACTAAGCCACACGGAGTTCATTATCAAATACAGTTACAATTAATAAACTCTCTATAAAAATCTATCCAAACTAGGTAGTTTGGCTAAAAATAGTAACGGCTAAAAAATTACCTCTAACAATTCATGTTGTAACTTTTCTTTATCTATTACCTCACAGACCATCAAGCGAGTGAGCTAAGATCCCTCTACCAACTTAATTGTATTTCTGCATATCTTGGACATCCTTTTATCCAGCTTAAAGTTATGTTGAACATGTAGTTGATGTTCGCACGCACCTGTTATGCATAGATGTCGAGTTTGTCTCAATCTAATGCATGTTGCCAAGATCCCGACAGTATTTTCATTGGCGTGCCCTCGCATCTATAACTACTATTAGATGAAGTTTCAAGATATGATTTATATTATTCTCTAACATAATTTAAATTATTATTCAATGATAATTATCGGTTTAAATCCAAGACATAACCTAAATAATCAACCCTAAACAATTAGGGGAAAAATAAAAAAGCAATAAATTCAGAAATACTCAAGATTTAAACAAGATTTGTAACTCTTAAAGATAAACAATTTTAGATGAAAATAGATATTTATAGATTTTGGTTTTGAAAATGATCTATTTATAGATATTTATAAATTAAAATTATAGCTTATAAGGGATTAGTATGTGTTTTGCCTTTCCTTGCTCTGCTCTTAATATTTTGTTTGTTAGATTATTTTTTCCCAAATCCCAATCGCCTTTCTATAAAATAAAGAAGAAGAAGAAGAAATGTACAACAGCAGAAGAACAGGAAAGAGGACAGGCAGCAGGGCTGAGAGAGTTTTATTCATGGTCTTGAAAAGAATTAGCAAAGCACGTAATGCCCGAAAACATGTCCAGACTGTTCGAGGCCGTAGACCCATTTTCCTTTAAATAGGTTATCCAAGCCATGGAACATGTCCACTAGCCTCTGTAAGGCCCGCCATTTACTTGATGAACCCTACGCCCACTTTCCATGAGTGTTCGATGATCTTCCAAGGTTCAGGCTAGCACACGATGCATCAATGTGTCAAGCAACTAAAACCTAACAAAGGCTAAGGGTTAGTTTATCGTAGAAAAACACGAAATTAAAAACCCCTCCAGCTAAAGTCACAAAAGCAACACATGAGAGATGAAATGCTCCAGTAATGTCCAGGAGCTCCATGAAGATTTCCCGTGACGGATAATATTAAGTGTGACAAATCCTTCTTCCATTCTGGGTGTTTCAGACGAGTATCGTCTAGGAGGAGGGGGCATATGTTCTTTGATCCAATGAGCTCCAAGGTAGAGAAAAAAAGGGAAGGAGCAGAAGAACCCTCCGCCGTGGAGAAAAGAAGCAGCCACCCTATTTTGACAGGAGGAGACGCTTATCCTGCAGTTCCGATACATTGTAGGCCTGCTGTGTGACTGGATCCCCTATCTTACCAGTCGCGTGGAACAAGTGTCGTCGTTAGCAAAAACAGCAGGCTTCTCTTTCAAGTGTCTCCTTTGTACTGGTGTTGGCCTTGAGAAAAACAACGCAAGGCAATTTCCCTTGCAGCCTATCAAAGAATGAGAGGGGGAAGCGAGAGAAAGCAATGCTCCAGCATCTGCAGAAAGAGAGAAACGAGAGGAAATCAGCGACAGATAGGTGTTCGAATATCAGTACCAAGAGCTCTATAGGGAGGTGACAAATACATCTCTGGATTCGGTCTCCTCTATGCAGCTGATCATGAGAGATTTCGCTGTTCTTCGATTTTCCATTCCCATGATTCTGCAGCACCACATCAGTTGAAACGGAAGGAGAATCAGTCCATCCATTGAGAGGTGCATGGATGCTTCAATGAGCCAAGAAATCGTAAGCCAAGTGCTACATATTCTCCTGGAAAAAAAAAAAAAAAACTTGGAGTTTTATCAGAAAGCTAAGAATGAGGCTCCACAATGATGCTGTATGGCTGTATTTATTATGTACCCTTCAGACTAGCTGTAAATCCTTTATAAGTAGGAATTTGAAGTTAAAATTCAAATTCAATGAGTAGCTACTTACATTTATTAGAAAGAGTTAGGTATACGAAAAAAGATATTATAGATATAAAATAAAAAACAAAATTATTTAAACTAGCCAGGTAAGAACATTTTCATTACTTTTAATAATAACGAGTTTATTTTTCTCTTTTATTATTTATTTTTTTAAGTGAAAACAGATAATAATTAATCATACTTATTCACTGAATATTATAAAATCTTCCAAATAGCAGAATTAAAATCTAACAGTAGCAGTTAATATAAAATAAAATTCAAATTCGACAAGAAAAATTGAAGTCAACTATGGAGGGAGTATTTGCCCTCCAATATTGGAGATCCTGCATTGATTCTGAATATTACAGCAGGTCATCTCCATCCTCCAAGGTACGGAAAACGTTACTCTCCTCTTAATTCACAAAATTTGAAATTTAATATTTTTCTCAATTAACATTGTAAAGTTTTCCGATAAAACTTAAATAAAAGTTATCCCAAAATTATTTTTATACATTATCATACATGAAGTTAAAACGTGTAGTGTTTTTATTGTTCATAAAAACATGGTTTACCGTCTTAACTTTATTTTATATATAATAGTGAAATTTTTTAAAAAATTTCAATTTAATCCTCAAATATATTTTTTGCACAATTGAGCCATTTTGAAACCAAATTAAAACCCAATTCCATGTTTTTTTTTTAAGAAAGGGTTATATTGAAAGAAAGTGAACGAGTATCGTCTAGGAAGAGGGGGCATATGTTCTTTTAATAATAAGGGTTAGTCCATACTTTTTCGTGGCCTCTTTTTACAACACCAAGCTTAATATTTGACGCACATTGTTTGTATAGGATCACAATCTAATGGCATTTCAGTTATTAAAATTTCTCAAGCTGAAAATAAAATGATTAAACAATATATAATAATCAAGAAAAAATAACCTAGCGAATCTAATTAATTAAAGTAAATTATTTTTTACATGTTTGTTTTTAATTTTCTTATTTCTTTGCATAATTTCATAAATAAAAGTATTAATTCAAAGAAAAATGTCATGTAGACATACAAATTAACAACTTTATGATAAAAGGATCTTTACAAAATAAAATAAAAAATAGAGGGACTAGATCAACATGAAAAAGAATAAAAGGCCCCTATTAAAAAAAGTACAAGAACCAGATTCGAATACAACCCTTTAAATTTTCATAATCTTACAAATGATGGTTTTTTTAAAAAAATAAAATAATATAGTAGATTTAAAATTTTGATGAAATATCGTTACTTGAAAAAGATTCGGTAAAACAGCACACTTTAATACTATTGTGCTTTTAAAATGCAACATTTAATAAATATCGCGCTTCTAAAGAGCGACAAAATAGATATCAACTGCTATTTAATTGTTTTTCTGAAATGTCTAATTGTTTCTCAAAACAATCTAATAATAAATGTTGTGGTTCTGAAGCACGACATAACTGTAATGTCGCACTTCAGAACCATAACAAAATTATAATTAATGTTGTAGTTCACAACTGTAATAGTTAAACAAATATCACGATTTACAAATACGATATTATTGAAATGTTGCATTTATAAACCACAATATCTTAAACTATGCTATTTCACTAAAAAATTATCATTTTTATTTTACCATTTTTTTTTTCCAATGCTAATTACATAATATATTCACAAGTAAGCTAACTTTTAAACTTTTAAAACAAGCATGGTAGCCTTGCTCGGGTGCATAGTTAAGCTAATACAAAACCTTAATGGATTAAAAGTGTGTTTGGAAGTGTGATAACGATTGTTTTTTAAAGTGTTTTTCATTCAAAAACACATTAAAATAATATATTTTTTTATTTTTTAAAAATTATTTTTAACATCATGACATCAAAATTATTTGAAAACATTGAAAAATATTAATTTAAAATAAAATAAAAAAATTAATTTTTTAAAAAACATTTAAAAAACATAATGTGAAACACCCCCTAAGCTTAACTGAACTCAAGCTCTACAAGTTTATAAAACAAATATCATTACAAAACAACTACTTAAAGTGATTTAATCATCCATCAATGAAATGAATTCAGCAACCTTACGTGTCTATCCGTTATCCAGTAATACAAAGCATACACGTCAACGAAACCTAAGCCCATGCCATGTGTGCAAATTTGGCCAATCCATGCCTATCAAAATGGAGCTATATTTTCTCTCATAAACACCATACTATATATATATAGTAATAGTAAGTAACTTCCACATTGTACAATCTTATAAATCGATCCACACTGTAATAATTCCAGTAGATATTTTAATCAATCATCACTCTCTTTCTGTTTCGGTAATCCAAAACAAGAAAAAAGTTTTGCTTCAATTTTTTTTAAGTGAAAACAGATAATAATTAATCATACTTATTCACTGAATATTATAAAATCTTCCAAATAGCAGAATTAAAATCTAACAGTAGCAGTTAATATAAAATAAAATTCAAATTCGACAAGAAAAATTGAAGTCAACTATGGAGGGAGTAATTGCCCTCCAATATTGGAGATCCTGCATTGATTCTGAATATTACAGCAGGTCATCTCCATCCTCCAAGGTACGGAAAACGTTACTCTCCTCTTAATTCACAAAATTTGAAATTTAATATTTTTCTCAATTAACATTGTAAAGTTTTCCGATAAAACTTGAATAAAAGTTATCCCAAAATTATTATTATACATTATCATACATGAAGTTAAAATGTGTAGTACTGTTTTTATTGTTCATAAAAACATGGTTCACCATCTCAATTTTATTTTATATATAATAGTGAAAATTTTTAAAAAATTCAATTTTGTCCTCAAATATTTTTTTTGCACAATTGAGTCATTTTGAAACCAAATTAGAGCCCAATTCCATGTTTTTTTTTAAGAGAGGGTTAAATTGAAAGAAAGTGAACTAAAGTGAAAAAAATAAGTAACATGGGTGGCGGATTGAAAATTTCTGTCAAAAATTCATTTGAGTTTTAGCTATTACATGACCGGTCCCTTGAATGTTACAAAATTTAATTTGGTATCAAACTTCATTTTACTAATTTTCAATCCTTATATAATTGGAGGAGAGATAGGTTGTTGGATTCCGACTTAGAGAAAAAAAGTGTCCGTTGGTAAGAAATATGGCCACCAAAACAGTCATTTGTTGTGTCAAATGATTTCATATAATAGGGGAAGTTAAGATTATGTGTTTTTTTTTAACCTTGAAAATACCTAAAAAGTCAAACATGAGCTTAGGAAGTTTTTTTTGCTTCAGGTGGATTTCGGGTTTTAGGATTTTTTTTTTTACGTTTTCATGGTCGTGAGTTGGTTTAACAAGGTCTCTAGAGTGTTTGCTAGGTGTTTTGGACTAAAAATTGATTGAAATGAGTTTTTTGGTAAAAAAACAAAAGACCTTATTTTTCCGGGCACTATAGTCTATAGTGGTTGGATTACAGGGATAAACAAACAATGTGTCAAATTTATTTTGATGCATAGGGCCCATTAAACATAGGCCTGCGTGGGGCCGTTGCTTGATTGGGTTAGGTGTTAGGCCTAGCCTTATTATTTTTTAAAAAATGGATTAAAAATAATAATAATGTATTAGTTGATATATGTTTTTCAAATAAATTTTTTGTTTATGTTTTAATTAATTTATGATGTTTTTTTAATGATATTGCACGCGTTTAGTTTATGAGGTAAGTATGATTCATCTATAATTTGTTTTTAATTTTATATAGATTAAATTGGGTTTTTTTTAATATTGATTTTTTATAAGACTTTTCATATGTGCAACCTTGTATTTTTTTTATTCAATAAATTTTATATGTGCACCGGTTTTTATTCTAAATTTTATGTGTTTTTCTATTTAAAATTTATTTTGATAGAGAAATTCATTAAACACAACAAGGTAAATAACTTATGTTGCGATGCTAAATATTTTTTGGTTTCCTCACCCGGGATTGAAACGCTAACCCAGGTTGACTCGAGTTATTGTTTTTGTCTTTATTTTATTTTATTTTTAATTTGATCGTTCAAAATTAGATTGACTGAGCTTTATAATTTGATGTTCATTTACTTTCTATGGGGTTATCACAGTTTTATAACTCAGGTCGCAAGTTAAACCTATTGACATAAGTTTTTTTCCCCCTTTTTTAGTTGCTTTTATTTCAGTTTGCGTTCTATAAGTTTATCTTGGTCTCATGACCCAAGTCATAAGTTTGTTTGATTGACTTGGGTGGTTTTTTGTATTTTTTTAATTTTATCTTTCAATATTGAGTTGATTGAGCTTTATAATTTAGTTTGATTTGTTTTTATGGAATTATCTTATAGTCTCATGACCCAAATTTAAAAGGTTAACCTAGGTCGACTCAGCTTATTTTTATTGAATTTCGTTTTCAATTTCATCCTTTAACATTGAGTTGATTGAAAATTAGATTGAATAACTTTTTTTATTTGTTTTCTATAGGGTTATCAGCGTCTTATGACTCGAGTAACAGATTTGACAGGTTAATTTAAGTCGATATAATATGTTGTCGTTTCAATACTTAAAAAAAAATATCGTCTTAATTTTTTTTAGTTAAACTATAATTTTATCGGCTATCTGAGTTGTCTTTGGACTTGCTAAATCAATTAGGTCACATTAAGTCAATCTTTATATACTTTTACTTTTTTTTCTACTAAAACCACTTGGATATTTTTTTTTTTTATGTTTGAAAAAAGATTAATTTAACTTGCACTGTAGCACGGACAATTATCGAGTTTAATATTAGTTAATTAATATCCTATTCTTGAGAAGAATTGAAAGGAATTAAGCATATAGATTGGACAAGTAAGAATAAAATATTTAGTTTATATGCATGCAAAAATATAAAATCATTGTAAAATTGCAATCATAATATAAAATTAGCATGCATACTAGGAAAATATTAAATGGTGTATAAGAGATTGAAACTAGCTCCTATCATATTTACTAAAATATATATTGAAATTATATTTAAACTGAAAGCATGTAAATTACATGTTGGAACTCTTTTATTCAACCAAAAATTATGTTGTTGTTAAGAATCAATCATTTATCTTTAAAGCTTTATTATTTCTTACTTGGTGTAAAGTCTTTCAATATTCCAACACTACCAACTTGTTTAGGTGTGTTGTAATTGATTTTTTACCCTATATTAAAAAATCAAGTGAAAAGATTGAGGAGCAAAATGATAGGAAAGTAAAGAAATAAAGACCAAAATAATTATAGAAGTTTGAGTCCCTTTCCAAAACAATTGTGAGATGAGGAGATAAAGAATAACAAAAAAGGTGAAAAAGATGAATTGAGCATGAGCTATGAATAGTAGACTAGATACATAAAAAAAAATTAAAGGAGATGAGATAAAAAAAAATCATAAGAAAATACACTCAAAGACAAGAGAGAGAGAGAGAGAGAGAGAGAGAGAGAGAGAGAGAGAGAGAGAAAGAAAGAGAGAGAAAATACAAATAAGAAAAAAACAGACAAATAGGAGCAAAGAAAAAAAAAGAAAAACAAAAAAAAATAGCCCCATATACCTCTTCCTCTTTTATTTTCAGCCCCTTCCTTGCCCAAAACTTTCTCTACCAAAACAGCCAGGACAAGCTGCCAATCACAGCTACGACACTGACATCCACCTTTCTTTCCTTCTACTTCACCACCACTACCTCCACAAACATTGATCTGAAACCCCATCTTCACCTAAACTCATCTTCTTGTCTCTTTACAAATCACCACAAGTTATACTAGCAAACTCGACTGCTTAACCTTCCTATTTATCTTCTCTCTATATTGTTGTGACTGCTATTAAAACAACCCAAAAACAATCTTATTACATACCCAACCATGACACAAACCTATTGTTTTTTTTCTTTCTCCATAACTCACACCCACATCTTAAAACTCGAAGTCACACTCCTCCCAGACCATTGATCATATCAGCAATAGACCATAAATCAAAACCACAGTGAGTTTTGTTATCATCATTTTGGGTTGAACGCCTATGTTTTAAAAGTAAAGATCGAACCTTGTAGCTAGACCCATGTCCCAAATCATTGTCATAGGTCTTTACCTCCAACAGTGAGTTAGTTTAGAGAAACCTTTAGCATATGAAAATAATTCATGTTTGCTCTTTTATACACTATTTTGTTAAGTTTCTTTTGGTTAATGAATTTTTTATCACCTAGGTTAAGTAGGGTGACTGGTTGTATGGTTTGGTATTGTAAAAGAAGGGTACAAATTTATTGTTGGGTAGCCAAAACAACATCAGTCAATGCTCATATTTATAGAGCAAGCTGATGAAGATTTATAGGAGCTGATGAAGATGATGGGAGATCGATCAATCTCCCTACTTGAGTTTCCATATTGTCCACTATGAAAACTTTAGAATAAAGGTATGGGAAGAGAAAATAAACTAGTTTGTTTATTCAAGTTTCCTTAAGATGACATCGTTAATGAAGCTATTTAAAAACTTCAAAAAGGATTGAGCTTTTCATGACAAATAGTGGCCAGATGAACAAAAAGGTTGAGCTAGATAGGCTTGGAATACTTGCAAAACAAGTCTCTTTTATGTTTATAAAGGATTATCCAATGCTTAAGTTAGTATAATGAAGGAGAAGGTGTAAAAGAAAACAAAAGAGTAGTGTTTGGTGGTAGAAAAAATATTGGTAATCTGTAAAATATAAAGATACCTTTTACTAGTACATGGTAAGATATTTATGATTATAGACACCAATGAGGTCACATGTTTACCTTATGACTTTTTAAAATTGATAGCTCATCTAACAAAGTATAATAGAGTTTCAGTTTTGTTGAAGATGATAGGCAATTATGACATTGTATTTTCATGTTATTTTGACTAAAAAAAATATTCTACACCAATCGATGAACCAATGAAAATACCTAATGTATAATGAGTTCCTTTTACCAAGACATTAAGTGATGGTTGTTGGTAAAAAAAATTACTTGTAAAGCTAATGATAGAAGACAAGGTCTTTGGAATGTGCGATCTTGTTTTATGTGTCATTTTGTTATAAATAATTTTTTATTTATAAAAAAAGTGAAAGAATATCAATAGGTGAAAATACAAGTAGGCGTTGGGCATATTGTTTAGAGTGCCCAAACAATGTGGGGTCATGTGTTCATGTCAATTAGGCCTAGCCCAAATGATGTGACAGTTGGTCATTTGGGCTTGGCCCAAATGATGTGGATTCAATCCTTTTATATATATATATAAACCAAAATTTTATCCACTAAAACCATGCATTAGCTTGAAACTAATAAAAAAATATTAATGTTTAATGAAAAACTTATTTAATATCTCATGGATTTTTATTCAAAAATATAATTATATTGGTAGAATCAATCATATTACTCACATAGATGATTGTTAAATTTATTATTAAAATTTATTCAATAAAAAATAAAGATATTAATTAATACAACATTAGCTTATTTTATGTAATATTTTTTGCTTTAAAATTTTGGATTTTATCCAAATTTAGTCCTTGTATTCTTTATATATATATATATATATATATATATTAGTGTATGATAGTCCTTTTCATATTAACTAGTCTCTTTAAACAAAGATTTCTTTGTTTAAAAACCATTAGTCCATACTCTTTCGTGGCATCTTTTTACAACACCAAGCTTAATATTTGACACACATTGTTTGTATAGGATCACAATCTAATGACATTTCAGTTATTAAAATTTCTCAAGCTGAAAATAAAATGATTAAAAAATATATAATAATCAAGAAAAAATAACCTAGTGAATCTAATTAATTAAAGTAAATTATTTTTTATATGTTTGTTTTTAATTTTCTTATTTCTTTGCATAATTTCATAAGTAAAAGTATTACTTCAAAGAAAAATGTCATGTAGACATACAAATTAACAACTTTATGATAAAAGGATCTTTACAAAATAAAATAAAAAATAGAGGGACTAGATCAACATGAAAAAGAATAAAAGGCTCCCATTAAAAATAGTAAAAAAAGTACAAGAACCAGATTCGAGCATAACCCTTTAAATTTTCATAATATTACAAATGATGGGTTTTTTTAAAAAAAACAATAATATAGTAGATGTAAAAATTTGACGAAATATCATTACTTGAAAAAGATTCGGTAAAATAACACACTTTAATATTATCACGCTTCTAAAATACAACATTTAGTAAATATTAAGCTTCTAAAGAGCGACAAAATAGATATCAGCTACTATTTAATTGTTTTTCTGAAATGTCTAGTTGTTTCTCAAAACTGTCTGATAATAAATGTTGTGGTTCTGAAGCACGACATAACCGTATTGTCGCGCTTTAGAACTACAACAAAATTATAATTAATGTTGTAGTTCATAACTGCAATATTTAGACAAATATCACGATTTACAAATGCGATATTATTGAAATGTTGCATTTATGAACTGTGATATCTTAAATTTAAACTGTGCTATTTCACCAATTTTTTTTTTATTTTTACTTTACCATTTTTTTTTTCCAATGCTATACACAATATATCCACAAGTAAGCTAACTTTTAAACTTTAAAACAAGTCTGGTAGCCTAGCTCAGGCACATATTTAAGCTAATACAAAACCTTAATGGATTAAAAGTGCGTTTCGAAGTGTAATTAATAGCGGTTGCTTTTCAAAGTATTTTTCATTCCAAAACATATTAAAATAATATTTTTTTTATTTTAAAAAAATTATTTTTAACACCAGGACATTAAAATAATTTAAAAACATAAAAAAATTATTAATTTGAAGCAAAGAAAAAAAATTAAATTAAATTAATTTTTTAAAAAACATTTAAAAAACATAATGTGAAACACACCCTAAGCTTAACTGAACTCAAGCTCTACAAGTTTATAAAACAAATATCATTACAAAACAACTACTTAAAGTGATTTAATCATCCATCAATGAAATGAATTCAGCAACCTTACGTGTCTATCCGTTATCCAGTAATACAAAGCATACACGTCAACGAAACCTAAGCCCATGCCATGTGTGCAAATTTGGCCAATCCATGCCTATCAAAATGGAGCTATATTTTCTCTCATAAACACCATACTATATATATATAGTAATAGTAAGTAACTTCCACATTGTACAATCTTATAAATCGATCCACACTGTAATAATTCCAGTAGATATTTTAATCAATCATCACACTCTTTCTGTTTCGGTAATCCAAAACAAGAAAAAAGTTTTGCTTCAAGTTTTTTTATTAAATTACGAATATTTTTTAATAATTTTAATATACTAATATTAAAAATAATAAAAAATAATTTTAATATATATTTAAATAAAAAAATCTTAATCTAATCATCAACCATCAATCCATCTCAGCAGACTCCTCCCTCGCAGACACTTTTCTGCTACCCAAAATATACTCTCTGCCTCCCTCTCAGCGTCTTAGCACGAAAATCGAGAGCGAATAAAAACAAACCAGGCAGGAGACTATAATAGGATTTAAAAAAAATAAGGGGTTTCCATTTCACCCCCTTTCCCACTCTTTCTCTCCCTCTTTCAATTTCTTTCCCTCCAAACGCCATTTCTCCGTTTTCTTTCTTTCTTTCTTTTTTATCCTTTAAAGTTTTATTCGAATTCTCTTTCTTTTCCGGCTCCGGTGATCTCATTATTTTCCTGCTACTTCCACGGTATATTGGTTCTTCCCGGGAAAACTGGTTTTTCCCGGGAACATTTCGCCTCAATTTGCTCCTCTTCTCCGCATAGGATTTTTCAAAGTCCAGGTAACACCCATACAAAATCCCTCACTCTCGCGCGTGTGATTCTGAAAAGGAATGTTAATTTGTTATTCTTTTGGAGCTTGAAATATAGATTTAAGCTCGAAAATCTTCAAATTACAGAAAAATGAGTGGTTTTGTGATTGTTTGGAGTGTTAGTTTTTTTTTTTTTTTGTGTGTGATTTTTGTGTTATTTTTTTCATTTTAAGGAATTTAGGAGCGATTGAGGAACGAAAGGGATTGCTAACTGAAAAGATCTGTAGATTCGATAGAGAGGAGAAATTGAGAGCTTCAAAGGAAAAGGCTCTCACTTTGATTGTTATGTGAATTTGGGATTGTTTTTGCGTGAAAGTATTTGATTTTGATTGATAATTGGTCTATGGATTTGCAAGTACTTTCTGCCCAGGCTTCACCATCGAGGGATTTGGTGAAGTGTTGTATTTGTGGCTGCAGTTGTTCTTTAATTGCCGGTTCATCTTCAGAGTCTTGGATCAGGTCTGTCAAAAGAAAATACGATGAGTTTGAGGGGGGAAATCGGTTTTATATACCCGGGTTTGATTTCTTCTCGAATCCACGAATACAAATTGAGAATGAATGTTCTGCGCTACGTGAGATGGTTTCTAGCCAACAGCAGACTGTGCAGGATTTGTACACGGAATTGGAAGAGGAAAGGAACGCTGCTTCTTCAGCTGCAAATGAAGCCATGTCAATGATACTGAGGTTGCAGAGGGAGAAGGCGGAGATCCAAATGGAGGCAAGGCAATTTAAGCGTTTTGCCGAGGAGAAGATGGGGCATGATCAGCAGGAGTTTTTGGCTTTAGAGGATGTTTTGTATAAGAGAGAGCAGGCTATTCAATCATTTACTTGTGAAATTCAGGCTTATAAGCATAGGATGATGAGTTATGGCCTTACAGAGGCAGAGGCAGTGGGTGAGAGGGGTGGGTTTAGCCGCAACACAAGCATGAATGAAAATTTGGATGCTGGCCAATTCGAGTTTCCAGCTTATGATTACCCACCCCTGAAATGCAATTTGAATGATAATCCAAATCCTTTGGAGGGTGAGGTTGACATTGTGAATGTTGAGAAATATGCATTTGGCGAGACCCCTCATGGTTGTGAGAATTTGAAGAATTTAGAATATAGGATCTATCAGATGGAGAGAAGTCCTCGTAGCATTCAACAAGATGGTGATTTTTGTGGTACAAAGAATATTCTCGAGAAGGTGGTTGTTGACCACTCTCCTAGGAGGTCAAGGCACAGCAGGAGATTCTCCGGAGATAGTTCAAGTTCATTGATTGGGATGTCTAGAGAATTGGGTCCAGATTTTGCCACTGCATCTCCAAGATCCAAGTTAAGCAATAGCTTTAAGAAAACGGACTATGCTTCACAAGTGGAAGATTACACAAATTCGAGAAAGAGGGATAATGAAGCAGACTTTGGAGATGACATGAGTGACAGAGTTTATACCATTGATTCTATCCATAACGGGGTCTCACAGAATGGTGTTACAGAACCAAAAGCTGGAATTGGGATTTATGGAGAGCATCTCTCAACTCCAAGAGAGACATTGACTCGGCCTGATATCAGTGATCCTGATATAAAAAAGCTCTACTTGAGACTTCAGTCACTTGAGGCTGACAGGGAATCTATGAGGCAAGCACTTATTTCAATGCGAACTGATAAAGCACAAATGGTATTGTTGAAAGAAATAGCTCAACATCTATGCAAGGAAATGTCTCCAGAAAGAAAAATGCCTGCGAGGAAGCCAATTCTTCTTGGAAGCTTTTCCTTCACATCAATCTTTAAGGTAATTCTTTATGCTTTGTGTAAATGAATGTGCTTTCCTGTATAATAAAGATTTCCATTCACTTGAGTTTTTGGGTATCCAATAATATCATCAAAACTGCTGTTTCATAATCATTTTGGTGATTGTTATTGCATTAGAGTGTTTGTGTTAGTTATTCTTTATTCTTTTGGCCTATGCTTAACGTCAAGCTCTCCTTGACATTTACTTCCCCCCTCCTACCTTCATTTTTCACTTAAATCTTTCATTCTTCATTATTTTGGTATGGCTGAACTAGAGTTAGATAGAAACTTTGAATTTGCATAAACTGAACTGCATTATAGGAGTCTGTCCATTGGAATCTGAGTTATGATGTAAATGTGAGTACTTGAACGTATAGAAAATAAAATTATTGAAGTATGTTTGTGATGTTTTCTTTCTTTTCTTGGATTGTCATCTTCTTATCATCCTTGATTCTCTTGATTTCCACCAGTCAGAAGCACTTAGCTGCTCCCTCATTTAAATTGTTGTACCCAGCATTATGACTACCAGGCTGTGTTTTGACTTTCCACTTTATTTTAACATCATGCTGCATGTGATTTGTTGTACTAGCACTAAAAACTCTTGTCTTTCATTTTGCTTGTTCAGTGGGTTGTGTCCATCGTTTTCTGGAGAAAGAAAGCTCAGCGAAGCAAGTAAGTATATTGCTATAAACTATTGACATAATTTAGTTTCTGTTATAGTGCTCCCATTCAATTGCATATATAGAACTATTTGAAGTAAATGCAAATTAGGAGTGAAAAACTCCACAGGGTTTTTTTTTTAGTGTATTTTTACCAGACCAAAAATAGGGGAGAATTTCTCCAAATTCGAAGGAAGAAAGGGAAAATCTTTATAGTTTTTAAAGGAATCACTTGGGAATTGGAGAAAGAGGGAAATGAATTTAAGGAAGGAGAAATAGTTCTGACATGCCCTGTTTCGAACTCTGTGATTCACCTATACTCTTTTACAGATGCAAATGCATGTGTTTACAGTGTTCTTGAACTGTATCTTTCTCATTTTCAGTTTGAGAAATGACATAGAAGATTCTTATTCTTGACGTTGGTCGCATTATTTGTAGTTTCAATCTGGCATTGATGTTTAATTTCATCAAATTTTGTAATGGCAGGTACATGTTTGGACTTTCAGCCGCTGATGTTGGCTTGCTAATTCTTCTAGACAAAGGCTCCCGCACAAGGCAATGGAGATGTCTGATGAGCACACAAGTGTGAAACCATCAGTCAAATTCCCAATATCTATTTGAAGCCAATGCTCATATTGTGAACATGAAATGGATTTTGGCCACATTGTTACCCTGATTTGTCGTGTTCTTTTAATAGAAACCTTCCTTCTGCAAATTTCAGTGTTTTGTGCAGCGATCTTTGATTTCACTTTATCTGGATTGAATATATCTTGCTGGGTGATTAGTGAAGCATGGATTTAGTGTGGGCATGCCTGCCTGTGTAGTTTGTTGAAATTTAGCTTCAGGTGAGGTATCCTGTCCTCTTCCGCTACTGTATATTTCAGAACTCAGATTCCTGTACAAGTTTTCTCATTTAAATGTGCAGTGGCTTTTCTTTTTGTCATTTGAGATGCGGGTTGCATCCTGATTATTTATTTCTTTATTTTAATGCTGTTAATAATTGGTTGATGCTGTAAATAGAGGGCTATCTGTTTGTAAAGTTAGCTTTCAGACAAAAATTATTATCCCATGATTTCAAGGTACTTTTGACAGCTACTCAGTTATTAAAAGCTGCAAGCTTTGGTTTATATATTAATCAAAACGATTTAAAAACAAAAACAAAAATCAATTTTTTTCAGCCTAAGGACACCAATCCAGCTAATGCTCAGTTATAAACTGCTGAAAATAGCCAATCCAGCTAATGCTCAGTTATTTTGGTATATGTTACTCTTTTCTCGTTGTCCTGGTCCTTCACCTTACAAAAAAAATGAAAATGTTTTCGGATTTTTGGATTTCCTTCCTTGACCACGAGACTTTCAATTCCTGTGTGCCTGAACTTGAGGAGAGCACGTAGGTTTAGAGTTGAAGCTCTACTTCGAAGACATAATCTACCTTAGAAAAAATAGGTCAAGGTCAATCGACTTGTGAAAGGGGATTGCTGTCTATTCTGAACAGTTCATCTTGTCCCATGATTAGGCAATGAGGATTTCTTTGTACCATGATTAGGCCGCCTTACAGTTGGATCGCCGCTAAATCTGGTGCTCATATATCCATCGAATGTTTTTTTTCTCTCTCTTACAAGTGCAAGACGCAAATCTTGTGCACTCTCAGTTGCCTTGACGAGTCTCTAGATTACTTTTATTAGTTTAATGGTGTTAAGGATCTTTTGGCCGAGCAGCTCTCAGGGGATCCTTATGCATAAAAATCACGTATATCTTTAGATACCGAGTGATTGATTGATTGGACAATACTACAATGTGAATGTTTCGGTATTTGGTAAAATTTGTGAGCTTTTGGGATCTTTCCTCGTCCCAACCAGCCGAAAACAATGGAAGAAAGGGTGAAACTTCGATTGCAAGCACTGGTTCACAATCATTTTCCCAATTGGCTGGTGGAAAGAGTATATCCAAAGCAAACTGGTCGCACATACTGTATTTATGTATGTACTCAGGACTCAGCTACACCCTCCACAACCACGAAAATGACCCCTACCACGATGAGAATTGTAGCTATTGTTATGGGAACCAGAAGACTGTTTATGAGAGGAAGAAAATTGACGAGATATCCATCTTTAGATTAAAATCTCCATTACTACATAAAAAATCTCTATAACGAGATCTTTATATTTCTGTTGAATTCTCCGAGTCTTCATTGAAATCCCCACATTGGACTCCTTGAAAAATCTCTACATCTCTATATGATATCTCCTTTCACAATACTTTAATATTGTCTTCATGGTCACAAACTATTTTCTATTTTCTAAATAATAATGTTCTTGATAAAATCTCATATCTCTTACAAGAAAAACTCTCATATTAACAAAATCTACAAAAATATAGGCACAACCATAAAAGAAACATTTTTCATACGATCATAGCCGCAAAGATAATGTTTATATAATAAGTATTTTTCTCTCCCTCTTTTGCTTATTAAAGTCTTCAAACATGACTATTTAAAAGACTTGGGGGATGATATTATCCAAATTACAAAAAATAATCATTTGGGTTTTTTAGCCTGACACCGACCTCGATCTGTTCAATCATGTCCTGACACACTCTTATATATATATTTTTTAGGTTCGCAAGAGCCGCACACAAAATTTTCATGCATGTAATTTTTTCAACGCATATAAAACTTTTTCTATTCAAAGTAGACACTTTTTTTTTATGCATTGATAACACTGCTCATCACCAACATTTTCATTAATGGCATGCATGGCACAACAACCATGGTATAACACAATAAATAATAAGTTAGAGTCTCATCATCGTTTCTCCGTTAACATGCATCACATCATCATTAAAAAGTCGCCAAACCACCTCCGATGCAATAGTGGACGGTGGTGTTCCGCCACCAAAGACAGCCAATTGCATCGTTAGAGCGCAATGATTTAACCCTATAGGTGCATGCGCCAACCAAGTTATCTTCTATGTCCTTTTTAGTCCCTTAAAGTTTTCTAAGTTTAAAATTAGATCTATCAAGCTTTAATTATTTTAAATCAATAAAATTAAATTTTATTTGAAAAACTAAGCACCAAACACATGCTATAATGTTTCCTTGACATCGTGGAATTCCCATATCTATGCAAGCAAACACAAACTATAAAGTCCAATAAAAAAAAAACTCAATATTAAATTGAAAAGGAAATTGAGATACCAAAAAAAGTTGAATCTTTCTTATGCTTATGCAATTCGATCCATGATGTTTGTAAGAAAAAGGGGTTTAATGCTTATCTAGTATTTAAATTCGCTTCGTATAGCTTAAATTGTTTTAATTTAATTAATTTTTTCAAATTAACTATCAATTTGAGAATCAATTTTGTTTTTTGATACCACGAGTAGTTTAATCTCAAACTAATCTAATGTAAAAGCATCATATTGAAAAAAAATGAAATGACAAAAAATCAAAAGAACTGGGAAAAAAAAAACTAGGAATCCATAATGTTTTATCTCACTATGCATAAAAAATGTCTAATCTTAATTAGGCCTCGATCATAAATTGCACATTTCGGCCCCAATATTGATGTGAACCCAGTGCAAATCCTAAATTGAATTAAATTTGGGAGTAAAAAGTAGTTGGAATTGTAAATGGGTGGCTGAGAAGGAAGGGAAAAAGGAAAGTCGTGTGAATAATGTGAAATTCAAACAGAGTGGGGAGGAAGAAATGCTGCCAGAAGAAATTGAGAACCACAAAAATGTGGCGTGCGGATATTTTGAATCACTGGAGCAGAAGATGCCACGATCGGCCATCACAATGAAACCCAAACCTGTCAAGTCTACCGCCCATTCAAGAAACCCTAACCCACTACCCTCCCATCGTGATAACTTCACCCCTTACGTCAGCCCAGTAATCTCTGCACACTATATATACACCCACATGCAAATTAAACTGTACTAGTGTTGAGTGCACATTGATCAGGAAGCCAAAATCTTGATCTTACAGTTGTATTTTTATAGAGAAAAATGGTAGCCAAATTGCCAGAGGAAGAGCATCCAAAACAGGCCTTCGGATGGGCAGCAAGAGACCAATCTGGGCTCCTCTCTCCCTTCAAATTCTCCAGGAGGTACTCCTCTCTCATTGTCCATGATCTTCGTTTTACTCCCCATACATTAATCCTGATTAGATGTATTAATATTTAATAAATATCGGGATTTGTTTGAGCTCCATACAAATTAATGGTCTTAATTAGTTTGGCGTGTATATTTAAATATATGTTCACTCACAGTGGTAACTGCATGCTAATTAACGGGAATTTGGTTGTTGTGATTTTAATTGAAATGGGTTGTTTCTAGAGCAACAGCAGAAAAGGATGTGGCATTCAAGGTGTTGTATTGTGGGATATGCCACTCCGACCTTCACATGGCCAAGAATGAATGGGGCGTTACTCAATACCCTCTTGTTCCTGGGTACGTATATATCCTCCTTCTTTGCCTCTTTTTTTTTTTTAAAGCAATGTGTCTGTTTTCATTTGAATTGATTCTGTTAATTTTGTAATTCTTAACTTGGAATTGAACATGATGGTATATGGTCACAAGAAAACAATTAATTTCTTGTGAATGAATCTAGTTATAGATAATTTGTTTAAAACTCGATTTGAAAGAGATAATCTTGGAAATTGCTAGCTAGAGGACAACCCATTGCCAATATATATATATAAGAAGAAGAAAGGCTTTTGAGCGTATGAAGTTGAAAAGCTAAATACAAGTCAATAGACAGCTGGTTGTTAAAGAATGTTTGTTGTGGTGCAGAGGAAAAGAAAAGGGTCCACTTCTTTCCAAACGCTGTGTTCCCATCGAAATTGTCAGGATCCTATAGCAACCTGTTTCAATGTAAAATGGCTATTTAATAGCAGACTAGTACCACTTAGGAACGTGTAATGGGTTGACTTTAGAGCATCAGGGAACTCCCAGCTTAAATTTGTTTTTCCTCTTCGTGAATGAGATCAGAAAGTTTTACTAAATCAGCTAAGCAACGAGCAAGACAACTTAATTAGGCAGTAGCTAGGTTTTTGGGAAGGAAAATAGAGAAACATTTAACAGAATATACAAGCCTGATGATGCATGCATGTATGCAGATGAAGACAATGAAGATGTTTATTAAATTAATTTGATGATTCTAATGAATTTCCATATTGTTTTAGGATCAGATTTTCTTCTTTTTTTATCAAATTAATTTCTTCAAAGAAGTTAATTTAAGTGGCCATAGCTCTTAAAAATCTGAGTAATTAACGAGTTAAGTAATGTTTCAATGCAGGCATGAGATTGTGGGAATAGTGACAGAGGTGGGGAGCAAAGTAGAAAAATTCAAGGTTGGAGACAAAGTGGGTGTAGGGTGCATGGTTGGATCATGCCGCTCTTGCGATAGCTGTCACGGCAATCTTGAGAATTACTGTCCAAAAATGATACTTACCTATGGTGCCAAGAATTATGATGGCACCACCACATACGGAGGCTACTCAGACCTTATGGTTGCCGAAGAGCACTTCATTGTTCGTATTCCAGAGAACCTATCTCTTGAAGCTGGTGCTCCTCTCTTGTGTGCTGGCATCACAGTATATAGCCCCTTGAGGTATTTTGGACTTGACAAACCCGGTATGCATGTGGGCGTGGTCGGCCTTGGTGGTCTAGGTCACGTAGCTGTGAAATTTGCAAAGGCTATGGGGGTCAAGGTGACAGTGATTAGCACCTCTCCTAACAAGAAGCAAGAGGCTGTAGAGAATCTTGGTGCTGACTCTTTTTTGGTTAGTCGTGACCAAGATCAGATGCAGGTACTGTTACTCCTAACCCAACTAATAATAAAATGCAAGTAATAAATAAATAAATCTATTGAAAATTAAGATGGAGAAAGAATCAGAACTTTTTACCTTGAACACCAGAAAAATTAGGAATTAAAAACATTTTATCATAGTTTCTTGGTATAGAGACGATCGAATTGTCAAGATCATTATAATTAAGTTAAAAATGACTAATCATTACCTTTTAATAAGATAGTGTCCTAAACAATGAAATTCTTTAGGACTAGTTAAGGGTATTAAATAATTTTTATAAATTAATATAGTTCTTATAAAAATATCCCAACAGGCACTAGTTAACACACGAAGAACTCATTCCTTACAAAGAAAAGTGGGTTCCTGTGTGTGCTCATTTTCTGATCATATGATTTTTAAATTTATTTTGCAGTCTGCAATGGGCACATTGGATGGTATCATTGATACAGTGTCCGCAGTTCACCCTATGGTGCCTTTATTAACTCTATTGAAGTCTCATGGAAAGCTAGTTTTGGTTGGTGCTCCAGAGAAGCCTCTTGAATTACCTGCCTTTCCTTTGATCATGGGTATGTGCATGCATGTCTGTCAGAATAACTCATCTTGATAACCGAGATAAGGACACTAACTGCATGTGTTGCCTTTGTCGGTTAATTACAGGGAGGAAGATGGTGGGAGGTAGTTGCATCGGAGGAATGAAGGAGACACAAGAGATGATTGATTTTGCAGCCAAACACAATATAACAGCCGACGTCGAGGTTATTCCGATGGACTATGTCAACACTGCCATGGAGCGCATCCTAAAAGGAGATGTTAGATATCGATTTGTCATCGACGTTGCCAAAACACTAAACCCTCAGTCTGCCATTTGATCAAAAGCATGAACCCATTTGCCAATGCCTCTTTCCTTAGATGGACATGCAACTTCTTCACTTCATAGTTTGTCTGGTCCACTTGAGCTGTTTTGCTGTTTTATTATTATAATTACTATATATTCTTCACCTGAATTCTCAAGAGTATCTGGGTTTTTATCTGTCAGTGTACTATGAAGACGAGTAGACATGATATCATTTGATTTTAATGCGTGGCTATGATTTCATCACATGAATTGGATCGTAGAGCAGCATCCAACGGGTTTGGGTTTTGCTGTAAATGTTGCCTCTAACATATCATGAATTATCCTCTCTTTTTTGGGGTTTTCCGTTTTCCCTATAGAGAGAAGGCATTAGTTCGTTGAGCAGTAGCTTTTGGCTATTTTTTTTATTCTAATATTGAATTTTGCAAAACCATCATGTATTCAATTTACGGAATCAACAACTTGAATTACTTCAATATTATATTCCGGAGATAAGGTTTAAAATATAATTTATATTATTTTTTAATATATAATTTTTAAATAAAAATTTATTGAACTTAAAACTTATATCAATCTATATTGTTTTATGCTAGTTAAATTTTAATTGGTTTAGAAAATAAAAAAGTAATAAAATTCAATAATTTATATAAAAAAATATAATTTAATAATATAAATTGTTAATAAAACTCTTACGAAAAAATTTTTTTATATATTTATGAATAAGTTGATTATTTGATATATTTAGTAACGTAGTAACAGTTGATTTTTAAATTTTTTTTATTTTTAAAATCATCATATTAAAATAATTTAAAAAATTTTAAAAATATTAATTTAAAATAAAATAATTTTAAATTTTTAAAAAAATACTTTCAAAATACAATTACAAACAAATACCGAAGTCATGGGAATGATTGCCTCTTCATTTTTCAGGGAAAGACATCATTGAAGTGATGGTTGCCTATTGATCTGTAGAGAATCTTTTACTCATTTCTTGAGAATTGTGCTCTTCCAATCAACTTTCAACTCGACAATATATTTCGGCCAATCGAAAGCAATATTGGGTCAAAAAGACAGCAACGCCCTAAATTTGTTTCACACGACAAGTCAAATAACATGTTAAAAGCGGTCGTGTTTAAATGTGGAAGATCTCAGCTATCTTTTCCGGTGATACTTAAATTAGAGTCGAGCTCAGCAAGATTTCTTTGCCGGACGATTCCACCGAGTCAGAGAGAGAATCTTGTTAATCCCTTCACATGCGTTACTAGTTAGGTGACGAGATATTAATTGGATTTCTTCATTTCAATATTCAAAGCATCGGAGAGAATTCACATTGCGTGAACGTTCACAGCATCATCGCTTTCTTCTTGTCTGTACCGATTTTGAGTTAACTGTTGGACACTCGAATTAAAGCCTCTGGAAGCTCTGCTCTGAGTCCTACTTCCACTTGGACGAACCGCTGTCTTCGTCGGAGCGTCCACCGAAAGTCCAGTCCGGTGCGAGAGAATAAGCAATTGATGTCCAAGTAAACCCATTTTTAAAACCAAACTAGTGAGGCTCGCTTGTCGCTGTAGTGGCGATGTAGTTGTAGATATTTCCATGCTAAATATTAAAAGTCAAAATATAAATATAAATTAGATTGTTTAGTTTATTATATCAAAATCATATATTGTAAGAACATATATAATATATATATATATAAAAAGAAACTCTAATTAGTTTAAAATTTTAAAATCAAATAAAAAAATTATATCATGATCTACCTACCAAAGAAGAAAGTCTCATAATTAAATTGGAGTATAAAAAAAAATTATCTTCTTTTTATTTCTAATAACTTTCTTTTTTATTCCTCCATCAATACATATTCAATTATAAAAGAATTGGTTACTAAAAAAAAAAAAAAAAAAGGATCAAGTGTAGAAAAGCGTGCCCCATTCAACGATACAAATAAAAATAAAATGATTTTTTTTATTAATATAAATATCCGAATCCGTTTGTATATATCTTGATTAATTTCATAGTGAATCAGTTTAAGATTATCAATAATGTAAATCTATAGTGAATCTTATAGTTGATTTTTTTTAATCATAATCCATCCTTGATTTTTTTTTTCTTCACCAAACCTATAATTGTACTTCATACAAGGGATAATCTTTGTTATAACGTGTATGCAAGAGCATGAAAAGCGAAACGAACCCAATATATCAAATCATACAGCATATCTTGTATGGACAAAAAGACAAAGTAATAAGGTTTAATGATCAAAACGCAAAACACAAAAAAGCTTCAGGACCAAAAAATGACTATGAAAAGCTTCTTGTGTCTAGATGAATAGTGGTGGTGCAGTGAAATATCATCTTCTTTTAGTTTAGAGTTAAAAACTTATTGACAAACATTTTAAATTTATTGGTGTAGGACTAAAATAATTATTAAACTTAGCTTGACTCACGGATATAATCTGGTAATTTATTAACTCAAAACTTAATTTATATTAGGTTTCGAACATATTTAGAAATGCAATGCAAATAATATTTTTAAAAATTTTAAATTTATTTAAAAAATATTATTAAATACTTTCCACAGCCATATAATCATTTCATTAACTCAAAACTTAATTTATATTAGGTCTCGAGCATGTTTAAAAATGAGATGTAAATTATATTTTTAAAAATTTTAATTTTTTTTTATATTTTTATATCGTTTTGATATGTTAATGTTAAAATAATTTTTAAAAACTATAAAAATTTTATTTTAATACATTTTTAAGCAAAAATTACTTTAAACCGTTACCACTATTATAATGCAGGGCCCTTTATTTTAAACTAATTTTAATGTTAACCTAGTCAAATCCAATCAATATGATTAATACAACAACATCCAAATAAGATTTATTTAGTTAACTTTAATAAAAAAAAATATCCAAAACAGTAATTTTGTTTTAATAATTCTTCTTATTCAAAACTATGTTTTATTTTAAAAAATAAAACAAATTTTGTGGAATTGTTTTTAAAAAATTATCCAAAATAATATCATTTTATTTTTTAAAAATCAAAACTTGTTTTTTTGGAGTTGAACTGAAAAACCTATTATTCAGGTTTTGGGACGGGGATTAACAAAAAAAAAAACTTAAAATTCATTTACTCATATTTATGTAATAAATAATTTTTTAAGTTTTTTTCGATCTCTCACTTCAACAACCCAAATTTTTTTTTGAGTTTTTTTATCCTATAATTCAGTTGAGATTGAACTTGTCTATTGAGTTTTAAGAAATTTTCTTTCTTCCAAGCATAATTTTTCTCTCTTATAAAAAAACCGTGAAAAAATCTCAAATTCAGCTTAGAAAGAACCCTAATTTTTTCAATTATCTCTCGACTCTCCATAAACCCCTAGTTGAATATGCATAAAATGAACACGGTGAAATTGTTGTCTTCTTCCCGTCTCTTTCTAAAATTTTGGCATAAACCCCAATTAAGATATATAATTATACTTGGCGAAGAGATTCTGCCCAAAACTTGTCGATTAAGGAGGAGAGTGGCTGGTGGTTCTCTTTGGTTTGATGTGGTCATCTTCTCTTCGAGTTCTTGCAATGTGTCATGATCAAGGGATTGGAAAGACAAGAAAGGAAAGAATGCAGAGAAGAAAGAAGGCGAAAAGATACAGAAAATATGTTCTTCATTAATTGCTTGCTTCCTCCGCCAGCTGGGCATTGCATTTATATCAGATTTCTAAGCTAATACAAGATGTTAGCTGACATTTTCTCATCACTAACACGTTTTTTACCCATCGACTACCTGCTGCCTTCCAATCCTGAGTCCATCCCAGCATTCACAGTAATTCTTGTCCTCTATAATTGGTATTGAAATCTGGAAATTGTAGAGCTGACTGATCATCTAACTCTTCCTTTGTTGCGTCCTCTTTAAGAGGATTTGACCATTGAACTAATACCATGGTAGCAGCTGTCACCTGTTCTCATAATTTTCCTATCAAGAATAGCCTGAGGATACACCTTTACTAAACCATAATCATTAATTTTTGGCAGAGCAGGGGACACTGCCGCTTCATTGGTCGTTGGTTTTTTCTAAGATACATGAAATACAGGATGAATTCTAGCTTCTGCTGGTAGCAGTAGCCTGTAAAAGCCACCTCGCATGCCCTCTGTAGGATTAGTTATCAGTCTCATAGATTTAAATTATTATTTTTAATTTCATTCTTCATTATTGATATGTTTAGAATAAAGACTAGTAATTTATTTTTTATAAAATAATCCCGATCTCATAATTTGAATTACAGGTTTAATAAGTTAAACCAAGATGACTTGAGTTGTTTCGTTGAAGATAAAACCCGCCCGAAATACAGAAGATTGAAAGGATGTGGGAAGAGATTCCGAGGAAGATAGGACTGGCAGGTTACACTGGAAATACTGACGAAGCATTTGGTCGCAGGCACAGCGAGAAGCTTGCTACTGCATATGCGATTATGAGAACTAAAGCCCATGATCCTCTTCGGATTACTGGTAAAAGAGAAGGTGCAGGTCTATAATTTAAAACCACCTTCATTTGATATTTATTTGCATATTCTGCTTCCCTGAAGTTTCTTGTTGCTTGAATAACGTTCCTGGAGCTGTAGATGACAAATTGCGAGACAAATTCAAACCATAATGAAGAACTCTTGGCATGATCTCCTAGAGCAGGACTGCACAGCGTCAATCAGTTACTCTCATTCCGTTAAACAAATAAGATTACACTGGATGGAATTACAGAAAGAAAGAACATGGAGAGAGGATTGATTTAATCAGCGAAATGCAGAGAAATACATCCATGCTGCGTCTCTATCAGAGACTCCATGAGCAAAATGTCAGGCTGGAGAGAGGGAAGCTGTATAAGAACCATCACAGCACTTCAAGCCTTTTAAGAAGCCAGAACCCAAGCAAGGAGCAACGGTGGCTTCTGGAATACCAAAAGCATGACTGCTTTCTTGCAAGCCTTCAACCGCTGCAGCTTGATCAGGTTTCTCACAGGCTGTCTCCAGAGCCACATTCAAGCCAATTGAGGTGCGTTCTGTTGTAAAGCTGAAAATTTCCCAAATTAAATCAAAACACCGATTAGCAGCTATATAATCGTGGTGACACACTAAATAAAGGCATGGATGACAGAAGCTGGTGTAGGAATTTGTGATACCTTGCCTCAAAGTTTCTCCCTTCAGAACCCATGAGAGCACATACACGGCAAACAATCCATGGTGGAATACATGCATCCTTAATTTCTATGCTGGACAAGAGACCGGTGGATGAACCTTGACTGGATTCAGTGCCTTTAGGGGAGGCAGCATTATGGTCGGCTCTTTTTACCTCCACACATTTTATCTGTGAAACAAGATTGGTAATCAGCTATGCAAACATGCTTCTGACATCATGAGGCAAGAATATGTATCGTTTTTTCTTCTCATATTCCTCCACATTAAAAAGAATGCTCATTATACACTGATGAAAAGCATGGAAATTTTATTTACATCAAAGAACATCTATTTAAAAAAAAAGAGCATAATGGAACATTTTGCAACAGATATATAGCTGCTGATAAAAGAGCACTAAAGTTATATAAGTTAATAAAATTTGATTGTGAATGAAGGTTTCACACATCATATCATAAAAGATCAATGGGAACAAAAATTTTGGTCTGACAAATGAGAGAAAACTCAGCAATTGAGGCAAATATAGTCACACCAGTAAAGAGATGAAAGTATGTTTTGAGTTTTAGCTCTATATATTGAGAAGCCCAAGATTAAATTTGCAACACCCACCTCCGGAGCAGAAAGGGCTGCATTCTGAAATGGAACAGGTGAGTACAATACAGGAACATCTACTCCAGAAAGAAAGGTAAGGGAAGATCTGAAGACAACCAGAAGGAAGTGTGACATAGTCATAACATATGCAGAAAAATATGGAACTAATTTTTGAACCATAGTGCAGCTAAACTCAACAGAGGTATTGTTGTTCAAACTTCAACCCTGAACCTACCTGTAATTTAACAAAAAATCATATAATCCATGTACATTCTTGTTTCCACAGAAAGCCAGCAGAGATTGTGGGCTATTATCAACATCAGACAAGGAACTAAGCCGACGAGTCTGCATTATGTTCAGCAGGAACCACAAATTAGTTATAAAATACAAGCAATAGAATCAAAAGTAAATGTTGGAGGATCTTGACAAGAGAGAATTGAGCAGAACTCTCCAGTTAGGGAATGTAATTATTAGGAGACAAAACTAGGAGCTTGGGATGTACAATCATCACAATCCCAAAAACTGTCACGACATCATAACTACAGGTTGCTAGATATCCTTTACAGCCCAAAATTTCAAATATTAAATGATTTCATGAATATCAAGCATTTAACTAGGGCCACTAATTCATTAAAAGAAAAATAGGAGGAATAATTGTTGGATTATGATCAATTCAAAGTATTAACTATCAAAAATGTTTGCAACCTTAATGATCCATAATATCAGGGAAGGCATCTCATTCAAGCTCAGGGAAATGCAAGATGGCCAAATGTGAAAGGAATTCACTCACCTGGCCCAAATTCTGTTTCTCAATCTCAGAGAGCTCAACTAAATCTTCAGTGGTAACTTGCTCTACTTTAGAAAGACAAAGTGGCATAGAGAAACAAATATCCTACACAACGAAAAAAAAGTGTTGCATAATAAGAGCAAAATATACAAAAATCAAAAAACATGTGCCAAAATTATTAACAACGTAAATGAGCAAATACTAAACATAACAACAGATAAATCTTACATGCTCTCTCAACAATGACCTCAAACCTCTTGTTGACTGGGAGATGTAAGCATTGCATAGGTGTGCAGTTCTTCCTGGGCCATCACTAGTAGTGAACATCACCACAAATTGTGAAGTGCACACTACAAAAAGTTCCCATTAAAACTCAATGTTAAGATGTAATTTGAGGAGAGAATACTTTCATTGGCTAAAGAAATGGAGAAAAGCATATAACTCCACAGATAAAAGCTTTCGCATGATTCACATGTTACAAGTATCTTTCAGTATACAATGTACCAAATAGCAGTCTTGGAAAGGAGGTGAGCGAGTCAAAATATAGATAAGCAGACACAACCTATGACATCAACTAAATCCAAGTAATATGTCTCAACAATAATGATGCGTGGAAACAACAATATACTTATTTTGCACATAATGTTGCATGTTTGTGGAAAAAGAACCAGAATATAAAGCAGGATGAGAAAATAAAAAAGATTTAATAGAACATGTGCAGAAAAATACCATAAAAAATATTGCAAATGTTCTTTCGAAGCATGTAATAAAGACTCCGAAAAGAATCCTCCCACGCCAGTTGCCGTTTTCTTATAAAATCTATGTCCACAAATAAAAAGCAAGAACGTTAAAAAGAGAAAGGAGGAAGGGAGTAGAAAACAATTAATATGAATTATTGTTTATATTTGACAACCTCCCTCAGTTGCTGACGAGGTTAGCACTGATATGACAGCAGCAGGTAAGGTAGATTGAGGGTAAACCCATGAATGCAAAGCTTTAGAACTAAGGATTTGAGAAGCCAGTGCCTGCCCTGAGCTTCTATTGTCCTGGGAATCTCCAAATTGGAATGCAAGCTGTGGCATGCCATTGTAGGTACTGCTCATGATTGACCTATGAATTCTAAAATTTGCAAACAAAATATTAACCACCAATTAACAACCTATAACATGGAACTTACTCACAGATTAATTCACAGTTATCCATATGGCGTGCATTATCAAATAAATAAGTAGTTAAGGAGCCATTCTCAAAACAAAGAGACTAGACACAGAACATGCCCAAGAAGAACATACCCAAGAAAATAGCCGAGGAAGTCAGAAACAGAACCCTTGTCCATATTGAAAAATGAAAACAATTTCATGCATAGCCACAAACATAGAACATACCCAAGAAAGCATTGATATGAACAAAACAGACAGTCTCGAGTCAAAACAAGAGCATCCTATTATCTCAAAGGCAAAGGAATGGGTTGAGCTATTCATTCCTTATCATTATTCATATATGCATTGAATTGAAGTTGTCAAGTGCATAATAAAGTAACAGGCAAATTTTGATGACAAATCAAGTTACAAGAAAGAAAATTAATTAATTGTCACAAGTTGTTTGGAACCAATTCTTTAGTATAATTGAATTCAATTCAATTGATAAATAAGTTGAATTCATATATTTGAAAGAGAGAATTTCAATTCATTTTATTTCTTATATTACCCTCATCTCCTTTTTCTTATTCCAGCAAATGTCTTTCAAAAAATGAGATGGGTAGATGTTATTTTTGAAAAGCTAGTTTTAACATTTAAATTTAATTTAATTCGAAGGGTTCGAAACAGCCTGGAAAGTTTTATACACTCACACGATGAAAGATCAATTTACCACCAAGTTTAAGAATTGATATTATCTAAATAAGAAGCAGCAGGACAAACTAATAAAGGAAATACTAACTTAGATATACTTGACAAACTCACCGATTAACTGAGCAAGAGGACGCCACCCGCATTCTAGTTTTCAAAGTAAAATCAAGAGGAGCCTTTAGGCCAGCTATATTGCATTCAGAGCAGAAATTGCCACTGTGGTTGCCAGCTTTTTCAGAAGCAGCATTTAAACCAGAAGTGTAAGGCGTTTCATGGGCCACAAGTCCTTTTAATGCTTTATCCTAAGTTAGTAAGTCAAATCAGAACAACTTGACTTGAGTAACAAGAAAAAAAAAATTGCTAGCGAAGTATACCATGTCAACAAATGCCAATCCAGATGACTTTTCACCACTGGATGAAAGCTGAGCAACACTGCGAAATATACTTTGACTGCAATTTTCGATTGTTTGGCGAGGTTGTACCACACCATCTTTTGAAACTTCATCAGAAGCAACTGAATTCTCTGGACTGCCAGGAGATGAAGAGCAAAACCAGTGAGAAAAGAAGAAAATGTCTACATTTTGCAGATGAGATACACCATGCTAAAAGGGCATACCATGAAAGTTGTCGCCTCTTGGCAGCCAGAGTAGAAAGCATAGTGATGTTCTTCAGGCTAATTGGTTGCTCAGTTGATGTAATTTCCTGAGTGTAAATGGGAATACAGTAAACAAACGAATAATGCATCATAATAACAGAAACAGAACATTGGTATCCTAATAAGGAAAATATAATCACCTTTGCACTGTCTTTTACAGAAAGCATCCTAAGCCTGGATTTTTTGGCAGGATATACTTCATCCATACGGGTGTCAATGTATCTAGGAGTCCTTGATGCATCTGGTTTCCTAGGCCCATTATCCACCGCGCAACTATTACTGGGAGGTAAAAAAGAAATTGTCAACGAATCAGAAAATAAAAAAGAAGGTACAAGTTAAAAAAAAGATAAATAGGATAATTTACTTCTTTGAACCCATTGGAGATTCATCTACAATCTCCAGAACTTTTGTCCTCTTCAACTGCTCTCCCTGCATGCCAACAAGGACAATAAACTGTGAAGATTTTTCTTCCACTACAATTTATTAGTTTTGAGAAGATTCTTTAACTTGAATTTAGTGCAGTTAATGAATAATGACTGTCCCAGCGACATTAAACAAATACACAATGTGCTTCCATGTAAATTTTGTATATAGATCCTCAGTTCTTGCAATCCAAAATGAAAAGAGAATCTCCCCAAAACACCTCCAATTTGATTAGCATACAGATGGAAGTGTTTATGAAACAAAAGTAAACATGTTAAGCAAGTATAAAATGAGAAAGAAAGTCGGGGAATTATGAGGAAACTGGTCAATACACACAAACCATTTCCACACACACGCCCAAATAAAAAAATATATAGGTTCAATACAAAAGATCATGAATTGATTAATGAACATACAGGTAAGCAGAATTTCTGTCCTTACTATTCAATATTTACAAGGAATGTGAATACAGAAGACAAACCACAAGCACACGTGAACTTGAATTTATTCCAGCAATAATGGTTGGAAACGTCAAAATCCAACCATCCAAAAAGTGATCAAAACTTCCAAGTTAAAAACCTAAAGCACAGAGCACAACAACGCACAAGTTGAAAACTTACTCTCAGTTCCGACGGAGTCTTCCTTCTAACCATTGGACCATCAGTTAACGAAGCAGCACCACCACCACCAATTTGAACAGTGACAGAACCTAACAAGCCACCCGGTGCAGCAACTTTTGCCATAAATTACTCTGTTCAGACCGTTTATAACTCTCAACTTCTTCGAACCAATCAACTCATCACCTAAAAACAATTTTCCCTCAACACTTCCGTTAACACTCGCACATATTACCACGAACGAATCTAAACAATCAATTTGGAATTGATGAATAGACATTGCGCATTATTAAGAGAAACATAACATCAAACACCATATAAGCTTTTCTATAGTGTCCAAACTGGATTCTAAATCTAAAGAAATCCAAGACTCAATTGAAAAGCTACTTCCTAGTTCGATTAAATAGTAAACTAACAAAAATTAAACCAAAAAATAAATAAATAAATCCAATTACTTCTGTGAGAATCGATTTCTAACAATCTAATGTCGTGTCAACTATACAAACAACATCAAACGCGGATTTTATGGACAAATAACGAAAAAGAGAAGGAAAAAAAAAGGTAAGGAAAGGAAAGGACGTGTTACTGTTACCTTTGGGAAGCAGAATATGAGAGAGAGAAATAATACATCGAGAGAAACCGATTTTTGAACCTCTCAATTAAAAAACCGAGGTACTCTTGTTCGATTGTTGGGTTTTTGATCGATTTGCCTTAAAAAAAAAAAGAGTCTAATTAAGGCAAAAATTCAACAAAAACTATGAGCAGGTTAGTGAGTGAGAGGGAGCAAAGATTGGAAAAGTTGCGGAAAAGTTTATTTTTTGGGGTTTGAACATTTTCGTAGTTTTCATTTCCCTCCTGTCCTTCACGCCGTTAGTTTTCGACGCCAACGGTCAGAGATTTTATTGAAAAGTGACGTTAAGTAGTGGAAATTTGGGGATGAAGTGTTATTGTACTCGCTAGGGTTCCATGACGCGTGTTGCTCAGGGAGCAAGTTACAGCGTCCATTTATTAAAGGGACCCAACGTTGGGCAGGTTTGTGAGTCCGGCAAATGACTTCTTTTGGTTGCGGTCAATTTGTTTTAAAACAAAATTTAATTTTTTAATTTTTTAATATTTTTAAATTATTTTGATTTGTTGATGTAAAAATAAATTTTTAAAAATAAAAATAATTTTTTAATATATTTTTTAGTAAAATATACTTTAAAAATTTACGGTTTATATCATACTATTTATATAGTTTATTTCACTTTACCTATTTAGCTGGACTCAATCATTAAAGATTCTAAAATATTATATGTTTGCCATTATAATTTTTTTTAAACCCAATTCATGCATCTTCTTCTCTCTCTTACCACCATTTCTACATCTTCTTACCCAATTAGAACTAGTATGGAAAGCCTAACATATATATTCTTATCAAGTGAATAGATCCTAATTCAACAAACATTTAATCGACTTAAATAATATATTTAATAAAAATAAATATAATTCTTAATCTAATTATTAGATTTGACTTAATGTTTTCTAAAAAATTCTAAAAATTAAATAACCATAACGAGTTAAAAAATATTTAAATTAGGCTAGAAACTTTTTATTATTTTATTTTTATATATAATACAGAATGTTCGGACCAGTTTACACGCACTATGATTAGTTCATGTATTCACTAAACACCCTACAAATCCAGTGGAGAAATAAAACACCGCGAGAGTGACAAATATATATAAATAAAATAGAATCCGAGTATAGAGAAAGGGAACAAGTCCCTTTCCCAGCTAAACCACGATCTCATTGTTGATTTTGCAGGATATGACTAAAATTTAAAATATAAATTGTAATCTCAATAGGTAAATGCAATATTGATTAAATTGTAGAATTTTAAAGGTAACTTTTTTTCTAAATTTATTAATAAAATTACAATTAGTTTGTTGATGATATTTTTCTCAAGTTGATTACGACAATTTACGTGGATTAAATATTCACTAGATAAGAGAATAAAAAACAAAAGAAATGAAAAACAAGACTAGCAGCATTCGAACTGCAGGTAGCAAATGAAGCCATTAATGGACATAGCAACCACACTCTCATTTGCAGATCAATCATCAATGTCTACATAAATATGTCACTCGAACCAGATACACTCAAGTCATCCTCAAACTCCTGGAGGTCCTAGATACCCATTTTCATGGTGTCGTGACGATCAGCTACCAACCATGTATGGAACACAAGAAGTAGGCGATGACGATGAAGAAGTAGCTGAGAAAGTTTCAGCTTTCCCGGTAAGACGCTGAACAGTGCCCATAAAATCCTCTGGTTTTACATGAATAATGTCAGGCGATTTGAGATATACTATAACAGGAGAAGAACGACCCTGATTTGGAACCGCTGTCTTCTTGATCTTCGACGAGTTCTTGCTGACCGTGAGAGGTGCTGGCCTTGAACACCGCAATCTTCCTGCCATTGAAGAGTTCATTTTCTGTGATTCTAACTACTCAGCCCTAATTAGAAGCAAAGTTATCTGATGGGAGGCGAGATTTTGAAGTATTATGAGGGTTTGAATCAGGCTTTGAACCGCAGAGGTACTTATAGAGGCAGAGAGAGTGGCGATTCAGTTTGAAAAGATAAAACATATATGTATTTGGTCAGCTTTGAATTGTTCTTTTTGTATTTTAATATTTGTTGCTTTGTCGAAGATTAATCGCCGGCAGTAGATGGTTATTTTCAAATTAAATTAAAGACTCAGTGTTCTTCTTTTTTTTATTAATTTTTTGTTTTGAATCAGACAAAACCGCTCAGTCAAGTCAATTCTTGCCGATGTCGTACTTTTCTTCGATAATAGAACAATAATCCTACAATGTCAACCTTCTTCTTCACCAGGGCTTCTGATCACCCGATCACTTGATAAAAGAAATGCGGTGAAAACCACAAAAACACGCAAAGAAGAAGATGTAAAATGTTATTATAGAAAATGTTAACAGTGGTCATGGATATCCTCTGCTCATTCAAACTTATCAGAAAAATGGTTATGAAAATCTTTAAGAATTATTTCAAAAATAGTTTTTTTTAATGAATATGGGTATCTAAACTATATATACTTCCACTAATCTTATAAATTTTAAAACTAATAATTATATAAATTTTCAATAACTTTAAGATTTATAAAACTAAAATTGATAATTATTTAATAATTAGATTGAAATCATCTCATGTTAATGCTTTCTTCAATCTAATATTGGTTAGGAAACAATTATTTTAGTTGTTTATAAACATAAAAGATGCTTTTCAAAAAAAAAAAAAAATTAAAATGAAAAAATTCACTACGTGGTTGTAGTAAAGTAATATTTTTTAAAAAACCTATCAAGTATGAGTAGTTTATTGATTCATTAATTTAATTTAAAATGACTAGTACTTAATTATTAGCTTATTGTTTTTGTTTTTCTCACCTCACTAGATCACTGAATTGATTTAAAATTAATTACAAAATTTGAAACATGGTTGTTCATGTTTCTTGAGAGAATCCTAGTCATGATTAGATTAATATTATAGGTTTAATCAATTGAAAAAAGAAAATAAAAGAAGGAGTCTCTTTCATTATATATATTATTATAAAAATAAAATGAAAAATTAAACAGAGACGAAAGAAGAATGGTTTATCTTCTTACATCTTCGTTACGAAAACAAAGTGACTAGGTTTTGAATACTTCTACTGGAGATATATTGGCCGCTTGAATGGTACCTGGAATTTTAAAACAATTGAAGATTCTGCAATATACTTTCTATTCATATATATAAATAATTAACAATTCATAAAATACTATTCACATATAGATATGTGTGTGAATAGTATTTTATGAATTGTTAATATATATATGTCAATCAACCTAACTAGTACTTGAACTTGCACGCAAGAATGCTTGACGCAACAAGTTGTCCGAATATTCTAGAACGTCCCCCTCTTCGACAAACCTTTACTAATCAAACCGCCATAAATTTCAAGTTTTATTACTGAATGCACTGACCATAATTAATGTGTTATCAATATAAATTTCAAGTTTTGAAAGAATTTTTTATTATTTTCAACTCAGTAAAAAGATAGTAGTTATGACATGATCAGATAAATTATGGGTTTTTCCAGTAAATAAATATGGATTAGCAAGCCATATTATATAAACAAAGACTATTTAAACAAAGCATATATATTCATAAAAGATTTATACCAAGCGGAAAATATATAAATCCATGTTGACTAATCAAATAAACTATAGAGTTTTATGTTGATTAATAAGTCATAGAGATTTATACAAAGATTTTATATATTTAGCGAAGTGCTTGCAAAACTAAAAAAAAAACATTAAATTCTATGACAAAAAAAGCAATTAAATAAACTAAAAACTTGTAAAGAAAGCGTGGAAATGAATAAAGCCTTAAGTTGTAAAGTGATAAATTTACATAAAGTAAATTGTGAAAGATAATTTACAGATAATCAGAGGAAATTTGTATTGAAACTGTAAAAAAAGAATTATCTATTTATAAATAATATTAGAAACAAAATTTTAGAAATATTATTTCCTTAACAACAACAAAATCAAATTCTACCGTAATATGCCTTGTTTTCTTGTTTGATCATTTCGTTGCTTAAAGATTTGGATGTGATCCTTCAACTTCAAAAACTTGTTAATTTAACCCAGTTATTATATGTCATTTAAAAAATATTTATTTTGAGTTTCAACGAATTAATTACATTATTTTTAGAACAACAAAAACAAACTCTGCATTGTTTACCATATGGTTAAGAAGGTTTATTTTAACTTTTTAGTGAGTGATCCAGTAATAAAAACTTGGGTTTAAGGGGTTTGTTTTCCATGTGTTTTAAAATTCGAGTCATGTGGTTGCTAATATGATGTCCACTAGAGACTTACATGGTCATTAACTTCAAGATTCATCAAATTAGTCGAGGTACACATAAATTGACCCGGATACCTATGTTAATAATAATAATAGAAAAAAAGGTTTATTTTATTCCTTAATTTTTTGGGTTAAAACCTTAAAGTCAAAGATTAAAGGAACATGACCGTCATGTTTTTTAAATCTAAATTATTGAATTCAGATTAAATGTACATGATTCAGAGCATGATAAAAATGGTAATAATGTTATTTTATTTTATTTTATTTCTCTAGCCTAATCTAAATCATTGGATTCAAAATCAATGGTTGGATTTGAAATATGACTGATATCTTAAGATAAAGTTGTGCTAGGCTAGTATTTCAGGATAACAAAATAAAAATAAAATAAACATAAATAATTGTTAAAAAAACAAAGATAAAAATATAAAATAAATTTATATAAAAAATAAATATATATTATTTCCAAACAAAAAATACAAAGAGATATTTTATCTCTATTTTCACTGTTCTCACAAAAAAGAGAGGGGGGATTCATGTATTTTGACTTTTGTATGGGAAATGAAACTTTACTTTGGTAATTTAGAAGATGGAAGAAGAACAATTATATAGGACCCCAAAAAAGAGGATCTGATCAGAGAAGCAAACTCTCCTTGGGTGTGCGTTGAAATTGAATTTGTAATTTTAAAATATTAATAATTCAGATCGCCTTTGAATAATCAAGAGAGGACTATTTTCCCTGCCAACCTGTGCAAAAACTCCAACCATAGAAACATGTCTGTTTTTTAGTATTATAGTCTTCAAAAGGCATTAAATTCACAGCGTAGGGGACTGGCTAGCTAGCAAGTAGAGGCAATATTTGTAATCAATATTGACAATCTCCACCAAAAATTCAACTCCTTGCGAGCACAACACAAGGAAAAACTTGACAGTCAAATTTGGCAGCAGAACGTGAAGCGGTTTGCAGGAGTTACGGAGCTTTTGTTGGTGTATTTTAAAAATATTTTGAGAAAAAAAATATTTATTTTAAATTAATTTTTTAGTTTTTTAAAAAAAATTAGTGTACTAATATAAAAAATATTATTTATATATATTTTTAAACAAAAAATACTTTAAAAAAAAAACCGTTATTACAATACCATATTGGCTTAGAGTGTGTTTATAAAAGTAGTTGCCGTGTTTTCTAAAATTTAGAAATTGTTTTTGTTTAAAATTATTTTTTATGTTTTTAGATTATTTTAATGTGTTGATGTTAAAAATAATTTTTAAAAAATAAAACATATATTATTTTAATATATTTCTAAGTAAAAAATACTTTTAAAAAAATTTATTACCATATTTCTAAACATCCTTGTTCCAATACTAAATTATCAATCATCTGATTATCTTTCATGAAGTTGTTACCTAAATATGGTATTATGCTTAAATAGTTTTCCCTTGTAAAACATCCTTGTTTCATGAAGTTGTTACCTAAATATCTTAAATAAAGAACAAAGCTTCAAATAATTATGCCATTATAAACTTGATACTCATCATAAATACTTAGAATTATTCTCATGTTTCTTTCCTTCTTAACATAATTATCCAATAACTTCATGATATCAAGGGGGGTACTTGATTCCCATGTTAAAGCCTGGCAAATCTATTATAAGTTTCATCCTAATTTTCTCTAATAACATAATAATTGGCTGACTTTTATATTTCTCAACCCATATATTAAATAAATCTATAGTATTGTTATTTAGATTTTCTTCTTTAACTTAATAGTCAAACATATGCCTAGGTCAATACTCGGGAGGGATGTTATTCAACTAATCAAAACCACTAACATCCACATCCTTAATATTATCCTTCTTGTAATTACAAAAATCAAGAGTTGTGCAAGCTTTTGAAGCACTTCAAAATCCATTATTGAGTTCTAAGTCTCTAAATTTATTTTTCTTTATGTTGTAATAAATATGCTTTGAATAATGCTTGTGTGTTACTTAAAAAATATCTATGCAACTGCTTTACATATACTTTACACATAGCAAAATAAATCTAGCTAGATAATAAAATACATCATAAACATCACATAAATTTTACAAAAAACATATTTTACCTTTGCTTGTTGGACATTATACAAAAGGGCTTATGATGTATGCCATGCTTAATGGATTTATAGAGTGCATATAGAAACCATCGCCAAGTGTTGTTGTTTGCAGGTTCAACTAGGGCTGATCATTTTCGGTTCGGTTCGGTTTTGAACTATAAAAAACAACCAAACCGGGTTTTTTTTTTAAAAAAAAACTCGAAACCGAACCGAAACCAAGTCAAACCGACCAGTTTCGGTCCGGTTCGGTTCTTGATTTCAAAAAACCGAGAAAACCTATATGCTCATATTTCTTCTCAAACTCGCTAGGAAGATGCCTTTTCACAACTATTGTTTTCCCTGCATTGTGCAAACGAATTAAAAACCAAAAATCAACACCACTGATTTCATCTCAAATCCAAAACTGGGATTTTTTTTTATTTCTCCATCTCCTTCATAATACCATTCTTTATTTTATGCTAACTTAAGAATTGAAGTCTTCCTTGTTCCAATGGAGGATTGATTTTCCAGAAAGAAGTCGGATCATGCAAGACAAAGGTTAATATTCACCAGATCAGAACATATATAGCCATGAAAAACTCAATTTCTATGGCAATCCACCGTAAACAGAATGAATAGAGGGGCAGGGGAAAAGAAGATCTGAGAGTGGGGCTCACAAATATCAAAGAGCCATTGAGTTCTCTTGCTCCTTAAAAGCAAGCTGAAGTTGTTGACTGGTTATTTGTCGTCCGTCCGTTCCTCTTTTTTGAATTTTAAAATGAGGGAGAGGGGGAGGGAGAGGGAGAGCCAGAGAGGGAGAGGGGAGAGGGTTATTGGAGAGAAAAAGTAAAAGGGGGTTGCGACTAGGGTTACTGAAATATTTCTATTTATAGTGTCTTTTTTTGAACGGTTCGGTTCGGGATAACCGGTTCCTGCATTACAAAATCGAAAACCGAACCGAACCGGGATTTTTCCTAACTATTCTAATCGGTTTAATCGATTTTTTTTTCTCAGTTCAGTTTTTTCTCGGTTTTTTCGGTTTATTCGGTTTTCCGGTTTTTTTGCACACCCCTAGGCTCAACAACAACATACACAATAGAAAATAAATTAACCATTGTTGACCTCTAATACCATCGTAGATAAAAGTACTCTATATAGATCCTTAAGATGACAACCATCTATACCAATGAAATGACTTATATCAATTTATGAACCCTTTATTCATTGCTTTCAAACAAATATAAAACTTCCGAAACTCTCTCAATAAATGAACTTTTGAGTTGTAATTAAGTTCAAATCCTAAATACAAATATGACCTTGGATTATATTGTTTTAGCTTCCGCACATATCGAGGGAGTCTTTTAAAAAACTCTTTGTGACTTCATTCAATGAACTTTTTTTCCTTGATTCTAGCTCTCTATAATTATATTGATAGTGATTTAACACCAAACTTATCTTCTAGAATGGTATCCAGTTCTTTATTTGAGATATTCGAATCACCACTTATTGTAGACAACATTTTGTTTTTGCGATCCATGTTACATTAGCTTTTTTTATAGTTGTTAGTCTAATACAATTATATTTATTTTGTAAGGACTTAACCATGAATGTATTGGAATCAAGAAGGAAATAAACATATATTCTCTATGAACAACCCTCACCCATATATTTTGCTAAAACCTTATAATTTTTATTAATATATTTTTTCAAGTGATAACCATGTTTTACTTTGTATCCTCTTATAATATTTATGAATTCATTTCCATTGTTAAAAATCATGAACTATCAATATATAAAATGCAATCCAAACAATAATTTTTTTGGACAAATGTTGAACCACCATAATGAGCAATTATATTGGTCATTTTGTATGTATACTAGCATGGCAGAGGATATAATATAATATCAATAGATAAACATAATCTCATAAACCAATTATTGATGATTTTATTGTATATGTAAGCTGTATTTTTTGAGTTTTTATTAGGATTATATATATATAAAAACCTTTGCTAATTAGGTTAAAAAGTTGTAAATAATAGTTAATGGAAGCTTAATAACATTAATCAATCACATAATTAGGCAAAAACTATAAAATTAGAGTTCTTAGAACAGTAACCCATGAAGAGAAATTAGGGTTTTTTTAAAAATTACTAATCATGTTCAATAATTGCTTTATATACATAATACAAAGGTTTATTGCATAATAATCCACATTTTAAGAAAGATTAAGCAATTAGGGTTTCATGGAACATTGATCGGTTCAAATTATAATCATGGATTTTTTTAGGTACTCAAATAAACAATAATAAAAAGTTTTCCACTACTAAATTTTTTTTTATGTTGATCATTGTCGATTAAAGAAGAACATAGTGTTTTTTAAGGTTTTCTAGGTCTTCATGATTGATGTTGCACAACAACAAATTTGAGTTTTAAAAAAAAGTTACATGGACACTAAACAATATATAAGCAACATGGACACTAAACAATATATAAGCAATTGAATAATCAATTTTTTACAATATCACAATGCATTATCATCGATTTTCAATGCCCTAAATAAAAATATTTCAAAAAACTAATATGTTATTTGTGAATTGAGGACGAAACTTGTGAGAGATTCCACTACTAGTAGAGACAACTATATTGAAACATACATTCATGCAAGAAATCAATTTTAAGAGTAATTTTTTTTGTTCAATTTGGGAGAATGGACAAGATCTTCAGTGTTTGTCAGTAGAAGAGAGAGAGAGAGACAGGATGGGGAGGGAGATGATTTGTCATTTGTGTCTCTGATGATTATAATATATATTAGGGTATTTTGGTTATTTTCTCATAATTGAATTTTTTTCTTTGATCCAAGATGCAAAATGTGATTTTTTTTAAACTCGATAAACAAGTGCAATTTCGATCAAACTATAAGATGTTAGAGGTAATTTTTCCAATACATATTAAGTCACTCAAACATGATAAAAAAAATAAAAGTTAGGGCACTAAAATTTTAGTTTCCTCCACAAGCTTATTAACATATAATGCATGCATGAATTGAGATTGAATATTTGGTATGATGATTGATTGTAAGGAATTAATAGCAAATTATGCAATCTATTCATATAAATTCCATGCAATCAATTCCTAACACTAAATTAATTTCTCCAAACAAATGACTCTTTACAAAAAGTCTAGTTTGATTAAATTTAAACCTCACTCTTATGGAGTTTTTAAGCTTGATCCAATAGAGTTTTATTCTTTCAAGACATTAAGCGTAGATGAAGAAAACCTGAGAGCTTCTTTGTTTGAAGAGCTTGTCTTTAAAAAAATTTTGTATCTCTAAGAATTCTTTCATCCTTTCATATCTAGGGTGAGACCTTTTATTTATAGAGATTTATAGGGGCACTCATGTATTTTTATCAATGTCACAATACATTATTTTATTGGTCAATTTTTATTTATGACATCTTGAATACCTTTAAATATCTCATCTCATGTGTCAACCTTTTATTAGTTAAGAAATACATTAAAACCTATTTATTTTCCAAGTCATTTATTTTAATCGTAATAAACTAAAAATATCACATTTGATAGAATTGTTTTTTGTTTCTACGAGTATACATTGGAATCTAGTGTTTTTTAAAGTTTCATCAGTTTGTATTTCAGGAATAGTACTAGAGGCTAATAAAATGAGATGAACCATTAATTTTCTTTTAGTTGTGTTCAGATCATAAGAAAGGCGAGGATAAAAGGATTGTTCTATTATAACTAGATTTTTGTTCCTCAAAAGTTGTTTATTGATAATGACTTCAAATATATTTTGGAGAAGCCATAGTTCCAAACTTGATACATGCTTCCCTTTATACAAAGTTAAGTATATAGGAGACATTGTGTAATATGCTCAAAGTTTAGTATATTTTGAGAGAAGGTGTTAGATGATTGAGATTTCACAGACGGATCAATGATTAGCCTGCTTAATGCATGTTTGTTACTCTCCATTACATATACTAATGCTTGTTATTTATTTATTTATTTATTTTTATTTAATTCACTTGCTAAGTATCATGTCTGCTAGATCATGCCAAATTCAAGCTCTTGGGTTAAAAAATTTAATTTTTTTCAAAACCATGATTGAATAACAAAAACAAACATTGTCTCATTCAAGCAGGATATTTTTTTATTTATATGCAGTAGAACTTTATTGCAAATCCTTTTTTGTTTGTCCAACTTATTTTATAAATTTGTTATATTCGAAGAGGAAAGAATGAAAAAAAATATTGAATTTTAAGTGATTTATTTCAAGTCTTTAAAAATAAACTTTTTTTTTTGTATGCACTGAGGATAAAAATATTAGTTTTATATTTTCATCTAAGTGTTGAACAATTTTTTAAAGGGTTCATGTCTTTTTAAATTTGAGATATTGCATGATCTAATTGTTAAAGTTTGTTACAAGAAGAGTTTATTCTATCTTATAACTATTAGTATATATGAAATTTGAAATATATGATTATATGACAAAAATTTTGAATTGATACATTATGTTGTAGGAAAAGAAAATATTGTATAGTAAAAGACTTATTGTCCTTTTGACTATTTTAATTTGTGCAATTTTGTAGATAATTTCTTCATAAAAATTACATATTAATAAAAAAAAAATGAGTGAATTTTAGGGATGCGTGTGTTAATGTCCCAAAATGAAAGAAAGAAATATAGAAAATATAAAAATATAATTAGTTAAAAAGAAAAAGATAAAAATGCAAAATAAATATGTTTTTAGAACAAATATAAGTGTATTCTTATATTTTTAAAAAAAATACACGAGTCTGGTATGATTACCAGGTCCAAACATGTGGGTCATGCTAAACCCAGGCATGGGGCTGACATGGTTACTAGACCCAATTGCTTGGCTCTAGCAAGGTATTTGGTATTTTTTTCTTAACAATACATGCATTAGAAGTCCACAAATAATTATTAGTTAGATGTCCTAAGATCATTCAATAAATTTGCATGAGTATTTTGGTCCTCAACAAAATCATTACCTTTGTTTGGCTCACAAAAATTATACAAATCCTAGGCGCCCAACTCAAGCTACTTGGATTTGACAACCACGCCAGACCCAAGCAACTTGGGTCTGGCAACCCTATACAAGTATGTTGTGGACCAAGACATAGTTTATTTATAGACTTGTACAGTGGATTTTCTAAGCTCTGGCAGCTTGAGATGGGGTTAGTGTTGTTTTTTCACAAAACGTTAAATTATCATTTTGTCATTTGGTTGAAAAAATTGAAGCCCTGGTTGTGGAGGTATTTCAGTATTTTTTTATAGGCTTATTGGTCATTAAACATTTGAGCGAGGGTATGATAATCTTTCCACGTTTATTTGCATAATAAAAATACTATTCTACTCCTAAGGTTAACAAAATTAAGACCTATTGATGCAATAAAATTTTTTTGACCTTTCACTAACTTAAATAGTTCAAATACATCTTTAACCTTGGAATAGAAAAAAAAAGAAAAGCTTTGCATATGCAAATATTTTTGTTCTTCTATTGTTTTTTGTAATTTTCTATAATAATAAGGGGTATTTTGATATTGTTTAATTATTTTAAAATAAAAAAAAGCTATGCTAGACTCATGTTTACATTGTTTTGGCAATCATTGCAGACTCAAGTACCGTGAAGTTGGTATGGTTGCAGACACAAGGCTCTTGAGAATAGTAAAGAGTTGAGTGAATGTTTAAAAATTAATTCACTTGGTTAGATTTAATAACTCTATTAAAATATTCTTTATATATTTAATATTTTTTATATTTTAAATTTATTTTTTATTTTAACGAGCATGTCCTTTATATAATTAGGGTGATAACATGGTTCCCCACGCACGCGTGCAGGCAAACTCCCTCCCGCGCGCCGCGCGCCATTTTCAATATTAATCCATAATTGCATCATGAAGATGGTGACGGTCCATGCATGGAAAAACATATGGTTTAATCACGTAAAATGTTTTCTTTAACCTCGCTCTAATTTCTCTTAAAACGACCACCTGTCTCTATTTTGAACAATCAAATACGATGCTTTATTTGCTTACCCTTTCTCAAGATAAGTGCCTCTTTGCTTCATCTATCACTTTCTCTCTGATTATTTATTCTAGTTTCGTGCATGGATTTGGTTTGTTGTAGCAATTTGGTGAGGATTTTTGTATTTTTTTTGGTGAATTCTTGACCATATTTTGATTAGTTTTGTTTCCAAATTAATGTCATTCGGAGCCGAATTGCAAAATTAGGGTTTGATTGAGGGTCTGGGATCTGATCGCAAAGAAGCATCAAAGTTGTATCTTGTTACTTTTAATGGGATAAAAAAGATTCAATCTTTATACTACCTTTCAGAGAAGAGAGGCGGTAACAAGGACCTGAAGATCAACAGGGCTAGTTGTTTATTTTTTATTTTTTATGGGGAATACATGTGTAGGACCAAATCTAGGCAATAATGGATTCTTCAATACTGTTACTGCTGCTATTTGGCGTTCCCGGCCACCAGAGGACCAGTTGCACCTTCCTAAAGGAGAAGATAGTAGCAAGAATAATGGTGATTCAGAAGCGGGTCCGGTTGGTGGATCAAAAAAATCTGAGGGTTCCAAAAAAGGATCAAATGATCATCCACCAATACTGGTCCAGAACACCCCGCCTGAACCAGTTAAAATGCCCAATGAAGCACCACCACCTAAAGTCATTGAGCATGAAAAGTCCATTAAGCAGGAAATGAGAGAAGTGGGAATTGGTCAGCCAGGGGAGGAGCAGAAGGGGAAGAAACCTACTCATGTTAAGAGGGTTTCGAGTGTAGCGCTTCAATTGGAATCTGTGTTAGGGAGGAAAACTGGGAATTTGAAGGATATTTATAGTTTAGGGAGGAAGCTTGGACAAGGGCAATTTGGAACAACGTTTCTTTGCATTGAGAAGGCGACTGGGAAGGAGTTTGCTTGCAAATCCATTGCGAAGAGGAAGTTGACGACGCAGGAGGATGTGGATGATGTTAGGAGGGAGATTCAGATAATGCATCATTTGGAGGGTCATCCTAATGTGATAAAAATTGTGGATGCTTATGAGGATGCTGTTGCAGTTCATGTCGTTATGGAACTTTGTTCTGGCGGGGAGCTTTTTGACAGAATTGTTCGGAGGGGGCATTATACGGAAAAACAGGCAGCTGAGCTTGCGAGGTTAATTGTTGGTGTTGTGGAAGCATGCCATTCTTTGGGTGTTATGCACCGGGATTTGAAGCCTGAGAATTTTCTGTTTGTCAGCCAGGAAGAGGAGTCGCCGCTTAAAACGATAGACTTTGGTCTCTCAGTGTTCTTCAGGCCAGGTACACATCTGAGCATCACTTTTATGTTTCCATGGTTGGATTTAGCACCCCTTTACTTGAAGCATTATTGAACTAGTGCTACACTAGCCTTTTCTTTGAACTCTATTATAGCTCTAGAGTTCTTGAAAATATTTTCCATGCCATCCAAGTACAGCACCAATAATTTACTGACTAAATGATTATGAATATCAGCTCAATTATAAATAGCTTCTCTTTCTCACTTATGAAGATTTCCACTTGCCATGTGCTTTTCCTATATGAGAATAGAATGGCTTGCCCCCTTTTCTTGCCTATCAACCGTGGAAATAATTATCAAAGAGGAAGAATGGTTACTGTTGTTGTCACGGATATTGTTAATGGATAGGCGAAAGGTATGCTTGGTTTCTCAAATAGTAAGATGGTTGGTTATATGGATAAAAGCTTACATTTGAAATTTCTTCCCAAATTTAAAGAAGTTTTAGTTTGTAGTTGGATCTGAACTTATCCCCCTAAATAATTGCATTGAACTTATGGTTCTTGCTGTTGAGATAAGGATAGAGATTTTGGTCTAAAATTTGAGGCAGTCTTGATCAAAACCTATTCTCTTCATGTTACTATCATGATAAAAAATCTGGTATTGAGTATATATGGACTAATGCTTTTCTCAGGCCTGATGTTCCACCCCTTAGACCCTTAATCACATCTTTTGTGATGATCTCTGACTACCTGTCATATGCAGAGAACACTGCATGTTCATTTTTGCTTTAGTTTAGATCAGGTGATTGATTCTTCCCTAGAAAATTCTCTGTGGGCCATAACCCTCTTGGAGAGGGTGCTTTAGTTCAACAGAAAAAAATCAGAATCCACACGAAATTAGCGCATGAGGAAATTGAGTGAAAGAGATTTATAGATCTGCTTGGAGCTTTCAACAAATAACAAACAAAGCCTTGATCAAGCCTGACTGGACTTTATGAAAACATTTCCACCATTCACCTCTGATTTCAACAGTAAAAGCAAGCAAGCTGTGCCCAAACACACACAAGCAGGGTCATTGAAGTTTCAGTATCCAGATTTTGATTTTGGCTTGAACGAACAAAAAATATATGAATATTTACTTTTATTTTGATAGCCTGCAGCGTGAGTTTCAATGCCAACATCTGAAAATTTGGAAATGATTTTCCATTCTAAAGTTGTTTGGAGCTGCCAATTGTGGCCTAAACAAGTGCCAGAGGCTGAATGTTGAACCTCTTAAGTTCCCAATACTTATCTGGCTTCTCATTGTAAGCTATTTTAAGTTTTTGTATGGTCGAAATGCACACAGTGGTTACAAAATATAGCAAAATTTACTGCTTCTTTATAATTTCTTAAATACACATCAGAATATAATTTTCTTCATTGACTATGCCAGACAATTTCATTATTTAGTACATGAACATTTCAACATCCATGCCAATATGGTTTCCTTAGTATGCCTCCTATATGTTTTGCTTTAGAAGGGATATGTTTGCCTGCAGTCAGCACATAGTCTCTCCATTGCCCATGCTCATTTAAAACTTTGTCAGCATTGTGTTGTTTCTTCCTTAATAGTCCTTTCCATTTTTTAAAAACTAACTAATGTTTTCATCATCTCAGGTGAAACTTTCACTGACATAGTTGGCAGCCCCTACTATGTAGCTCCAGAAGTGTTGCGGAAGCTATATGGTCCAAAATGTGATGTTTGGAGTGCTGGGGTGATCATTTATATTTTGTTAAGCGGGGTTCCCCCATTCTGGGATGGTGAGACTCTTGATCTAGAATTATGTTATTTTATACCTTTATCTAATGATTATTTGGCTGCGTGTAATTTATGCTCTGTCATGTTTGGGATCAGAAACGGAACAAGGAATATTTGAGCAGGTTTTAAAAGGGGAACTAGACTTTGAATCAGAACCTTGGCCTAATATCTCTGAAAGTGCAAAAGATCTTGTTCGGAAAATGCTAGTAAGGGACCCTAAAAGACGGCTGACAGCCCATGAAGTTCTCTGTGAGTATGCATACCACTATAATCTAATCTTTAAATATCTCTTTGCCAAATAAACCTGGGCATTATTTATTATTAGTTTGTTGTGTCTCTTTTGTAGTTGTGTTTTTTAATGATAACCCTAATTTTCTTTTATCATGATTCACCATAGCTTCTTGAAATTTTAGCTTATAACAGAACTGAATGGAGGAAAATGCTCACACAGCTAGCCGTAGCTAATCGGAGATTGAGGTCTAGTTGACTTGAGCTGAGTTGTTGCTTAAGTGGATGAAGTCATGAAACAAAATCGTAAATTAAGTTCTGTTGGAAATGTGAAAATATACTATAGTACAAAACTAGCTAGATGGATGATGGTTTAGGAGGAGTTAGATGATATAAAGAACGTGTCTTGATCTTACTAGTTTCTTTTGTCACCAAGGAGTAGCAATAGTTGCCCTATGTTTTTGTTCTCGTGCAGGCCATCCTTGGGTGCAGATGGAAGGTGTTGCACCTGATAGACCTCTTGACTCAGCTGTTCTAAGTCGGTTGATGCAATTCTCAGCCATGAATAAGCTCAAGAAAATTGTCATCCGAGTGAGTACTTATAATCCCTGAACTCTTAAAAATTTGTGCATGCTACACAGCAGACATGGTAACTGTGGAAAACTTAGGTCATGCTTTGGATGATGTATCATGATAAAGAACATATTGAGACAAGGAATGCAATGGAGCTGATCACTTCCTTTGTTTGGTTGCCAGACTTGTTTTGAGTGGAGTTGCAATGCTAAAACATCAATATAGAAACATCATTTATAATCTTTTGATAATTAAAAGGTGATATGGCTGTTCAGTTTTACCTGCAGTTTTGTTTCTTGCATCTATTAATGAAAAGATGTCTTTGAAACAAGAAGAGTGCATATATCGTAGCATGATAATTGTGAATTTAAACCTTCTGACTATTCCATGCTTTAAGCAATATCTCTTTGTAACGCAAACATCTTTATGTTATTCACCAGTGTATTTTTTCATTATAATTGTTAGTCTAATGTGCTTTGCATATATAAATACTGCATTAAAAGTTGCTAAGCTAACCAAATATCATCATTGAAGTCATCATACAATTAAGCTTACATTACAACTCTAAATCTCTGCTTACAGGTATCAAGCATTTCTTGTTAGCTGAAGTATTTGCAACAGTGCTTTTTTCATTTGAGTACGTTGTTTCACATAGTGAGCACCATACTTCATAGATGCCATTAGATGATTTTGCCATCTGAATGTTAAGTGTGTGATTACATATTGTACATGATCACTTTCTCTTGAAACAGATATCTTGGTTGAATTGCTTGAAGTTTTCACTTGGTATTTTAAAGACAACAATGCGAGGTCCTTGCTAAAACCTGTTCTTTTACTTACCAGAAAACTTCTTTGTCATTTCAGGTCATTGCTGAAAGCCTCTCTGAAGAGGAAATTGCAGGTCTGAAAGAAATGTTCAAGATGATAGATGCAGACAATAGTGGACATATCACTCTTGAGGAACTGAAGATTGGTTTGGAGAAAGTGGGTGCTAATACCAAGGATTCTGAAATTGCTGGGCTAATGCAAGCTGTAAGTCTGTTTGAAATTCAGATTCAAGGTTTTTATAGTTATATAGCATAGGATCATGATGGTAGTTTTCTTTCTTACTCTTTTGTTTTTTTAACAAATTACCTTGAGACTTTCTGCTGTGAACCATTAAGGGATTTCAGACAACCTGGTCATCTTTGGTTAAACATGACTGAATTTAGTGTGAGTCTCTCTGAAATGAGCTAGATAAGTAGTTTGTGTGCTGTGACCAAGATTCAAGTCCCGTGTTTCTATTTTCTTGAGGATTACCTATTAAACAACTCATAGCCAAGCCATTGTCCGATTTAGCTCAAATATGGAGAAAAGCATGAACAACCCGAGATATAGGAACATGGTGCACGATTCTGTAGGTTATGTTTAAAGAGCCTAGTCCCAGCTTTGGAACAAGACACAAACACGCACCAACACACGTGCACAGATCATAAGAAACCTGTCAAGCATCTAAAATGTAAATGGAGAACATGTGGAAATTGATATATTTTGGTTACCATTATTTTCTATGAGATTTTATCATGGCCGTTAAATTAACTAGTGAAATCGCCACTTTAGCTCCTGGATCTCCCAGATGATTGTCTTGGATGAATTATCACATCAGCGTTTGCCCTCATCCATACAGTTTGATTCTGATTAAGCTTCCTACCTGTTAAAAATTTCAGGCTGATGTTGATAACAGTGGTACCATAGACTATGGTGAATTCGTAGCAGCCATGCTCCATCTAAACAAGATTGAGAAGGAGGATCATCTATATGCAGCCTTCTCATACTTTGACCAAGATGGGAGTGGATACATCACTAAAGATGAGCTCCAACAGGCCTGTGAGAAGTTTGGTTTAGGAGATGTTCAGTTAGATGAAATTATACGTGAAGTTGACCAAGATGATGTAAATATCTTCTTGTCAATAACAATTTTCATTTACCTCCAGGTAGAAAATAGTTTCATTCATCGGCATGATTTAATTTTTCACTTTCATGTTCATTTCAGGATGGACGCATCGATTACAGTGAATTTGTGGCTATGATGCAAGACACTGGTTTTGGCCAAACCAGATCACAAATAACTTAGGCATGCAAGATTCAGATAAGCCTTTAATCAGGAGTTAATTTGTATTTTCTAGTTGTCATAAGTTAACAGAATGTGCAGCGCATACTGTTGTAAAGAGGAGGCAGGCTTCAGGGAGGTTAAGAGAGGGTATCCTATTCATTTTATTCTTTTCCAAGTTGTATTTACCACCATTTAGGTTCCTGTTAAATTTATTCAGATGGATTAGATTGCAATTTCCCATGTTTGAAAACTTTGTTCATGATCAAACTTTTTTTTCCCAGTTATTTTTGTCTGTAGTTTGAACGGTGCTGGATATCTCTATCGGTCCTAAATGGGTACTTGGAATGGTTTTAGTGCTCGCCTTTTGATGATTAATGTGCAAATTACGTATCTTAGGTCTTCATATATAATTCAATTATGCAAAATCTTCTTCTTGGAGCTAGATAACATCTCTTTCCAATGATGTTATTTGTTCACCATTATGTTCGTTGTCTGTTTGCTGAAAACACAGAGATGTATACATGTTTTTGTCGCCTTTTTTGGACAAAGACAGTACTCCAGCAGCAATCGTGTTTGACACAAGTTCAATCTACATTTGTACATACGCAATTGACATTTTCTCTTGTACCTTGTCCAGCAGGACCAGCACCGTGTCACGGTTGTAAATACCGTTCCTCAGTGATGAAAAAGCCAGCCATGTCTTGTCTGATAGGAGAAATGACACTACTTTTGTTTGTGTTGTGTCCATGTCAATAAAGGGTGCGCCACGACGACTTGGAAGCATCCGTGTAGAAATGGCTGCATGTGCAATTGCCGATGTACTGCTTTGTTTTAGCAGGTTCATAGTACTGAAAGAAAGCAACCAATTCAAAGATCTAATTTGATGCCATGCGTGGTTGAAGGGTCTTTCTCCAATTGTTGTCCTATGCAAGGCGCTCAATCAAACTGACATTTGCGGTACCATTTAACTTGCGCCCTAAAACTAGTGTCAAACCAAGCAAAACGTCAATGAAAAAGGGGCGATCAGCTTGATGCACCATGTTAAGGACTTTCCTTGACAAAATAAGAAAACTAGAGAATTAAAGAGAGAAGAAGAAGAGATGAGAAGAAGAGAGACAAAAGGAACTTAATTTCTGAATAAAATTAATTTCTTATTACCCATCTCTTATATTTCATAGAATTCGTGTTTATGCATCGGTACTTTCCACCAATTGTAACTACTAACAAATTCTAACTAATTTCAAACTACTAACAATAAACTAACTCAACTTCTTAACTTTTTAGCCATGTAGACTCTTTCTTGCTGTCAAATCCAAGGCTCATAACAATACTCATTTCCTATGAGATTCTTTTCCTCAAGAATCAAAGCAAAAATCAACTCTTCCATACTTGTCAATCCTGCTTTCTCTAGTTGTAATTCCATTACTATTACCTTCATTCACATCCAAAAATTCTTCCCTACCCCCTTTTATTCCTTCAATCATACGTACCTTTTCATACTATATTGATGTCAATTTGTATATTTTTTATCTATATCTAAAACATAGCTTTAACCTCCTTCTTTGCTCATGAAAAGTTTTAATGAGGATCTGTTTTGAATAATGAGGCATTTATATTTTACAATGATTAAGAGTCTTTGATGGTGGTTTACCTGGTTGTTGATCCTTATTATATGAGAGAGCAGTTTTTGAATTGAATATGCTCTTCTTAACCATGGTATAATTAGATTTATTTTGTCATTTAGTTTGATAAAAACTTGCATCATGATTAATGGTTGAAGAATCTTGAGCATTAGCTTGATGCCATCCTTCTTCCACTTTTAAAGCTAAAAATATAATAAGATTCTGGTAATGAAAGTTTTAATGCATTCACCAAGCACTTAAGTTCTTCAAATCTCTTTACATATTCTTTCATATATTTATCTTGGATAAGTTTGTTGAATTCCTCCACAATATCTTTTCTATTACCAAACCTCATGCAAATACCTTTGGTGAATTCTTCCTAACTAACCAAATCCTCTCCTTTTATACAAGAATCCTTCATACCACATCTCATCTCAAAGAACTTCTTGTATTTCCTTATCCAACTCTTTGGATGCTTTTTTAAAAAAGTTGGCAATTCCACCTTAGGTAAAGCTACATTGTACCTTACCCTTTGAACTTATTGATTTCCCATGCCTTCTTCATGTTAATTTATTTTGTGATTGGAAATTAATCCATCAGAAACTGTGTTATTCCTTCCTCCTGTATCTACTTCTTGGCTTCTTAGAGCATCTTCAATGGAGAAGCTAAATGGAAAGCCAAAAATAAAAAACTAATATTTTAGTTTTTCTTTGCTTGTTTTGCACACTCTAAGGGAGAAGCCAAATAAAATGCTAAAATGCCTTTTCTCTCCCACAAATGTTATTCCTACATATCTCTTCAAAGAGCCAAAACAAACAAAGTGGGGTCACTAAAAAAATAAACCAATTAAATATAGCCATGTGGAAAAGAAAATAACATCAAAATTATTAAAAAATAATAAAATACTTGTTTCTTCCACTCCAATAAAATTGGCTCTTCAAATGGCTTTTTTCCATTGGAATAGATAAGGTAAAAAAAGCTATATTTATACTATTCAAAATGCTATTTTATCAATTTAGCTTTCTAAAATGATTATCTTAAAAGTAGCCATTATATCCTCTAACTATAAATTGACTTGGTTGATCTTCTTCTTTTACTTTTATATCATTTCTTGAAGTTTCTCATATAGGTGTTGAATATGTTCATTCACCTTCCTTCCATGCTCTTTTAAAGCCTTCATTCTATTATTCTTTATTATTGCTAATTGTTTAATAGTAATAATATTCTTTTGGTTGTGAAATGTTGACTCTAATACCAAATTGTTAAGGATTTTCCTTAACAAAACAAGAAAACTAAAGAATTAAATGAAAAGTAGAAGAAAAAAAAAGAAAAGAAGAGAGATAGAAGGAACTATAATTCTGTAGAAAATCAATTTCTTATTATTCATCCTTTATGTTTCATACAACTAGTGTTATATGAAAGGACTTTATGTCAATTTTAACTACCAACATAATTCTACTAACTAACAACTAGCTCAACTTCCTAACTTCTTAGCCATGTCAATTCCTTTCTATTGTTTCAATTTTATAATTACCAATTATTGTAACTATTGTTGCAACTGTCTATACCATTTTCTATATAAAAAGTTGTAATAGTCTTTAGGCAAGAGGAGATATAAATATATAAAATTAGGTATCATAAAGTCTTCGTATAAATATAATGTTCTTGGTCCTTAAAGGTTTTAAATTGTAACAAATCTTGTTATCCTCCGCTCTTGTCTATGTTAATTGGTATCACAGCCTAATGATTCCTAGTGATTTTAGTTAGATATCATAGAGGAAGTGTTTTGTGGCTCATCTATTCTTAGTGGTTAGTTGTTTTATGTTGTTAAATAATCATGGTTGGAAGAGGTAGCATAACAAGACATGTTTGTGTTGATGGGGATGATGAGGTTTTCATCTGGAAAAAAGATATCCTAGAACTAGAATGTTATTTCAATTTGTATGAGTTTCTTTTATTAAAAATCATAGTGGTGGGATTCATAATGGGTGGTGGGATCCATGATGGAAAAGACCATATAAAAGTGTTGTGTCAGGAATACACGATGGGGTGACTTGCATAAAAATATTATATTAAGGACATATGTTGTGGTAGCCCACATAAAGATGTTAAGGATCCACAATGGGGTAGACCACATAAAAGTGTTATGTTAAGGATCCATGATGGGACGACTCGTACAAAGATGTTATATTAAGGACATATGATATGGTAGCCCACACAAAGATATTAGGGATCTATAATGGGGTAAACCACACATAAAAAGATGTTTGTGATGGATGATGGTCTTTTAATAAGGTTTGAACTCGATGACAAGTTCTTTTTCAACTCATAGAGATTAATTTAGAAGCTTTTTTGGGAAGATAAAATAGTTTTCTTAGTTAATTTAATTTAATTTAATTTAATTTTCTATTCAATATATTATGTTGTTCTAGTTTTTATATTTTAATGAAATATTTTTCTATGTTATTTTTTATATTTAGTATTGCTGGGGTTTTCTAGTTTATATATATATAAAGATTGTAATAGCATTTTAGCAAGTGGAGATATAAATAATTCATCAAGTAGTCCAAATAGAATCATTATTGACTAGGTAAACAATATGTCTCTTTGAAAAACCTACAAGAATTTTATCAGAGGAATCGGATTTGCTAGTTTATTTAAACAAAAAGATCAAAGTTAACTTAGGAAAGCAAACTATAAAGGATAATCATAACTCCAATCAATAAGAGGAAACACGAGTTGCTAACTTAATTCCCATACTAATGACAATGGTGATAGTAAGTTATTTGCCTTCATCTACTGGTTCAGAAGGAGACTTTATTTATTGTTATAATTTTGCTACTAGAATTTTTTTAATAAGACCAGCTTATGACACTCAAGCGAGTTCTAGAGATCATCCTCATGAGATGGCTATATTATGTAAATTGGTATGGAAATGAAATAGACTACAGAGGATAAAGGTTTCTATATGGATTATTGCTCATAACAGAATTAGAAAAACCTTATTAACATCATTGTGCCATGGATATGGAAATGATGTTTCATACCTTGTGGGACTGTTTATTAACACATAATATTTGGAATAATCTTGTGAAACTTAAGGATAGAAAGGGGTTTTATTATGCAATATTAACCTCGTGGATGATTGGCAATCTATCATCCCATTGTTACAACAATGAAGGAAATCCTTGGCTATTAATATTTGGAGTTGTAATTTGGCATCTGTGGAAGTGGAGGAATTACTGTGTTTGGAGAGATCACTAATCCATATTATAATCCTTTAAATGTGATCTAGTGACTGATATTAAATTAGCAAAAAGATTAGCATAGCCCCTGCATGAAGAATTAAATAGATTACTTTGCTAGGATGGAATTATCCACGAATACAATAGGTGAAGTTGAATTTGGATGATTGTAGAAAAGGTCATCCAGGCAACACTGGAGTTATAGACATTATTTGAGACACTTTCGATACTTGAATTAAGAGTTTTACTATTAACATGGGATATTGCACTTCGGTCTAAGCTGAACTATAGGGGTCATTACTAGTCTAGAGCTCACGTGGTTTTTAGGATTAAAAAAACTCATTCTTGAATTAGACTTTATTCTTGCAGTAGAGTTCATAATAAAATATTTTGTGAAAATGGATGTGAACTATACTTTGATAAGTAGAGCTAGGAAATTATCTTGTTAGAGATGGGGAAGTTAAGGTTCAGCTCATCTATATAGAGGCCAACTCGACAACGAACTAGTTAATTAGCTTATTATGGTTTAACCAAAAGTTCTTTTGATCGTGATCATTTAATAATAACCCCCTGATGGGATTGTATTCGATATTGTATTACAATATCATATGGTCTATTATTCAATGTTTAATTTAAACTTTTTGGTGTTAATTTAGCAATGATCACAACAAGAGAAAAATAGAGATATGAATAAATAAAATTAAATATTGCGAGAGTCTCTTTATAATTATAGTATTTTAGGTCTTTGAAAGTTTCTAACAAACCATGTTATCATTTGTTATTATCTATGTCAAATCCGAAATATATAGAAGAGTAATGCAAATTCTTTCTTGTGCATTCTTTTGATTAAAGAAAGAAAAGAAATAATCTAGTTTTTTTTGCATTCCATGAGTTAATTATAATTAATTACTTGTAGTTTATATTTATATATAACCCAGATTGTAAACTCTTTCAATCCATATTCTATAACCTGATCGCTTTATTGATTTCATGTTTTTTTTATTTTCCAATTTTTTTTCTTTTAGTAAACCAAAGGAAAGAGAAGTAGGAAGATGGGAAAACCGAGTAGGAAATAGGGTAATTTTCTTTTTTTTTTTGTAAATAATTAAATTGAGGATGCTTTTACAAACACTATGTATTATAATAAACTCCGACAGCGATTGAGCAATTAAAAAGGAGCTTTCCAGGTGGGTGAACCGATTTTTTGCCTTTTCGCCATGCTCGTACGTAGTAAACCTTTATTTTCCAGTAAAGGCCCAAAACCACATGATACTTGACCTACCATACATCTATAAACCTTTTTCTTCTACTTTCCAAAACCTCCCACCGATCTTTTTTAACAGACCTGATCAGCGTGTGAGCAGCAAGAAAAGATCAAGTTGCTGTGTGGTAATTAACTAGTCCCCACCATTGGCACTCACCATCGATCCCACGTCGATGTCACCTTCCAGTTCATCTGGACCATTTTGTGTTTCAAGTTTTCTTCATGGAAATAAATGGCAGAAGAAAAAACAGTCTGGTGGATGACGATGACGATGACCTCTCTCTTCCTCCTTTTTCTTGATTGATCCATCTCATACATGGCACTTCACAGCTCCTCGACATTGTCATGACCCATGCAGATATTGCATGTACGTATATATATCTTGACGTTTTCGTATTATGACAAGTCATTACTCTTTTTTCGTCTGATAAATTTTCGTTAGTGTTGCTTACACGAATTTGTCAAGAAGCATACGCCAAGTCTCATGGATTTAATCTTATGCGCAACAAGAAATTGACATATATACAGTTTCTTTATGCAAACTTGGATATTTTTTTCAAACCAAAGGAACTTGCATGGGAACTGGATTTTTAAGGCGATTTTACATCTTAATCATATATTAACTTATAAAATTATATGATTTTATGAGTTGAATTGTTAAAATATAAAAAATCCTGCTGCTACGGATGAAACCTGGACCACCCCCACAATGACATTAATTAAAAGTAAAAAGTTAGAGATAAAATAATAAATAATAATAACCCACTAGGAAAATGTGATCGTATTAACCTTTTGATCTTTTCATAACTGGCTAATGTTGATGCCACCAGAAACTCGTTTTCACTTTTGTTGCCTGTGCCAGTTGCCACCCTCAGCAACAAGAAAAAGATCATCGTAATTAATTAATGTCCGACACGTGGAGGTATCCAAGAGGCAAGCGCAATAAGTCATACCACGTGTCAAGGGAAGGGTAACAGCCACTTATTAATGCCGAGGTGTCGCCAATCCTGACTGTGTAGTCGACACGTGGCAATGGAATGACGGCGACTTTAGCTCTGTTGTGTTGTTAACAGCAAGAAAATGCTCCATAATCCCTGAGGTCTGGACATGACCTAACTAACAAAGATTGTCTTTCTGTGTCCCTCACCCAGTCACGTCCCTGTCACGTGGCTTGCCCACAGTTGGCCGGCACCGCCCCCCTTTCTGATTTTTAGTGACTTGATAAATTATTTTTGTATTTTTTTTGTGTAATAAGAAAAAAACAATTTAGTGCAATTAAATATTAATCATTTTTTAATTAAATATTAATCAAAAAGTCAGATAAAATTCTTCAAGTTTGACACATTATATTGAATTTCATTTTTTAAAAAAATTTAATAATGATTTTTTATTGAATTTTATCTTGTAGTATTAGATTATGTATTTTTTATATATAATAATATAAAAAAATTAACTTGATTCGATAGAGATTATAAACTAAGTTGTGAATTTGATGAATTAACTAAATATTAATAAAAAAAAAATTACATTATAATTTTTCAAGTTTAAACTATTATATTAAATTTAATAACAATTCTAAAAAAAATATATTATTTTTATTTTTGATAGTACAATATATTTGATTCCAGCCTGCAACAAAAGGTAGGCGATAAACTAGTGTTGAACTAAATAATAACACTTGCATGCACGTGACGTTTAAAAAATAATTGAAATTGTAACTGACGTCTAAAAATGAAAAGAAGGGAAGATGATCCATAAAATCATTTTTTTTATTAAAAAAAAATATATTTATAATAATCATCCTTAGGCCTTTTGGCAGACATCACATCTTTAATCCAATGCTTCACCGTACAGGCGCAAAGATAATATTAGGAGTTTAATCTAATTGGTAATAATATTTACTTTCCATGCCATCATATCTTTAATTAGATTTTTTCCTTACAAATCACAACAAGTCTCATAAATTTTTAAAATTATTAAAAATTTATAATAATTTATTTTAAAATCTTGAAGAATTAATAAAAATATGTAAATTAGCTTGGATATTCATAATTATATATACAGAGAGAGAGAGAGAATAATTTCTATGAACATACGGCGCAATATTAGTGATTTGTTTATCATCTTATCCATTAAAGAACAATTTTATCTTGGTGTAATAAGAAAGTTATGCCAAAGACTTTTATTATTATTATTATTATCGGAGAAAATGAAAAAAGATAAGGCACTGAGTTCCTGAGTTCGCATCCAACCGCATAATGTGGCGAGGTAAAATGACATCTGCAGAGGATATTGAATCCAGCAGGATCCCATTCCTTTGTTGTGTCATGTCATCGATCGGTTGAGTGAAGAGTTGAAATTAACAGATTTGGGCTTTTTATTGTATTATTGTGTGGCGTTATTCGGTTTTTTTTTTTTTTTTTTAATGATGAGATAAAAAAGTGCTCGGTGACTGGTTAATATATTGCTTTTATAAATGTTTACGGGCGGGGCTGAATGTTTCCTAGATAAAGAAAGTCTCGTGTCCAATCTGCTTTTCTCGAATGATGGATTTAATTATTTCGGAGATCATGGAGTATAATACCGCTCACATCTAAAATCTTTTATGATTTGATATATTATGCTCGGTCAGCTAGCTAGAATAAAAAATACATTATTATTATTATTATTATTATTATTATTGAGATAATAAAAAACATAATCTTGATAAAATTAAATACAATGAAAACTTTAACAAAAAAAAATATCAAAAGAACCAAGTTCAAAATTAGTATTATTCTTATTGAAAAAAAATAAAAACCTGATATTATTAGTGATAACATTTAAAACCAATAAAATCTTTGATAAAAGAGTAAGGAAAAAAATTAAAAAATCAAAAGTAGAAAGACAAAAATGAAAAGCTTACATTTACAAATTAAAATTGAAGGATTAAATGAAATATAAATAAAATTTAACAAAAAAAAAGACAAAAATCAAAATTAAAAAGACTGAATTCGAAACATCAATTAAAAAGATCCGAAGTTGATTTTCTAGGGTAAGAGAGAAAAACAAAAGGAAAAAAAATCATCGGTAACAAACCAGTTACCTTTAGATGTCATCCATCACCAATAAAAGAAAAAGACACGGAGAAGAATCAAATGTAACGGCGAAAGTTCATTTTACATCATCAGAAGACACCGCACATGCCACCCAAAATATATTGAGTCTCCCACACACCAACAGTTTTTTGCATTTAAAAATCATTAATTAAATGGTAAATTATGTTACAACCCTCAACCAAACCAGTAATACAAAAAAAGCATGAAAAAAGACACAAACACCCCTATTTCAATTGCTTAAATCTTGTATTCTTAAGGTTATATACGTAATCTTACTATATTTTTAAAAAGAAAAAAATAACAACATTTTTGCCTTGAAGTGTTGATTTTTCTTTATCTCAATGATATTTTGATTCTTTTACTGATTATAATATATTGAATAAACAGAAATATCTCAAACAAATCCATATTAACTAATTCACTGTATGAAAAGATATATAAAAATACTCCCAGTTAAAGGACAAATAAATTTTCTTAGAATGACAAAAAAAATCACTATACTGTAATGATAAATAGAAAATAGCAGTGAGGTTATAGTATTTTTGCCTTCTGATTTAGTTGTTGTGTAAGGTGGGACACCGAACAACGAAGTTGAAACTCCTTTGCTAATTAATTCGTTTCCCTGCCTTCTGTATAATATCTCTCCAACCTTAATTTTTCGTGATAAGAAAAAACATAAGAGATTTTTGTGGCTTGGTACAACTTAAATGAAGGTGGACGTTATTGAATATATATTGTTTAAATTGAATCGTGTAGCTTAATTCATGTGAATTAATTGGTAGGAAGTATGTTAATAGACTTTTATATCAAGGACACTTGTTTTTTTTATTTAGAGATGTATTAAAAATATATATTTTAAAAAAAATTATTTTTAATATCAATATATAAAAATAATTTAAAAATATAAAAAAATAATGTATTCAACATTTTTAAAAACCCTAGCTAAAAAATGGGATAAACAACCTCTACACGTAAAAGAATGCTGACACCAGCTTTTAGAGCTCGGCGGCCACCTTTGTATTTGATCGTTTTGTATTCCAATCTCCGTCGTTTTGTATTGCTCGTTGCTGATGAATTAACTTGGTGAGATTTGATTATAATTAGCTTTTATGGTTTGGTTGCACAAGGAACTTTTTTTTCCAATTATGTCCTTGGAGGCTCAAAGTTGGTCGAACTATATTAATTCATGTATTATTATTTGTTTTGTGTGAGTTTTTATTTTATTTATGTTTGATTACACGTAGAAAAGATATATTGTGAGAAATTGTGAATTTTTTATTATAGTTCAAGGTCACCACTCTCAACAATGATGTCACAAATAGTAGCGGTCATAAATAACATGGAGATTTGTTGCAAAGATTTTGGAGAAAAGAAGGAAGAAAACAATTCCCTCTTGAAGAGGTAACGTGAGACCCAACCAGGACCTCATATGTCATCGACACGGACCATCTGATCCCTAACGAACAAAAAGTCATGGCCACCGTCGCCTCTGGCCAGTCCGTTAGGCGCTACGTCAAGCAACCTAAAAACGTCAAACCACATAATTGACTAGCTAGTCGCTTACAAACCCAGTTCATGTCTGGTTTTAAAACCCGGTTTTTTTATGGGTTAATCTGTTTAATTTGATATTAAAATTAGATAAATTTTAAAAATAAAATAAAAAAAACTTAAGTTGACTCGATAAAACTAGGTATTTACTTTTTTATCATAAACAATTTTTTTATTAATTTATAAAACAATTAAAATCAACCGAAATTACTCTAATAACTCAGTCAAAACCTATCATGCAGGTCTGAGTCTTGGGTCAAGTCAATCATCAGGCCGAGATTAAATACTCCGACTTCACGCATACAATGGATGTTAGGTCCAGGATCAACACAAACATAGCACATGCAAATGTCCAAACACGTGTACGGTAAGGATGAACATGATTGATGTTAGATTCATCATGCATCGGTGGACCCAGATACTTTCTTATCAAGTCTAGTTATTTTCAGAATTTAGCTCACACTAACCATCTCACCTGCGATGCTATGTGGGCTAAATATTTTTTAATAAAAAAAACTAAAAATATAGGTTTTTTCAATATTTGTTTTTACATAAAAATATAAAATGTAAATAAAAAAACTTATGCATGTATCCATTTAAATAAATTGAGAATTATCTATCAATAAATAAAAAATAATTATTATTAATGATAACTAAATACATATTTAGAAAAATTAGATGTAAATCAAGATATTTGTTCTCGCAATACGATCCATTTACCTGGTTTTGTTTAATAATTTATTAGTTAAAATTAATTTTTTATTTAATCAAATGATAGCAAAAAAGACGCAAAAATAAAATTGATTGAATAAAATCAAATAAAAAAAGACACCTCGCGAGGTTGATCTTATTAGAAATACCATGCAAACAAAATATTTTTAATTAAAAAAAATCACAAATGAATTAGAATAATCTCTTCAAAAAATAAATACAAAAAATATAATTAAAAAACAATAACTATTTAAAAAAAGCTAAATAAGAAAAACAAAAAAAATAGAGAGAATGTGTATTAATTTAAATATATATTAAAAACAAAAAAAATAGAGAGATAGAGTATTAAAAATTTATCTTAAAAAAACATATGTTCTTTTAAAAAAATGAAAAGAAAGAAAGAGGACAGATATCATTGAACCTAACCCATTTAGGAAGGGGCAGCATGTGGACCTTACTCTTTTTTTTTTTTTTAATGTAATTGGGGTATTTTATATATATAGAAACAACAATCAAATAACATATCGTCTAATAATATTTAGATTCAAACTAATGTAGTGATTGAAAAAACAGTTCTGTGTTTTTTTACCAAAATATTTTAATTTTATTTTTTTTTACTCAAAACACCTAGAAAAGAGATTAAAAACTTTGACAAATCATAAATAGAGTTAAAAAAACACATAAAAACCTAAAATCAGCTCGAAACAAAAAATCTTTTCAAGCTCAAATTTGATTTTTAGGCAATTTCAAGCACAAAAAACATTTAGGTGAAACTCTACTCACTAAATGAAACTCTTTGACACCAAAATAGACCATTTTGGTTGCAATAACACCATTTTACTAAAAAATAAAATAAAAATAAATTTTCATACTAAAATTGAATTGAAAAAACATTAAGGGATTGAATATGTATAATTTATAAAGGGTGAGAATTAAATAAATTTTTTATGTGAACTTTAAAACCACCATGGTGACTCATTTTTTACTTTGATCCATATTTTTTTTTTAAAAATTAGTCAATAAATTTCATCTAATTACCTTTTAATTTGGCCCAAAAAAGAAGTAACTGGTAAAAAAAATTAAAAAATAAAATTTTAAACAGAAAATCCACAAATATAAAATAGTCATCAATATTTCGATGGCTCGCGATACACGTGCCAGATAAAAAGTGAAAATACAGTGTCAAAAAGTGAAATCATAGTGACAAAAGCCCTGCTGAGTGCTGTGAAAAAGGAAAAAGCACCTAGTTCTCCGTTTACAGGAAAAGCTAGTCACTTTAGTGTACAAAAAAGTGTAAATACAGTGTCAATGATTATAGAGGTACATTAAACTTCCTACACTGACCTTTTTAGTTTCTTTTAATAATAATAAAAATAATTGAAAAGTCCAGGGGTGTTTTGGTAACTTGGTGGATACCCTCCCAAGCGCACCTTATAAGTAGTGGCTCCATCATTTGATGCAGTGTTGCAGTTTAGACATTATTACACTTCCCTTGAAAAGACATATCCTCTCCCTAGGCTCTTCCTCCCTGTCCTTCATCGGACTTTAGCCTAGCACTACTCTAGGGTACTTGTAGGGCAAGTCCTTTTGTACCGGTACTGTATACTTTGTCATCTCCTCATGCAAAACTCTCCTCAAGGTACGAGTAGATAAAGTCCCTTGTACGATTACTGCTTCCTTTAGTTCACCTACGAGTCTCTCTGTGTGTGTGTGTGTCCTCCTCTCCATTTTCTATATTCAAACAGAAAACACATCTGGCTACTGTAAACGGAGAGGTCTACAGTTTTATACTAGCTAGACTGTTTAGACAGAAAACTATTAATCGTTTTGCTAGCTTTCTTGACTCTCTTCAAGCCAGTTAGAATCGAGCAATGTTCATCAATATCCCTTACAGATCTCATATTAATATCTTCGTTTTCATTTTTTACTGTTGTTGAGAAGATTATTGTAGCATGGAGAGAGCAAACACATCCTTAGCGAGAACCAAATCAGAACAGTTGGCTGAGACAGTGGAGGCAGCGTTTAAATCTCCCATGAACAGCGATGGGGTTTCCGAAGGCGGCAGCGGCGGGACACTCTCAGGTAAGTCCAGCAAGAGGCTAACGACGGCAGCCTCACCGGGACGTACCACTTCGGGTGGTAACAAAAACATACACATTAGGAAGTCAAGGAGTGCACAGATGAAGTTTGAATTGGAAGACGTCAACAGTGGAGCAGCTCTAAGCAGGGCCTCCAGTGCCAGCCTGGGCTTCTCTTTCTCCTTCACTGGCTTCAACATGCCACCTGATGAAATAGCCGACTCCATGCCGTTCAGTGATGATTATATACGTAAGTCTATATACACCTTTTTTTTAATGATTCTTCATTGTTTACTAGCATATGGTTGGAGGTGTTACAATTTTGTATGGTTTTTGTGGTCCTCTTGAGTATGGGTGGTGGAGGTATGTCCAGTCTTTGTCCTGGCTCAATAATCTTAAAAAGGTTGCATGATCTAGCTAGAAAGTAGAACCTCTAGGCATGAGTACAAGCTACAGGGGCTTACTGGATATTGATCTGGTGATCAGAACAACATGAATGTGAGTGAACTCATGAAATTTATGACTTGCTTGGTTTTCTGTGTCTACGCATACGCATGTTGCTTTTTCTTTGAACCGGGTACATATTCTATATCGTATCACGTTATCACTTTCATGATTTGCAAATGGGGTCTCCTAAATTCGGGTTTTTCTTGGGTTTTCCTCTGAAGTAAAAGTAAAACTCATAAAATAGTTATTAAATTACGACGAGTTTCACTTTTTATCTTAAAATGGAGCAATTCATGAGCGAGTAGCTACTAATTATATATATATATGAGAATAGTGCATGGCCTTAATGTGGGAAAAATTCAATATGAAAAAGCGGCCAGCTTGTGACGAGGGGAGGAAGGTGAGCATGATCATGTTAACAACCACTTGCAAAAATGGGAAGCCAGTGCGTGAGAAGCGGGTCCCTTGTCTCTTCTCCTGTAAGGAAAAAAACCTAGAACTCCTTTCAACCTTGGATTAGAGATCTGCAACGTAAGCCTAATGATACCCGGCCCACTCAGCCTACATAAATATTGATGGGGTATTTTTGGATCTTATTTTCGTAGTGGTGGTTACTCAGTCTTGCTTCAGTGCGCACTGCATTATTTTTCATGTCCAAGTTACTGGTGTTAATGGAAGGTTGATGTCCAATCTCTTTCTGCTAGCTCATAACCATTTAAGTAGATTCTCCCTGTTTTTTTTTTTTTCACAGTATTTTGATCCTTATGAGCTTAATTTCCAATACTGAAAGTATTGAATTCATTTCTTTTTTGGGTATAAAAATAAGTTAATCATATCAAAATTAGGAGATTTAGGGGTTCTTTTCTTGCAAATCTACAGCACTACAAGTATATGGTGTTTATCCTCCTCCTTTTCCCCCCCTTCCAAGAATAGATATATATTAAGTCTTCCATATGGGCCCCAGATCTTGGATCAAGGTTCCTGTTTATTATTATGATTAGCAAATTGGGCCCCAAACTCTAGAGACTTTTGCCGACTTGTTGCCTCACGTAACTTTCATCAAGGATATTGATTCCCCTCGTCTCGGCAAAAATCATGCACCTAGATCACATGTGACTTCAGAAAATGATATCAGCACTTTTCCTCTACTGTCGTAATCCTCTCTCATTGATAAACTCTTAAATGGTTAGGTGATGGGAGGATCGTACGTGACATTGAGGTTACAGTTCTCTGTACTGTTGATTGAATTTGTTGGGATCTTTAAATTGTGACCATTGCAACCATATATATATATCTTCAGGAATTATTGCAGCCAGAAAGCTGTGAAATGATATGACAGAAGCTTCAATCTCTCCAATCAAGTTCAGATATGATTCAATTAGCAAGTTAGCCGATACTAAGAATTTGGAGAAATATTGGCTAAAATGAGAATTGCTTAAAATGTTCATCACATACCATGTTATTTATCATTCAAGAAGCAAAACAACTTCGTCTTCTTTAGCATAAAAAACATCTTGATTCTGTCATTAGTTTACACAGTCCTATATCTATGGTTGTTGCAGCGGAGGATCTTGAAGCCGGAATGCGTAAGCAGAAATTTCAAACTGAACCCTCCTTGCCAATTTACCTGAAGGTAACAAAATCTAATTTGCGATGCTGCAGGTTTCCAGTCTTGTTCTTCTTTATTCTCCAAGTAGAGCTAGCATGCACCGGTAGTGTTCAAACTTGCCTTTCCTAATGGTGCCACGGATTGATACCGATACGTTCTATTTGGACAGGCAGGGATGGAGAATTATGATCTAGCAATCAACGCGATCCATAGAATATGGTTAGCATGGTCAGGTTCAGTCTTGTACAGAGTTTCATTGTATATGATATTTTTGTACAAGACTCTCCCTTCTTTCCAACAAAAAAAGAAAATGCAGCGCAATTTATTAACTTGCCATGAAAACTATTAATGGGGTCTTAAGAGTTCTATTAACCATTTGTAAGAACAGGAACATGCATTTGAGGATAGAAAGCTATCTTCACTTGTTTTCTTGAGTCTACTTAGACTAGTTCCCGAGTCGATCTCAGGCATTGAATAAAAAGCAATGCTTATTTGTCAAGGAAAGAAGGGTATGGACAGTTTTTCTTATATTTTGTTAGAAATTAGACTTTCTAACTTAGCAATTATCAGATAATCATGTAATGAAGTTTCCACCATTTACCGAATTGAACTTTGTTCTTGTTTGGGAATCTGCAGTTCAGAGATGTTACATACAAGGTGATCATCAAAGGACTGACCTCAACCGAGGAAAAGGATATCTTGAATGGGATCAGTGGTTCGGTGGATCCAGGGGAAGTTTTGGCTCTTATGGGACCTTCAGGAAGTGGAAAAACAACACTTCTGAATCTGCTTGGCGGCAGGTTAAATCAGCCCACTGTCGGTGGTTCAATCACTTACAATGACAGACCATACTCCAAGTTCTTAAAAAGTAGGTAAGAAACTTAGATATCAGTGCAAGACTGGTTCGGTACTTACAGCGCTGAATTGACTGGTTACTTGCCAATTTATTTTTCATCGCGATGACCAAAAATCAATGAAAAGACGCAAGAACCTGCATTTAGCTAAGTCAGAACTTTTGTTACATGTACGACTACAAATTTGAGTCATTGCAAATGCACATCAAAATGACATAAAAAAACATATGGCAGGATAGGATTCGTGACACAAGACGACATTCTGTTTCCTCACCTCACAGTGAAAGAAACATTGACATATGCAGCCCTCCTCCGATTGCCAAAGACATTGACAAAACAACAGAAGCAAAAACGAGCCATGGACGTCATCCGTGAGCTAGGCTTAGAGAGGTAATGAATTCTCATCTCCCTGCCATCATCAATCAAGGCAAATTTGCAATCATAATTCAAGTCAAGAACGTTAATAATAGAAATAAATTCTGCAGCGTCTGATTGATCTTGCTCATTCTTGAAAGCTAATGTTGATGTGCCTAGGTGCCAAGACACCTTGATTGGTGGCTCATTTGTGCGTGGAGTGTCAGGTGGGGAGAGGAAAAGAGTTTGCATTGGCAATGAGATTATAATCAACCCTTCAATCTTGTTTCTTGATGAACCAACCTCGGGCTTGGATTCTACAACTGCTTTAAAGACAGTGCAGCTGTTACAAGATATGGCAGAGGTATTCTATTTGTGATGCTTCTTATTCAAGTTTTTGGCCCTTTCATCAGGAGATAGTGTTGCATTTTTCTGCTACTAAGTTGTTTCCATTTAATGGCAGGGTGGGAAAACAGTGGTGACAACTATCCACCAGCCATCTAGTAGACTCTTCCACAAATTTGACAAGTTGATTCTTCTTGGGAAAGGGAGTTTGCTTTATTTTGGAAAATCATCAGAAGCAATGCTGTACTTCTCATCTATAGGTTGCAACCCGCTTATTGCCATGAACCCTGCAGAGTTCTTGCTAGACCTTGCAAATGGCAATATAAATGATGTTTCTGTCCCATCTGAATTGGAGGATAAAGTGCAAATAGGGAATTCAGATGCAGGAAAAAGAAACGGGAAGCCTTCTCCTGCAGTTGTACATGAGGTAATGAAGTATACACAGACAGACTTCTGCTTTCTTAACATCAAAAGCTGCTGTTTAACTAGATAATGTTTCTGTCGAAAACAGTACCTCGTGGAGGCCTATGAGACACGAGTTGCGGTCAAAGAGAAGAAGAAACTAATGGTTCCTATACCCCTTGATGAAGAAGTGAAGGCAAAAGTGTCTTCTCTGAAACGACAATGGGGGGCAAGCTGGTGGCAACAATATACCATTTTGTTCTGCAGGGGAATCAAAGAAAGGCGGCACGACTATTTTAGCTGGTTGAGAATCACCCAAGTTCTCTCTACTGCAATTATCTTGGGATTACTATGGTGGAATTCAGATCCTAATAGCCTCAAAGGTCTGCAAGATCAGGTAAATAATGGTCCGGCCAAGATCAACCCTTGGGCCTTCTCATTTCCATTTCAGGCTCAAAGTTTACTGAAGCACTTCTCTGAAAACCTATCCGAAACCATTGAAATCAACTGAATTACAAAAAATCAGTCTGGCTCATAATCACAAAAGCATATTTTTTGTTTCCTGAAGCTCCTTTACACTAACAACATAATTTCACTTAGTAAACTTAAACCTTCTTGGATTACAGGCAGGGTTGCTGTTCTTCATTGCTGTTTTCTGGGGATTTTTTCCTGTGTTCACAGCAATCTTCACATTTCCCCAAGAAAGAGCCATGTTGAGTAAAGAACGGGCAGCTGACATGTACAGACTAAGTGCATATTTCTTGGCAAGGACTACAAGCGACCTTCCACTTGATCTAGTACTACCCGTACTTTTCCTTCTCGTCGTCTACTTCATGGCAGGCTTGCGAATGAGTGCTGCTCCATTTTTCCTAACCATGCTCACGGTTTTTCTCAGCATTATTGCTGCTCAGGTGAGACTAGTTTGCAATACTAACGAAGAAGGGTGTCAAAGAAAAACAAATTAAAATGTAAGTAATTAATCAAACATGTCTCCATGACAGGGACTCGGACTAGCTATTGGGGCTACCCTGATGGACTTAAAGAGGGCCACAACTCTAGCTTCAGTTACTGTGATGACCTTCATGCTGGCTGGAGGGTATTTTGTAAAGGTAAGTTCATCAAAGATCATTTCATACATCTCTCTGTATTGCTCCTCTCCAATGCAATATTTGAGTGAATTTTTTCACAACATTTGAATTTTAGATTCGCACCACATGACACACATATTGCTGACATTGATTGACCGATAGAAAAGGACTACTCAATAACCTCTACAATCAATATTGAAGTTTCAGAATTTTTTAACTCTAAAATGTAAGTATTCAGAATTAGCATCTAAAAAAAAATTGAAGTTTCAGAGCATGTCATCAAGAGTGGAGTTCATTACTTCACTAATTGATAACTCTCTCCCAGAATTAGTATTGATTCAACTTTTTCTCACCTAAACGCAAAGAATGGTCACAAATGGTCTTCGATTTTGCAGAGAGTTCCAGTATTTGTATCTTGGATCCGCTATATGTCTTTCAACTACCACACCTATAATCTTCTCCTCAAGGTTCAATATAAACACATGACACCAGTTTTAAATGGAATGAGAATAGACAGTGGCTTGACGGAAGTTAGTGCCCTGGTGGCGATGGTTTTTGGCTACCGTCTCTTGGCTTATATTTCCTTGCGGAGAATGAAGCTTTGTGCGCAGTAAGCAATATTATTCAGTGAGCAGTATCGACAATTAACTTCCACGTTTGACTTCAAAGATCTATTCCATGAAAACTAGGGTTCCACGGATCAGAGAAAGGGATATAAGCAAGTTATCATATTTCAGCTCCATGAAGATTTTTGGATGGCCAAAGCCTCAACGACGATATTTATGCAGTATCTTAGGCATGTAAGTTGATTTTTCCGCGAGGAGAATTCCTAGAAATGCAATCGCGTTATAAGAAGCTCGCATTCACAAGCTCGTATCTTTTATATTAAAATGGAGTGATGTAATAATAGTTGTCAGACATCCCTACCTATGATTAATGCATATCTATTGGAATTAGCGACTTCTAAAAGTTGGGGAATGAAAAACATGGTAACGCATATGATTTGATAGAACTTTATTTACGTTTTCCTTGGAAAGAAAATTGCCAAGAGCTACCGCTTACATACATAGAAACCACCAGTGATTGCTAACCAAACACCAAATTGAGAGGGAAAAAAGGAAAACGAAAAAGAAAATCTTGAAGATCCCTCTACAGCTCTGTACACTTTTGATCCAGCCTAAGGAGTGAGAATCACCTGCAGTGATTCAACTCACAGTTTGTGAAAGGTTAATATTTTTGGATACCTGGTTCACTAGCTTGGCAATTGCACTTCGCTTCTATCTCTTGCAGATCATTTCCACTAACCTGTGTTCTTCGGGCAAAAATGTCATGTTGCAGGTTCTGTTTTTCTTTCCCCTGTTCTCAAGCCAAGGTCCTTAACCACCCAAGTAGCCGGAGGAGAGCAGCATCCATTACAGGGGACCTTTTCTCAATGCCTATGACAAGATTATGTGGGGCGGGGAGGTAAAAAGAAAAAAACTAGTCATTTAAAGGGAGTAGGAAGCTCATTAAAGTTGACATACAATTACTTTTCTTGTCCTTGCACCTAAACGTAGGATATTTTTTAAATAGATCTCGATCAGGAAAAAGAAAAACACCTTGAAGGTTTAACAGGGTTGACATTCATTAGTTCATCAATGGAGAAAAGACATATCTATAATTTCTACCACGACTTGATCATGCTTTCACAAATGGTCAGCAGAACTACGGAAGCCAATATCAAACACATTGAGAATGAGAAATGTTTCCTAGCTTACCAATATCAGCAGCTACTCGATGAGCACACATTACTCCTGAAAAAGCTACAGCTATAACACCCTGTCCTGGAAAGCAGCTATCGCCGACACAGTAAAGACCATCTACAGCCTGCAAGTTTCATCATGTCATGACCCAACTGATTATGGACCAGTTCGATCCAAAACTTGCGATGAATCATGTAATCCAAAAAAAGATTCATAAGTGGTTGTTAATGGAGTTTGGCAGGCTTGAGAGGAGTGGGGTATTGACATTCCATCATGTTGATGGCACTTCACTTTTGTAGGGAGAGGACCAGAGAGGTAAAGAAAGAAAGTGAAGCACCATTGATAAAGGGCAGAGGCTAATAGCCTGAGTACTTCTTGCTTAAATGATTTCAAAAACTACAATTACTGTGACATTCATGAGAGGTAATGATTGGACTTACTGTTGTATTGAATGGCATTCCCAATAAACCTTTGGGAGTACTGCGTGGCATTGGTCCGTAAGTACCTTTGTCACGAGCCAAGTACCGCCTGTGTGTCTTGGGTGAACCTACCTGCCATGAGTGCATGTACTTTTGAAGCCAAATCAAATTTGAAAGACAAGAGTCGATAATAAACATAGTATTCCATTCACTGAAACTTGGAAAGTAAGAAATTTGAATGAGCTCCCACCTGCAGTTAATAAAGTACAAAATGGATAGTGGGAAGGACTTCTTCAAATTAGAGAAATTCGTGAATTTAAAGCCTCTCTAAGGATCCAACCACTTGAGGTTGGTTAATGAATTTGTGTGTATCATTCAGGCTTACGTCCATAAGTTGTGATCATTTCCTTCTCATATGCCATCACCTGACACAATCTCTTTACATTCTTCAATGAATATGTGCTTTTATGATAATGTGATACATACCTCCATGAAAGTAATTGATGATCTGAGCCCCGGAAAAAGTTTCTTCTCCAATCTGCTTATAATCTCATAAGCCACAACCTTCTTCTTTGCCTCATAGTCCTCTGTCGAAAGTCCCTAAACAGTTTAAGTCCAGCTATTAGGAATTTAGCTGACAGAGGGAGGGAAGGGATAGAAATAAGACATTAAGTATAACTATTCACTTAAAAGTTACAGTAGTGAACTTACCTCCCAGTCTTGAATGGAAGATGTTGTAAATATGTGAAGTATATGACAGCCTTCAGGAGCCAATGATGAATCAAGAACAGTTGGAATGCTTAGGAATATGCTTCCATAAGGCTCCTCTAATCTTGTCCAGTCATCCTAAGACAAAACAAAAGAATTAAAGTTAGATGTGCAAGCTCACAATTCCAGATATATGGTCTCAGTTTGTGAGCAAATGAATACCTCAAGAACAAAGTAGTGGCAATCTGTATCTGGTGGTAGAACCTCGGCTTTAACACCCATGTGAATGGAAAGAAAAGATGGAGCCTTAACATAAACATTTTGAAAATTTTCTTCTTCTTTTGGAAGGGTTTCTCCTTTCAACAACTTCCCTGCAACATATTTAATTACTTCATGATAACTAAGAAAGACCAGTGCTAGAGCAGCAAAAGGTTATTGTCAAATCAAATAAATTAGAATGTCGGAATCTGCCAAAACTAACGAAAGGTATCCCATCTAGTAGCATTTGATATTATGGTTTTGGAAAAGAACTCCCTTCCATCTGAAAGCCTCACTCCTACCTACCAAATTCAAGTGAAACTAAAATAGACAACAATATTATCATCTTCCTTCTTCTTCTTCTTCTTTTTTCTTTTTGCATTTGTAAAACCAAGGATTCAATTCTAGCCCCATTTATCCACTATTTAAAACTCACAGCCTTTCCATGCTCAAGAATAATGTTGGTCACGTTTGCCTTGTAAAGAATTTCATTGCCCTGATCAATCAGACCTTTTGACAAGGACTTTGCAATTCCACCAACCCCACCAACACGATAGTTGATCCCTCCAAAATGCCTATCACATAGAACCTGGTGCCGATAAAAAAAAAAAAAAAGATTAGAATATACATATTGGAGAGGTCCAAAGTTCTTTAAAATTTTAAACTGCTCACCATGCCCGCATTGATCATTGGGGTCTGCAAAGCATTGACTGTGCTCACTATGAAACACTGCAAAGAAACAACAGATAATACTTCTTTATGAGATTGCAGGACCCTCTTTCCATATCCAAAAGACCATTATATATACAGAATTTATCAAAGAATTGAATTCGAAGTATTTCACCTCTGCATCAATGAAAGACAACAACTCAGATCCTTTATGTACTTTCGAGCGATGTCTCCAGCATTTTGGGGCAGATAATAAGCTGCAGAGAATAGAAGCATCACATTAGGGAAGTTTAAAAGAAAGAAACAATAATTTTTTTGGTTTAATTTAGTGACTAGCATGGAAAAAAAATTCATGATAGGGAAATGAAAAGCAAAAAATAAATAAAAATAAAGATTTAAGGACCAAAAGAGATGTGACTTTCAATATTGACTATCCAAAGCTCCAATTTCAGAACTAAAATAGAAGATCATGATAAACATTTGTAAAAGCTTTTTTTGTTTTTTTTGTGTGTGTTTGTGAATTAGAACATTTTCTTGACCATCCAAACCAATATGATATCAAGGAATGCTCCAAAAAATTTTGGGGCCAGCACATTGTCTTTTAAGCAGTCAACCTGGAAGCAATGAGAGCACAACTGCAATTGTCTAATAATTGAGAGTTTTTCCAAGATCCACGCTCGACAATATTTTTTTTTCTAATCTATTACAGCAATAGCTTTGAACATCAATACAAGTTTTGTTAATCAGAAATTTCAAGGAACTTAAAAGGTGCAGTTCCATCTTGTTTTCTACCAACAATAATTTTACAATTACATTAATGCCCAGGTACATTATCTGCAACAGTTTTCCTTGCTCAAATGATGGCAAAATATATGTCCTGATTGTGATTGGAGCAAGTAAACAGTATCTACACCCTGTATGCATCTATTGATTCTGATTTTATAAAAACCCGATGGAGATGTAACAAGCTCCCATTCAAATCAATTAGTAAATTTGAGAGGAAAGGATAGAAAAAATACCTAGTGTCAAGCATTCAAGAGGCTTCTGAAAGAATTGTCCAAGCAGGTAGATTGGCTCCTCCAGCGACTTCAGTTCCAAAGAGTTTAAGGCATTGAATATCTACCCGACAAAATAAATGCTACGGTAAGTGACGATCAACAAGTAGACAAAAACTACTGATAGGAAGTTGCATTCACCACAATTTACGTACCTTCCAGCATTCACCATAGAATTTAAGGATCCCTTCCTTTTCATGGGGAAACTTAGCAGTAAGTTCTGAGATGAAGTCGCTGTACTCTTTGGGAACTTTAACAGAAAGGTTATTAGGTAGATGAAAATGGACAGTAGTGGGGTCAGGAATCACCTCCATTTAACAACCAACTGCTGCCAATGCTCGTGTTATAAAATTTAGGTTGCCCTGCCCAAATTTTAGGCACATATCAAAGCTGAAGACTTTAGTGATTCACCAAAGCACGCAGTGGATAAAAGTTCAGCGGAGATAGCTTAGTTACATAACAAGAGCAAATAAGCAATAAAATGTTTATAGTGAGGGGTCCTACAAGCATTGAGGTTAAAATCCTTACTGAAATCTGGTAAACTTACCCAAAAACCTGATGAACTTGGCAAAATCCATTTAAACCTAATAGAAAAATCTTATCTAATGGTTTAGTGGAAATTCTCTTTATGCACGACCCTATTTCACCAGGTTACCTACCTTTTGCAAATAACCATCCAAACACTAAAAAACACTAATAGAATCTTCAAAATCATGCAAAAAATGCATTACAACCTTATTCCAACTCAATCAACAAAATCAAGTCCTTAATAAACAAATAAATCACAACGCAAATAACAACAATAAAGAAATATGGAAGAACAATAACAACTGACCTTGTCACTGAAACCAAACATAACAGAAGAGCCAACATCAAAAGTATATCCATCCCTCTCATAATACCCAGAACTCCTACCAGGAATCACATACTTCTCCAAGACCAAAACTTTAGCTCCCTTCATTGCTAATTGTGTAGCAGCAACCAACCCACCAATACCAGACCCAATAACAATTACATCATAATCAGTCCTCTCTCTGCTCACTCCTCCATTTCCTTCAATATCCACTTCTTTATCCACAGTTACCACGACCTTTGACCTCAAAATAAAGTCCTTATTTAACTTTACTTCATCAAGACTGTCAATTTTGCTTTTTACGTTTCTGGGCACAATATAACCACTGAAAACTGAGGTTTGGACAGGTTCTACAGACAAAATCCTATGTTTTTGGCTTCTGGGTCTGAACCTCCCTAACTGGACAGTTTGGACTGACCAGAAAATAGAGAATTCTTGAACCCTTGACTCATGTTACTAAATAGCTCTTAACTAAAACTAAAACTCAATGTTTTGTGGGCGTCCAAAGAACATTTTGGACACATATTTTCTTGTTTAGATTTATGGGTCTTGAAGAAAAAATAGCTGTGAGTCAGTTGTTTTGATTTAGTACAGGGATACACAGAGAGTAAGTGAGAAAGAAACCTGCTGTGGGCTATTTATGAGGAGAAAAGCCAAGGGGGTTAGCAGTACGTGATGTTGCTGAATTTGGAAGTGGAAGTGTATAGTGTAGGGAAAGATTGGTTAAGGATTCATGTCCTTGATTCTTCTCTCTTTGGAGACCAGACAAGGAGGTCGTGTTATTTAAACGGTTGAAGGATGTGTAGTGCTTTGATTTCGCTGGCCGTTTGGTTTTGCCGCCTGCATGACTGTTAGAATAGATTAAAGTTTTTTTTCCACGTTAGCACTAAAATATTTTCCAAACTATTATGATTAGAAAAATACTTCTCACTCTAACATTGAATCATTAGTCGTGGATATATTATTTTTATGTTTTAAAAATATTTAATTTTTTTTATTTTAAATTATTATTTTTTGATGTTTTCAGATTATTTTGATATATTAATATTAAAAATAATTTTTTAAAAATAAAAAAAAAAAATATTTTGATGTATTTTCAAATAAAAAATACTTTAAAAAAACAATTATAATTACATTTCTAAATACACAATTCGTGTTCTATCATGTAATATATACACTACTAGTATTTTAAAACACTGTGCATGTAATATATTCACAATTTATAATATTACTAGTTATTTATTTATCTTAACACTTTCAACAACCGGTTAAAAAATACAATTTCAAAGATAATAAAATTATAAAAACAGCAGCTCAAGCTTAGCCACAAAGTTTTTCATCACAACAAATTCAACACAATCATTTAAAAGAATTCATCTAATTTTATAGCAAGTAATTTCATATGCTAGTAAACTTAATCATAATATCAAAACAATTTATTATAATAAACAACATCAATTCAATTACAAATTAAAATATATAATTGTATTTAACAAATTAATTTATCAATGGATATACATCATTAGAACCACGAACATGATGTTATTGTGCATGATCAATAACTTTATTCTTTTCTATTGTATTGTCCGAATATTAAGTCTTCTCAGTCTCATCTCATCAAGTGAAAAATAGCATGATGAGAAGAACCAAATATTAAAAACATCCAGCACAACATCTTCAGTAGTTGTTTCATGTTTTTGCTTTTTTCAACCGGAGAGTGGATTTTTTACTGTGGATTTATAGTGGTATTTGTTTAGAACATGGAGTTCTATAATCCTTAAAACCATAATTTTTTAAGCTATAACAGGAAAGTGGAAATGAGATTAATTTTGTAATTAAATATGTCCAATAAAGGAAAAAGCAAGAAGAGAATATTTGGCAAACAGTACCTAACGAAGCATATGCTTATCTCTTCTCCCAAATGGCAAACGGAGGACATGTGTTATTCCTTCTTCCTAATTTTTCCTTGCACATTCTTCGACCACACGAACAAGATCACCAGCAAGCTCCACCATGCGTCCATCTCTTTTTTTTAACAAGTGTCCAAAAAACAGTTCTTAATGAACTTTTTTGTCTGATCTATTTTGTTTTTTTTTTAACTCTCTCGGTCTCTCTCTCTCTTTCTCTATCAGTCCATTATTTTCTAGGATTACCACAAAAGAAGCGCCAACGAATTTGGATCCAAAACTCTACTCTCCATCTTTATAATTATCACATCATCACCAGCACAGAATACTAAGAAAAGGGTACAAATCTATCATCTTTTCATTCCATTTGTTTTAGGTTTCTTTGGTTTTCCAGTTCCATGATAATAATCACTGCAGTTCTGTATCAGTGGCAATCGTCATTTCCAAAAGTTCTTAACTTTTCATTTATTCGTTTATGCTGCTTTTAGATTATGCAGATACTTTTTCTGGGTTCATTTTATTTATTTTAGTATCTTGCTTGGATTGGTTGCTTAGGTAGTGTGCTGAAGGAAAAAAATAAAGAGGTGAAGTAACGGAAGATGGGATTTTTATTTTCAGTTTTTTACTGATGTGGGATTTTTATAGGACATTGATTTTAATTTCTTTCAGTTATATTAGGACCTTTGGTAATGGAAATGTTTTGAGTTGCTTGTTCTTTTGATTGATTAGTAATTCATGGTCTCTGATTTTCTGCTATTTTGTTCATTTGATGAGTGTCTCATGCTTTTGAATCCAGTTAATGGGTTCTCTGGCTTTTCTTTATTTTAATTATTAGTCTTTTTGAGGGGCTTTACCAGTTCTGTTTACAATATCTTCTTCTTCTCTTTATTTTTTCATTTATAATATCATATATCCAGTCTAACATTAAAATTACAGCTACAAAACAAACTTTACTAATTGCTTTGTTAGTACCTGTGCAAATCTTATGGATAGGCGAAATTATGAAACTTTTCAATTCTTACAGTACCTTCAATATCCAATATTAGTGATTCATCTTATAAGTGACGACTTCTGCATAATTGCCAAATTAATACTTTTTTTCTTGGATATAATATCCTAGGCTTGAATTGATAGTGAAGCATGTCATTGATGCTTGTTTCTCTAGTTAAATCGAGCCTTTTTTGTACAGGGTTAAAGTTTGGGATAGAGAAGCGATGGATAGGCTCAAGGCTCCTGCTCGCCTCATGATAGTTTCGGATCTTGATCACACAATGGTTGGTCTCGTAATTGTTTGGTTTCTGCTTGTTTCATTGTATATTCTTGTTGCTGCTGTAATTTTATTGGACATTATACTCTTGTTGCAGGTTGATCATCATGATCCCGAGAACATGTCTCTTCTTAGGTTCAATGCCTTATGGGAGGCCTGTTATCGTAATGATTCTCTGCTAGTTTTCTCCACTGGAAGATCACCTACGCTTTACAAGAAGTTGAGAAAAAAGAAACCCATGTTAACACCTGATATAACCATAATGTCTGTGGGAACTGAGATCACGTATGGCACCTCCATGGTGCCTGATGATGGTTGGGTTGAAGTTTTGAATCAGAAATGGGACAGGAACCTAGTCACTGAGGAAACAAGCAAGTTGCCTGAACTTACTCTTCAGGTATGTTAAACACTTATGGGATTTGGTTCTCTGATTGTGCATATTGCTTTGAAAATGAGCATATAGTTTTGTACATAGAAGAAAACAGTTCGGCAACTTGAAATCTCTGAATAATGACATCTATGGGGTAATGCAGTCAGAAACAGAGCAACGGCCTCACAAGGTCAGCTTTTATGTTGATAAAGCCAATGCTCAGAATGTGACGAAGGCGCTATCAGAGATATTTGCAAAACGTGGGGTTAGTTTCTAGTTTTGGGATCCTTGCCCCATGATTTTGTGTTCTTTTTAGTACAAGTCTACCGGTGCTACAGTGTCTAACTTAATTTTTAAATCTCTTCTCTTCTTCTTCTTCTCTCTCTCTCTCTCATCTTTCTTTTTTCCTTCTTGTTTGTTTTTTTTTTTTTTTTCGTTTTTGTTTCTAGTTGGATGTCAAGATAATTTATAGTGGTGGAATGGACCTGGATATACTACCCCAAGGTGCTGGCAAAGGGCAAGCTCTTGCGTATTTACATAAGAAGTTTAAGACTGAAGGAAAACTACCTGTCAATACTCTTGTTTGTGGTGATTCTGGAAATGATGCCGAGCTGTTCAGCATTCCAGATGTACATGGAGTGATGGTGTGTATTTACGTTCTGCCATATCACTTCATTGGGAAATTGAGGTTGCTCACATAGGTCATTTTTTCTGTTAACTATTCATTCATTGATTTATCTGTCTAGGTTAGTAATGCACAAGAAGAGTTGTTGCAGTGGCATGCTGAAAATGCTAAAGGCAATCCTAAAATAATTCATGCAACCGAGCGGTGTGCAGCTGGGATCATACAAGCTATTGGTCATTTTAACCTTGGTCCCAATACTTCTCCAAGAGATATAACCAACCTTTCAGACTTTGAGTCGAAAAACATCAGTGCCAGTAGTGAAATAGTGAAATTTTTCATGTTCTATGAAAGATGGAGGCGTGCAGAGGTGGAAAACTCTGAGCTATATTTGGCAAGCATGAAAGCTGATTGTGTATGTTTCTATCCTCTTTTCTTTTGACTCTATGTGTTGCTGTAGAAAAGTTTGTGGACTTTTATGTCTTTCCTTTTCCTTGTGATGCATTTTATCCTTGGTTTATACTAAATACTATGCAAGAAATAAACATGGCTTGTGTCTGCTTTTCTTTCATGGTATAAACAATACACTAGATTCATCTGGATTTCATATTCTTTTGAGGCTCATAATATTCCAGCTAAGCATTAAATTATCCAGTCATGGTTGTTTGGTTCAGTTCTTTTGCTTTTCTTTCAGGAGGATAAATATATTGCTAATATCGTTAAACTGTTATAAATGAAAGTCTGACCTGTTGTGCTTAACCATGTAAGCTTTTGATACTTGTTCTCCATATGAATAGCCTTGTGGCTGATGAACAGAAAAGCAAGCTTGAGACTGTTTAGTTTTTTATCCCCTTCTGCCATAAAATCTGAAGGGTTGAATTTGTCTGTTTTGTTTTAAGAATGAATTTATTTAAAGAACTGGACAAGGTTTACCTGGACAATACTAACCCACCCACTTGCCTCTGCAGTCAAGGTCTGGGGGCGGATTTATTTTAAAATACATAGAGCAAAGCATTATCAAGCATACTTAGATAAATTAATATCCACCATCATCTTGTTTGCTGGTGTCGATGAATGCACTCATCGATTTTTTATTATATACATATGTTTTGCTTTTCCAGATTCCCTTTCTTCAGTTAGCCTGATATAATTTTTTCCTTTTTTTGACAGGATTCATCTGGTATCCTTATCCACCCATCTGGTGCTGAGCTTTCTCTTTGTGATGCTATAAATGGAATGAGGAGCTACTACGGTGACAAACAGGGCCAAAAATTTCGAGTTTGGGTGGATCGGGTACTATCCATACAGACTGGTTTGGACACGTGGCTAGTAAAGTTCAATAAGTGGGAATTATCAGGTAAGACCTCCGAATGATAATGATTGCATTATCAATAATGCTGGTGATAAAATGTCCCTGCTCTCCCATGCATTTTATGATATATTTCTGCACCAGTTTAGACTGCTGGACGCTGGTTCTTTTCTTTGATGCCATCCATGTAATTTCTTCTGATTTGTCAATGCAAGGTTTTTAAGTTCTTAACGTATACTTCTTCAGCTGTAGTTGGTTTGCAGGATGTTCTTGAACTAATCAGGGATCTCTTTTCTACTGGATTCTGGTTTTTCTTCAGAGTCATACAAATGCCTTCACACGGGTAGCTGTAAACAGGGTGGAAGAGCCTTTAGAACTTGACCTGCTTAGGAGAGGGACAAACAGATCTACAACTACTGATATTCTCTTTCTTACTTGGGGGTTAGAATCCTATAGGTGCTTTATTTGGAAAAAGCCATGGTCAGAGTGAGCATGCCATCTGCTAGAAAAGAAACCGTCCATAGAACACATTAATCATATCTTCTATGGACACTAATAAAACTGTTTTCTCTCTCCTCTCCATGATTAATGGTTCTACTGTTTCCTTTTTTGTCTGAGTTTCTATGAGAGCTGTCACCCAGATTTTTCAACTTTTCCTTGAAATAGCCTGTCCGACACCTGGACAGGATAAAGGGTGGTTGCTAGCACCCCATAGTAATGGAAAATCGCTTAACTTATTGGTATAGTATCTGGTGCCATGCCTGCACTTGACTGGGTTTTTGGAGTTGGTGTTGGAAAATTTGCACTGGCAATCGGGTTTGCGGACAATTAATCTCTTGTAGCTATGCTTTTATTTGTAGAATTTTTGTAATTCTTTAGTGGCCTAGATTACCTGCATGCCCATTTTAATTTATTCCATGCTATGTAAAATCTCAGGGATCTTAATCAATTAATGGAGCTGCATGTGCCATTTTTTCATTTCTCCTAAATTATCTGTCTATTCTTGCAGGCGATGAACAGCAAGGTTGTGTGATAACTTCTGTAATAAATATAAAGGTAAACCTTGAGATCAATCAATGAGTTTCTGCTGAAACAAGAATTCTCCCCTCACATGATCTGCTTCCTCTCTGTGTTTTAGAAGGACGGTGTTTCTGGGGCAACTTACATGCATGTGCATGAAACTTGGCTGGAAGGATCAGGAGCTAAAGATCAATCAACCTGGCTGTTCTAGATTGTGTTTGCAGCTCAAAGCTCGGATGCAAACAGCTCATAACCGTCTTCGAACACAATAAAAATAATCAAATGATGATTTTCAGCTTTGTAATTTGATCATTGTTGTATGAACATCAACTTCATGGTGATCGGCTATTACATGATAAATGAATATGATTAATATCCTGAGTGTTTTTCTTCCATCAAACTTTTTATTCCCAGTATTATTAATCTAGGTGGGTATGTTGAAGATTAATAACATGTATGATCCTGCTGCCCCCCATGATAAGGGCCCCTCAGTTGCCCAACCATGCTTCGACGATCATGAACACAAAATTCCTGTGCTGCAATGGCTGCTGCCACCAGTGTCACCATGACCACTGTGCATCACCAAGAAAAGTACGAAAGAAATTGCCTCGCGAACGACATGTCATTGTTAGGGGTACTTGGGCCGAGTCTGTACGGACCAAATCTGAAAGACCAGCCCATGGTGCAATCAAAGCAATTCCATAGAATGAATTAAGAAAAAAATAAACAACAAAAAAGGGCCCAACCGGGTTCGAACCGGTGACCTCTTGATCTGCAGTCAAATGCTCTACCACTGAGCTATGGACCCCTGATGCTTTGACACTCTTAAATACAAAATAATATTGATTAAACAAAGAGGCAAACCCCACATTAAATGATATAGTATAAAAATTGAAAAGATTCCTCTTCATAAAATTTTGTTTCGTTTTGTTTTGCAGCAAATCTTTATCAAAATTAAAGTTATCTCGGGGTTTGTCTTAAAAATCTAAAAGAAAGAATGTTGTGGCCGTGATACAAGCATGAGCTTTATTAATAGGTGAGTTAAAAGAAGAGTCAAGGAACAAAAATCTTTTTTTTTTTCTATCCTTTTGTTCTTTAATTTTACAGCTTCAAAGTGATAGTCAAATAAAATGAAAAGTTAAATGATTTTATTAAATGAAAATAAATTTCTATATATCGATAAAAAAAAGCTGAAAATATTAAAATATATTATTTTAAAAAAATTCTTTCATCCCTACAACGTTTCTCAATGTTTTTTTCTAAAACAAATCCAAAAATATTAATATTAAATATATTTAAAATATAAATAGGTTGTTAAAATAATATTTTTTTTATTGGAGTGCACATAAAAAAAATCATATTTATATTATTTAAAAAGTTATATCAACAATTTAGCTCTTTTAAATAGCTTTTGTTATCAGAGATGCTTTGACTTTTACAAAGTGAAAAGGCTATTGTAAGTCTATGTTATATATTGTATATACAAATTTGATATGATGACATTTATTTACCGTTTTATGATTAAAAAAATACAGACAAAACAGATAAAAATATATTTGATTTAAAAAATAGAAATATAAAATAAATTTATCTTTAAAACAGTTTTAGAATAAAGTATTTTACTTTCAAAACAAGAAATACATGAAAAACATGTCTCTTATATTTAACTATCTTTGTTTTTTTTTTTGTTATTAGACAATAACAAAACACTATCAATTTTTTTTTCTAGTTTCAATTATGATTGTTTTATTATTAAGGATAATAATGAAGTTTCTTAAAGGAAAAAGATGCATTCTTTAATTTTATCTTTGTGAAAGTCTTTTAATCTCTATGCTCTATTTTATTTCTATCAATAGTTTTTAATTAAGCATCTTAAACGGAGATGCATCTTGATGGAGGTCCATATAATTTTTTTTATGATTAATTTTCATTTAATAAATTAAAAAATAAAATATTTTACACATATTAATCAAGTAACTATTGAAAAAAAGCATCAAATGTTATTTTAGATATTTATTTAAAATATAAATAAAAAATATAATAATTGCCAGTATTAAATTATAATTGTTTAGATCAATTTAGTGGGTGTTACATGCAAGTTTAGTTCAATTTAAAGAATTTACATTATATATCGTGCAAATTAACTACCTACCAACAATTTTAAGACTAAAAATTACTTTGCATCTTATTTATTAATTGCTTAGCTTAATTTTTGCAGTTTCTCATTTCATAATTTTTATATAATAAATTTGTTTTTTGTTATTTTATTTGCATGTTGTAAGTCGGATTTATATATAGATTATATTATAATGTCTTCTACTTAATTAGAAGATGGTTAATACAACCAATATTTTAGAAAATACTACTTTGATAAAAAAGATTCCACCATCACTTTTTGTGATACATGGTAAGCAACCTAAACACTCCAATTATTTAAAATTTGAGAAGTGGCAATAAAAGATGTTTTATCTAATCATCTTGAATTTGATAAAGTTCTTTTCTAATATTATTATTGTGAATGCATGGATGCACAACTATTTTATATGCAAGAATTACATCTTAAATGGTTTGGACAACATGCCATAAAATTTGTATAGTTCAATCAAAAGTTCAAAGGCATTATAAAAGGCCATTATGTATTGAAAGTATAAGGTTAAAGATGTTGATATGAAAAAGTTTATAGTCATCAAATTTATTGACTTCAAGATGATTGGTTCAAAGACTATGACAAAGCAAATTTCAAGAGTTCTAACTTATCTTACACAACATTCATGTTGAAGTGATGGTTTTGAGTGAATCTTTTCAAGTAATTGCTATTATTAAGAAATTATCATCATATTTGAAAGATTTCAAGAAATATCTTAAAAGTATAAATGAAAGGAGATGAAAGTTGAAGACATCGTTCTAAGATTAATAATAAAAAAGAAAAATAAGTTGTCTGAAAGGAGAGCTAACTCTTCCATAATGATTTCTAAAATAAATATTATTGAACAAGTAAAGAAGACCAAAATAAAAAAGCTTGATGTAAAGGGAAAATACTTGCCATGAAATTCAATGGCAAGTGCGTTATTTATAATAAGATTGAACATCAAGCCAATAATTACAAAAATAAAGCCGAGTAAAATAACCTTGAGAGAAAAAGAATTGCTAAAGACAATGTCACCAGGATTAATAACCTCATAAATAAAGTGTTGAATATGAGACTATATGCTATTGTATTAAAGGTTGATCTTGTCAACAATATTGAATATTGAAGGATTAACACTGGTTTTATAAGACATAATTTTGCTGAAAGAATAATGTTCTCTACTTATTAAGAAGTAGATGTTAAACAACTTGTCATAACCTAATTTTGGATTCTCAAATTTTTTTTATATTTTGCATAAAAAAAAAAAATTATAAATTCAAAATCCAAAAATATTTTTGAAACATAAATAAAGGAGCTTTTGAGCTACAACAAGTCAAATTTTCAGGAGCATAGTCAGATTTGAATGTTGTTGACAAGATAGGCTAAAGAACAACTTAATTCAAGCACAATTTTAAAATCAATTAAACTAAAATTAAAAGAATTAATTAAGTTCAAGAACTTAATTAAACTTCTAATAGGTTTATTTAACTTATTTAAAAATTTAATTGAAAGAAAACTATGTTTAAAAGATAATTTGATCAAAATTAGAAGAATTCATTAAACTTAAGGATTTAATTAAGTTTCTAAAGAGTTTAATTTATTTATTTAAAAATTTAATTGAAGTAAAATTAAGTTTGAATGTTGATTTTGTAGGTAAAAGATATTTGTGTGATATTTTTTTTTCAAATATTCGTAGTCAATTTGATTATTGTAACAAGAGATGTAAATTATAATATAATTCCTTTTTTTTATTATTTACTTTACTTTATGACATGTTAATTATAATTTTATTAAAAAATTAAAATTTTAACCGACCTCTTTTTTGGACACAATCCCAAACAGGGGCTAAATGTCCGAAACACCAGCTAGCTCATTCTGACACTCTAATGCACTTCCTCATCATTCGTGGAGTGACAAATGTCAGGGTGATTACTGATTAGTTTTCCGAAGTTGCTTTTGAGTTCTAACATTCACAACCACCAGTCTCATGGCAACGCCATTCAAAATCCCTTTCTCTGTTCATACGTTTCAGCCCGAGGAAAGCGCAGGTACGTACCACAAGAAATTAATAATAAAAATAACAATAAATGATCAAACAAGACAGGTGCTTCAAAATAAACATTCCCACGTAACATTTCTATCTCTATTCCCTACGCGTGGGAAAGCCCATCTCTCTTTTAATTACACTTCAAAGGAACAAGAATCGAATTCCAGATACAGATCCAGAACGGCAAAACCCACCTCTTCCTCTCTCTGTGGATTTTCTAGATCTTTGGTGATAATGGGTTTGAGGATTGTGTACGGGTTGGTGTTCCTTTCTTTCTCATGTGCCTGCTTCATGCTTCTTCATCTCTTTCTACACCCTGTATTCTACTTCACTACCTGATGAGTTCTTGGGATTTTTGAGAAAGAAGCTCAAATGGGTTAGCCAGATTTTACACTTTTTCTTTTCCGTTCTTAATTTGTATACTTTTCTTCATATAATGACATAATGGGTTGAATTTCTCAAGTACTACTGTGTACTTCTATTACTACTGTGATGCGAGTTGAACTAGCTATAGGTCTATTAGTCTTCCTTGTCCTTTCGCATCTCAGAGTTTGAGTGCTTGTGTCTTGTGTTACTTGTCATGACATTTCAAGCACATCTACATGTCTTTTGTTTGTTTGGTTTTGCTATGATGTTGTTGCTATAATACCAGTTTAATGAGAATTTGCTGATATGTTTATGTTATTCAGTTTATTTTTATTTTTTTGGATAATAAGTACTACTTAATTGCTGGCTTACATTGCAATTGTCAGTGGCAGTTTTGCAATCTAAACCCATTATTGTAATGGAAAGTGTGTTTGGTATCTAATTTGGATTGGGTAAGAAAACAAAGGTTTCAACTCGAAATGATGATTATAGCTGTAAAATCCAGGAAAAAAAGTTGTAGGGCATGTTTGTGATCCGGAAAATTCCACGCTTGAATACGGCGTCAAAGTTGATAGTAAGTTGCAACTTTGACAGCTTGAGCAGTCCATTGCTGGTTGTTCCAACCACCAAATCAGAGATTAATTTGACAAATCATAGGGAAATGCTGTCGGGCCTTGGAACAGTCCAATCATGGCATTTTGCTGTCCAAATGAGCAAAACATCTTCTTCTACTTCTTCTTTTTGTTTTCATCTGTGATTTGAAAAAGCTATTGGCCTCTCATTAAGTTACTAGCTGGTTATTCTTGAAATAAAAGAGATGAAGATTGTGCAGACTGGAGGGATATGTTTCCATGTTCTTAAAAGAGATGAAGATTGTTGATCAGTCGGTAATATTTGCTAATGGATTGGTCATAACAAAAATGGTTGTCAAATATTTGTTTTGGAGTGGATATTTTGTTGGTGTTTTTGTCGGCAAGTACATTCATCGGTTGAATTACCGATGGATTTGAAATCCCAAAAAAAATAATTATCTGATGTACCCAAAAAAAATTGAAGAACTTGCGTCTGTGGGCTCGACCCGTTGTCGTTGCTTCTTAGTGCGCTTTTGCCTGTTTCAATACACCACAAATAAATAAATAAATAAAATAAAAAGGAAAAGTTTTGGTCATTTGAGCATAAAAGAAATTGACTCTTCGGCTGTTTCAATAGCCTCTCTCTACCTGGTTTATCCTGAAACTTGGATCGTTCAGGTTCTAAATTAATGATTCATCAGGTTAATTTATTAAATTGAGTCCACTTTAATAACAGATAAGAAGATATAAATATATATTTGGTAGAAGAAGGGGTTAGAAGCTCAAAGGAGAGAAAATTACATGCAACATTGACAGGGGATTACAACCTCAATATCATCTTGGTTAAAAAAATTCCTATAGAAAAAAATAATAAACTCCAATGTAGATGAAAAAATCTTGATTAGCCAACTGATGTATATTGATTGTCTTCATAAAAATTATATTGAAAGAAATAATTAGTGATATTCTATTAATTACTCCTTCAATCCATTTAAAAAGAGTAATTATTGGCAACCTACTTGTATTTATGTTTTTAAAATAGGTTCAAGAAATAATTAGCAAAATCTAAATCCTCCCTCCCAAATATAAAAGTTCATGGTACTTAGCAATAACTAATGATATTATATTAATTACTTCGTGAGACTTAGTTTGAAGAAAGAAATAGATATAAAAAGAAAATATAAAATTCATGATTCACTAAAAATGATAAGAATATCATTAATTAATTTTTTTTTCTAGTTGTATCTCTTTATTTTTTTAAATAGACTCCAAGAAGTAACTAATTAATTACTCAATAAGCACCATAAAATTATTTATAAACTATCTAAAAGTTCATTAATCAAAATTAAGTCTAACATATGCATCAATGATTTGGGTAAAAGAAGGATCATTCACCTAACCCGTGTTTTGAGTAATTTCCTTTTTTTTCAGTTTTATAAATTTTATAATGTTATTTTTTAGTTAATAAAGATGGAAAAAAAAAAGATAGATACGCAATACCATACTTTTCGAGATGAAATATTATACCAGCATCACAGGATTTTTTTTTTTTTTTTATCTAAAAAGCCTCTCATCACATTTATATTGACAACAAAGCTTAAAGTCATAAAAAATATTTTATACTAATAAAATCAACTTAATCTTTGAAAAACATTGTAAAAATCCACTTAAAATTATTGTACAATGTGGAAGTTTTTAATTTTATGATGGTGGTTAACCATAACCCAACCTTAATAGTAATTGTGTGTGGTATTATGATGTATGATGTTTTTAAAAAATATATTAAACAAATATTTTTTTATAATTTGTTTTTATATTTTTTTATATCATAACATAAAAATATCTAAAAACATCAATTTAAATAAAAAAATAATTTAAAAAAAATTACCACAATTCCAAATGGAATATAAAAATAAAAGCTGTTTAAAAACTTGTGACAATTTTATTTTTATAAAAAAGACTAACTATTATAAAAAATTATTCAGTATATATACAGAAGTATTCATAAATAATTTTTATAAATCAATATTATACAAACAAATTTTTCATAGATATACATATAGTAATTATTTTATTTCACACAAGCTAATTATTTATATAAACTTTCCTATTCATATAATGACACGGTGATATATATATATATATATATATATATATATATTATTTTTAATAATAAATGAGTAAAATACAAGTCGGCTATGTTGAATAATTTGAACACACGATGAACCAATTCAATGATCGTTGTATGCCTGCCACATATCCTTCTTTATGCAGGTAGTTGAATCGGCCGCTTCTAGAAGCTCAAGTAGTTAGTTACATGGAGCGGCTGGCTACCAAACTCCAGGTTTATCATTTGACTTCTTTGCCCTTCAGAAAATGAATATTCACCCCAGCAACCAATTCACAGTGAGAAGATTCAAATTACATACGAGTGTTTGAAGGCAACGTGACATCGAATTCTTATAATTCAAGATTTGTCTCCTTTATATATTTTGCAAAATACGTATGTTAACGAGTATCTTTAAAATATCATCTAAATTTATTTATTATTTACTGTTTGATTGTGATAAAAAAATAATATTGATTACATATATTAAGAAAATGTTAATTTATTTGTGAATATTTTTAACTGCTGTCGATAAATTCTATAATTAAAAAGAAAAATACATATTAATTTGAAGTATTAAATGGTTTTTAAAAGGTATTTTAAAAACACCCGTTAAGGCTATTCGTTGTCATTTCCTCGTTTGGATCGTCTACTTCCAAACTCGTCCTTCTCTTTTCACTAATAACACCAAAGCCATTCTTCCATTTCCAATTTCCAGTTCTTGTCTGCCGATGTTTATCGTATCTCCCCCTCTTCTTCTCAAACCTTTGGCTTTTTCCATGGTTTCGCCTACTGAACTCATCAAATTAACTAGGTGCCTTCTTATAGCGTTTGAGACCGAAAAGTCATCGACCAATTGAGAGAGAGACGTAAATCAGAGCATGGCAGGATATATGGGGATTGGTTTCATGGCTGCCTTTGCTGTTTCCGGAAGTGTAGTTCTCATTGCACGTCAGCTCCACAAACGTCTCCTCTCTGATTTCATGAAGCAGATGGAATTTGAATTAACGGGTACGTATGTGATCCTTTCTTCTTTTTCTTAATAAAAAAGAGAAACAAAAAACCGAAGTAATGTTCAAAACTGTATTGAATTTAACGTTGTTTACAATTGACAGGATCAAGGAGATCATGTCAAGACAAGAAGAGGGTGCGATTTGCAGATGATGTAATGGAGCCATCATCTAATAACAAGGAATATCGTAGGAGACGCATAAAGATAACCAAAGGTAACAACCAGGTCTCGAAAATGGAGGATTGTGCTCTAGACCAGAGTCGTTCTGCTGGTGCAAAAGTTTTAGAAATCATTCAAGTGTAAACCTGTTTTTGATCTTCAAAAACTGCTTGGGTTGACCTGGAAGGTGTTTTTTCTTTCGCTTGTAAATTCTGCAGTTCTCTATTCTTTTATGTTTTGTTACTGGGGGAAGGGGGATAAGTTTTCAAGGTGTACATTTTCAGATATTTTGCAGATATAATCAAATCTCCTGTAATATTGCTAATAACTTCCCCTTTTTGCTAAGTAACAGACATTGCATAGAAAGAAATAAAAATAAAGGACATTCAAAGCCCAAACCTCAATGCAAGACTCTTTTATCTCCCTGCAATTATAGAACACTAATAAGTATATATTTTTTAAAAAAATTCTACATGTCAAGTTGGTATATAATTATTTATAAAATAATCATAAATATTACCATAAAAAATTCTAATGTTCTCATAAAATCATGGCATAATTAGATCATTGTTTAAATATTATTTTATTAAATCTATTAATTTTTGTTTTTATTATAAACATAACAAGAAAGTAGGCAACCCTGAGCTTACACGGAGAGATCCAAGTGGTAGGCCTAAACTAATAAGCCTAGGAGTGTTTGGAGGGCTTACTCGCATGCTTGATTTTTTTTTTATATATAAAAAAGGCAAAATACATATTGTCCATTCTATTTTATTAAGATCTTGTAAGCTCATTTCCCAACTTGTGTTCACCGTTAAACATCTAGAAAAAACATCATCGAGACTTTATAAATCCTGTTTTTAATATAAAAAAAACTATCAAATCAATGTAGACTAAAAATTAAACCAAGGCTATGTTTGTTTCCCGGAAAGCAGTTTCCGGGAAACCATTTTCCAAACTTTCCCGTGTTTGTTTGTCATTAGAAAAGTTGGTCAACGGAAAACACTTTCCGGTCAACGAAAAACACTTTCTAGTCAACGGAAAATACATTCCGGTCAATTTCAGTCAAAGAAAAATTTGACTTGGTTTTCAGGAAAGTGTTTTCCCTTTAGCTGTGTTTGTTTTCCGGAAAGTGGTTTCCGGGAAATCACTTTCCAAACTTTCTTGTGTTTGTTTGCCAGTAGGAAAGTTGGTCAATGGAAAACACTTTCCAGTAAAAGGAAAGTTTGGCTTGGTTTTCAGGAAAGTGTTTTCCTGAAAAATTTGAGGGGAAAACACTTTCCGGAAGTTGTGAAAAATTTAAAAATATCATTATTTGCTGATTATATCAAATTTGATCCTCAAACTTTTGATTGCTATATATATATATATTTTTGTTTTGAATATTTATTTTTTAATTTCATCTCTTAAAATTTTATTTTTATATTAACTTTGGTCCTTATTTTTATAATTGCTATTTGCTTTTTCCTTATCATTTTTTTATTGAAATTTTGTATCTATCAAATTTGGTCTTCATTTTTTTATTGTTACTTATTTTATTTGAAATAATTTATGAAATGTTAATTATTATTATTTTAATTTCTTCATCTTTTATTTTTTTTTATTTTTTAGATTTGATCTCTATTATTTTGATTATTTTTTATTTTATTTGAGATAATTTATGAAATTATATTTTTTTTTCAATTTCATTCTCATTCAACTTTTTAATTTGTAAGATTTGTTCCTTATTATTTTAATAAACTTGAGAAAAATAAAATATTAATAAGTTATTTTCCAGCTCATTTTCCATGACATAACCAAACACTGGAAAGTGTTTTCCAACTCATTTTCCATTACACTACCAAACATCGGAAAATACTTTCTCGGAATTCACTTTCCAAAAGGAAAATATTTTCCAGCAAACAAACGGAGCCCAAAATCATCAATACCTTTCCAATTCCTTATTTCTTTATTTTTTGACCAGATGAAAACTCCATACTATGTTCATGAAATTTCTTTTTTAATATGAATTTATTGGTATTAAAATCAATTTTTATCATGATCAAAATATATATTATCTGTTTTTTTTTTATCTTTATATTTTCTAGCGGCCGTCTCTCATCTCTCAATATTTAAAAACTAAAACATGAAAAAAAAATGACTTCCTTAATAATCTTTCTTTTTATATATATAAAATCTCACTGTTGAAAAATATTTGATATTACGTAAGAACTTGGCCATATTTCAATTTTGCAATATTTTAAAAAAAGGAATTTACATTACATGGATAAAATTTGTTGAATGTTGTAAAAGAAAGTTACTTCATTTCATTCTTATTGTGTGATTTTATTCAAAATAATTTTTGCTTTCGTATTTTTTTTAAAACTAGTTTAATTAACTTTAATACTTATTTTGATACTAATTTTAACAAATCAATGGAGTAAATATTTGAAATTTTTTTTTTTTTTAAGTTATCCTATCCTAAATCTTAAAAAGTATCCATAACATAAAATATCAGTCCCATCACATATCTGCATACGTGCTTCCTAGCTGATGGATGTTGAACTTTCAATGTTCCGTTCACAGGGACCGACATTCTGATTTGAGAATTCGTGATTCCGGCAGCATCATCTACCCTTTGCTCAGGCGACAAGCCTTTTAATTTGCCGTCAATACCAGGCCCTAGCTATAAAACACTGGACTCTGGTTAATAGTGCCCTTGTCCCATGAGGACGGCCCATTTCAAAGCCCTCAAAAAGAATTTCCCTCAACATAATAACCTTTAATTCGATTTATTATAAGCCCATATGTTGCGTTGTTATTGTTCCTTAAACTGGTAAATCATAATAATCCGTTTAGGCATCGTAGAATTACACAAATTATCCAAAATCTTGAAGATTATATAGAAATTCCCTTTACATTTAAAAATATTACAAAATAACCTTTTCTAGTCAAAACGCCCTTCATAGTTTCAGGATCCCCGAATTTTTTAAAACATTAACGTACATTTTAGATACAAAAGAGGATTTTTTAGTATTCATCAGGGGTGAGCAAAAAAATCAAAAAACCGATTAGATTGAGAAAACTGAAAAAAAAACAACTGAAAAACTGAATCGTGAAAAAAAACAAATTAAAATTTTGAAAAAAATTGACCAGTTAAGTTTGGTTTTATAAGCCTAAAACCAAACTGAAACCGAAAAAACCGAGCCAGATAAAAAACCAATCCAAAACAGAAAAAACCAAGCTTAATAAAAAAAATTGAGCCAAACCGGTTTAAACCAGTTTTTGTCCTAAAAAACCAAATAAAAACCGATCGGTTTGAACCGGAAAAAAATTGATCCAAAACTGGAACAAAACCAAGGCAAATTGAAAAAATCGAGTTTAAACCGAGCCAAACTGGAAAAAACCAAGCCAAAATAAAAAAAACGAGGCAAATCAGTTTGAACTGATTTTTGTTCTAAAAAACCGAACCGAAAAAAACTTGAAAAAAACTGAGACAAACTGGAAAAACAGAGTTAAACCGAAAAACCATGTCAAACTGGAAAAAACCGAGTCAAACCGTTTTGAACTGGTTTTTGTCCTAAAAAACCAAACCGAACTGAAACCGGTCGGTTTGAACGGGTTTCAGTTTTAAAAAAAAACTAATTTCATTTTGATTATTTTTTTTGATAAAAACCGATCTTACATTTGAAGAGTTATTGTAATTCAACCTTTTAAAAAAAAATCATTTCAATATTTTCTTAGACTAATTCTACAATGCTACCGCTTTAAAATGCCCCTTTAAATATTGTTAATATTCATTATATTAAAGACTTTTTGAAGAGGATAATATTTACCATACTACCATCATCAAGGAGAACTTGGTATAGCTAATGATTGAAGAGTATAATGGTGATGAGAAGGGCGTCTTTACGAGGGAAGGCCATTCCTTTAATATTTGGAGAGCCAATGAAGAGAGGTCTTTGTCTAGAGATCATAATGGCCAAGCTCCCACTACTTCACAACCTTCACCCTTAGTCCCGTTAAGGGCATTTATGTTTATGACTAATTAACATTATTTGAGAAAATGAGTCTCTTATGCTGTGCTTCTCTTAGTGACTATTTTAATAATGATGGATTTTTAGCCATTCTTCCTCTCTCCCCTATCCCCATTTTAAGCCTTGGATAGCTACTTGTTTATTATGATGGCAAGAGTGATTTTTTTTGGGTTAAGTTATTTGTGTCACTTTTTTCTTTCATCATCATCATCCCTATTTGATTCCTCCTTGAAAGATGCATAGAGAGGGTACTTCAAACATGAACGAACCATAAAAAATATAAGCAGTGCACCTAGTGTTATTGTATCGGAGAGACCCTTAACTGCTTTTATATGACTAAAGTGTTTTTGTAAATTTTATCACTTGTAGCTGTAATTAAAAGAGGTCATGGGATGTGGACTAGTACTTACATGGTCTGTAATGACCTAACAATGTTAGATGTGCACGAAGTGCACACTTCGACAGGCTGTTCAAAATAGTGTCTGAGGGTGCTGGCAGCTATACCAACAGTGAGATAAATCAGCAGCGTAGATTTGTATAGCTATAGATTCGTCAAAGAAAAATCAGCAACGTATATTGTTGACGAACATGGGCTGGACAATGGAATGTTCATGCCAGGTAGGAAAACTCGTTAGGGAGATAGGCTGACGAGAACTGGGATTGTCGTAGAATTCGGCAGCGTAAATATTGGTAACCTGCACGCAGATGCGAATTTGATATAAATCTATGATCTTAGTCATGAAATCAAGATAAATTCATAGAAAGTAAATAAAAAAATTATGAAGCCTCATTTCCAACAAATATAATGTTAAAGATTGAAATCAAGACAAAAAAAAAATTCATGAGACCAATATATAACTGAAAAGAAAGAAAATTAAAAAAAAATCACAAAGCATAATTTTCAAAATAATCTAATATTAAAGGATGATTTTTTTTTTAAAAAAAGTGGTTTTTGAGGGTAAATTTTTTTTAAAAAAACAAAAATGACTAGAACAATTTAGCCACACCTTTAAGTATTTTGTTAGTGTGTGTTTTACATTATAATATAAAATATTTTGCTTTTTAAAAATACATTTCGTTTAAAATTATATCAAAATAATTTTTATTATATTTTTAATATATATACATCACAACCTTTAAAAAGCATTAAAAGGTATCAATTTAATATTTTTTTTCCAAATAGAACATAGCCAAATACAAAAACAAATGGTGACATGTCAAACCATGCTAATGTATCATGGAACATGACTCACCTCACACAGGGAGCACAAAAAAAAAAAAAAAATCCAATGGAAGAAAGAAGCAAAGGCATGCTATAAACTTTGTTATCTAAAAAACGTCACTCTGTTTCGAAAGACATTTTTCTATGGTACATGTTTTGAAGTAAGGATATGGGCGGCTCTTGTCTGTACGCACTCTCATCGATCACCCAATCAGAGGAGGAGGAGATCCAATCAACAGCAAAACGTGAACTTGGAAAACAACAGGTGTGATTAAATCATTTGCCAATAATTACAAGTACAAAACCGACCTAAACCAGTCATTGTCTGAATCTCAAGAGCAGCCGCATGCAGGTCACATCATTCCTGTTCAAGTGCCCATCACTACGCATGTCATTCCAATTTAAGTATCACAAGTAAAACAAAACATTAATTTTTAAACATTTGAACAAGAAAAACCACTTCCATAATTTTAAATTAAGTTAGGTATCTGCCGGAATGTAAGTAAATTAATTTAGTTTCTGCAATTATGTAGACATTGATTACGACCGTCGCGGATCCAATCATTTTATAGCCCACGCAATCATGAGGGGGGCTGTGTAGAGGAGTCCCTTCAGCCAGTAATAAGGGCAATCGCTTTTAATCGCAAGAAATATAATATCACTAGCTACATGACGGGTTGGATAAAATTACATTAAAAAAAATAAAAATAAAAATTGGCATATGTATGAAAATATATAATAAGGCAATTGAGTCTTAGTATTGTTCTTTATTTAAAAGGTAAATAAGTTTAATGATTAGTTTTAGTATTGTTTGATATTATTATAATATGGTGCCGGTGATGATAATTTTACCTAGCATTATTAAGGGAATAGCATCACACTTTCTAATTAGATCATATTTTTTACTTCAACTAGTTTGAAGAAAATTTGATTCAATTCCCTAACATGATGTTTTCACCTTTTTTTTTTATTATTCTTATTAGTATAATATGCATACACATACTTTTTGTGGTCCATAAATTTTACTTAAATTAAATTCACTTTATACATAAAGAAATAACTTTTTTATGGTACTATTCAACAGTAACTCCATCAAGGAAAGGCAATCGAATGCTACTGAATCCACTCAAGGAAAGGATAGTATTTACTAAGGGCGAGCTTGTCTTTAAAGATACATACAAAGGTTAAACAATAGTTATCTTTCGTATAGTTATCTTTTAAGAATTGTAACAAGTAAAACATTATACTAATATACAACGGTTGTATACATCGAAACAAAGAATTACATATCAGTTATCTATAGACTCTAATTAAATTTAGTTTACAAACAAAGTGTTATTAAACAAATTGTTAACACATGGATACATTTAAATAATTGAGATACTGGACTAAAAATTCATCTGGATGAGTTTCGTCATGTTTTTAGGACCCGAGATACTGGACTAAAAATTCATCTGGATGAATTTCGTCATGTTTTTAGGACCCGAGATACTGGACCACTAAACATCTAGTAAATCCATCACTTACTATAAAATCCCAAAACACTCAGATGTGGGTAGTAAGGTTTAGGTCTAGGTATAAACAATGTATGAGCTCACAGGCTACCACATCAAATTCGGGTGAAAACAATTATTAAGTATGACTTTAAAAGACATGGGGTTTTCACTTTGTAAGGCTCCAATATTCATCATCTCATGCATTAATGTGGATAGGTTGTATAAAATATATTTTTAAATTTGGTCCTCAAAAACCCCCTGTAGATTTAGTCCTAATTAAAAACTAATTGATTTTGATTTTTTATGAAAGGGTGAGATTGAAAAAGGAGGGTTCGAAATGAAAACGACGCTAAACATGAATGGGGTGTCATAAGTTTCGCAAAACATGCACTTTGGTCCTTAAACTTTAAAAACTAAAAAAATTACACAATTTTAGTACCTCAATATTTTTTCAATTTAATTTTGGTACAAAAGTTTATTTTTGTTTTTGTTAGTCCTTGATTGAAAGAAAAAAGAGAGAGGTTGCTGGATTCCAGCAATAGAGAGAGAAAAGTATTGTTGACATCGATTTAGGTTATTAAAACGGATAATATTTGTGTCAAATAGTTGCATTTGATGAGAAAAGCTCATATTAGGTGTTTTCTTACCTTTAAAGTTTCTAAAAAAACAGATCTAAGTTTAGATTGATTTTTTAGGTTGATTTTAGTTTTGGAGGTGTTTTTTTAAGGCTATTTATAAATTTATTACAATTTCTACGGTGTTTTATAAGTGTTTTAAGTCAAAATGGGGTTAATAAAAGGGTTTTTAAGTAAAAAAAAAAAGACTTAAGCTCTTATTTCCCGGGCACCACTGTGGCAACTAGGGGTGAGCAAAAAAACTGATAAACCGATTAAATCGAGAAAAATGGAAAAAAATCGAAAAAACCAAACCGAAAAAAAAACCGAATTAATCGATTAAAAAATCACAAAACAATTCCGGTTCGGTTCAATTTCGATTTCTAAAGTCTGAAACCGATTGAACCAAACCGAACTGAATCGGTTCAACCATCCAGCACTTAAAAAAAAAAGTAAGTATAAATACAATATTTTTTAACCCTAAAATCACATTTAGTGTAACGGCCCGACCCAACTTGCCATATATTGTCCGCTTTGGGCCTTACCGCCCTCACGGTTTTGTTGCTGGTGACGCGAGCCCATTGTTGAGCTTGACGCCCCAAAACACGTATAACAAGTTGGCAACCAGCACCACTTATAAGGCCAGTAACACAACCCTCACCCGCTGATGTGAGATCTTACAATCCACCCCCCTTAAGGCGCCTGACGACCCCGTTGGCACAACCGGACAATCAGTAAGGTCGGCTCTGATACCAAATGTAGTGGCCCGGCCCAACTTGCCATATATTGTCCTCTTTGGGCCTTACCGCCCTCACGGTTTTGTTCCTGGTGACACGAGCCTATTGTTGAGCCTGATGCCCCAAAACGCGTATAACAAGTTGGCAACCAGCACCACTTATAAGGCCAACAACACAACCCTCACCCGCCGTTGTGGGATCTTACATTTAGCATCAACCACCCCTCTGCATATCCCTCCCTCCCTTTAGCCCCCCCTTCTCTGCATATCCCTCCCTCTTCCCTTTACTCTGTATATCCCTCCCCCTTCTTGCATATCCTTTACTCTACATTCCTCTTCCCCTTTAGCCCCCTCTTCTCTGCATATCCCTCCCCTTCTCTGCATATCCCTCTCTCTTCCCTTTACTTTGTAAACCTAATATTATGCTTTATAGGGTGCATGCATGATGTGGGCAAGTGCCAAGTGGTGGATTTTTTTTTCCCATTACCCCATTTTTTTCCTGTTGTGTTTCTTATCTTTGTTGGCTTGTGTGGCTGAGGGTTTGGACAATTTGTTCATACAAATTTCAACAACAAACATGACATCTTTTCTTTTATTATGCATAAAGTTTTGGATTTGAAGGCTCTTGTTTTAATTGTGGGCGGTCGAGGCATAGAGCATCAAAATACCCAAACTAGGAAGTTTTAGTTGCCTTCTTCGACGTAGGGATTAGGGATTTTTTTGGGACTATGAACAAGTAAGAATAATTTCGGTTTGAATCGGTTTGGAAGGGAAAAAACTAACCGAACCGAGCCGAAATTAATCGTTTGAACCGTTTTTGGTTATTCGGTTCAAAAAATAAAAAAAATCGATTTGGTTGTTTATTTTGGTTCAAAACCGGACCGAACCGGAAATGCTCAGCCCTAGTGGCAACAATTTGGCCGAATCAAACGACTCTTTGCCTGAACTTTTATTTTCAAAAAACTTTAAGGCAAATGACATGTCTCCCGTCCTAGTTGTGAAATAAAAAAAAGAATTAAGGGCCCAGTCATGTGAGTTCTAATAAAATGGGCTAGACGGGCTGCCCTGATTTGCTAGGCCCAACAACGCTATCCTTTGCTTTTCTTTTTTTTTTTTCTAATTCTTTTTTAAAATTAGTGTTGTTGTCTCTATATCTACTACCCATAAAAAAAAGAACCAACAATAGAGAGAGGGGAAGCTAAGGTCTATCACGATAAAGAAAAAGAAATGGTTTTTTAGTAGGGAAAAGAGATCAAGTGGGTTAGATACGATGTTGGAAAAAAAGGAAAAAATTATGTAACTTGAAATACAACAAATTATCACACATGCACGTTTTTTTTTTACCATATGCACGAATCCTATTACCGTGTTAGAGTAAAAATTATTCTATCAATTGTGGTAAAGTGAGAAAATACCTTGGGTTATTTTGCTAATATGAAAAAAAAAAAAAAATCTTATTTGGGTAAAGGTGACACTAGGTGAAACAATTGGGATCTAAATCAAATCACGTCATGTCAGTATCGTACCTTTATTTTTATATATTTGTTAACTTATTAAATTTAAATCACTAATAGACGCGTGTATATCTGGTTCTAGCTAACGATAAGATCTGCACGTCAGATATGGTCCCACGTGTCTATCGAAGAACAATTTAGATTTCTTGTTTAGTTGTCTTGTCGACCCCAACGCGCCTTCCACGCGTTAGTGTGGTAATTTTATGTAAAGGGAAGAAAGGATAGTACTAGGCTACAGGAGAGCTCACCAATGCTTCAAAGACCAGTCATGTCATGCCACCTAAGTATGAAATATGCATCCAAGGCTTCTTCTTTTTCTTGTTTTTTTTTTTTTTACTACTACTATTATTTTTTTTATTTTTTTTTATTTAATAGCATGTTTTACCGATTCTGTATTCTGTTTTTACACTGAAAAGTGGAATGCAGGGTTTTTTTTTTAAAAACCAAGAAAAGGCTTAATCTCTTGTATCATGGTCCTTGCTTTGAAAGTGTTGTTTGCCATCATTTGGTAACCGAGGGAATTTTTGAGATGTCAGATCAACAGCGAGTAGTAGTTTCTTGGCTCACCCTACACTTGAAATCACATAAAAAAAAAATTGAACATAAAAAAATGTTTAAATTGCAAAGAATTATTTCGCAGAATTATTAAACCCTGATTTCATGAATAAACTTTGAATTTTTTAAATTTGACTTCTTATCTAAGCCCGGGTTTAAAATTAACCCACATTAAAATTATCTTAAAATGACTCAATCAACTTAAAATATGTAAAGATAACTTGGATGTCTAGTAAAATTCATTGTTTGACTTTTTTTAAGATAATATTTTTTTAAAAAATATATTAAAACAATGACATATTAAATTGATTCAGTGACATATTCAATTTACTTTCCATGGAGTTAATTATTCCAGTGTTACAGGTAGGTTATAACTTGACGGGTTAACTTGGATCGACTTGAGTTGGGTCTTTTATCCTTTTTTTTTTTTTTTAAAATCTCAATGTTTTCAACATTTGAGTTGCTAGGAAACAAGCTTTAATTTTCTTTTTCATTTTGCTTTTTATGATGTTATCTTATTACTATTTAAATTTTTTATTATTATTATCAAATAAGATCATAGTGCTCTTTTAAAAATATTAGGAGTATATCTTTTTATGATATTGACAATTTATTTTTTATAGTTAATTATTGCAAAAAAAAATATTCGACTTATCTATTATCATTGTCTATTTTATTATCATATTATTAAATTAACCAAACATATTTGATACAATCAAATTAATGATCCGACTCTCGAATCTTTTTTGATTTTTTTAAAATACTACCATTATCTAAGTTTTTTTTTTTTTTGACATTAGAAAAATCTAACCTACAACCTTGCACACTACACCATTCCAGATATATTGGTCCATGTTCTTGAGTAAGTGTGCACGACTATCTGCAGCGGTCTTACAATGTATTAGTATTACATCAACTTTGTGAGATTGGAGGATTAAAATTACATGATTTTATGGCACTGAGGGATCGAGAAATGTTAGATAGGATGAAAAATTGATGCCTCATGAGCGATCTGTGTTGTTGAACTCGGAAATTTCTCAATAAAAACCAAACACTCTTCTTCTTCCTCTAACATCCATGAAAAGATCCAGTTGGATAAATTATTTATTATCAGATTACTGGGTTCAAATATCTGAAAAAATAAAGTTTTTACAATTCTTCTAGTTCTGGGGTGGATAACTTGTGTTTAATTAGATAAATTAATAATGAATTTGATCTTAAAAATTAAATCGAGACATCATTGACTTTAAAACGAAAAAGAAAATTGGTTTTATTTATTTATGAATAGTAGCACGCAATATCCAATAAATCCTGCAAGGGAAAGAGACGGCCTGGTAAGCAAATATTTGAAAGAGATGGTTTTAGTAGGCACACAGATAAATAACGAGTATATGGAAACAAAAGGAGGGTCAAATTCTTGCGCGCACGTTTTGTACAACTTAACCAGTAAACGTGCAAGTGTCGACGACAATGACATTCTGTCTGGAAAGATGGACCTGAATGTCGTTAGATTGCTACCATGTCTTGTGAAAAAAAGACTTCCTTCATATAACAGATAAATTGGGTGATTAGCACCCAAAATATAAATTAATATCGAAACAACACAGATAAAAAAAAAGTGGTGGTGAAATAGTTTAACTTGAGGATGCCGCGACTGATATTTCAACTATAATTTGAACTGTTATATCCAACAATCTTGGTATCTAGGACTTACCCAAATGAAGATGTTCCCGCAACCAAAACTGTTATTAAATAAAAATGTTCTGTTAATTTTATTGTGTATGAAACATTTAAATCTAAATAGTTATTTAGATTTTTTTAATTCATGCATATAAAAGTAGCAAACATCTCCTAACTTATTTGGACCATTTCATACATGTAAGATATAAATATTTGTATAATAAGACCAATACAGCAAATCCCTAATTATATGAAGGGATGACATCAAAAATTTTCAAGAATATTAGATAAAGCAAATGAATATATTTATATGTGAGATCAGTAAATAATAAACTGTCAAGCATATAAAGTATATTTGCTTTGGTACACCTACAAATAAATTAAAATCATTATAATAATTAACACAATTATAACAGATAATCATAAGTTGAGGCATGTGTATTTTGCTAGTGCTCAATCTATTTACATTTTAATTAATATCACGTTTTACAAGCAACTCATGTAGTTTTTGTATTTCATAAGCGTGACATTTAGTGGATGATAACACCAAGAATAAGTAGTTGCAATTGCTATCTGAATTAACATCTCAATTATATAGCATAAACGCACCTGGGGAAATTTATTTTGACGAGGTGGTATGGGATGGGATACAGGGACAGCACATAGAGCTAAAATAGCCTTTAGAAAGGGTGTCAACAATATGGATAGAACAGGATACGTTTTAGGAGCAATTAGATGATTTCCCTGAGTTACGTTGTTATTGGACGCATTTTTCGAAAAAAAAAAAGTTAAAAAATCTTTAGGCATTGTAAATAGTTTAAAAATTTACGACCCGATTAATTTGACAAGTTTATAAAAAACCTAAATAACAAAAAAAAAATACAATTTTACTAAAAAAAATTTAAAACAATATATTTTTTAAAAAATATTGAGACGACGACATATTGGATCGATACAAGTTACCTATCAAACTTGAATCATGAGACCAGGATAACTCAATAGAAAAAAAAAATCAAAACAAATTATGAAACTCAATTTTCAATCAATCCAATATTGAAGAATGAAAATAAAAAAAAAATCAATTAAAAAAAGAGAAAAAAATCTAGTCAATCCAAATTAACTCATTAAACCTTTAACCCAGGTCATGTGACTTAGATAACTTCATAAAAAACAAATTAAAATAAATTATAAAGTTTAATAATCAATCAACTCAAATGTTGAACAATAAAATTGAAAAAAAAATCAATCATAGAAAAAAATAAAAAAACTCAAGTCAACCAGGTTAAATCATGAAACCTGTGACTCGGGTCATAAGACTAATATAATCTCATAGAAAACAAACTAAAATAAATTAGAAAGTTCAATCCCTAGTGAATTCAGTATTAGAAGATGAAATGAATAAAAAAAAACTATATTTAAAACTAAAACAAATATATTCCAATTAACAGTAATTTCTGAGGAGAGGAACAATGACTTCCTCTTCTCAATTAATTCTTGTTAATACATATTATAAAACTCCTAGGTGATGAGTCGATTTGGTGATTGTTGATTTGGAGTTTGACATAGATAATATTTTTGTTTTTGGAATTGTTTTGAAAGTTGACATGATGATTATACTCACGTGACTTATTGGATCAATCCACTATTTAGTTGTCTAGCCAAACTCTAGTAAAATCTAATTAGATCAACTCTAAGAATTTTTTTTAAAAAAGAATTATTTAAAATGATATCACTTTAGTTTTTTTAAATTTTATTCAAAAAGACATCATTTAAGTTTTTTTTTAAAATAAAAATAAAAATGACATTGTTTTAAAATAAACTCAAGCTCTATGGTCTGCAGGTTGAACCAGCATACCCATAATTTAGGCTTTGAAACAAGTTTGATAACTATGAGTAATATTGCTAATTGTGCCAAAAAATTATTTGTTTAAAAATTCCAACTATTGGATTTATAGATAAGATTCATTTATTCAATATATGATATCCACGTTCAATGCATAAGATTTTTCGAGAAAAAAAAGGTAAGAATTGGTATCACTCTACTTTTATTTTTGATAGCTAATATTTTCTTGCATGTTTTCCAACATTACAGAGAAGCACCTGATTTTCTATATGTTATTATTAGCTATAATATAGTAATTGTTTTTTTTTTTAATCCTTGGGCGGTCCATATTAACCAGTCTCGTAAGCGTTGTCCTAAAAAAAGTCCTATTCACATTCATTACATACACAAAACCACACCAACAAGTACTTCCAAAGCTGATCACCGAGTCATCATCCCTTTGAATTAATGCCACAACTCTCATATCCCACCAAAAAAACAAAAGGAAAAAAAAAATCCTCCTTCGCTCACCCTGGACTGGGAATTTAATCTTTGTATCCTATATGATCTACACCAGTATAAAATAAAGCAAAATCCTCTGTCAAAAACACCCTGAAGCTAATTAAAAGACAGAAAAGTAAAGTACAGTCAGCGCAAAACTCGGCAGAAGCTGAGACCCTTTGTCCGTTTTATTGCTCTCTGTGAGGAATATTACTACCTCTTAGCTTCTAGTTTCTGCGTTGTCATCCAAATCCATGGAGTTATACCCAGGTTTCTAGCTCCTAATCTCTACAGAAGGGTCAACTCTTTAGAGATCCTTTGAGCAGGGTATTGTTTGTATGCTCTTCCCTTGCCTCCTTTTCATCTTCTTGATTGAATTGGACTCTCTATTCAAGATCAAAACAAGACCTGCATTTCTTTCCAGTTTCTTTTCTTGTTAAAATGATTATTAGCATTACCAACAAAACCAACGCCAACAATCAACCTTCTATGTCATTCCCATCATCACAATCATTGATAAAGAGCCGGCCGCCTTTAGGACACGCCAACTCCTCAAGTTCCTCCTCCTGCAGCGGCCGTTTAGGTGAGTTAGCTGGAGGGACAACGGCAGAGTGTGCAGCAATATGCTGTTGTTGTCCATGTGGATTAGTTAACCTTTTGGTTCTCACTATGTACAAGGTTCCTGTTGGAATATGCCGCCGTGCTTTGAGAAGAAAACGAAGGAAAAAGCTGATCAAGAAAGGCCTTTTGCCGCCGCGAACGAGGAGTTGTAGCAGTGATTATGATGGTACAGAATTACAGGTTCATCCAATGGCTTGTGTTGAGGATTCATCGAGAGAGTTCGATGAGGAAGCGGCCTTGAAGGAGGAGGAAGCTATGGTGAAGTTGGAGAAGGAGATGTGGGAGACTTTTTGTGGCACTGGGTTTTGGAGAAGTTCTTCTCAGAGAATTACCATTTAAGAGAAGCGTTAGTTCTCCAAAAGAGGCACCTAAGGCTAGAATCTAGAGGCTAATTGAATTCAATAAATATTCAGAGCATCAAAACTTGGTGTTTGCCTCTCTTTTTATTATTGTTGCTGTTTCTTTTCATCTATCTGGTAATTACTTTTTTTTTCTTACTTTTACTTCTTGTCTCTCTTTGTTTTCTGCATTTTACTGATTTTTTTTCTTGTCAAACGGTGTTTTCTGTGTTTGTATGATGGTGGGTGATTTTTGTTGTGCTTTACGATTATAAATTACAGACTAGAGAGTGTTGAAAGGTCTACTTGTACATGTTTAAAAACGTGTTTGCATGGTGTGTCTGATACCCTCTCAATTAATTTCTTATGTTAGATTGTGTTTAATTAAGGAGAAATTTTTGTACATGATGGTGGGTGATTTTATGTGTTTGTTTTCCGATGTATTTGCTGTTATTTTTTTAAGAATTTGATTTTTTTAAAATTAATTTTTAAAATTATTTTGATATACTAATATCACAAATAAATTTTAAAATTAAAAAATATTATTTTGATGTATTTCCAAATAAAAAACACTTTAAAAAACAACCACTACCATATTATATAATCTTATATGATCTTTGACTTTTGAGCTAAATAATCAAGCCATTCTATTAAGTTTAAAATTAGCCTCTAATTAGAGTTTGATGAATTATGTAAAAACTTTGATTTAGATTTGAATTTTCCATAGTTGTGTTTTAGGTAACATTTGGGCTTGGTCGATCCATGTTTTCTTGCAAAAACAAGTTTTCTATCAAGATAAAAGACCCGTTGTTACTTAAATCAGTGAATTATAATAGGAAAGGAAATTATAACAATGAGAACAAGAAAGTAGAAGAGTGTATTGTTTGTGTTGGATTTCATGTAACATATGTACAAAGCAGAAATAATAAATTTGAAAATTTTTAGGAGTCATGTGGATCTCGTTAGATAGATTTAGAGTTATTTATGGTCTATATGAAAATTACTTGAAAATCAGATGTTTTTTTTGGCTTTGAATAATTGCTTCAAGACCGAATTGTTGCAAACCACAAGTCATCCAAGTGTCCAACCTCTAATAGTAATTCATATAAACCATCAGTGAGAAATCCCTTAAACTTTTTTTAAGAGAGAGGGATTGCTATGCCTTTGAATGCTAGCTCTTTTCTTTTGTGTTTTCCATGTGTTTTATATTGTATTGTCTATTGTATGTGCATAAAATAAGAGACATAACATTCTATTTATGAGAAAACCTGAAAACTCAATAAATAAATAAAATATCAATTTTTCCCTTAATAATATTGTATGGACTATTTCAGGAAGATTTGAAAAATTTATTTAATCAAGTCCTTACTTGATTCTTTTAGATCTAGAATTGCAATTTTTTGTATAAATAATATTTTAATTTTTAATTTTTAAAATTTATTTACAATCAAATCATATTTTATTAATCATTTAATTATTGTCTCAATATTCAAAAAAACAATTATGTGATTTAAATTCTTTTGAAAAACAATTTTTTCTTTTGCAACTAGAAAAAACATTAACAACTCCTATTCTCTTATATGTGTTTTTCAGTGAATGGGTTGATAAAACTTCTCTTGCGCATTAAAAAGTTACTCACAGTGGCAACCTATCCACTGCATACTTAAACAAGACTATTGCAGTTATAAATTTGATCTCCCTTTTATGCATATTTTTTTTCTCTATTTTCAAGCTACCTTGCATCATTCATAGCAAAAACTTAAAGTTAAATGTAAAGTCTATATATTTTGTTATGAAAGGGCAACTAAAAATCTTGCAGAGCTACACAATAAGAACTCTTTCCTTTTTTATTCTAAAATATGATAGCAGTTGTTTTTCATTTATTATAAAATACATTAAAATAATATATTTTTTTATTTTTTAAAAATTATTTTTGTTATCAACACATCAAAATGATCTGAAAACATAAAAAACATATTAATTTAAAGTAAAAAGATAAAATAAAATTCAAATATTTTTAAAAATACTTCCAAAACACAATGTCAACACCGCTTAGATAAGTGGTTTTATAATAGCTAGATGAGTTGACATCCACAAATGTAAAGTAAGATTATGCCATCATGCAAATTGAAATTTAATTTTCAAGATAGGGTTTAATTGATATTGTGACTTGTTCCCACCACCTCATTTTTTTTATGAAAGGGTAGGAATACCACAAGCTCCACTTGATTTTACTCTCTACATTTTACAATGACGTCTTTACTCCGATTGCCCCTCAGCAAAGATCAACTACGTAACTATTGCTGAGTAACGTGTCCTCGTTGTCCCATTTTTGTTAATATGTCACTATCCCAATCTAAATTTTGCCAGCTCCGCGTGGTTCAGGTCTGAACTGCAAACCTCTGCTGGGTAGAGTGTGTAAACTGTCTTTTTTGTTGCTTATTGGACTGAAGACTCTTAACCTGTCCGAAGGGGTGGCACTGTTTGCCTCCTACAATCATGCAGGGGACTAGAGGACTAATGTGCTTGTGTTCTTTTTTCACTCGAGTTTACTGTCCATGAATTATGCACAAGCATGGCAGCAATCTCTCACGAACAAAGAAAACAAGTTTAGATAATGCGAAGCATTGCTCAAGATGAGATAGTAATTGGATTTACTGGTTGACAGTACTGAGGTGAAAAGAGTAGCTCTTGAAGAAATTACAGAGGCTAGCTATTGTATTATCACTGATCTCCGTCAAATTAACTTGATGGCACAACGGAAAGGGTGAAAATACATCCCAATTCAACCATATTAGCACTCAATTACCTCATCTGTTTAACAAATTTGTCAAAGCAGAGCAGATTTGGGAAACTAAAAAGAGCATTTCCAAAGTCCGAAAGTTGATACTTAATGGAAAAACAAACATTCTAGCATTTAAAAGGCGATCTAAGCAAGATTGTGAGGTAAGGGACCCTATACCGTATCATGTAAAGTGAGGTCTGTCATGGCGCCAGGATGTCGATGTCCCTACAAATCATGGAAAAAGAAAAAATACAATCACTTTGCCCCATTTGCGTACCTTTCTATTTTATGAGAGAATCCCCATCTTTTATAAGCTTCTCTTATCATTTACTTCACCCTCGTCTTGTCTGGATATCATGATATGTATGTGCAAAATTGAAATGCCCGTCATCTTTCTGCTCTTCAAACCCCTGTTTTTGTGAGTTAAAACTCTCCTGCGTTAATTCTTTATGGAAAGATATCTAAATGTGAAACGCAATGAGACCAGTGTTCACACACTTTTGAATTATTTAATGGGTCGTTAGCCAAACAAGAAAGAAACTGAACTGTTAGTTCATCATAGCAATCCTAGATATGCTTAATACTATGTTAATTTGGATATTTTCATGTGAATTATTGAATGGGATTCCTTCATTTCTCAAGGTTTCTAATGTAACCATGAAGGGGTTAGATGACGGAAAAGGAAGCAGTGGGGAAAAGCAATGCAGGTCTGGGGACTCTGTTCCCGTAGATCTGGATTGGGGGATAGACAAAAGGGTATTTGAATCACTTGTCAAGAATGGATCGTTCTATAATTCAAGTTATACTTCTATGTGTAAGATTGTGAATCCTTCCATTAATCCAATAAGCTAGAGCTCCACCGTTCGATGTTCTTGCAGTCCAGGCTTCGAAGGAAATCCTTATCTTTCTGGTTGAAAGAGTTTGAAAAGATTGAAAAGAAGAAGTGAAAAACAGAATGCAGATTTTGCTTTGAACAATGGAAGTTTTTTACTGTTTTATTGAACTGAAAAATATCGTTGATTGCTTACTTGTTTCAGCAATCTTTACACGTTTAAATAGACTTGAAACAAACTGAAATTGCTGGTTTGTAGCACTACAATGTGCCACGTTCAGCTAACCACTAACATGACCACAAACATAAATGTACCATGTTCAGCTAACAACATAACTGACTCCTAAAAACTAGTTCACGTCCTGAAGACCAGCTCTAGTCTTTTATTTCAGCAAAATTAAAATAAAAAAGACAGACAATACTAAAATAAAACAAAGGCAGCAACTTAAGGCATAACTCCAACACTCCTCCTTGCATTAAGGGCTGCATACTCCTATCAACCTTGTGAGAAATTCGAACCTGTTAGCAGGAAGTGCTTTGGTAAACAAATCAGCCATTTGATCTTCAGTCCTGCAATAAAGTAGTTTAACATCTCCATTCTTCTGCACCTCTCGGATAAAATATAATTTGATGTTGAAATGTTTGGTTTTCCCATGAAACACAGGATTGTTAGAGATTGCTATAGCTGCTTGATTGTCAACTGAGATTTCAGTTGCTTCTTCCTCTTCCATATGTAGATCACGCAGTAACTTTTGAAGCCATAAAGCTTGGTTAACTGCAGTTGTGGCAGCAATGAATTCTGCCTCTGCAGTTGATTGTGCAACAATGTTTTGCTTCTTGGATGACCATGAAAATATTGATGAGCCTAGATTGAAACAAAAACCAGAAGTGTTTTTCATGTCATCAATGAATCCACCCCAATCACTGTCAGAAAAGCCATGCAATTTCAGTGTTTTACATTGCATAAATTTAACACCAAAACTGCATGTTCCTTTGATGTAATGCAGGATATGTTTGGCTGCCCTCATATGTAGCTCACTTGGACAATGCATAAACCTTGATAGAAGGTTTGTTGCATAAAGAATGTCAGGTCGGGTTGCTGTTAAATACAACAAGCAACCAATCAAGCTTCTGTACTTTTCTTCATCTACCCTGGCAGTCCCATCCTCTTTGCTGAATTTATCCTTCTGATTCATTGGAGTAGTAGTTGGTTTGCAATTCTCCATTTGGAATTTCTTCAAAATCTCCTTCGCATATTTTTCTTGACCAATGAAGATCACTCCTCTGCTTTGTTTAATCTCCATGCCAAGAAAAAAACTCATGAGTCCAAGATCACTCATTTCGAAAGCTTGCATCATGTCCTGCTTGAACCTTTCAATTTGCTGCAAATTACTTCCAGTTACAAGTAAATCATCAACATAGAGGGACACAATAAGAACATCATCATCAATTTTCTTCACATAGAGGGTTGATTCAGAAAGACTTTTCTGAAATCCAAACCCTGTCAAGTAGTCATCAATTCGGCCATACCAGGCCCTTGGTGCCTGTTTTAATCCATAAAGTGCCTTCTTTAGCATGTACACCTTGTCTTCTTCTCCTTGAACAACAAATCCAGCAGGTTGTTCAACATAAATTTCTTCTTGTAAATCGCCATTGAGGAAGGCTGATTTTACGTCCATCTGGAACACTTTCCAGTTTTGTGTGCAGCAACAGCAAGCAACAATCTGATGGTGTCCATCCTTGCTACTGGAGCGAATGTGTCTGAATAATCCACCCCCATACACTTGAGCATACCCCTTGACAACCAGCCTTGCCTTGAATTTGTTGATGGAGCTGTCAGCATTCAGTTTGGTCCTGAAAATCCACTTGACGCCAATAATGTTCTTGTCTGCAGGTCGATCAACAAGTTCCCACGTATGATTTTTTTCAATCATGTGTATTTCCTCCTTCATTGCTTCCTGCCATGCTGGATTTATCTGCGCATCTTTATAATTTTCTGGTTCACAAATAGCCACATTGCTCCTTTGATAGATTTCTTCAAGTGATCTGGTGCCTCGTACTGGTGATTCATCAATTGATTCATTTTGCAGGAGAGTAATAATTTGATCATCAAGCACCGTGATCTCTTGTGTTTCATCCCAGTTCCATTTGTCGTCTTCATGGAACTGCACATCCCGTGTAATTGTAATCTTCTGGGTTTGAGGGAGGTATACTTTGTAGGCTTTAGAAATTGTGCTATAGCCAACAAAGATACCTTGCATTGCCTTCTTGTCCAGCTTGTCCCTCTTAATCTGTGGAATGTGAACAAAACATGTGCTGCCAAAAACCTTAAGAAAACTAAGTGAGGGTTTGTAATTATACCACACTTCAAAAGGAGTTTTTTCTGTCAAAAGCTTTGTTGGGAGACGATTTTGCAGGAATACTGCTGTGTTAGCAGCTTCTGCCCAAAAAACTTTAGGCAAGTTCTTCTCATGTAGCATGCATCTAGCCATCTCCATTATGTATCGATTTCTTCTCTCACTAACCCCATTCTGCTCTGGAGTGTAAGGGGCTGTGAGTTGATGCTCAATGCCAGCTTCTTCACAATAAAGATTGAATTCTGTTGATGTGTATTCTCTGCCATTGTCTGAACGAATTGCTTGAATTCTGCAGTTGCTTTGATTCTCCACATTCTTCTTGAATCTCCAGAAAATTCCAGCCACCTCTGATTTGAATTTCATGAAATAAATCCAGCACATTCGAGAGAAATCGTCAATAAACAGCAGGTAATATTTACTGCCATTTAATGATGGTGTGCTTAGAGGACCAGCCACATCGGTATGAATCAGCTGCAGCTTTTGGGATGATCTCCAAGTTGATCTCGGAAATGATTTTCTATTCTGCTTACCAAACTGACAAGCATGACAGTTCAATGTAATTTCAGTAAATGAAGGTATACCTCTGACAGCCTCAGAATTCTTCATGGTAAGCATCCTTTGTTGATGGCAGTGCCCCAACCTTTTGTGCCATAACTTAGTATAATTGAGTTTTGTTGGGAAAGCATTATGCTCCTCCTCAAATGGCAGAAACGAGAAACTTTTGCTCTTCATTCTAACTTGTAGAATTTTACACCCAGCAGCATCAAAAATACAGCAATGTTGATTTTCAAAAATCACCTTCATTCCTTTCTCAATTAATTGCCCCACACTCAACAAATTCTGATCTATATTAGGCACATAAAGAACATCTGCAATTGTTTTTGTACCTGAATTTGTTGTGATGGCAATTGTTCCCTTTCCCTTGGCTTCAATGCATTCACCATTTCCAATTCTGACTTTTGCAGCTTCTGTAGGCTGCAAATTTCGGAAAAGACTTTTATCAAAAGTCATGTGGTTGGTGCAACCACTATCAATTAGCCAATGGTCTGAGGTGGTTTGAACCGAGAAGCATGCATCCACAAACATCTGATCCTCATCATCTTGGTTCGCGACTTGAGCATCTTCTTCTTGTTTTTTATTTTTGAATCTGCAGGTTATTGCCTCATGTCCTAGCTGATTGCACTTGTTGCACCTTGCATCAGGCCTCTTCCAGCATTTGAATGGTGGGTGACCACTCTTGTTGCAGTGTTGACAAGGTGGAAAATTCCTTTTAATAAATTTTCCTTTGTTGTAACCTTGATTTGGTTTAATGCTGCCTGAAGCTGCGTTCTTCCTGAAGAACTTCTTTTTGTCATAGTCTGCAAATTTTGCTTGCAAAGCACCTTCAATTGCATGATCCTGCCTCATAAGCCTTTTCTGCTCCTGAGCTTGTAAGGCATTTAGCAACTCTGTCAATGTAATTTTTGACAGGTCTTTAGTATTCTCCAATGTTGTAATTGAAGCTTCATACTTTTCTAGTACTGTGACCAGAAGTTTTTCAACAATTCTGGAATCTGCAAATGATGTTCCCAGCAGCCTGACTCTGTTAGCAATCCCCATCAATTTGTCTGAGTACTCCTTTATAGTCTCAGAATCCTTCATCCTTTGCAGTTCAAATTCACGTATCAAGTTTAAGCTTTGCATTCCACGAATTCTTTCATCTCCTGCATATTCCCTTCTTCAAGTAATCCCAAACATCCTTTGCTGATTGAAGTGACATGATCCTGGTGAAAATGGTTGTGGAAATAGCAGCAAACAGACATGCCTTCGCCTTCGATTTCTTGGTCTTTCTCTCCTTATGACTTTTGATCTGAGTCATAGTTGGATTATTAGGCAGTGGTGGCACCTCATAATCCTCTTCAACAGCTTCCCACAAATCTAAGGCTTCTAGGTGAGTTTCCATTCTTACTGCCCATAGTTGAAAATTCTCTCCATTGAAGATTGGAGGAGAAATATGGGTGAAACTTGATTCAGAATCCATCACGGGCCCTTCAAGAAAATTGCTCTGATACCAATTGAAAGAGTTTGAAAAGATTGAAAAGAAGAAGTGAAAAACAGAATGCAGATTTTGCTTTGAACAATGGAAGTTTTTTACTGTTTTATTGAACTGAAAAATATCGTTGATTGCTTACTTGTTTCAGCAATCTTTACACGTTTAAATAGACTTGAAACAAACTGAAATTGCTAGTTTGTAGCACTACAATGTGCCACGTTCAGCTGACCACTAACATGACCACTAACATAAATGTACCATGTTCAGCTAACAACATAACTGACTCCTAAAGACTAGTTCACGTCCTGAAGACCAGCTCTAGTCTTTTATTTCAGCAGAATTAAAATAAAAAAGACAGACAATACTAAAATAAAACAAAGGCAGCAACTTAAGGCATAACTCCAACACTGGTATTTGTACTGAAGGTAAACTCTTGGTTACAATTCCTACTCTATAGATTCTTCTAGCATGGTTTACTGATCCATCAACTCTGTGGTTTCTCCATGTGTTGCAGAGGATGGAACATACACATCCAATATAATTACCGGCGTAAAATCAAAGCTAAAATGGCAGGCCGAGGTATGTTGTTGCATTTTCACTGATCTATATCAACATGATAGAAATGACTAAAGATTATGTCACACTTTAAATGGGTCAAGAAAACAATTGACTGAATTATTTAATAGCTTTTTTCTGTCAGAAAATATCCATATTAACATAGTATTAAGTATATCTAGTGATGAAAAATACCTCACGATTATTATAATTTACCTTATTACAATTTAGGTTTCTAGCTAGCTATTTAGACTAGAAAAATAATGGGTCTTCTTCTTCTTCTTCTTCTTCTTCTTTCAGTTAGTAGCCAGGACTTTCTTTGTAGCTCTCCCACTGTACCGTCTTGAAATTTTGTTGAGGTTTGTGCTTTGTACAATTCTCCATAAGCATCTTGGTTCGCTGTATTATTTATTTATCTATCTATCTGGATTTTAACTACCAACGTTGAGATTGTTGAAATTTTGTAAAGGATTTAACTATCTGGATTTTTCGGAAGGTTAATGAAGGATTTAACTATTTGGTTTCTTTCTTATAGGCTGATTACAACTTATTCATGGTTTTTGTTTCAAGGATTTTTGGCATCCAGTTGAATTCTAACGAGACGAGTCCCCTTCCCTTTTCTTGGTTCTGATTTCCTGGATTGTTCATCCTTTTTCTGCATTGTTTTTCTTAGCTGTCACTTAGCAAAGATCGCCTTAATTTTAGGGATGGATATTTTTCTTTTTTATGAAAGGGGGAATGGATGTCGGTAAAAGCAAGATCGAAAGATGAAAGGAGGTGCTAAGTTTACAAGCATTTAGCATGACATGAAGCTGATAACAACTATGGCTAAACAAAAGGTGATTGCTTTCTTCTTCCATTTGATTTCGCTTTCTTAATTTTAGGGTCGATTAAACTTCTCTTCCTTTCTTCTTAATATTATATAATATTATTATAATTATAATCAGTGTTTTTAAACTCGCCCCGGTGGTTGACCAGGTCACCAGGTTCCCCGGATCAACCTAATTTTTTATAGAAATCAAAATGACATCATTTTAGTAAAAAATAAAAACATAGTCAACGGGTTGCAACCGAGTTTTTTACCGGGTCTTGCCGGGTCAACCCGCAGGGTCAGTCGAGTCCCAGGTCGACTTGTTGGGTCGAGCCGGGTTTTAAAACTATGATTATTCTTATTATTATCACTATTAGAACCATTACTATTATTATCAGTAGTATTAATACTAATATTGTTGTTATTATTATTATCTTTGTCATTATTGATAATATAATAATTATTATTATTTTGATTATTTTTTATTTTATTATTTATATTATCATCATAATTATTGAAATCACAACCACGTTAATAAATCATCACCATTATTATTACTATTACTATTACTATTATTATTATCACTCCCACCATTATTATCTTAATAAATTATTATTATCACCATTATTATTATTATTATTATTAGTTACTATTATTACTATTATTGTACCACTACTATCACAATTATTATCATTATTAATATTTTTATCACAATTATTACTATAGATGAAACTATTATTACCATGAAAAAAATACTATTATTACTACAATTATTATCATTATTAGAAGTATTAATAGTATTATTATTGGTTTTATCATTATTATTATTACCATTATCACCATTATTATTATTATTATTATTATTATTACCATTATCACCACCACCACCATCATTATTATTATTATTATTATTACCAATATCACTATTATTAATATTATAATAAATTATCAATATTATTAACATTATTATCACTATTAGTACTATTGTTAGTATCATTATTACTATTACTAGTACTATTATTAGTATTACTATTATCGCAACTGTTATTATTATTATTATTATTATTGAAATAACAAAAATCATAAACTTGATTTAAATGATAAAATTAAAAACCATAAGAACTTTGACAAAGAGAAAAGAAAACAATAAGAAATAAAAAAGGGACCAAACTGAAATTATTATTATTATTATTATTGAAAAACAATCAAGAACTTGATTTGAAGGATAAAATTGGAAACTATAAAAACTTTGACAAAGAATCAAAAAAATTAAAGAAATTAAAAGTACAAAGATCGAATCGAAAAACATTATATATACAAATTAGAATTTAGAGATCAAATTGAAAACAAGTAAAGGTTTAACAAAAGAGAAAATGACTAAAATAAACAATCAAAACTAAGAGGATGGACTCTGAAACACTAAGAGGGTGTTTGCGAGTGTGGTTACTATTGTTTTTCAAAGTGCTTTTCACTTAGAAAAGCATGCCAATAATATTTTTTTATTTTTAAAAAATTATTTTTGAGATCAGCACATCAAAATGATTTGAAAACATTAAAAACATATTAATTTAAAGAAAAATAAAAAATAAAAAAATTTCAATTTTTTTCGGAAATGCTTTTGAAAAGCACTCCCAAACAGGTCAATTAATAACAATAAGGGACGAATTTACTTTTTTGCTAGTAGGAGAGAGAAATGAAGAGGGGAAACATAAAAGACCACCAGCAATAAACAAGCTATTTTTTAGTGACACGTGCCACCTTTACATGAAAACAACATGGAGATGAACAAAACTATATGGTGGAATCATATTTTTAGGCACCTCCCACACACTGACGCGTGCACGATAGTAGCTTTTCCAATTTAAAATTTAATATTTAAATGATAAATTGTGTTATCATCCCGACCAATCCAATAATCACCAAAACAAACATCAATGAAAAGAAATAATCACCCCTATATTAATGGCTTAATGTTTTTCATGCACAGGGTAAATTTATGATTTAACCGTAAATCAAAAGGTTAACTACTTGTAAAGCCCCTTGTTTTTAGATGAATGATTTTTTGTTTTTAAGGATATTAATGTCATTTTGTTGCGCATCAATATGTTTAAAAGCTTTTCTTTTAATTGTTTATTTGCTTATAATGAACTTGCAATAATGGTTGTGTTTTTCAGTTTTGAAGTGTTGCTCCTCGAGTTTCTCTTTTCTTTTATTTCTTTTTTGATGTTGTTATCTCTCTATGCTTTTAGTTCTCTTATCATTTTCCCTGAATTCATGTTGCTTTTTTGCTGATAAGTTTTATCACAAGCATAGCCCAATGATCAGCCATTTTTTGATGTATTTAAATTCACTTGATGTTTTCCTTTTCTTCAGAAATAATCCAGGTGGAAGTGGTCAATCAGCCAACTAGGTGATGGGTTGGTTCGGAAAAAAATTGATCATAGCCATTCTGAGCTTAAGAACAACTAGATGATGGGCTGGTTTGATGAATTTGGATTTGACTAATTCTACTGAATGCTGCATCTTCCAAATGGTCATATTATTAGGTTTTCGAATAAGGTTGTAACATTTTTTTATACAACTTTACATGATATTTTTTTCTTTAATTTTATTCAATAACTCTTATTTGTGTATCTATTTTTATTATTATATAAAAATAACAAGAACCAATATATATATATATATATATATATATATATAAAATAACAAAATGTTGAGAGATAAAATTAAAAAAATAAATAAAAAGATAACAACAAAAAAATAATGATTAAATTTGATATAAAAACTAAATCAAACCAAATGTTGAGGAATGAAACTAAAAATTATATATGAATTCAAAAATGAATTTAAAAAAATAATAATAAGAATCAAATATAAAAATATTAGAATGAGATTTTTTATTTTTGGCAGAGCAACGTGAATCTCAAGGAGATGAAAGAGAAAAAAAGGAGGGCAGGAGAAAAAAAAATCAGGCAGCCATGGTCTTCAAAATGGAACGTGCATTGCCTCATCAGGAAGTTCTCATCGTGGTGAATCCAACGCAACGATGAAAGGCTTCCATATGCATGTATAAAAACAAATCACCATAACCAATCCTCAAGAAACACAACATTAAAGGGTCAAATTAAAAGAAAAACATATAGAGGTACCAAAGTTAAAAAAAAATTTGGGACAAAAATTGTTTTTTTGTTCAAATCTACAATGAAATGAGGCACAGTGAAACATTGATGGCCTTTATTTTTCTTTATAGTTTGTTTTTTCATATATATAAAAACAATAGATAATGTTATTAATATTTAAGATCAGGGAATGTATCCGTATAACACATCCATATCATATTACATTAAATGAAACAACCAAAAGAAAGTATAGAATCAAATAATACAGTAGTGGATCTGAAACTATGAAGGAAAAAAAAAAACATGGATGCTGAACATAATTTTTTTTTAATTTACCCCTAAATAATAGAAATTGATGAAAAAAACCAATGAAAATCCTCTCAATTTCCATCTTTTTCCTCTACAACTCCAAATAGAAAGAAAGAAAACATAACTCATCTTTGCTGGTTTAGTTTGGATTTTAACTGGGGTGATTGTTATTGATTATGATGATCAATTAAGAAGAGATTTCAATTATTATTTTTTTCTATATATCCTGCTCTCTTTTCTTCCCAGTAGAAGAGAAAATGAAAGGAATTGAAAGATAACCAGCAAATGTTATCAGTTGCCCTGCAACATTTGTTTATTGGATCCTATAACACTGACGGGGAAGACAGGTAACCTGAAACTAACCAAATTTAAAGGGAAATCCGGTGGAGATTTGGTTCTGTGATGACCATTACTAATCTAGGTATGTCTTGATCACCATCACCATAAACAACCACAGCTTACATTTGTTTCTTTCGATTTTCTTATTGTTTTTTTGCAGGAATTTTCTTTTTCAGGGGTATTTTGGACTGCGGAATAAATTACTTTTTAAAGTAATTTTTGCTAGAAAATGCATAGAAAAATATTTTTTTTATTTTTAAAAAATTATTTTTATATTAACACATTTAAATAATCTAAAAATAAAAAAAATAATTTAAAAATAAAAAAAATAAAATTTTAATAAAACTCCATGCAAACACAACACCAAAAGGTATATTGCAGTCCTCGGCCGGCGTTGGATGAACACTCATATCAATCAAGTTCCAAGTCCAGCTGGTATGTGTCAAGGACTTGTCCTCATGTCATTTGTGACTTCGGATCAGTCATGGGTTTAAATTATTCAGTTGAAAAGAATGCCTCCGCCCCCGAGGTACAGGTTGTTGACCCACCAACCAGCCACCGATTTAGTATTTATTTGAGATTATGGTAGGTGATATTATTTATCTTTTAAAATTTATTTATTTTATTAATATATTTAAATAATTTTAAAATACATAAAATAATTAATTTAAAATTAAAAAAAATAAAAAAATTTCAGAAAGACAGTCTATCCAGGATCCCAAACACCCTCTTAATAATCCTTTAGAAACCCAGTAGGTGTTGTTGATTTTTTGTTCCGATCAAGCATTTTTAATCATTTATGTGTGATTAACTTATTGCTTGTAGGATCTTCTGTGGATCTAAAATGAGATTAATTTTAATATAGATAGATACTCCTTATATTTGACAAATAAGAAAAGATTTTATCTGGTGATCGTGAAATGAAGAATGCTAGGGCAGATACCGAATGGAAGCTCTGCTCATCAATGTCATGATAAATGGAAACTCACTGCACATTTGACATACAGGAAAGAACATCTTCTACAGTCAGAAAAGAATATCACAAAGCTATGTCGATCAATTATCTTTTTGTACTCCTTATTAAAAAATAGACTATGATTATGACAATGATTAGAAGAGGTAAGAACTGCCACAAATATTCCATTTCTTGGCCTCCCACTTGCATAGAAATACAAGTATGCATCCAAAAAAAATAAAAAAAAGTGGGGTCTTTCTTGGCAAAGAATACTTTTATAAGATGAGAGGAGATGAGATTATACAAGAGAGTGTGAAAGAAGAGAACTCTCTTGATTTTTAGAGTATTTTTTTAGAAAAAATATAAAGACGATGGCTCCACAAAAACAAAGACTGTCATCTGGTTGCGGCTTAGTTTTCCAACGCATAATTATTCTTAATAAAATAAATTATATAATTGGAAAACATTAAAGCAATTACAAATGGAAACATTAAAGGTGACCTGACCATGTCTTCTCTTTCTCATTCCTCTTTTTCATCGTCATAGTCCTTCCCTGAATTTTAGGGTTTCTTTCATGGATCCATAATACTGTAATAATCTTTATCATTTCATCAACGTTTGTTGATTTCCTTCTTGACCCTTTATTTGGACCATTTCAAATTTCTCTATGGAGGTAAAGAAAGAAAAAAATTCAAGCTTTATTTTCTCTCTTTTTTCTCCTTTTGAAGCTTAATTGGATTTTTTTTTTCATTTTCTGTTGGAATTCTTGAATTGATTTGATTGGTGTATAAAGTTTGAATCTTTTGATTGTATTGATCAAGTTCTCTTCTGGGTTTTATTTGTATGTCCGTGATTCTAGCTAATGATATGATTTTGTTTTTTCTGGTTTTGAAATGAAATATGCGTATGAGCTGCTTGTAGTTATCATGTAAATGAAAATAACATGAATATCAAATGGTTATAAAAAATACAACATAGATGCTTAATTCTTTTTGAGCCTTGTTTGGGTTTGGAATACGTTTCACTATTGATTTAGCTCTATTCTATGTGGTGCTGATTCTGGTAGATAAGCCCAGCTAGTGGGGAATTTGGCTATCTGGATTGTGGTGAGAATTTATGAATTCAACAGGCTTTGTTGGTTTTCTAATCTCTTCAACATGTAATATGTGTTGGAGTTTTCTTATTGATGTAAGGAGTTAACGATTCTCAACTGTTTGGCAATGTCATTGCCTGTGCTCTTGGCATAGAAGCGGCATTTTAAAAATCCTATAAACAGTATATTTGACTTGTCTCAATTGTGTGTTGAATGATTTAGTAGGCTGTAACGGTTTTGAATTTTCTGGGTTTCGGTGTTTTAAAGGTTCTGGAGGTGGATGAAGCAAAGAAACCTGAAGTTCATATGACATCAGCTGCGGCATTTGTGGAAGGGGGGATCCAGGAATCATGTGATGATGCATGTAGCATATGCCTCGAAGATTTTTGTGAAAGTGATCCCTCAACGGTAATAATTTGTCACGTTTGTTCCATTTGCCTCCTCTTTGACCTACATTTACACATGGAATTTCTATAAAGCTTTTTCTATTTATATATTGAATGCATATTTTGTGGCCTAATTCTGTTTTATCTCTTGCTTTGCAGGTCACTAATTGCAAGCATGAGTTCCATCTTCAGTGCATTCTTGAATGGTATAGTGCCATGTGTTTCAATCAATTCTTTCTTCCCTTTTTCCTCTCTGATTCTTCGGACTTTTTCAAAACATATTTGCTCGCTTTGTGTGGTTTTCCTTTCTTTTAAGTTTCAACTTGTATTTGACATTTGAATTGATGCTTATAGCTGGCTCAGTGGTAGGTTTCTTGGAGATAGTTCTAAGGACATATATTGGAATCTGTGAAATGTACTTAGAGATTTGGAGAGGGGTTATTAGTGATTTGGAAACTACAAAGATCTACTAATTATTATTGCCTGACATGAATCTCTAAATACATTTAACTTTGATTTGACCGCATGGTATTGTCTTGGCTCCTTGTGCTATATAAGAAATGGTGAAAGAATTTATAGTATTCTCTGGTTGCGCTGTATTGCTGCTGTTGTTTGCCACTGCCATCTACTGGTTTTACATGTGCAGTTCTCTTTTATTTTTTCGTTTTTTTTTTTTTTGGTGAAGACTTTGTTGGAGTTGTACTTTCTTATGCAATCTTGTTCACATCCATACAGAGAATATAAAGAATTGATTTGTTTTTGGTCAGCATTTGATCTGTATTTCTAGCATTGCTAACTCTGTTGACAAGTCAGTGGTACCTGCTTTCCTACAACTCAACTCAAGTAAATCTTGATTCCAAAATAGATGGTGTTTCATCACTGCCTGACTGTCCAAGTTCGTGGTGACTGTTTCACCCCAGCTAGACATCCCCCCCCCCTCCCCCAACAAATCAATTTTCATATATAGTTTGCAATTGATAGCTAATTAGTTCATTAAGAAATAAAAACTGTGAGAATGGTACCTAGTTTCATCTGCACAATGGGACTAGTTATCAATGTTTAACTGATGCAAATCATTTTGGGGTGATAGCTGAGTTAAAAAAAGAACGAATCGTAAAACTTTAACTAATTGTGAATTGTAGGTGTCAGAGAAGCTCTGAGTGTCCAATGTGTTTGCAATCCATCAGTCTTAAAGATCCCACCAGGTTGGCTTTGCTTGTTAATGCTTGTGATATTTTCTCTGTGATTCTTTGTTCAATTACATTTCTGAGTCATGTTCATATTGCGGCAGTCAAGAATTGTTTGAGGCTGTAGAACGGGAGAGGAAAATCAGAGCTGCTCCATCAAGAAATGCTACTATTTTTCATCACCCTACGCTTGGGGATTTCGAATTGCAGCATGTCTGTTTTCTATCATTGCTGAAGTCCTGTGTTTGTTACTGTTTGGTTAAGACATTACAAGTTAATTTTCTGGAGATCAATTTGACATTATTTTTGCATTGTGATACAGCTACCAGTTGGTGTAAGTGATTCTGAACTTGAGGAGCGTATAATCCAGCACCTGGCTGCTGCTGCTGCTATGGGAAGGACCGGCCACTTTGGCAGGGGGGGAGGGCAGAGAAACAGGTCATCTCCCCATGGTCGTCCACACTTCTTGGTATTTTCTACTCATCCTGGTTCACAGCCTTCTGGCCATGTTTCATCCTCTCTGTCTCAGCTAGGCAGGGAAAATGAACCAGCAGCAGGCATTGTAGCTAGTCCATCCACACCACTCACTTCTGTTGAGGATGAACCATCACAACAAGCCTTACAATTGCCTCCTATTTTAACTGATCAAAGTTCCTCTGCATCTGGATCCACAGTGATGCGCCAAGGACTTTCCTTTAATAACCGGTATTGATGATTTTCTTTCATAATCTATTTGTGATTAATGTTTTTTGTATGCACAAGTTTTTTCATGCACTTTTATTTGCAATTTAAACATGCATGAATTATTAATTTGTCCTCTGATTTTCGTTTTTGGTTTTGGCAGGAGCACTTCTAGTCAGTCTGCACTGCCAAATCAAGATAGAGCAGGGCCATCAGAATTCCAGTCATTTTCAGTCTCCCTGAAATCTAGGCTTAATGCAGTTTCAATGAGGTAAAATATATAAAGTGAACATTATTTTTTAGTAATCCTTTGTTTCAGATTTAGTGCATTATTATTTATTAGTTACTAATTTACTGTCGACATTTGTTGTCCTGAAAGGTATAAAGAGTCAATTTCAAGAAGTACAAGAGGGTGGAAGGAGAGGCTGTTTTCTCGTAACAGTTCAGTGTCTGATCTTAGCTCTGAAGTTCGAAGAGATGTAAATGCAGGAATTGCAACTGTATCTGGTATGATGGAGCGCCTTGAAACCAGAGATAACAGTGGAGCCAACCAAGTTTCTGTATCAACTCATTGGACCGATCGTCCAGCTGCTGAGAGGAGCAACCAGAATAATGCTGAGACTCACATAGAGAGCCCTGTAAATGAAGGAAGTACGCCAGTTTCTTGTGCTGCAAGTTCAGCATCTACTTAAGTTAAGATTTCTTCAGCAATTGCATCTGTCCTCAGCATCTCATCTTTGAAGGTGAGTCGTGTTGGTGTAAATTTCTTTTTAAAATAACTAGTTTACCAACGAACCATTAGATTTCACCATATCTGTATTTTTGTTTCCCCTTTTTTCAATACTTAAGTTTAGGAGGAGCTTCCAAGAGTTTTGTTAAGTTGTAGTGCATGTCAACAACTAAAATTAATGGCCCTTTGATGCTTTGAATGTTCAATATAAGTTTGCTTAGTTGATCTCATTCATCCCTACACTATTCATTTAGATATGTTGATATATCCAATTGCATGATTTTTCATTCATCTTTACATTATTCATCTACTTTGCTGTGAGTGTTATGCACCGCTATGTTTCCCATTCTTTGGTACATGTGTATGGAGAAAATGTCATTCTACTCTTGTCTTGTTGATTGGAATATTCCTAAGGGCAAATGGGCAATGCCAACCAACTTTTCTAAGTTTCTTAACCTTATAAACTGCCCGAGGATATTCAATATTTAACACGAGTTCGGTTCTGGTTTTCAGGTTGTAAACTCTTTTACTCCAAATATGACATGCCGAGGAGAAGATGTTGTGTATTACAGGCCAGAGGATGAACATTCACCTGAAAATGAATAAAAAGGTAAGAAAGATGAAGTCTTAAGGAATTCATGTTGACAGATATACATTGGGTATATGTAAGTAAAATTATTTTTATGACCCAGATTTGTTTCAAAGCTAAAGCCAGAACATCCACGTGTATGTCTGGATGGTTGGATTTTGGTACAAGTTGAAAATTAATTAATATAATATTATCGAGTCCCGTATTAAGATTTTAGCACTCAAAAGGGACTTGAAGCCTTTTAAAGGAAAATTACTGGTTACCATATACTTTGTGACGACGTGTTACATGGCACAAAAAAGTTAAATGTAATTCTTGTTCATGGCCGAAAGCCAACACTCAGATTCTGCCCTGTGGAGGTCAGGCTGTGACCCTTTTATGGAGCCCTACTTAGGCCTCATTCCTAGGCGTAGCTCGTAGCCACAGTTAAAAGGGCCTGCCTTGAGTTGCTACTGGGTTTACAGTCACTTTTACAGGCCTACTAGCAATTGGATTTTATAAAAAAAATAAAAGATAAAAATAATATGTGAGGTGCATATGTTAAAAATATTATTTATAAATAATTTATTTTTATTTTTAAAAATAAAATTTATCTATACAAAATATTAAAAAATATAGATTAATTAGATAAACCTCCTTAAAATTAAATGTATAATTAAAAATAACCATCATTTCAAATAGATTTTCTAAATAACATAAAAAAAGATATTAATCTAAATATAAATAAAATTAAGATGAAGATTAATTTTTTTTAAAAAAAAAAAAATTCTTAAACAAAAAAAAGTGAATAGTATTGTCCATAGTAAAACTTCTATAGTGAATTTGGACCATTAACTCAACCAAGTTTAATATTTTTTCCCCTTAAATTTATAACAAATCTAAATAAATATATAAACAATGTTGTTCATAATAAAACATTAGGAGGTAAACAGTGCGGCTGTACAATATTTACCTCACATATTTTTCCCTTAAATTTATATAAAAATCTTAAATAAAAAAAAAAAATAATAACCAGTGTTATTCATAGTAAAACATGAGAGTGTGAATAGTGTGTCGACATAGTATTCACCCCCATATGCCATATGCTTTAGTTTATTTAAGGTGAATCTAAACCATGAACTCAACCAAGTTTAATATTTTTTTCTCCTTTCAAATTTATAGTAAATCTAAAAAAAATAAACAATGTCATTTTTTATAAAATATAAAAGGATGAACAGTATTACTATACAACATTCATCTCATATATTTTTCCTTTAATTTATAACCAAAAAATATATATTTCTATAATAAAATACGAGGGAGTATATAGTATAACTGTACAATATTTACCTCACGATTCAGATTATAAGTAATAAGTAAGAAGTGAAATACTATGCGTGAAAAATTGGAAAAACAAAGTAGATTTGTACTTTTCCACGTAGTTTAGATTATAGGTAATAATTAATTAATTAATTAATGTAGATATCAATCTCAATATACTAACTGTAGCGGTAATTGACTTGTCTACTTTATAGGCAGTAGTATTCCTGATATCATGTGTTGCAGTTTTATGAAAATGTTAAAATTATTTTTAAGAAAATAAAAAAATCAATAAAATACTGTGTAAATAAATTTTGAATAAAACCAAATACAAGGTATATATGTGAATAAGAATTTATTCGAGGCTCCACTAAATTTTATCATGATTACATTATAATTATAGGTTTTACAAAACTTTTTTCATAAGATTTTTTTTTTAATTTATCAGAGGAAAATTTTTAATATACAAAAGGTATATTTTAGAAAAACTATTTTATCTTTTAAAAAACGAGTTTTTTTAATAATTACAGTAGATTTTATCAAAAGGTATAAATTCTTTTCTTTAAAGGAGTCAAAGATAATATAAAAAAAAATAACCAAGGAGTGTATATATGTCGCAATTGCCTCCATAACTGCGATCTTAACAAAACTAGTGATTAAAACCCAGACTTTAATGGTGTGTTCATGGAAGATAGTTGAGGTTGAGATTCATATTGAATTTTTGGTTATATAAAAAAAAAGGTTTTTAATGTAATTTTTGCAACAAAAATAATTTTTTTTAAGCTAATTGGAAATGCTTCGAAATCATGTTTTTTAAAATTTTAAATATTTTTTTATGTTTTTAGTTTGTTTTAATATACTAATATGAAAATAAAAAAAAATATTATTTTAGTATATTTTTAAACAAAAAATATTTTAAAAATTTATTACTCTCACATTCTCAATCATCTTCTTATATATATATAAAAGATGCTAAGTATATGTAGTTGATAGAGGGGTGTAGGAGTGTGGCTTTTCTGTAACTATAAATTGGAGTTAGGGGTAATAAGGTACTTTGATATATATAAAATATATTAAAAAAAAAAAAAGTTGTTTGCGCCACATTGTAAACTTCAGCATATAAAATGTGCAAGGTAAAGCGTCGGTGAGACCTAAGTTTTGGTCAATTTTAATCTAATTTCTCATAAAATAAAATGTGCTAAAAATGGGTGTTAATTAATTAATTAATTTGTAGTCTTATACCTACAACTCTTCCAAAAAGTATCGTCCCTATTAAAATGTGGACGGCCGTACCAATCTCGAAAACAGAATCCCATGACATCATGGGCCCTACAACTTTTTAATTATGGTTGTAATCAATCATGCCCCTTATGACATTGATTGATTGATATATATATATATATATATATATATATATATAATATAGTAGCATTATTTTCCAGCTTTCCAATAATATTCTCATCTGATTAAATTGGACTTTCATTATGCAGCACATTCTCAAAGTTAAAACGCACGAATCATTTCATTGGTTAATTCCATTTTGTTGTTTTGTCCTGATTGGTGAGTGAGAGTGTAGCTTCGCCCTTATCTTCAAGTAATCACTTGCTTGATTAGAACAATTCCATTAAAGTCTTTTACGGGGCATTTAAGATAGTAACATGCAAACTTGTCAAAAATACTTTTTTGATACGACACGAAATATATAAAATAAATTCGGATTATAAACTCGAATCATAAAATTATAAAATCATAACTATTTTATTGTTTTGCCCTGATTGGTGAGTGACAGTGTTGCTTTGCCCTGATCTTCAAATAACCATTTGCTTGATTAGAACGGTTCCGTGGAAGTCTTTTACGGGGTGTTTAAGATGGTAACATGCAAACTTGTCAAAAATGCTTTTTTGATACGACACGAAATATATAATATAAACTTGGATTATAAACTCGAATCGTAAAATTATAAAATCATAACTATTTTATTGTTTTGCCCTGATTGGTGAGTGACAGTGTTGCTTTGCCCTGATCTTCAGGTAACCATTTGCTTGATTAGAACGGTTCCATGGAAGTCTTTTACGGGGTGTTTAAGATGGTAACATGCAAACTTGTCAAAAATGTTTTTTTGATACGACACGAAATATATAATATAAATTCGGATCGTAAACTCGAATTGTAAAATCATAAAATCACAAAAAAAATATTTTAACTAATTATATATTGACAATTGCAGTTAAGTAGTAAATAATAATATAACACAATTAAAATAAAAGTGAAATAAACAATACAAATATCCAAATACCTTGAAATATATAGTTCAAATAAAAATTCATATATGGTTTGAATAACTAAAAAATAAGAAAAGAAAAAAAATAAGATTGAACAACTATGTTTTATTGATAGAGTTTCAGAATATTTTCTAGAGGACAGATCTTGAAACACACTGTAGGAAACTAGTGAGATGATACAACATTCTAAGATATATCACCAACTTTAAAAAAAAATTAACAGGGACCAATACAGTGAACCAGTGACAACGAGAACGAAAACGTACAAAATGACATCAATTCAATCTCATGCCACCTCATCTTCCACCTTTTTTATGTTAGTACCAAGTCCTAGAAATAATGTCCAAATATCCCACCAAGCAAGACATGTATTTCAAGTTCTCTTTTAGTCTTTGTTGTCTTTCTTTGTAGTTAACAAATGGTTAGTCTAAAACACAGTATTTCTCTCTATATAAGTATTAATATCTCTTATTTTACTCATTTGAGTCATCACCATCTACCTCTGTCTTCCCATGGTTTCGATCCTCCGATCATGCCTTCCCAACCTAAAATACAGTATAAAGCTTTCACATACCGAAGATCCTCTAATGCTGGTGTTAGTCTGCTAAGATTGAAAATTTGAGATTTGGAAAACGAGGAAAGGGGAGACTGAGGAGTGAGGACTATGTAGTGGAGTGTTAGGGGACTCGGAGAGGAATGTAGTAAATTTTTTAACTTTTGCAAGTTAAAACTCGAAATCGGTCAAACTCGTAAAATCGGTCTGATTTTACCGATTTTAACTGAGTTCGAGTTTTAACCCGATTTGACACGTTATATACAACCCTAACATGCCCTTTTTTAATTGTTTTTTATTTTAAAATATATTAAAATAATATTTTTTAAAATTTATTTTCAACATCAATACATTAAATAATAATAAAAAACATAAATTTAGTTAAGGGCTCAAGCGTCTTACACTCTACTTACCACTCTTCAATGGAGAACTTTTACACTTCATGCCATCAATTAGAAGATCACATACCTCCTACACTTAAATACAATCACTTTTCTGTAGGGGTGCTTTTAAGCCACACCCTTGCTAAGAAAGCAACGAGCCTCCTACTATAGTGTGATATCTCTTAGATATAGGTTTCTAACCCTCCACACCATCGATTAAAAGGCTACAAGCCTTCATTTATCTAGTATAATCTCGGATTAGTACGAGGCTTGCGAGCCTTATATCATTACAGGGAATGACCCTCTAAGGGTTACCCCTAACCTCCTAAAAGTTTTATTAGTATAGACCCACCCTCCATGAAATCTCTCATCCGCTTTGAATTTTTTCTAATTACAAGCTCCTTCTTCAGGAGTTCCTTTAATCTCTTAGAAGTTTTTCTATATAGGCGTCACTCCTTCAGGGGTTACCTCCAACCTCTTAGAAATTTTCTAAGTATAAACTCATCCTCTACGGGTTACCCCCAACCTCTTAAAGGATTTGCTAAGTATAGGTATGGAACCCTTGGCCTCTTAGGATTTTTCTTAGTACGGGCTCCTCTTTTATAGGATATAGGTTCCTTTTTTCCTCTTAGAAAATTTTTCCAAATATATGATTTCCTCTTTATAGATTCCCTTTAGCCTCTTAATTTTATTTTATTTTCATATATAAGCATGAAACCCACAACATCTTAGAAATCTATCTTAAGTATGGACATCATCATAGGTCTATACCCTCCATCTCTTAGAAGTTTCTTTTAAGTATGGGCATCATTATGGGTTTGTTTCTCTCCGCCTTTTAGAAATTTTTCTTTTTACGGGTGTCTCCATTGGTTTCTTTCCCCTTTTTTTTTAGAAATTTTTCTAAGTATAAGCTTTTTTAATATGAATTACCCATAACCTTTTAAGAAATTTTCTAAGTATGAGTTTCTCTTTGGGTTCCCCTCAACCTTTTAGATTTTTTCTAAATATAGGTTCCTCCATTATAGTTCTCCTTGTTACCTAGAAAAAATTTTAAGTATGGTTTTCTCCATGGATTCCTTTATATCTCTTGTTGGTGAAACCAAGAATTCTCTCAAATCATAGTTCACACCTCTTTGTATAAATTCCCCACGACATGCCTCGGAATATATACTCCTCTACTCATATAAGAAAAAGAATCATCATCCCATCTAAGATATAAGGTAATTAAGTTTTCGCGTGTTTTATATCGTAAATACTTGGGGGGCTACTAATAAATCAAGGTTTATCAGCATTTTCTAAAATCAAAATTTTAGCCTAGGCACAAAGCTTAGGCTCAACGTCCTTTGTTAGGCCATTTAGTGTAGTGCCTTTTATATATATATAGTGCCTTTATTTATTTATATAGCTCTAAACACTTTGATCTGGATCCATATCATTTATTTATATGGCATCGGGCCTATGACCTGACACCATATAAATAAGAGCCCATGTTGGGATCCCCTTGCTCGACCCTTAGTACTTTGCCCCAAGTGATGCACACCTAACCCTCATGGGCATGGCTTCCTGGTATGCTCGACCCTTCTCAGTTTGGCTCTTTACCGAGCCCAACCCTCTATGGGTCTGACACCCTGCTTAGCATGAAGCTCCGTAGGCCTAGCACCCCACTAGACCTAGAGCTTTATAATCCCAACGCTTCACAAAACCTAACCCTTCTTGAGCCTGATGTTATGCCACACCCAATCTTGGTTTATTGTTTGGGCTTGGATTTATATCCTAAGCCTGACACCTAACCCTTGAGATTTTTTACTAAGCTTAGGCTCTGCGCTTGACGCCCATCTCCCCGTGCTTGTCTCCCCTACATTGTTAGGTGTACGAAAGTCTCTCATGGCCTAGGACATTTCTATCTCTTAGATAGATAAATTCAGTGGAACATAGGTGTGTGGTTATGTTGTTCTAGGTAGACTTAGTAGAATACAATTCACAATACAAATTAATTTATAATGGTGAAAATGACTTTCCAACCCTTCTACTCTAGTGAAAAGACAATGTTCAGGAGCTATAAACACCCTTAAACTATTTAGGTAAAAGGTTCACAATCTTCATTCTCTACTGTATATATATTTTTAAAGAATCTCTTTCTAAAATATTATTGCACTCCCTTTTCTCTCTTTTTAAAAAATATTTACTTAAATATCTAAAAGTTTTTTGACATACTATGGGAGACCTTTTGCAGGTGCATGACCTCCAACATTAAGCTATATCATTTTGGCCATCCTAGCCAAGGATAATAAGTAGATTACAAGATGTAATTGATTAACCAATTTATCCACCCATATAAGCCTTTTTTCTTAAGCATATTATGATTTTTTTATGACATCATCAATCCCTCGTGCCTCCACAATTGATGCACACAATATAATATTTGAGCAACATGTATATTGTACTAAAATTTATTTCAAGATTTAAATTTATTGAGAAACACAATTAAGACTATACAATTTAATTACTTTAAATTCTCTTTGATCTCGAATATATATGATCAAATTTTGTCTACTATGCCAATTAATTCTATAAGTTAAGTAAATTTATATCTGATAATATGGTGTGTGTTTTTTTTAAAGTGTCGTAATTCAATGTCTTTTCAGCCCTTTTAAATGCAATATAAACACATTATCAAAGGATAAAAAAGAATAAAAAGCATCTATATGGAGCAATTTGGAGATCGTGTGATCAACATTAGTCACACTAGTTGCAAAGAGGGTTAAAAATTCGATTCTATTAGGAAAAAAAAATTGATAATAGAAAGGGAAAAAAAGAGGTTAGGAAGAATCAAAGATGAAGGATGATCTGGGTTGGAGAGAAGGTAAAGTAAAGTAGACACTGTGAAAATGGGGGTGAAGTCAGCTGAGAGTGACGAGCAATCTACCGGCAGGCGAGACGTCGCCGTATGGCGTTAATGTTTTGCCCACAGAATACGCTCACGCATGAACGCGCGCTTAAAGAGCACGTGGACGCAAGTATTTTTAATGGCAAAAAACTTGGCGTCGAAATAATGGCATTAATCCATTCAGACAGAGAGACTGACACGCCGACACCCCTTTGCTCTTAACCTTGGGCTTCTAACCTTACTGTAACTGCTACAACTGCACACGTGGAATGCTGAGGCTCCCCACTCACATGTTACTATATATTATTTTTGTATTTTCTTTTACTTTATAAATGCCCATAACAACAGCTGGTCGAAAAAATGGAATCAAGAAGAATTATTTCTCTCAAGGTTGCAACAATACAGATTTCATAATTCATATTTTACCAACTTTGGATGGAAAATCTCATTACAGAACAATAATGTTCATCCGTAAATGATTGCAACTTATATTGAGATTAGGTTTCCAAAAACGTGTACTTTTTTGTTTGTTTGTTTTTCTTTTCCCACAAAAAAATGCCTTCCATTCATCTCCAAGCAACTCAAAAGTAGAAAAAAAATGGTGAATTGTCAAAATCAGAATACAGAACTGGCCTGGCTTTGTAAAATAGTGTTTAAAATGTGATTGTACTTATATTTTTAAAAAAATTTAAATTTTTTTTTATTGAAAATTAATTTTTTTTTATATGTTTTGTATTGTTTTAATGCACTGATCTTAAAAATAAATTTTTAAAAATAAAAAATTATATTATTTTAATGCATTTCAGCACAAAAAACATTTTAAAAAACAATTACAATTATTTTCACAAAGAGGCTATAGTTTTGGTTGAGATTGCTTTTCAGCTTGTGTTTCGAATGTTTTGAAATTGTGTTTTAATTTTGATTTTTTTATTCAAAATAAATTTTTTTAATGAATTTTAAAATAAAAAATACTTAAAAAAAATATCATATATCCTGACACTAATTAATAATTATACTATATAAAAAGAATTCTTAACTGTGATAAATATTACTTTGTAAAATAATTATTATTTAAAAATATATTAAAATAATATTTTTTTATTTTTAATTTCATTCAAAAACAAGAATAAAAAAATTAAATCTAAAATAATTTTAATATTTTTAAAAGTACAGTTATACCCCCCCACTGCCAAGCACCGCCATGTAAAGCAGAGTCGCCTTCCGTGTGAGCCCCACATCCAGCCTGTGCATGTCCTCAAGAAAAAAAGTCTTTACCCCACTTTTATAAGTGTCCATTACTTCCCAAGTGGAGTTTCCCTCTGCAAAGGTCGCACCTTTCTCTTCTCTAAAGCAAAAGCCACCCCTCTCGCCTCCACCTCAACCTCCATCTCCCTGAAAGGTCACCCGAACCGTTTAACCAAAAGTACACTACACACCACCCATTTAACCAAAAACCAAAGAGACCCAAAAAATTTCTCGTCGATCTCTTCCAAGTTCCACTCTTTGTCTTTGAGCACCATGGATTCTCACATCTATGGTGTCTCTAAGAAAACCCTTTTTCTCTTTACTCTTCTCTGTCTCTCCGTTTCCTCCATTTCTGCATTACCCCATCAGAATAAAACTGGCAACAGTACGGGTACTGGTCAAATGATAAACTCCAACTCGGTGCTTGTGGCGCTTCTTGACTCGCATTACACCGAGTTAGCTGAGCTCGTTGAAAAGGCTCTCCTTCTACAAACCCTTGAAGAAGCTGTTGGAAAACACAACATCACCATCTTTGCGCCAAGAAATGAAGCTTTAGAGCGTCAACTTGACCCAGAATTCAAACGGTTTTTACTTGAACCCGGTAATCTCAAATCTCTCCAAACCCTTTTATTGTTCCACATTATCCCCCAACGAGTCGGATCCAATGACTGGCCAGGTCACAAATCAAACCCCAGCAGGCACACCACTCTCTGCAACGATCATCTGCACTTGATCACCAAGAATTCAGGCAAAAAGGTTGTCGGATCCGCCGAGTTGACCCGACCCGACGACGTGACCCGACCGGACGGTGTTATTCATGGCATTGAGCGGCTCCTAGTCCCACAGTCAGTCCAGGAAGACTTCAACAGGAGAAGAAGTTTGAGATCCATATCAGCTGTATTGCCTGAAGGAGCCCCGGAAGTTGACCCAAGAACCCACAGATTGAAAAAACCGGAACCACCAGTTCGGGCCGGTTCACCGCCGGTTTTGCCCATTTATGATGCCATGGCTCCTGGCCCATCATTGGCTCCCGCCCCAGCTCCAGGACCCGGTGGACCTCACCACCACTTCGACGGAGAAAGCCAAGTTAAAGACTTTATACAGACACTACTACTCTACGGTGGCTACAATGAAATGGCTGATATTTTAGTGAACTTAACTTCATTAGCCACTGAAATGGGCAGGTTGGTATCTGAAGGTTATGTGCTTACAGTTTTGGCACCAAATGATGAAGCCATGGCTAAGCTAACAACAGACCAGCTGAGTGAACCAGGGGCACCAGAGCAGATTATTTACTACCATATAATACCTGAGTACCAAACTGAAGAGAGTATGTATAATGCTGTTAGGAGGTTTGGGAAAATAGGGTATGATACATTGAGGTTGCCACATAAAGTCGTGGCGCAAGAAGCTGATGGGTCGGTTAAGTTCGGTTCAGGTGATGGGTCGGCCTATTTGTTTGACCCGGATATCTATACAGATGGGAGGATTTCAGTTCAAGGGATTGATGGGGTTTTGTTTCCTGAAGTTGAGAAAGAGAGTACCTCTGTCAAGAATCCGTCAGCTCTGTTAAGGTTGCCACTACCAAGCCAAGAAGAGGTATATGCTTTTGTTATTTTCGGTTAATTTGTTCTTTGATTGTTTGTTATGGATTGATAAGATTATTTTTTTCTTGTTAAGTCAACTCTAGTTACGGTTTAGTGCTAATTCAGATCATAGGTCCATACAAGTAAAGTTTCCTTTTTTGGTTTAGGAACCCAGTTTTGGGGTTAGGTTGTGTTGGTTACGGAGGGGGGGTTTGTTTGATGAGTGACGAGTTAGGTGAAATTGTGCTAGGGATGGGATTAAACTCTTGCCATGTGGTTATGATTGGTGTCGGTGATGGGGCAGATGGAATCATGGAAAAGGCAGTTGTTGATTGTGGTCTTTATAGCCTTTGATTACTCTTTTCCATAGGGGATAGCTTGGTTGTCAAGCAGAGATGAGTCCAGATTGCTTTGAAAGGAATTGGATGATTTAGTGCATTCTGGTAAAGCTAGAGTGCCTAAAATCGTCGATGCAAGTTCACTCTTTCCCAACATTTCTGGTTGGTGAGGAGAGGGAATCATGCTCTCAATTCGCATTAAGTTGTGATGATGAATGGCTGTAGTCGACCTGTTAGAGGATTGCCTTTCCATTGGTTTTCAGCCTGGATAGCAGAAAGCTTAATGAAACAGTGCAGGTTTCGTATGAAGATGGGTTTTACAGCTTTGATGTTCTTGAGTCTGTGATTAAATGAAGTTGAGATGGATGAAAAGCATGGTTCTATGGCCCCTGCCACCGACGAATCCATGTGAAAATTGAAAAGCAAAAAAGAATGCAGTTTTTTTCCTAGCTGTGAGCCACATTATTATACCCCACCCCACCACAGCTAAGATGCCAACAACAGATTGTCAATAATTAAGTTCCACGCCATAATATTCCTGCATTTCTTTTATTAGCTGACATGAATTGGAGGGCGTAGTTGAGACGGCGTTTAATTGAGATCTTAACAACTCACTTTATGATTAGTCTTTGCATGCCTGTGATGTTGATACATTAACACGAGTTGACTTGACAGTTTTTATTGTGGATTCTGTCTTGCAGGGAAATTAATGGAAGTAGCCTGCATAATGCTTGGAACTCTTGGACAGGACTCGCGTTTCACTACATGTCAGTGAATATACACAGTAAAAATCGCAAAAAAAGAAGAGAGGGAAGATGGCTGGAACCAAGAAATCAATAGAGAAATGGTAATTAATTGCAGGAAGATGTCTGGAATACAAACACAATTGGAAGGGAAGGGTTTGCCTGTAGGACTTTCCTCTGAATCCCAGCCATCAGAGAGAGGTTGTTGTTGTTTTTGTCATGAATACTGTAATTACACATCATTTTTTTAATTATTTTTTAATGTATGAACAGACTTGGAAAACTACTACTATATATATATAATGGGCTGTCTTCTTTATGATCCACCGCTTGTGAATTGAACTTGTAACTTATTTCAATTTTTCTCCGTGAATTATTTTAGTCAGGCCAATAGACTAATTTATCGGAAGAAAAATATCGTTTTAAAGCTACAACACTTAACACGAGGGATCCCTTTTGGCCTTGCTTGTCAAATCTGGTATAACTCAGTGAGTTAATCCAAGAAATCATTGACGTAGAAATCATTTATTTTTTTCTGGGCATGAAAGCTATGCTTTTGACTTGATTAATTAATTTAAAGTAATTAATGATCCTACCGATTGTCAAAAGAAAAGGCCAAAAACCAAAACAGGGCGTGGGATATGGGATGCAGACTCGGAGTACATGACACCAAAGCATATCGCTGGATCCAGCATGCAAGTAGATAGCATAATAATTTCATTTCCCGAGGCATTCTTTTCTTTTTGAGATGGAGGAATCTTATAGGTTCAGATATTCGGTAATGTAGTAATTGTTGTATTTTAAAATGTTTTTTATTTTATAATATATTAAAATAATATTTTTATAATTTTTTAAGATTTATTTTTGATACTATAATATTAAAATAATTATATATATATATTATATTTATTTTTTAATTTTCCAGATTAAACATTGGTTGAATACGAGATGTAAACGTGAAGAGAAAATCCACTCGTAAATGGTAGCATTTTGGACATAAAAACAACTCTTTTTTCATAATGATCTGAGCTTGGAAGCAAGCAATCACCGTCATCCACTCCAAGCTGGTCCTGGCTACCCCATGCCTTCAATTGCCGGAGAATTTGGCCTTCAGTAGGGATTTTCCTTCTTACAGCATCAGCTAAAACCTGTCGCGCTCTGTGAGGGTAGGAAATAAAAGATGGTTGAAATGAGCTTTCCAGTTTGGCATGGCAGCACAGTCACCTTGCCACCATGTCCAAATCACAGAACTAAAGTTCGGTGAGATTTCAACAAAGGTAGAATCTTTACTCAACAACAATCACATTTTGCTTGGCAAACAAGTGAAGCTTTACCTTTTCACGAGCCTCTTTTTGTCATTGTTATGTGCTTTCAGTTTTCAACATCGAACTTCACCTTCTACAACTTGCATCTTCATAATTGCTTCACCTTTCTTACTTCTTTGGAATTACTGGTTGCATTAAAAGGCCGGCAATTTAAGCCTCGCATTAGAGGACTAATTATGAAGTTCCTTTTATTTTTCCAAACACTTCAATAAAATTTAACAAAAGAATCCAAGCTTATATCATGCACAATTTGGTAGATTAATGTTAATTTCACAAGTACCCCAAAAAATGCCATATACCCTTAACATACAGCCAGGCTATTCACAACATGATGGAAACAAAACCTACAGACACAAGATGAAACAATCAAGTTCTCACCCTCCAACTGTGACTTGAGGGAGCATAATCTCAGGATTGGACGAGGACAAAACCGGTCCATTGTTCTGAGGAGTGTTGTTTTCGGGCATGGTCTCAATTCCATTCTCACATACGGGAACTTTCATGGTGTTATTCACGTTTACTTCCACTTTTTCGACATTAGCTTTCCGGGTTTGACTCTCTGCTCCTGGTAGCTTCGCTTTGGACTGACAGTCTTTCCTTCCATTCCATTGGCTGTCATTTGGTGAGACTGAAGCTTAGGCTGGGACTTCCTAACTGGTGTCTTTGAAGCACCATTATCCACGTTACCATTTCTCTGAACTCCTTTGGTTGGGTTGCTTGATTCTTGGTTCAGAAGTGGGCTGTGAGAAGCTCGCGGGCTAAAAGAAGATCCAACATCTTCCAAAGAATTGTTCATTGAAGTGGTAGAGCTCTTGCGCCTTCCAAGCTTCGGCGATTTTGCTCGAGTAGTCGGTATCTATAAGAATCAGCACACAAAACTTTATCTCAATGTTGCATAGACAGGGGGGGGGGGGAAGAGCAAGCAAGGAACATAAAATGAAGGGGGTGGAAAAAATGAGCAGTAAAATGCATTGAGCTACATGAGCTTTAGAATTGAACTAGCAAGTATATTTGTTTGTGCACATATATTCACATGTATATGGACTGAGCCACAAACTGTTGGGACTCATGTTGGCCTGAATCCATAAACTTCTCCAACAGCATCAGAATAAGTGTTTCTACTTCCAAGTATCAAACTGAGTGAGAAAAGAGGACTTGAGGCTAGCACTGGACCTGATGTTCACATTCAATATAGCAGAAGCAGAAATAACCAAGCCGTTATGATAGTTCCCGTTAGGGTTCATGAGATGTAGAACAAAACAATGTGAACTTTCCTCTTTGGAAAAGCAGAAAACAAGGCTCCTGAGTCATAACAGATGAACACGACCATATGCCATCTTCACCCTTCAGTCCTTCAGAAACTCCTAGGTCTTTTTTGAAGTAATGACAGAGACAAATGGGTCTTTACAAGCCTCGGTAAGACTTGGGCATGTAACCGTCAATTAAGATCTAACTGTGGACCTATATCATAATTTTTTAACGAGTATATTCCTCCTACTTGATAACATTTGGATTAAGGAGTTATCATAATATTGCCTGAGTTATTCAAAAACAGAAAAAGGATTAAGGAGTTAAGCAAACAGGTTGTGTCCCATTTTTTTTTTAAAAAAACCAGCATGCACGCAGAGATGGCCTCACTAGCTATTGTCAACACCTTACCATGCAAAATAGACTCGTGAAAGCAGGATCCTAAGCTAACACATCACTAACTGTCCTAATAAACAGCACTTGCAATTTGCAAAGGCCAAACAAAAGCCTAAAAAAATGCAAAAATCATTTGTTGTATAAATGCGTTGTTGTTAAATATGCCCAATTATATTTAAGGACTTCCAAGATTCATAGAAATTGTCGGCCATATTTAGAAAACTAAACTTAATTCAACAGATCCAGACAAACAAACACACTGACAGAACATGTGGATTAGAAACCAGAGTGTACGCATTGGTTAGTCCACATAAAGCACATGATATTAGTAAAAACATAATGAGCATTTGAAAAATAGTGATAACTTTTAGGCATTTAAAGAGTTCAATTGGTGTGCTTTCAATCTTATAGTTGATGAAATGCTGCAATACAAAAGGCAGGGAAAAAAAAAAACACAACTTTATCAATGGATATCTGACAGTTCAAGCATTACCTTCTTTAGTTCCACTTTTGGAGGAGGCTCTTTATAAAAACATGGCATAGGTGCAGCTTTAAATGTCAAACTCTTCCTCAGTTTCTTGATCTCTGCTTCCTGGCTCTCCTGTAATCCACCAAAAAGTAAAATACGATATGAAGATTCATTATCCTTTTACTCGGGAGAGAAAAGTCAAATTGTTAAAAAAATATATGATAAAGGTCAAGAGGAAAAATGTTTCAGGTGAAAGAAAAATCCCAATACCTTTGATTTTGCCTGCAAGTTAGTTTGTTCTATTTCTTTAGCATGGATCTTCTCTTCAAGCTTTGAAAAGAACTGGTGAACAAAGGCCACAATACAATCATGTCATGGATTAAAATAAAAATATAAAGAATCTAGGAAAGAAACTAAAGTAGAGCAACAACCTCCTTCCGTTTCTCAGCACGTTCTTCCAATCTGAAGGAGAATCCAGAGCCACTACTTCTCCGCCCACTAAGAGTGGCACTTCTGATATTAATAGAGTATAAAGACACATTAGCAAAATAGATACTAGTATACATAAATAATTACGAAACAAATTGTGTTCTATAGGAGCAGTACGAAGTTGTGGAATGGGTGTCATCTTCTTCTTTGCTTGACAATGTGGTTGTCTCAGGTTTTGAGTTTTGATCAGCAGCAGACCTGCAATTAGATAAATATTATATTAGGAACTTTTATCCACGTAGCAAATATATAAACAGGTTTACTCCTTTTCAAGGGCAGAAGGTGGAGGTGGGGCATGGGAAGCTTCCATGAATACATTTGATGGCTTCAACCGATAAAAGGGGAAACAAATTTTATGTAGTGCATGGATGTTGACATACTCAGAAACCTGGGGTGGAGGGCACTTTGCAGCTTCAGTCAAAGAACTTGATTTCACAGACTGTTATGAACAACAAAGAGTTACAAAAACAAAAGACCTAAAATCACAACATAAATGTTAATGGCCACAATATAACAGCCGAAAATCTTACCGCAGCCTGTTGACTGCTAGACTTGCTTGTGGAGGAAGCCTGCTTAGTTAAAGTCTTACTACCATTAATACTTGATTCCTTTGGATTCGCTCCAGTGAGTGCAGGCCTGTTGGCTTGATTGAAACGGGGACTTGAAGTGACTGATCCATTGGAAAAAGGAACCTGCAACTTTGTTCCTTCATCCCGGGCAAGCTTGACAGCAGTATTGAGTGGGTGTCCCTCGATGCTCTTCCTCATATTATTAGCTCGCACACCTTTTGCTGGAAATGAAAGACTCTGAGAAAGTATTGGCCTCTGGCTATGAGAAAATGGACCTGAGACTTTCACATCAGGCTTATCCTTGGCCAGTTTGCTGTTCTTTGAACCAGCGCCTTTCCTCAGAGCAGGTTCCTAAACACAGGTGAAGACATACCAACACGGTAAGAAGGAAAATGTGTCTTTCATTTAGTACTATGAATCTGATAGCCACAAATTGCACGGCACCTTTTAAGGCATTTGAGAGTTTTCTTTCAGAAACACTTGCTATGCCAGAGGAATTAAGGCCTTCAGTTTTGCCAACATGCTTAGATGTTTCATTGGCTTTTAGAGGTCTTTCACCATTGGTAGCTTTTTTTTCTTCCTTTTCTGGTGCCACAACAGGTGCTTCAACATGAATTTCCTCAGTAATAGTTTCCTCATTCGTTTTAACTGCATTGTCACCCTCCATTCCTTCACTGAATCTTATAGCAAGAAACTGCAAAATTACAACAGATATGAAGACCTGAACTTCATGCTACTCTATGATATGCATTTTGACCAAGCAAAATGATCTTACTGAGCTAACAGCCAGATAGATTGCTGAAAATGAAAACCTTATTCTTAGTAACAAAAATGAACAGAAATTAACGGATACAAAAACTGAAATCACGACAATTGAATAAGCTACAACAGTAAAATGAAAAGCCAGAAATAAAATAAAATAAAATTAAAAAATTCAGATCCCATATAATTGATCACTAAAACAAAGAAAAAGGAGTTAAACTTCAAGATTTAGTACAGATTAACATAAATAAATGAAATGAAAGCCTACCAAATCAAAATACAACAAATAAACGGTTTAGCCAGGCTGGTTTCAGGAAATTGAAATATGCCCTTCGATGTTGAAACTCAAAATTACCAAAGCTAGAAGTTCACATTTAAAGTAAACGTTGCCTCCTTTTAAATGTAAAATTCAGACAAAACAAATTCTATCTTCCCTACACTTCCTCTGCAAATAAACAAAGGACAGATCAAATCTGAAACTGCAAAACTTCACGCAACAACTACATATCATTTAAAGGAAAACCCCGCATCATTTATGGAAACTAGGAACACGATGGAGGTTTAACTACAGTAGTTTCTAAGGAATGCAAGCTTCAAGACCTTCGTTTTTCCTCCATGTCACAGCAACTACACAACACTGCAAGCTCTCACAAACTTTCAAACAGAAAAGATTGAAAACGAGAGATCAATCCAAGAAAAAATAAATCCAATGTGACTAGACGCTAAAACACCAATCAAGATTTAAACCAAAAAACAAAACCTTACCAAAAAAAAATCAAGAAAAGTTGTCCAGATTCCAAAGGCAACATTACAAGAACATAAATACCAGGCAAAAGCAAAATTAGAAAACAAAAGCAGACCTTTAGACACTAGCAGAGGAGTGAAGTTTGAACTTTTGAGGGAGACCAGAGAGCAAATGAGATAAAAGACTGAAATGTATGTGAGAATGTTAAAGAAGTGACAAACTCTGAGTGTAAAGCTACAAAGATAGATGTGTAAGAGCCGGTTGTCGTGACACGTACACACACTGCCACTCTATCTGGTTCTGGTTCTGGTTCTGTTCGAGAAATACGAGAGAGAGAGAGAGAGAGAGAGAGGGTGGGGTGGCTGTGAAGAGTTAAAGTAGGATGTGAATTCCAATGAAGTGGATAGAAATAGATAGATTTATGAGACACTGTTATGGAATGTCTAATTACTAACATGCCACTTCCTTCCTTGCCACTTTATTTTATTTTTTAAAAAATTATCTTTTACCTTGTAACTCCCATGATTCTGAATCCTCATGGTGGGAGGGAATTCTTTGCTCTTTTTTCTTGATTTTTTTTTTAAATTCCAGTTTATATTCGAATAAAAAAAATGTGTAGGGTGGTTCAAAAATATATTTTGTTTTTGAATAATAAAAAAAAGATATTTAATGTAGTATATTAAACGCTAGTCGAATAAGGAATTTTGTTTTGGAACCACCCTATTATTACTTTTATTAATTATAAAAAACATAAAAGGCTTGGAAAAATACTATAGCCCCACACTTGTAGCCACTATCATAATGATTTATTCATTTATTTATTTTAATCATTAAATTTTATTCTCATCAATTACATGCTTACGTGGCCACAATTGCTTTATATTGTTAGGGAAGGGAAAAATCTAAAAAACAGGAAATCAAAATAAAAAATATAAAGAAACTAAATAGTTAGTCTTGAAATTAGACTAAAAAACTAACTTTGATCATCTTAGTTTGCAACATACCTATTTTTCATCCTTTTGGTTTTTCAAAATTTGATTTTGGCCCAAAACTTTATTTCTCTAACTTTTCGGTTCCTACTTTAAGGCAAGAGAGAGAGTTACCAGATTTTAGTGGTGAAGAGAGAAAATTGTTGGGTGACAACAATTTTGGCTACCAAAATAGTCGATCTTAGTGTCAACATGTTTCGTTTGATAAAAAGAATTCCCTCAAGATGTTCTTTCGCCTTCAAATTACCTTAAAAGTAAATCTAGCCTCAAGAATATTTTAGGTTTCAGGTTGATTTTTTGTTTTAGAGCTATTTTTTGGGTTATTAGAAGGTATAAACGGGTTCATTTAGATTTATAGGGTGTTTTAATTGGTTAAATGGATTTTTATGTCAAATTGGTTAAATGGATTTTTAGGTAGATAAGAGCGAAAGATAATGATGTTTGTTACATATCAAAACCCTCAAAGACCAAAAACATCATAACTATAAGAAAATTCTCAAATATTTAATTTTTATTCACCAAAGTCTCCATTTGCAAAAAAAGCTATTACAACCCTTTATATATAGAAAAACTATAAAACTCTAATAATACTAAATAGAAAAAATAAATTAGGAAAACTATTCCCTTGAAATAGAAACACAAAACTAGACAAGTATTATAATACATAATAATAAACAAAATAAAATTGACTGAGAAATTTATTTTTGCATCACTCTTCATGGGTTGAAAGGAACTTGTTCTTCAAGTTCAGACATTAGTTAGCAATCGTCCTCTATGAACATCTTTTTGTGTTTGGATCACCTCATCATTAGTCTCTAAAACTTTTATGTGAACCACCCCATCATGGGTTCCTAATACAATATCTCTGTGCAAGTCATCCTATCATTGATCCCAAACACAACATCTTTATACAGACCATCCTATTATAGGTCTCACCACCAAGATTTCCAATAACATGATATTTGTTTTTATGAGAGGGACCTCTTCATCCTTTCCTATATAAGCGCGTATTGTTCTGCAACCTCTTCCAGCCATAGTTATTCAACAACACATAACAATTAACTACTAGGAATCATTGAGCTCTAATACACGTTCTCAATGACCCCCTACCAAAACCACCAGGAATCGTTAGGTTCTGATATCAATTGACATAGATGAGAGACTAACTAAAATATTCAGTTGTTATGCATCTATGTCTCCACTCGCTAAAAGACTATTGCAACTTTTTATATAGAAAAAACAAGGAAACCCTAATAATATTGAATAGAAAAAAAAAATAAACTAGGAAAAATATTCCTTTAAAATAGAAAAAAAACCATCGATATAAAGAATAGAAAAACATATTTTCCTAGAAAAGCTCTTGCGTTATTTATTGACACAAACGAGAGCAAATGATAAGGGAGTTTGTTACATGTAAAAACCTTCAAAGACCAAAAAACAATAAAAGTATGAGGAGCCGACCAAAATATTCAATTTTTATTTATCTATGTCTCCACTTGCCAAAAGAACATTACAATCTTTTATATAGAAAAAAAAACATGAAAACTAAAAAAATATTGAATAGAGAAACATAAACTAGGAAAAATATTCCCTTAAAATAATAGTAAAAAAACTAGAAAAACATCAATATAAAGAATAGAAAAATATATATTTTCTAAAAAAAGCTTTTATGCTAGTTATTGACGCAGACAATAGAGAATGAAAAAAGAGGTTTGTTACATGTTAAAACTCTCAAAGACTAAAAGAACACAACAAGCATGAGGAGCCAACCAAAATATTCAATTTTTATTCATCTGTCCCCATATGCCAAAAAAATTACTACAATCTTTTATATATATAAACAAGAAAACCCTAATAATACTGAATAATAAAAAAAACTAGGAAAAAATCCCTTTAAAATAAAACAAAAAACTAGAAAAAATCAATATAAAGAATAGAAAAATATCCATTTTCCTAAAAAATCTCATTCATTAGTCTTCTTGGTTTGGAAGAAACTCATCCTCGAGTTCAGTTTTCAGCTAAAAAAATAATCCTCAATCAAGGGCATCTTTTTGTGTGTGATCCATCTGAATATGAGTTTCACCACTAGGATTTTGAATGACAATATCTAACATAAACAAAAACAATACTAGTTCATGAAAGTATTTTTCTCGAGGGAAACCTCTTCACCCCCTCCTACACAAGCATGTCTTGTTCTGTAATTTTTTTTTCTAGCCATCGTTATTTTGCAACACATAGCAAAACAAAATAACCTCCAAAGATCGCTCGATTCTCTTCTAACCATGATTGTTCTGGTAGCACATGACAAATAAAATAACATGTGTTTGCAACACACAATAAACAATAACCTGAGAACATTGAGCTATGATACCAATTGACATAGATATGAGTGAAGGATAACAAAGTTTGTTACCTACCAAAACTTTCAAAGACCAAGAACACCATAATTATAGGGAGACACTCAAAATATATAATTTTTATTCATACAAGTCTCCACTAGTTAAAATGTTATTACAACACTTTATATAGAGAAAACAACTAGAAAACCCTCATAATACTGAATAGAAAAAATAAACTAGAAAAAATATTCCCTTTAAGTAGAAAAAAAAATAGAAAAGCATTATAATACATATTTTGAAAATAAAAATATGAAAAAAAAAAATTAAGCAAGGGAAAAATATATATTTTTTTAAAATACTCTTGCATAAAAAAACACCTATGCCCTGGATTTTCAGCAACCTCTAATCGCCAAAACCTAGGTAGAGCAGGTAACATGTCATGAGTTTAACTAGTTAACTTTGATTGGTTATGAATTAAATTTTATAATTTATTTTGATTTGTTTTTAATAGAGTTATCGAAGTTTCAAATAAACATTCTGACATTGAGTTGACGGGTCACTAGTTTGTCTGTTAACTTCAATTGATTATAAATTGGGCTTCATAATTTGTTTCTATTTGTTTTTTATAAAATTATCAAAATCTCAAAAAAAAAAAAAAACATCTTCACTTTGAGTTAGCTCTCAATTTTACAATCAATTATTTTTTTACCAGTATGAAAAAAATATTTTAAGTTGGTGGAGTTCATGATCCAGGTTACAGGTCAACGAGTTAGGCCCTAAAATCCAGGTCATTTCAATGAACAACTATCTCAATATTTTTTTTAAAAAAATTATATTAAAAAAAACATGTTAAAAAACCTATAGAATCATTCTTTTATATCCAGTCTTGCTTCGATTTCGCTAGGCTACAGTCCACTTCTGGGTTCCTGACGTTGGATATTTGGAGCTGTTCGAAGTCTATTAATGGCATCATTTCAAGAGAAACCTAGAGCTTTCTAGTAGTTAAAAGAACATACAATTACTGCACCTTCTGCCTCCCAACCCTTTTCTCTTTATTCTGTTTAGTGTATTTCCGTGGTCATTTTGCTTTGATGGTCCTTACTAAAGTCTAAAAACCTTACTAGATTCTCATCTTCCACACTATTTTGTCTCCCCGTAAAAAGAATTACAATCGCTAGAAATAGTTCTCATTGTAGTTTGCAATTTGGATTATAACAATATAATTATAATTTAATTCTTTTCAAAACAAATAATTGGATTAGTTAGTAGGGGTAATATAATTTTTTTTATTGATCAAGTATATCTTGGTCTTTTTATTTTTTAAATAATAATAAAATAATTAAATTATTTTTAAAAGCAAAACTTATTTAATTGATGTCGATAGTCTTTCTGACTTTTCAATTTTTTAAAACACAATAAAATAACTAAATTATCATTAAAAGCAAAAATTCTTTGACCAACGTCTAAGATCTTTTCTAACTTTTTATTTCTTTTTTAGTTATAATCTAAATGAGTTAGAGGCGATTTTTTATTTTAATAAATATATAAAAATTTAATTGGGCGTACATTGTATATGTCAAGGCATACACCACTATGTTGTTTTCAAGTGGTAGGTACAACGACCAAAGATGCCCGCCATTGATATGGTTGGAATCGTCTCGATGACCCCTTGCTTTCTAGACAGCGTGTGTTTCTTACTAACTTTTGATCTGGCATTGACGACCTTTTCTTCTTTCGTCTTTTTTTTTCTCTCGATTTCCATGCATAATTTCTAAATTTTCAAAGCAATCTTTTAATTTATTTTTCCTTTGTATTTGGTCTATGTTTTTTTTAATTACTATATGTTTTATTCAAAATAATTTATAAAATTAATTATTATTTTTTATTTTACCCTTCAATTTTTTTTTCTGTGATCTCTATTTTTTTAATAGCTATTTATTTTATTTTAGATAGTTTTAAAACTTTTACTATTTCAACTTTCTTTACTCTCTTTTTTCTCCCATTAGATATTATCCTCATTCTTTTTATTGCTATTTTTTTTATACTTTGCAAAAAAAATTAAATTGATATTTTTTCTGATTTCATCGCTCGATATTAAATTGGTTAGGAATTAAACTTCTTAATTAAACGCGGGTCTAGGAATTCACGCGTCAAGAGTTTGAGAGATTAACCTGGGTTTAAGAGATTCGTTCAGGTTTGCTTTTTTTTTTTTTCCTTTGTTTAAGCTAATATTTTTTTAGTTTCATCCTTCAACATTTGTTTAATTGGAGATTCAACTCTGTTTTTATTTTTTTTTATTTTCTACCTATATATATTTAACTAATTTTGAAAATGACTCGAGTTATCTCAAGTCTTTTTATTTATCATTCTTTGTTAAATTCAGCTTTTTATATATAAAAAAATATTTTGAGTTAAATTAAATTAAATGATTAAATATAAGCATGATATACTTAATTTATGATATTTTGTTTGGTTTGTTTTGCTAGGTCGTTGCTCTGACAACAGGTGCGACCTATTTTAGTGTCGTTGTGCAGCCTTTCACAATGATATTAGAACCGTCTCGATGATTTATTTTTTGTTGTGTGGCGGTGTATATGACAGAATAACGGTAAGTTTCTGATATGCTTTTCTTTTTTATTCTCTTGAATATGATATAACAAATATTTTTTATAGTTAATTATTGTTTTTATTTATTTATCTACCATTGTTTCTTTATTTTTATTATATCATTCAATTAATTAAGTTTATTTCATCCAGTCAAGTCAATGCTAGATTAATCTTTAATTTTTTTATTTAATTTTTAAAAACAATCATTACTTGAACATCTTTTTGTACATTATACAAAATTGATTCTAGTGTGGCAGAAGACATTTATCAATCATGGGTGGGGGGTCGTTGGTTCTATTGTAATCAATCAACCCTTTCTCCTCCAAGATCTGAATGGGTCACACAATCTCTCTCATATGTCTCGTTTATAATCAATCAACCACAAAATTAATCCACCTTGCCTGAAATCACTGCCAGCCCACATATAATGCCAAATACTTTCCTTAATTATATTAATCGTCACTTCTTGTCTTTTTCCCAATTAAATAAAATAAGTGAAGCTTCTTTTCAAATTGAATTAGCTGGGTGCCACTCCAAAAATATTTATTTATTTATTTTGGTATCAAACAACCAATCACCCCCCAATGCTCATCAAGACATTATCAGCACGTGTCTGAAACCAATCAAGGGAGATTTTCATTTTACTATGACGTTACCATTTTATTTATTTATTTTTGAGAATAAAAAATCGCAAGAATCAGAGCAAGCACTCAGTAGCCGAGGAGAATTAAATATCTCTCTCTCTCAGCAATTAATAAGCAGTGAAGAGAGGAAAAGCCGGGGGCATTATGGTAATATAGAATAATTAGCGAGGAAGGGCAATAAGAGTATAAGTACAGGGCAAGACAATGATTGAAGACAACAGAGGAAGTTGTTACACAACGTGGGATGTGAGAGAGCTCTCATTGGATGTTGGTCCCACTTCTTACAGGGTCACAAGTGGGTGTTTCACCCTATATGACGTGGCTTGACCAAGCAACATGACTGGTGTCACGTTGGAGCCCAACGAACATACAAGTGGACCCCACTTACACCACGAACACCAACCGCCAGCGCGTTGAAGATTAGAGTTTCCCTGTTGAGGATGAGATAGACGATCGGAGGCGTTGGATTTAAGAGTTCAATCATTTACCACGTTATGGGCCCCATTGATTTTCTTGGGGATTTGTAGTTTACAGGATTTTCTGGGTGGCACGTTGCATTCCTGAGCAAGGCTGGCCTGCCCTCGGCTCTCTCTGCCACCGTGTTTGAGAATAGATAGTTTTTTTTTTTTTTCAACAAGTGAATGTAATAATTATTTTTAAAAAAAATTTTATTTAAAAATATATTAAAATAATTTTTTTTATTTTTTAAAAATTTATTTTTGATATTAATATATTAAAATCATGAAAACATTAAAAAAAATTAATTTTAAAAAAATAAAAAAATTTAAATTTTTTTTAAAATATAAAAACAATCATTACACTTCCTTAAGACATTCTCTAGCTAGCTAAGTTCATTCTAGGTGGTCCGCATTCATGAAGATGCGTCGGATTTCCTAACGCACGCATGGCCATCATCCACTGCCTACCAATTTTATAGCACTATATATATAAATCCTGTCTTCAAAGTATTTTTAAAATTTAATTCTAGTTCTTAAATTTTCAATTTCTTCATAAAAATTATGCATTTAACCCCTCTAAAAATAAAATATTTGCTCTCCAAACTTATGGTTTTTATAATGATACCTCCAATTAAAATTTTCCAGTTTCACCCCTGCATGTACCAATAATGCTAAATATCATATTAATTGCGACTGCCCTTTGTGTTATCATATATGAGATTATATACACGGTAAAAATATATATATATATATATATATATATATATATAATGTATTTCTAAAAATTTCCGAGCAGCCTTTCTAGTCTTAATCCGAAGTAATGTTCCATAGTTTCACCCAAAGTAGTATTTCATAGTTTCACGTGTTGATTGTTTTTTAAAATAATTTTTATTTAAAAATATATTAAAATATTTTTTTAAAAATTTATTTTTAACATAGCATATTAAAATAATTTAAAAATAAAATAAAAATTATTTTTTTAAACAAACATAACCATGCAGCAATAATAAAGAGGCTGTCATGTATAGAATATCAAATGGCCCACCCATTTATGCTTGCTCTATTTTTTTTTTTAATTAAAAAAACCTTGAGGGGGTAAAAGTAAACGTGATATCATCTAACCGAAATAAATTTAGTTTTTAAAATTGTATTTAAAAAAAAAACATTTTTAAAATACAAAAACAAATATACTTGAACTTCATTTCTGGCGCGGCAGATCTAAGATATGTTTCTGTTAAATTATATCACATTCCCAGGAAGTTTATATAGAAATTTCATGAAATCTCAAAGTGATTTGCATTGCTGTGATTATATCATGTCCCTGCATTTAAAGCTGGAATGTTGGGGCTGGGCCATTGATGGCTAAGTAACAGTGTCGACCGGGTTTATGCATGATTCTCTTCGTTTATTTTTCTCCACACGTTTATGCCATACATTCATAATCCCCATGGCTTGATATTGAAACCTACCCCTCAACTTCGTGGAAGAAATTAAAAAAAAAAAAAAACATTATCGTGCAAATAGTTTGTTTCTAATCAATCCATTATTTATCTGAATTATCCCACTTTATCAGCCCAGATTCACACCTTGGAGTGGGGGATCAGTATTGATATTAAGTTTTGGTAGAACGTAATGGAGTATTATTCAAGATCCAAATGGACAATCTCTGCGGCAGTTTTTGTTTTTAGGTGTTTTTGAAAAGTGAATTTATCTCGAGAAAGTGTTAAATTGATGTTTTTTTATAATTTTAATTGTTAATGCAGAGAATAAAAATAAATAAATTATTTTAATATATATTTTTTAAAAAAATACCCTTTATAACAATATCAAACATATATTTATATGTAACTGGGCCAGGATCTCAAAATTCAATCTCATGACAAATGTCATGTAGCTCAAGATAGAGCCTAAAAGACACAGGCCCTAGAATATGAAGTTCACATGACATCCTAGTATCTATATGAACTCATATCCATTTATGCCCAATGCTCTTTTAGAGTTGAAATTATTAATTTGGGCTTCTAGTAGCCTTAATTACCCATCACACCCACCATTAATTTGAACTTGGGGTGTCCAAGAAACTCATCAAGACAACGCACCAAATAGATAACATGCCGAGATCTCATGGAAGTCTAATTTTAAATCAAACGGATATATCTTGAAGCTATCTACTACCCTTAAGTGCATTTTTTTTTTAAATTCATGTGGTTATGGAAGTTAATTTATATGTATTTTAACTACTTTTAAAAATTTTAAAATTAATAACAATATAAATTTTTAATAATTTTGAAAGAATTCGAACTCGTGATGATTAAAATACATTACTTTTTAATTAGATTTGTTATATTTATTACCGATCACAAAAATAAAATATACACTGAAGACACATATCGTAATCACGTTGTCATCTAAAAATTATTTCCATTGTCATTACATAGCTCACAAAACCTAGAATGAGGGCAACCCCTTGAATATACATACTGACGTGAGCTAAAACATCCTTAAATCTCGAGGGAAGTCTTTTTCTAAGCAAACATCTCCTTCACAATTTTTTTCATAAGAAAACACCATCTTATTTAAGCTATGTAACACGGACAACACAACCTTCTAAAGCTCACTTTCTCCGCCATCAATGTTAACTTAAACACCGCAGGAGCTCCTAAACCCGACAAAGGGCTTGTTTTGCAAGTGTTCTCACATCAACATCCTCTACTTTTCAGCATGTCCCCAGCTTTGAAAATGAATTAATTTTTGTAAGGTTTTCTATGATCTCATTAGCTTGCAAGAAGGATATACACATGTGGTCTTTTTTGCAATACAAATGTGTTGAGTTCAAAAAATTATTAATTTCCAGAAGAAAAGCTCATCATCAGGTTAATAGACTGATAGGGCCTCCCTAAATCCAGTGCTTAAATTCTTACCCTGTAAACCGTTCTTAACCAATTCGGTGTTGCCTCTCTGCATCATTGCCACAAATTCATTGTAATCTATGCTACCATCCTGTAAACACAAAGCAAAAGTATAATCAATGAAGGTTTTTGTCAGATTGAAAATAGTTTCTTTAATTGATGGAAACATCTTAATAATCAAGATAATGCTCACATTATCTTGATCAACTTCTCGAATCATTTCTTCTAAGTGAACGTCATCCATGCCGAATTCATTACAGGCTTGTTGGAGTTCATCTATGGTGATATAGCCACTACCATCCTTGTCAAAATATGAGAAGGCTGCAAATAGATGATCTTCCTTTTCAACCTTGTGTAAATGTAATGTGGCAGTTATGAACTCCTTGTAATCTATTGTGCCACTGTTATCAACATCTGCCTGCAATTTTGAAACAAACATTGTGGTCAAGATCAAGAGCAGCAGCTAGCATAATGACAGTACTTGAGTAGTTGGATGATCTTACTGCTCGCAGTAGAGAATAAATTTCAGCCTCAGTGAGATTTGCACCAAATCTTCTCAGTCCTACTTTGAGTTCTTCGAAAGTAATTTGACCACTATTGTCTGTGTCTATCATCTTAAATATCTCTTTTAAGCCAGCAATTTCTTCTTCAGATAGGTTATCGGCAATGATCTGCGGGCAATAGATTTAAGAACTTGCACTCTTCATTTACAATAATAGTAGACAATTCGTGAGTGGAAACAACTTCAATGGTTTGAGGACAAAAAAATGTAGAATTAAATATGCGAGGATGCAATTGTTAGACTTACTCTAAGAGCCATTTTCTTAATCTTGTTCATTGCAGAAAACTGCTTCAAGCGACTTAATACTGCAGGATCTAGAGGCTTGTCTGGAGCCACCCCATCATCACGAACCCAAGGGTGACCTGCAGGCAACCAAAATTTAAGTTTAGCAGTGGTACTGACACATACAGCAGAGCTTCAATGCTGCAACAAATGAATGCAGAAGAAAATCTTTCTGCTGAGATGATAATAGACAATAAATTTATTATTTATATCAAGTTTAAACATCTGATCACATGAATCAAAAGCCACCTATCTAGAGGTGCCACATGAGGCCAGAAACTGAAAACTGGCGATGAACCAGGTGAGAGTTTAACTCAAGCAGGTCATTCTATCTAAATAAATCATACTTGTTCAAGATCATGATATATTCCGATCAGAAAACTAATTACAAGCAATTTGGCATCCTAACCCACAACTTTCAGCTATAGAGACTCATCGTCTCTATGATAATATGAAATAACATTCATTGTGTTCCTCATACCATCTAACGACAAGGGGAACTATGAGTCCTATGAGTTCAGCAATCTCATATATATTTCAGTGATAAAAAGCTGGATTGAGGAAAATAAGACTAATTGAGAAAATGTATCACAACTTACAAAGAACTTCATGGGCAGTAAGTCGCTTCTTAGGGTCTCTGACAAGCATTCTCCTGATCAAATCTTTTGCACTTGCAGAGACCTTAGGCCAGGGATTTGATGTGAAATCCAGATGACCATGCAAGACCTCCTCAAATATGTCATGTTCCTTTTCTATGTCATAATCAAAGAAAGAACAAGAACAGGAAATCAAATTGCTGAGAACACTATGAATATATATACCCTAGAAGTAACGGACATCAGAAAATTCTCACCAGCCCAAAATGGAGGTACCCCACATAAGAGGATATAAACCATCACTCCAGCACTCCAAACATCTGCTTCTGGACCATAGCGCTTGCACAGAACTTCAGGTGCAACATAATATGGGCTTCCAACCACATCATTTAAAATCTCCCCTGCAATTTAGGACTGTCAATATTCAACTATATATAGCATATCATTCATGAGTGCAAAAAATCTATGTACATGAGAAACATAGGGATCATGTGTTAAAGGATTAGTTAGACGCTACTTCCCTAATACGCAAAGATCTGGAGTCCTTTATATTTATTCTAATTGGAAGCAGAGGATATTCAGTTGTGCATTTCCTTGTATTATGGACTTCATTTATTGTTCATCGACCATGGGAAAAATATTAATGCTCGGTTTTTTCTCTGGAGTTAGAACGACACTCTTGTGAGATCTAATGGAGATTAATGCACCAACTACAAAGCATTACTGGGAAGTGAGCAAGTGAGATGATTTCAAAAGAAGGAAAGCTACTGAAGGTCGGAAACATACCAGGCTTGAAGAATACTGATAATCCAAAATCTATTGCCTTGAGAGGTGAATCCTCACGCTCATTGACAAAGAGAAAGTTCTCAGGCTTGAGATCCCGATGCATGACACCTAAGGAATGGCAGGCTTCTATAACACCAACTATAGTCCTAGTGAGTTGAGCTGCCTTTCTTTCTGTGTAATGTCCTCGCTTAATAATCCTATCAAAGAGCTCACCACCAGCACACAATTCCATCACAACATGAACTGCCACAGCATCTTCGTACGCCCCGTTGATAGAGATAACATTAGGGTGCCCTGCCAGGTGATGCATTATCTGAATTTCCCTCCTTACATCCTCCACATCATCTGCTGTCAATAGATTCCTTTTCGCAATCGACTTGCAAGCATACTCTTTTCCAGTTGCTTTTTCCACACAAAGAAAAGTTGTCCCAAATTGACCACGGCCAAGCTTCCTCCCCAAGTTGTAGTACTCCTTCAAATGACCGGTTCTTGTCTTCAACACTGAATCTACCTGCAGCCCTGCACTTGGTGTCCTCTTAACAAGAGGCTTATTTGGTCTCGTGGGCTCTGCTGGTTTTTTCACTTCCTTTTGACTTGCTGGCTTTGCCGGTCTACTCTCTTCAACCTCCATGATAATCTCCGATGGTACAGTTGCATTTTCCTTTGGTTTTGGAGGCGATGGTACTTGATTAATTATCTCTTCCCTAGCTATCTTCATTTGCTCCGGAGGCTTGTTTTGAGCATGGAAAGGAAGTTCTTGCACTCTATTCAAGGACAACCCATCAACATTTTCTTTCATAGTGATCAAGCAATCCTTCGATCGAGCCCACCAAACAGAAGAAGAGATTGTTTGAAAGATACCATCCCTGGAAACCCTTGATCCAATACAATTATTATTCCCCATATTCAGTTCTCTATCATATAATAAGACCCCGCTTCTTTGTTCTCTAAAAGGCCGAGTGATTTTGAAGGGAACACAATCAAATTAAAACCTTCACCGATCAGAAGAGTTTGACACTACGCTTTGATTCCACAACTCCCTCTTACTCTAATGTATGCAAACACAGAATTCTGTAACTGGAAATCATTAATTATGTGCCCCAAAACTGACATTCGCATTCACACACAAGAGTCAACCCAAAAAAACTATCAGAGCCTCCCTCACAAATGCACTCAACCCTGCAATCTGGATAATATTATCCATATAGAGGACAGATTCTAGGATTCCACGTCCAGTGATTGAATAATATTGCGTAAAAAAAGAATAAAATAATTAGGGTCACGAAAGCAAACCATTAAAAAAAAAACGAGAGAGACCAGGGGAGGAGAAATTGAAGAACAAGACAGAATCTATGCGCGGGTGTTGACAGATTGTTTTTACCAGGTCTTATCGAGCTTTGAGAAGGATGTTTGAGCTGACAGAGATTAAATGGTATGCAGTACGTACGTTGTTTAGAGTCCTTTCCTTCCATTGTGTCACAGAAAAGGGAAGGAAGGTGGAAAGGAAAGACCGTTTATTCTGCTGGAAACTTTCAAAATTTGCGTCCTGAGTATAAAATATCGCGTTTAATGCATTAGTGTTGAGTGATGTAGTTGTTATTTAAAAGAAGTTATTTTATAAAAAAATATTTTTAATTAAAATTGATTTAGTATTTATATAGGTTTGGTTAAAACTGCGGTTAAAATTAAAATTAAATAAAAAATAATTTAATATATTTAGTTAATAAATCTTTTGAAATTAAGGTTATAAAATAATTTTAAAAAATATATATTAATATTGATTGTTTTTAATTTAAATATTATAGATTTAACTATTGTTATTACATCATGAAATAAATAATATTTTATATAAAATAATTTTTATTGTTCCATTAAACTATCTACAATTCCATCACGTAAGAAATACATCATATAAGGACTTTAGTTTTTTTGGTTTCTTAAGCGTGCAACAACATCAGGTAAAATATAATCAGGAATAAAATTGGGATTACGATTAAATTCTGTAAATGCTACGTCATCAAGCGATCTCTGTCTAATTTATATAATGTTATTAAATAGTATTAAACACTAGTTTTTTAAATAAAACACAATTAAAAAATAAAAAATAATTTTTATTTTACTGGATCAAACCTGGTTCAACCTATTTTGGATTTTGAACTAGAATTAGTCTGGTTGGAACCTGTCCCACCGACTACACTGTTCACACTAATTAAATTTAACGTGAACGGTGTGCAAGAAAAAGCATTTTGTAGGACCTATATACAATAAATTATGTTATTTTCTTTATCAGGTTACATTTATATTTTAAAAAAAATATAGACACAATTTCGTTACCAAACATATTCATAATATACAGTATGGTTTGAACTTTGAATTTTGAGATGGTGGGTCCATTCGGAAATTGATGGTTGAGATTGAAATGTTTCTAAATTCTCCTTTTATTTTATTTATTTTTGGAAATTTGTCCAAGGGTGTTCAACTTCTTGGAAAATCTGGTGAAAGTGCTTCTTGTTTTTGTAGAAGGGCCTGTGCAGCTGGACAGTCTGGATCTGAGTGAGGCTGGGATTGTCGCAGGCCGGCAGCCGGCATGTGCCGGTAGTATTCTGCTGATCCCACTTATTTTATTTATCTGTATTGACTATTGACCAGTTGAACCAAGTAAATCTAATATTGACAAAAATTATATTTACTTAGTCCAAAACCTGTCATGATAGACGGCTTGATTATGGTTGAGAAAATAAGATGAAAGGACAAACAATGCATCCCATCATGTTACTTACTGCGTAAGTTTGGTTTGTTGCTTGACTTATCGGTCAGTCTTCCCATCATTAATAAGCACAAGCAGAGGTGATTTAAAAGATGCTTCGTGAATTATTATTTTTATTTAAATTTTGTTTAAAAATAATTTTCTTCATGTGCCTTATTGTTTTTCATATGTTTTTATTAAAAATAAAAAATATATTATTTTAATTTATATTTTAAAAAAATAATCACAAACACTTTTATAAAAGCATGTATCACTGCTCTCAAATTTTGAATTTTTTTATTAAAAAATATTTTTTATATTTTTATATTGTTTTAATATAGTAATATCAAAAATAATTTTTAAAAAATAATAAAATAAAATTTTAATGTATTTTTTATCGTAAATACTATCACAAATCCAAGCATATTTTTATATATACACATACAAAAAGGAGAAGGAGGAGGATGATCAATCCAAGACTTTACAGCATCCACATTAGTTTTTCTCATGTGGAGGCTTTGACCTCTCGACCTATTTTTGGATGTAATCTTAGGAGGATGCACATAAATAACGAAAAATATTTTTATTAATTAATAATGAATAGAAACATAAAGTAAATGATTAAAAAATTAAATTAAATTACCAATACTGTCATTGAATCTGTTCAATAAAATAAAATAAAAAATCATTACATATAACATTACTCTCGTAGAAATGGTCTTGGACTCAATATGTGCTCCAAATATTTATTATCCACATTATCATCAATAAAGCTAATAGATTTTTGCTTTGTTTCCTTTGAGCCTAGAATTTAAGCATTGTGATAATAATGGTTAATTTTGAAGTATATTTTTTGTTAAAATAATATATTTAATTTTTTTTATATCAGTATATCAAAATAATTTAAAAAATAAAAATAAAAATTTAATTTTTAAAAAAATATAGCCACATGGACAAATAAAAAAGCTCTGACTAAAACTTCAGGATATGTGAAATTAGTCAAGGTACGCGCAAACTAGCCTGGACATCCATGTTAATAAAAAAGCTTTGATTAAAATTTTAGGCCCGTAGAATTAGTCGAGGTACGCAGAAGCTGACCCGAATATTTATATTAATATAAATAAATAAAATAAAAAGTTTGACTAAACGTTATTTCTTCAGTTCAACCATCACTAAATTGAAAGACGCCGGTCAAAATCTTTGATCAAATTTTACTCCTCACTTGATGTGATATTCCTCCATTGCTCAGCAATAAATCGATGCTTAGGAATTAGCATCTCCTAAACAGTCATTGCAATCAAATGATCAGCAAATATTCTATGAAGAAACACATACAAACAAAGAAAAACTGCAAATTAATTTATTATTACTGGCTCAAGGAAGCAGGATTATGCTGTCTCATGGAAAAATGGATAAAATCTGACGGCAGATATGATGGCAGATATATATTCTATTTGTTTTTATATTTTAAAAGTATTTTTTATATTTTAAATTAAGTTTTGTTGGTATTTTAAAATTATTTTAATATTAAAAATAAATTTTTAAATTATTTTAATATTTTAATATTAAAAATAAATTTTAAAAAAAATATTATTTTAATATATTTTTCAAACAAAAACAAGTTTCAAAATCAATGTACATAAAATCAAGGGAAAAGGAGGTTGTGTACTTTCATAAATCTCATGTGTGAACAAAACCATATTCCCAAAGCGAAGCATGAAGACCAAGCGAACAAAACCTTTTCAGTGGAATGCTGCCGTAAGATAGAAAATATAAGAACAATAAAGATATAAATATATTTAGTTGAAGAGATAAAGATAAAAATATAAAAATAAATTTATTTTTAATATTTTTTAAGTGTATTTTTATATTTTCATGATGTACATTGTGGATATATCTTTTAAATTATTATTTTTTATTTTTTATTTTTAAAATATCCTTGTAAAAAACCTTTAATTCTAAAATTATCTAGCTAAAACAAGTAATAATAAAAATAATTATTATCATAATTTTAAAATTTAACTTGGGAAGCGGATCCAAAACAAGTCTTGGGTTACAGGTCCGACTGACCATTAAACAAGGTCAAAGTAAAGATGAAAATAATAATTATCATAGTTTTAAAACCCGATTTGAAAGTCAACCCGACAAGACCTGAGTCACAAATAAGAATGGTCGATATATGGATAAAAATAATTATTATCATACTTTTATGAACTGACTTGAAAGTCAACTCGGAAGCAGCGTCAAACTCGGAACAAAGCCAGGTCAAAGCATTTATTCCAAAATTTATCTCCTCCCTTGCTACTCTTGCATATTAGTTATTCACTGCCCCAGTGACTGCTCCATATGCATCACCACCCATGTCTTATACCATAAAGCATCCCTGAACCTAAAGCCACCGCTTAACCTGAATCCTTAGATGGATAGCTGCCCAGATGTATGAGCATTTCGTATAATTCATGTGTCTTGGAGGAGACACACTGAACAGTTCCTAATGCCACAAAAACAGGGACAGGAGCAAATCCACATTTTCATATAGGAACTATAATTCTATCGTCCTCCACAAAACTAAAACCATTTTTCACGTCTTATAGTTGTTCAGATATACTCGGAAATGAGTGAGTTCAAGGCAAGGCCTTTCCTCCCATTGCATGACCAAAATTGACCATTAATGCTCTACCATGAAGCTAATCCTTCTTCACCACCAATTTCCCAGAATTTATTCCTTAAACACCACCGTTGTTTATTCTATGGGAAAAGAAGCTATTGGTTGGAAATTGAAGCCTTTTATTTGAAGCTAATGACATCCAAGACTTCGGGTATCTATAATCAAACCTCTTTTAAAATAAGAGGGGCAAAAAATTCCTCTCCGTCAACTATAACAGCATAAATGAGGAAATGGCCACTCCATCTTCACAATCAATCCTTAAAAAGTTAAATCAATCATCACCATTTCTTTTTCTCAGGAACCAAACAGAAACCAAAATATAAATAATAAAAATCTACAATAACTTACTTTCAGAGGCAGTCACGATGGAGCTCTTCGGTCTTCCTGCACTGACCTGATCACCACCGTCCTCGTGGAACAAACCTCACCAGAAGAAGAAAATGTAAAACATTGCTATGAACACAAGAGAAGAGAGAATCAGATTTATTATGTTAAGAAAATTTACGTCTACTGGTTAAAGCCCACTTCTTTTGCAATACAGTTTGAGCTAAACTTTGCTTGCCTTCTCTGTTTAGCCCAAAGAAAACAGTTCTAAAATTAACATTACTGGGAACAATCCCATTATCCACCATATCTGACAGAAGCTGAAGGGCTTCTTCAGATTTTCCTGCCCTACATAGACAGCTAAGAAACATTGAATAAGTCTTAAAATCAGGCGCAGGCCCTTTCGTTTTGAGAGAATGGAAGACGTTCCAAGCTTCAATGACATTTTCCGTGTCCATGTAACCGCGAATCAATGCCGAATATGTAACTATTGTTGGCTCACAACCCTCCTGTTTCATGCTTTCGAAAATTTCCAACGCTTTTGATGCCTGCTTTTCCCTGAAGAAATGAACTATCAAGGATGTGTAAACATGGACGGTTGGATTAATGCCTACCTGCTTCATAGAGTCCACCTTAGCTAAAGCCTCTTCTAGTCGTCCCTTCTGTAATAGGCCATGAACAAGGCTTGCATTAGTATACCGATCCAACGTAGTTTTCTCGGTGCTAACCTGGTCTAGTAATGATAAAGCTTCTTCTAACATTCCTGCTCGACAAAGCGCTCTAATGAACAAGGAGTAACTAGCAGGAACTGTAAAACCAGCTTTACAAAGAGAGTCTACGGATTTTCTGGCTTCCAACAATTTGCCAACTTCACATAAACAGCAGAGGTACGTTTCAACCAGCTCTTTGTCAGGGACATGTCCAGCGCGAATCATCTCCCGGAATAATTTAATGGCTTCATCAACCTTTCTTCCTTTTCTTCCACAAAGACAAATTATCAAGTACTTGTAAGTGCTGTCATTTGGATTACAACCGCTAGCTTTCATCTCACCAAATATCTTAAGAGCAATCTCTGTTAGACCTGTTCGACCATATTGCATTATCATGATTGCCCATGTATCTGGTGGTATTAAGAAGCCCTTTCTCCTCATTTCATAAAAGAGGCTTCTCATGTGCTTGAAATCTTTCCCACGACCTGAAACTTTCATTGCCATGTTGTACGTTTCTGTAGTTTGGCGAAAACCATTTTGCCTTCCTACCCACGCAAAGAAATGCAATGCAGCATTTCCATGCATACCGCAATTGCGTAAGGTCTCGGCAACAAGTTCTGGTGTGAACTGAATGGTGCATTTCTCCAGGGCATCTTGAATGATGGGCCAATCCTCCAAGGATGATAATATCCTCAGAACTTCTTGCAAGTCCTGCTCATCGTAAGCCTTTGAAAGCGGCTTCACCGAGTTCCAATCCACCCTTCCTTGCACTGATTCATTACAGTTCGAGTCAACATGGAGCTCCTCTTCCCTGGACAAATCATTTCTAGATACCTCATCATTTAACGAAGGAAGTCTGCAGATTCTATGCATCTGCTTTACTTTTCTAATGTTGTCCATCTCTCCCTTTCTCTCCATACATGATATAACCCACTCAAATATTTCATCACAAATAAACATCTTGGAAGCCTGCATTTTCCCCAAAACCTTGATAATTTCATCTGTTCTCAAAACTTTGCAAAGCTCCTTGATAAATATTGAATAAGATTTCCAGGTCGGCTTGATTCCCTTATCCTCCATAGTCTCAAACACTTCCCATGCTTCAGATATATGGTCTTGGCGAACATGACCTGCAACAATGGCCATAACTGCCACACTGTCTATCTCAACTCCTCTTTCCAGCATCTCATCATACAGCTCGCAGCCTTTCTGATACTCATTTGATCTGAAGAGGTGATGCATTAGCTCTGTATAGGTAGAAGCAGTAGGCAAATGTCCAAACTCTTTCATGCTCTGGAACAGATCGAGTGCCTTAGAAAGTTCATTTCTCCTCAAGTACCCATTGATGTTGATCCCATAAACCTTCCCATCAACAAAATCTTTTCTCTTCATAATTTCAACAATTTCTAGAGCATCTGCAATCCTATTAGCCCTGCTTAGTCCTTTCACCAAGGTCTCGGAAAATTCATAATCAAGCTGTATTTCTTTATTCTTGAGATCACGAATCAATTCTAAAGCTTCTCTAATTCTCCCAGCCACGCAATAGCTCTTCAGGACACAAACATGAACATCATGCTCCGGAATCTGAGAGACCCTAATCATGTCATCAGCCACCGATTGAACAGCACTAACATCTCCTGACTTTGCCAAGCAATTCAATAACATCTTGTATAAACTTAAGTTAGGTTCCATTTCCCTTTGCACCATTTCCTTGTAAATTTCCAAAGCGATTTCAACTTTTCCAGCATCACAAAGTGAATGCAACGTCACTTCATAAACTTCTACATCAGGTTCACACCCAGACTTTCTCATCTTCTCAAGGACCAACAAGGCTTTGCCTATCAACTTTGCCTTCCCATACTGTCGAATAAGAATAGTCCAAGTCTTAATATCCCTTTCGCAAGAGTACTTCTCCATGTCCTCCAGTAAAACATCCACCACCGAGAACTCTCTGGCTTCCCCAGCTGTATACAGCATGGTATTATAAGTCTTCGTTGTATGACAAAACCCATCTTTCGTCTTCACCCAATTAAAGAATCTATAAGCTAAATGTGGCACTTTATAGCACCTCTTCAATACTTTCTCAACAATCTCTGGTTCTAACTGAAACCCCACTTTATCTAGCCTTTCTTCCATTGAAGCTGTGCAATTTTCTGCACGAACAATCCCAGTAATCTCATGAACGACAGCACTAACGTCAGTTTCATTCAAAGCTCCCACCTTTATATCTCCGAAAGCCAACAAAGACCCCTCCTTTTGCAACCCATTATTCAGTTCAGCATTTCCACAAACACCTTCTTCGCGATACTTGAATTCTCCACTTATCTCGTTATCTCCCACATGGGTTTCTCTTGGTATAAAAAACCCATATGGAGTTCTATCTGGGATCACAACATCAGCACCCAAGATCTCAGTTATCTCTTTAAAGAGTGAATTAATGGTTTTAGTTTCTGCATGGCCTTTCAATTGGGGTTCTTGAGTTTTCTTCGAATGGGAGGGTTTAGATGATTTAGAGAGGCTGGAAAAATGAAAAATTTGGTATGCGGAGAGCTGGGAATTAAGAGGTTTATAGCTTAAGGACTGGAGTTTGAATGTCTGCCTCATTGTTTTAAGACATTTATTAGCTACTTTGATTAGTAAAAACTGAGCTTCAGTTCAGCAGATAATGGTGCTTCTTTATACAAATGTTAGCAATCACACCAGGAATTTGAAGATTGTATGAGGAGTAATTATTAGTAGTTAAAAAGAAAGAAAGAAAAACAAATACCATGTAAGAATAAAATTTGAATAAAATCATTATGCGTAACATATTAATACAAATTTAAGCCTCCACTAAAATTTATCATAATTACATAGCTTTTACAAATTCTTGTTCTTAAGACTTTCTTTTTAATATATGTTAGGTAATATTAAAAAACATAGACACAAATAAACATTCTATTCATATTTTAATTAAAAAACTCTTTTTTATATTAATAAGAATTTTCAAAAGGTATAAATCATTTTGTTTAAAAGAATCAAAGATAAAATAAGAAAACATCCAAGAATCCCTTATAAGAAAATAATAACAAAGGTCCGATTTATTAATTTATTGAATTTTGATGTAATTTTATTTATTATTTTTTTACATTTTAGTCATATGTGGTAGATATAGATTTAAAAATAAAAACACAAACAAAATTTTTATAAATGTTTTATTTTAAAAAGCTTTTTTTTTAATTTTTAGTAGTGATTGTAAAACAGAATAACAAAACTTTTATGATTTTTTTTTATTTAAAGATGTAAAAATAATATAAAAGATAACAAAATATATAATCAAGGATCTAATTTAATAAATTTTGATGTACTTTTTTTTTTAGATTTTAATTATTATCTTATGGAACTATTTGTTTTATCATTTTTAGAGTCTTAATAGTTAAAATAAAGTTTCAATAAGGTACTATATAGATGGAGGTTGAAAGGTGATATAAAAATATTATTGAGAAAATTGTTCTCATCCTTTTAAGGTTTGAGCAATGTAATATTTTTTCTCTATCTCTTAAAACATTACAATTTATACTCTTAGTCAGAGCCAATTTAAAATTTTGATGAAAATATAAAAATGTCCTCCTAGAAACAATTCCCTCTTTTCAACCAAAATATCTAAAATGTGAAACATTTTTGGAAAAAAAAATCAATAAAATATCATGTAAGAATAAAATTTGAATAAAATCATTTATATAAAACACAAATACATAACATAAAAATATGAATACAAATTTCCAAAAAGATAGGATTGAAAAATAGGTTTTTAAACCAAAAAAACTAAAGCTTTATTTTTCCAACACAAAAAACAAAAATACATTGTTTATCTTTTTAAAAAATAAATAAAAAAAAGATATAAATGATTTTAAAAATTAAAATAATAAAATGACAACGCGGAGTGGGCTGGGCTGGAAGGCCCTCATGCTTAAGCTATTTTTTAAAATGAACGGGCTCATGAGCGTCGACTTCTTTTGAGTTTTTTTTTTTATTTTTTTGTTATTTTATATCTGGGTTAAAGGGATTGATAAAAAAATTATTAAACCCAATTGAATCCATGAATCAAATTACAGGTTTAATTGGTTAATTCACAATATCCGAACTATTATTTTTATTTTTTATTTTAATGTTTTTACCGCTTATTTAAAAAAATACAATTTCATCATTTGCTATCAATTAGGTACTTTCACTATCTCAGCACCATGTTTTTATCATGGTTTTTTTATTTTTAAAATAAATATTTGATACAAAAAATTATCAATTGATTTATTTTCATATAATTAAATAATATATAAAAAAAAATTGATTGGATCAAATAACATGTTTAATTTGCGTCACAAGTTTACTTTTTTACTAAAATTCATCTTATTATTTTTTATTATGTAAATGTTTTTTTTTTTAATAAATTTATTGATTAATTCAGGATTGTTTTCAATTCAGGATTGTTTTCAATTTATTTCTTTCGAGATTATCCCCACAAATTTAACTTGTAACTTGTCAATCCATATTAACCTAAAGAGTTCAAATATTTTTGATTTCTTAGTTAAAATCTTTTTTTTAAAAAAACACATCGCCAATAATTGAATATTTTTGCTCTTTAATTTTTTTTGCTTCAACCTATAATGTAAGTCAATAATCTAATCCAACCCTACAACATAGCAAGGGTGGTGGAGCTAGTGATTTCTTACAAAAACAAAAAGATCTTTCAACGTTTGGATATAGTATGAAAAATGAGTTAATAATATTTCGAGTTATGAACCTTCAAAGACAAAAGAAATTTTGAATTAGCAAAGCTTAATAACTATCTCATTGTTTAGCTTGCTCCTTTTTTTTTTCTTTTTTAGCGACTTTCACCCAAAAGAAACCAAATTAGACAAATAAAAGAAAGAAAAAAAAAAAAAACAGGTCCAGTTTCATGCCCCAACAAAGCATGAACTGATGGGTTATAACTAAGCCAAGATAAGTCTTGGCTTCAGATTTCTCCATTTGTCTGACTTAACACGATACGTAGCTGTCTCCACTAGGTCTGCCACCAAAATTCTGCCTGGTCAAAAAAGAAAAACAATGAGAAACAAACAGAAAATTATCTAATCACAGCTTTTGATGTTAATATGAAGGAGAAAAGAAACACCGCATTAAATCATTCCCACGAGAAAGCAAACATCACCAGAATAATCTCTGGAATAGAATGGGTGGTGGTTGCTTGCAGTTTAACGACAACGAAGTCGGCAACCATATGAGGCTTAGCTCAAGTTTTTTTAAAAAAAAATTATTTAGAAATATATTAAAATAATATTTAAAAAAAAAAACAATTATTTTTAATTCTAACGCATCAAATCAAACTAAACTGATATAAAAATATTAAAAATAATTTAATTTGAAGTTAAGAAAAAAATAAAAATATTTTATTATTTTTTAAATGAAAGTGTTAGAGAAAAGCCAACTGAGAGAATTGGGCGTGAATTATGATAGAAAAATTATAAACAAACTACAAAATAACATTGAATAAAAAATTGTATATATGATCATTCTACATCTTGCAGCAAATAATGTTATTACAAATCCAAAGTTGGCAACATAATTGGTGGAAATAGGAACAGAAAAATTCTATCGCGAGATCACTTATTAAAATGGAATTACACATGCATTTTCGTTTTCCATCAGCTTATCAGAGAGAGAGAAGGAATCCCAGACGAATTGATCCAGAAGAAATACACTACAATTACAATTTTTTTCCCAACAAATGAAGGATACATACCTCCAAATTTCGTTGAAGATGATAATCCAATGAATTGGAATCAAGCGTTGTTGACCCTAAAATGACATGCTGAACTGCCAAAAATGGCACAAAATCAAGAGCATGATGACACAAGGACTGGTCAAAGATGTTCTATATATTCAACATGAAAAAGCATGACTTACGTTCAATTTAAGATTAATAAGAAAAAAAAAATTTCACCTTTTCCCCCTTCTTTCCCTTTCCACAACGTAAATTCCAAAACTCATGGGTAAGGATCACAAGCCAACTTTCAAAGAATATCCATTCCCATTCTATGCCTTACACTGCTAGAGTTAACATAACTATTTAACAGACTGGATTAGAAATTTAAGGTTTGTTAAGATTTGCAATGTTGTGAATAATTATAAAGAAACAAAGAGGAAGTTGCACTATTTTGATCATTTGTGATTCCTACAAAACCATTGAGGATGTCCTAACAGCAAGTCGCAAGAAGAAAACATTTATTTTCTTTGATTTTTTTTTCCCCTATATCACACATAAAGGTAAAGCCCGTTTTTAAGATTCCATACTAGAATTTGAAAATATATTGGACATCCCAGAAATAGCCCAATGCACCCAATTAACAAAAGTTAATATATTCACCCCAAAAGTCATTAGGCAAGTTATGGTGAAGAAAATTTCTGTATGGACACTAAAAACATTATTTTGCTTGATGTACTTTGAGGAACTCCTTTTTTATCATCCACAGACCTAAAACTCTCTTTTGCTTGTAATTAAATGTCACCCAAAAAGAAATACTTTGAGGAAAGTACCATTTTCTAAAGCCTCTTCACAATTTCTTCATTTACACGGTCATAATAAGTCATTCTCCGGATGCAATTTTTAGCTTCTTCAAATTTATGGCCTCGGAATGCACTTGCAAAGGAATTAGACCAGTTTTGTAATTTCTCTTGCATCTGCATAAACAATTTGAAATTGTAAATATAACATAAACAAGATATAGACATACTTTGGAAAATTACAGAAAAATGAAGCCAGTCAGCCTGTGTCTCAGCATATGAGGCCCAATATAGCAATCTAAAAGAACTATTTTGAATTTACAACGAAACTCGTCACCACGTTCCAAATTCTCATAAAATTTTCCAAAGAAGTCATACCAAAGACTGGATCTCCTTTAAAGCCTGATAGTCAGGTGCCTCTTCAACTGCTTCCCTGATTTCCATAATCTGCAGTGTCAGAAATTAGAGTAATAAAAGATCCAAGTTCAAAAACATAGATCATCTGCTTAGGAGATTGCATGCAGTAATCTACCCAAGAAATCTATGCCAGGAATGAAATACAGAACAAAAACAAGAAGCTCTTATAAATTACCTCAGCTAGCAGCTCCGGTTCTGACACTGTTTCTTCTTCATTAACATTTACACCTTCAAGTTTCAGCTGTAAGAAAGAAAGTATATAATTTTATGAATGTTTAGGCACAGGATAATTTATACAATAGAATACATGAAGGAGGAAAACAGGCATTCATGGATTGCGTAATGAAGAAATATTACCCTGAAATACTTAGAATCACATTGTCCAAAAACTTGATGACACCAAACTATTAACAAATTTTAAACATGTCCATATTATTTTTCTTGTGTCGCATGATTGTTTAGCATATGCATCCTCTGGCCCCATGCCTCCTGTTATCCATCAACTATTTTATACCAAAACAACCAAAAAGATCTAAACACATCTAATTAACAACGCCCTTTATTTTTCTTATGATAGTCAATTGATCAAATGCACCATGAACTACTGTATCATAAACTCTACAAAAAGTTAAAACTCCAAGCATAATAATTTAAGCACTCCAAGTGGTACAAATAAGGACTTATCAAAAAGGTTCTTAAATATTCAACTGACATAAATCAATGAGAAAATCGGCCTTCTTAGTTGAAACCTGGAAACCCCTTATACTGTTATTACCAAAAAGGCCATAAATGCCGGTAAAATAGCACAAATAAAAATGCTTCAATTTATGCCGGGATGATATCTAAACGCTTACAATGTATATTGCCCTTGACAAAGTATTGTTCAGCGTCCGGTAAGCATCAATCACCCTAGCTGATTGTTCTGCAGCAAACTCTCTCTCTTTCTGAAAAAGCAAAAACAAATCAACAATTGAAACCCAAAGCTAAAAAATACAAAAGGAAAAAAGAGTACGTTCTATTTAAAAAAAAAAAATTAAACTAACTAACCTCAGGTTTTGAATGAACTAAATCAGGATGCAATTTTTTCTGCCAATTTTTATACTTCACTTCCAAATTATGATCCTCCTCTATTTCATACTTGTTTTCCCTGTAATATTAAAACCCCCACTCAAAAGAATAAAACCTTGCCAATAAAATACAAAACCCAAATCCAAAATTAACTTTAAAAGCAGGAAAAAAAATTAACAGGGTGTACTTTACAGGCCAAATATTTGGAAGTAATCAACAGAGTGATCAACAGGCTGGATAGTTGTACAAGACTCGCAGACCAAAAACGGTGCGTTTTGAGGCTCGGCATTACAGTTCCAGCATCTGAGGTTGGTTTTCTCGGAAGATTGGGCGGAGCAGAAACTTTTCCCTGAAAAAGGGAGAAAGTGGGAGGAAAACCCACTTGAAGATGAAGTCTGGATTTTGTTGTTGTTGTGTTGTAGGAAAAGAAAGGAAAGGGAGAGTGAGGTTGTGAATTGGAGAGATGCTGTTGTTGGTTCTGTAAGAAGCCACATGTCGTTGAAGAGATGGTTCTGGTCTGGAGTAGACGTTTGGAGAGAGGACTCCATAGCTTCTTCTTTGCTTTCAACATTTTTTTTGTTTTGTTGTGATTTTGTTGAATGGGTGAAGCAAAGGTTAAGAGAGAGTCTAGCATTCTTTATTTTTTAAGGTTTTATTTTTATTTAAAAATATATTAAAATATTATTTTTATATTAAAAAATTATTTTTTATATAGATTAAAATATTCAAAATTATATAAAAAAATAATTTTTAATAAATATTTTTAATAAAAAAGTACAATTTCAACTGAACATCAAACACAAGCTAATAAATTAACAGCATTCATAATGAATAATAATAAAAAAAAATATTATCACTATACACACAATTCGTTTTGCTTTTTTTAAAAAAAAACTAATATACCTGGTGTCGGAGATATTTTAATTGTTTTATACATCCCATTAGTTATTAAAAAAATAATTAGAAGTATAGGTATCATTTTAATTTTTAACACTTAAAATCACTTACTTACTTTTCAAGTTAAAATTTTTAAATTGACTTAAAAACGTATTTTTATTTTTTTATTTTTTAAAATACAATAAAATAACAAATTTATGTGGAGGGTCAAAATATATATATATATATATATATATATATATATATATATATATATATGCGCGCTTGCACGCGCGCCTTTTAGTAAACACAAATTTGGCTTTTTCATGAATATGAGCTTCATTAAAAGCATTTTAATTTTTCAACACACGACACATGTAGCACCTCTTAGTAACATAAAATATCATTTTACCATGTTGCTGAGAGAGTTGGTTAGGTTCATGTCGACTGTGGTATAATAGTTTGTCGTCAATTGGCCTTTCTTTTACTTTTCTCTCCCCTCCTCCTAAAATTACAAATTAATTATTTCTGTTGTTGATGTTTTAATTTTGGTTTTTATTTTTTTTAATTTTTAATTTTTATTTTTAGTCCTTTTATAAAACATTTACCTGTTTTCAATTTAAGCCTTCAATTCCAATTTATCATATGTTTTATTTTCTAATCTGGTCCTTATTCTTTTAATTTTTATTTTTTCTTAGCACTTCGTAAAAATTTATTGATTTTTAATTTTATCCTTCAATCCAAGTTTATGGTGCATTATTTTTTTTCAATTTGATCCTCATTCTTTTGATTTTTTTCCCCTTTTTATTAAAGTTATTTTTATTTTCAATTTAACCCTCCAATAAAAAATATAAAGTTGTCCTCTAATTTGCTTTTTATTTTGTTTTTTATCCTAATTTTTTTAATTACTATTTTTTATTTTAGAATTTTTATGTAATTAATTTTCTTTCTCGATTTTATCATTCAACATTGAATTTGATGGGGATTGAAGTTTATAGTTTTTTCTTGTATGTTACTTCTAGTCTAATAACTTGACTCACAAGTTTGAATAGTTAATGCAAGTTAATATCTTTTCTGTGTACTTATTTTTCTTTTCAATTCCATAGTTTAACATTAGTTTTTTTTTTTTTTTAAATGACTTTATGGTGTTCTTTAATTATTTTTTTTTATTGAGTTATCCTGATCTCATGACCTGGACCATAAGTTTTGCAGGTTGACACACCCTTTATTACCCAGGTTATATGTTTATCACTATACTTCGGGTTGACTCGAGGTTTGTTTTTTTTTTTTTTATCTATTTCTTATCCAATTCGATACTTCTAAGGGTTTGTTTTTCAAATAATCATGATTTTTTAAAAAATATCAATTTATTATTGTTATTTTTTTATCATTTAATTAAAATAAAATTAATTTATTAAATCTGGTATAATCCAAGTTCAACCCAGCATTCTAATTTGTAACTTGAATTATGCTACAAAAGATGATTCTGTTACACCCAATGACAAGATTTGACTCACTTTACTGCTAACTTGACCATTTTTTCTTTCCCAAACTCCAAATTCCCATCAATTTCTACAAATTATCGGTACAACTTATTCATAAATATTTGCTAAAAACAATAAAGGAAAGAAAAACTCACTATTGATACGTCTTTGACAAATAAGAAACAATGATACATTGGTACATATATCATCAGTACAAGGTGATACAAATCCACTCTCATAGTTTAGCTGTGAATACAACAAATGTATCGAGCTGATCACTAAATCTTCGACCTCTTTGGTTATCTCAATTCTTATCTCACTGTAACATCTACTCATATCTGGAACCAAAGCAACAGTATCTATAATTTGTTTGCCGAGTAAGTTTCTTCCCTTCAATGACAACATTTTCATGGGTGCCATTTACCTCAAGGCTCGTTTGCTTGTCGCCTTGCGTGGTTAGGTCCATAGCTGGTACCTCTGTTGTTTCATCTTTCCCATTTTCAGAAGAATATAAAGCAACATGGTTAGTTTCACTAGGAATTGAAATGTATTGATCTGGTGATGCAGGCGTTATCTTGTTATGGCTTGTTTCCCTTGAACCTGCACGCCTGTAAAGCGAAGATCGAACCAGCAATGTCATTATTCTAGAGCATTTGAAGTAATAATTTATCATTTCCATTAGATTAATTAATATGTTTTGGACAGCAGTACGCAGGCATGAGTACCTGATTTCACGGTTGCTGAAGCTATTCCTGGATGAACTCCTCCCAACACGTTTTCCTTTATTGGATGCTTCAACAGGGACCTCAGCAGCATTTGAACGGCCTCCACTGTGTTGTAAATGAGTTGTATCATTTTCTGCATCCTTTTCAAGGTTTTTATTTTCTTCATTTGTTTTTCTAGAGAAAGACCTGGTAAGAGAATTACCGTATTCCCGGACCATAGAAATGGCCTTCTCTAGAGTTTCTAAAGCTCTCCCTACATCAGAACTGATACGTATATTCCTTGTACTGTTTCCAGGACTCTTTAGGGAAATATTATTGCTTGAAGTTTGACCTATAACTCTGCAATCCCTCATTAATCGTCTGCTATCTTCACCTTCTTCTTCCTCAATCTCAATAAAAGTTTTCCTACCTGTAGCCAGTGCAATGTTTCGCCCACTTTCATTTCCATGGTCATTGCAATGAACTCTGTGCTCCATCCCTCGCATTCCATCGTTCAAGTGTCTGCTTTCTGGATTCTTTTCTTCCTTGAAATCACCAAAGGATTTATTGTCCATAATTGGTGCATTGTCTGGAAAAGCTTCGTTTGCACCATCATCTCCATGAATATTCAGTTCCATAACTCCCAAGCTTTCATCCTTCAAGTGTCTGCTTTCTTGATTATTTTCTTCCTTGATCTCACCAAAGGATTTGTTTACCACAACTTGTGCATTTTCTGGAGAAGCTTCACTTGCATCATTGTCTCCAAGAATATTCGGTTCAACATCTCCCAATTTTTCTTTTATATCTTCAGCAGAATGCTCTTGCTGTAGAAGGCAAGCATCTGCTTTAGGCTCTTTCCATTCCATGGCCTCATTTGCGTTTTCAGCAGAATAAAGAGCCTCGCGTATTCGAGCATACATTGGAGCTTCCAAAGCCTTACTGTAGTCTTCATCATGGTTAGACACAGAAGCCACTGCCTGTAATAATTTGCAAAATGGATGTCAGAGAAATATATCGCACAGAAACCACAAAAGTTAGAATGCAATGATGGTTCTTCATTCTTCATGCATGACCCTCCTGACATAGAAACTGGGTCTGAAACTTTTGTAGATCCTACTATAACCCTTAATTTTCATGCCCCCTATCTTTATTACTCAGGCCAAAAGAGAGAAAATCCCAAACCCAACTAGTCTATCACCTATTGAACCCAGATCCTCTACCTTCAAAAGTTGTTATGATTATGAATACCGGGCACTGGTTTTGGTTTTGTTAATACTGCAGAGAGCGTACCAAGAGCCAAATGAATTGGATTCACTGTTGCATGCAGCAGGGTATACGGAAAATAAATAGAGAGAAATATATAAACCTTCTGATAGAGTCTGAAACCATTGCCAACGAGCTGCCTTGTGATGAAGTTCATGAGAGATGGAGGGACAAAATCCAGCTTCAAATCCATATTTGCTATTGTCCTGCAAAATCTAATGGTTTTCAAAAGCTCCACAACAAAGGAGCTCATGCAATGGGAAAGATCAAGCCTCAACTTGTCTACTTATGTAGCAGATGATAGATGGTAGAGCCGCACACAGGAATGATTACGTTTATATGAAATTCAATTAGAAGTTTTCCTCCTTTGAACCGTAGGACTTGTGCATGTGTCTTATATCAAAGAAGACTCACAATATAAATCGAACTAACTGTGACTCACCGAAAATAACTTCTTTCTGGGGTCACTTTTTGGATGGCAAAGCCACCCATCATATCAATCCTTACCACATCCTTTGCTTCAGGGATTCCATCTTTTGAAAATCCATGGGTATTTTTATCAATGCCCTCCAAATCCGAGATCTGAAAGCAATATAATCCAAGAATTTATCTTCCAATTTAGAATTAGGTATCCAAAACTTGGGTAAAAAAGAAATAGCAACTGATAAAATGATGAATTCAACCACTTCAAGCGAGTACCGTGCTTATGATAACAACAACAAGACCATCTTGGAGGTGTTCAAACAAAACATAGTGCACAACAGCCTCCCTAGCCGTCATCGGCCATGTAACCTTCACCCTTCCTTCCAAAATTTGAGAAAGAATCAGAATTTTATGTTGCAGAATACAAGCAAAAGGAATCAAACAAGTTACTTCAAATAACTAGAGTAAATTATAAACTAGTCCCTCTAGTCTTGATAAATGAATTAAATAGTCCCTCTTGTTTCAAAAACTAATTATTTAGTCCTTTCCGTTGAAAAAAAAAAGAATTTTGGAATAAAGTAGTATTGAATTAAGCGTGATCAACACGAATCAAATGACTAAATAATTAGTTTTTGAAACAAGGGGGACTAATTAATTCATTTATCAAGACCAGAAGGGCTAATTTATAATTTACTCCACATAACCGCTACAGATTGTGGCGGGCAAACCTCACTAAAGATATATGTTCACTGATCCGGATCTTTTGCAAGCATTCGCAAATGGTGATTTTAAAAGGTGGGAAACTATACTGGGGCCACCTGAGAACACGAAATTACCAGATTAAATCAAACCTTGCAATATAAATCTTGATTTCAACCATTTAATTTTTAATCTCTTTTGTCAACTGTGCACCGTCCCTCAACTAAAACTGGAGAAATAAGAATAATCACATGAATCTAGAAGGACGTGCAGCCACATAAATCCTTGACATTTCTAGGGCAAGGCTGCCAGCAAAGATTGTTGTTCCCATAAGCCTAAAACTCCTCATCAATGCACTAATTGCTATCCGTCATGCATGACCATGCATGTCTGTCAGCAATGGTTAATTGGAGTAATAAGGATAAATATGATTGACATGGGTCGATATGTAGAAGGACGAGACAAATATGACAAGAGACAGCCTCTTATTTTGTACTCATGAACAAAAATGCCAAACTTTCAAGGTAGAAATCCTAGTCTATGTGCTTATGTACATATTGTCTTTAAAGAAGTTGGAAGCAGGGCCAAAATGTGAAAGAATTTAAGCACAATGTCATTTATACAGATCCACCAACCTACACATTCTTGAGGAAATTCTCAGAACTGTCTCAAAAGTATGAAATGCAACTTATGGAACTTTCAATGATGCATTTATAAAAGTTCACAATCAAAATTAACAGCTTCAACTCTCAAGTGATCTGGTTTCCTTGGCATTACTGGATGTAAAATCAGCCCTCATAAGGAGTAACTATAATTAGCAGTGTTAAAATGCAAATTTTTCAGCAATTGTGATTTTTTCCCCCTAAAATAAAAGTAAAATGCAGTATTTTTATCAAGTTAAGATGCCGCAACAATATTGTCATTAAAGCTGGACAGAGGAATGAACTGAAGAGAGGTGTATAAATGTTGTTTCACAGAACAGAGTATCTCCGTAGACATTATATGTCACAAAGTGAAGAGAGATGCCAAGATAGAAGCAATCCTTACCATTTCCTGTAGAGTGTCGCCTCCCAAGAGACGCATAAGCCTACAAGATATTATTTGTACTTGTCAAAAGAGTTTTCAATTTGTGCAGCTTCAAGATGTCTCAAAAATTTGTCTGCTTTGTGCTAGTCTACGAGGATAAAGCTCAAAATTTATTAATATTTCACCTAAACTTACAAGTATCGACAGTTCCATCAACATAACCTTCGACAAGTAATGAATGAAAGGGAGTACCCTCAGGTCCTGGGCGATACATAACACGGAACTCTTCATGATCCTCTTTTATCTGTCAAGAGAAGTAAGCTTCAGCATATCAGTATTGAGACCATTTTTCTAAATAGACACCAATTATATATATAATTTCGACTGTGTGAGAACTAAAGAACATATGAAAGAAACCTGAGAGGAGCTGAAACATCAAACTTGAACAGATAAAAAAAATGAAATCAGCTGATTTTCTTGCTTTTTTTCTGAAAGAAAACGTTCCTACGAGTAAACAGAAAGAAAAGAAGCCAGAATGAATAGTTAGCTAAAAGGGCATACTTTCCATCCACCATGTGATGTCTCACTGGTTCTTGACACCTCATTTTCACTAACAGAAGCACTCCTCAACATGTCAAGAAAAGAGGATACATGTTTAGTTCTATTTTCTATTAAATTGTCGCTGCATCCTGCAAATTCAGAATCCAAAATTAGAGTCTGTGACAAATGCAGCTGATCATCACAATTAGTAGCTTACAAAAGATAAGAATCTAACAAAATCAACATCCCAGCAGTTTGAAAAGGAGAACAACAAATTCTGAGAAATACTAGCCTTCGGTTTCATCAAGCGAAGAGTGAACAAGTTGATTCCTGATAAGGGTTTTAAGCGCGTCAAGATTTGTCAGTTCAGGGGATGCCAGTGTCTGGTCCAGCCTCTCTCTGTATTGAGAGATCTTTCCACTCTTCCCCATCTTTGCATCTCCAAGAAAGAAAAAGGAACCCTCCTTAAAATTTACAATTACTCACGTACTGGTATGTGATTATGCTATCATCTCCTGAATTCAACATTACAAAAAATGTTTAAACTTTGGTATAGACTTGTAGCAACAAAATATGCAGGAATGCCGAAGTCTCTAAAAATCATTTGCATGGATAAGCATATTATAATGAAAATTTACATATTTTGGTTCCAAAAGTACTTAACCAAAAGAAATCATAATATTAGCATCTCAAAACATTCCACACAAATAGTGATGAGTACTATTTTATGTATGGAAATGGTTTCTCACAAATAATTAATCAAGTTAGAAAAGAGAGCCTTTGTCTGGTAGTAATAACTCCTGAATACAATATGCAGATGCATTTAATACAAGAGCATCAAAACAGATGCCTCAATAACACAACTTTACTAAAACTTAAAAAGACTCCAAAACTTGCCAACCAATTCCAAAATTATCCATAACAACTTGACAGCTCTGCGAACCAAAATATTAACACGTCTTAGCAAACAAAGCCAACGACCATCAAAGAAGTACAAACAAATTCATAAAAACTTGTCCAAAACAGAAAGAAAGAATAAAATAAAAGGAACCCAGACGAAGAAATCGTGAAAACTAACCAAACTTCAAGTAATCACGTGAAAGCTCTCTGAGAACAACCCAATTTTCCTTCAAGAACTCAGAGCACTACCCTGAATAAAAACAAGAACTGAAAATTCTTTTCTTTTTGTTGGATAAACAAAAGCACAGAACTCACAAAAGCAAAGTGCACATCTCAATATATATATATATATATATAAAGAACGTGGTGTGAGACAGATGCACCTGATACGGGTGCACCAAGACGGAGAAAGAAAAGAATATGAAACCATATGCGTTAGGACTTGACGAAACCAAGACACGCTGCAGAATCACAGAAACCAGAAAGAATGAAAAGAGAAAAGTCGCTCTTTTAAAAAACTTTGGTGCCTTGCGCTCTTTGCCCAAGTCTGGACAAATTTGAGGAGTCAGTATATTGTGGGAGCCACGTGTAGGTATCTTCCAGGCTGAGGCTGCCGACGTGAATTGAAAATTATTCCATTTGACAAAACTCACATTTTTTTATGAATGTGGTAAGTTAAATGAATTTACCTCGCGATTAGTCTAAAGTTGTGGGTATGTTTTTGCGGTTTTTTAAAACTGTTTTTTTAACTGAAAAAATATTCTGTTTTATTTATATTTTTAACGTATTGATGTTAATTTTTTTAAAATAAATATTATTATTTTAATATATTTTCAATTAAAAAATAAATTTACACAAATATTATACACCGCAGGATCAAATATACACTTCAAAAAATACAATTAGGCTCGGGGATCACAATTTAATTCAAATAGATTATAGTATACTGCTAAAATTATTGGGGTTCTTATTATGTTTTATTATTCATATAAACAGTAAACTGAATTAATACATTTGTTTCATCATTTTAATAACAGCTTTGTGTTGTTGCTCAGGTGGTTAGTATGCGAGTCAGAACCTAGAGGTCACATATTTAAGTGATGTTGGCACTAATATTTTCTTTCAAACAACTTATTATTTATGTTTTTTTTTTCTTAAAAAAAATTAAAGGGTAGAAAAGAAAAAAGCAAGGTAAAGCACGCGGGCCTACTAATAGGAGCCAAACACACCTTTTTTTTTTCTTTGGTTTTCTTTTGGTGCCACTCAAAATTTTTTTATTAAATTCACTTATTCTTTAATTTTGACATAGTTCTTAAATAATATTATAAATTCTTATTTAAATTTTAATATTTTATTTTTTAATTATTATATATCTAATATGAAAATAATAATATTAATAATAAATTGTTCATGAAAACTCAATTCAAATCATTTTGTATTCTTAAAATTTTTAAATAAATTCTAAATATAATTTGATCAACAACAAATACTTTATGATAAAATAAAAAAAAGGACAACTTCACTATTCATGTAAATAGTTAAATAGCTAAGGAAAAACCAAGTTTTTTTAGTATGTTGTATAATTATTTCAAACTAATTTAAATGAGACGGGTACTTTTAGATTATATTGATGAATATAATATAAATATTGTTAAATTCAACTAAAAACTCTATTCAAAATAAATACATACATTACACATACATATAAATGCTATGAATGTATGCTTGCGTGTATTATTGTATGTTGAATAGTAAGTTTTATTTAAATAATGAATTTTCGAAACTCAATAAACATAGTATAAAAGTGAAGATTTTTTGAAAATAATAGTTTAATGTTTGGTATATATAAAAAACAAGTGTTGAAGATGAGAATTTTATGATAAAAGTATCCTTATCTCATTAGAATCATAAGTTGTGTTTTTTTCTTTTATCATAAAGTATTTGTCGTTGATCAAGGCTTCTCAAATGAGTTTAGTTAGGTGTGAAAATCAAGAAAAGAGAAATTATTAGATATATAAAGAATTGTATTCCTTTTTTTCACAAAAATATGAGACCCATTATAAAAATTATTCATGCACCCCACTATTATGTGAGAGAAAAGAGTACAATTCCCGTTGTAATGAATAATTCTCCATAAAAAAAATTTTACAAAACCATATTTTACGTGAAATAAATAAATATAGTCAATGATATGGAGAAATTAATATATATATATATATATATTCAATTTATATTCAGTTTTTCGATTTAATAAAATATGTTCATACATTGAATCAATTGAATGAATTTGATAACTTCTGTGATTTTAAAGGGATTGCTTCAAGGATTTGAAAAAAAAAGGTTAAAAAGCGAGTGCTTTGTTTAAAAATAACTAAGTAATTTTTTATTTTAGTTTTGTCTAATTTAATTCGAGCTTGATTCCAAGAAAATATTTACTTTTGCAAAGGTAAAATCAAATCTAATATTCAAGTTTTAGCAAGAGATGACTTGACTTGATTTTTTTTTTAATTTAATTTTGATATAGGTAAACGGATAAAAAATAATGGGATATGAAAATAAAATGAAAAATACATTGTATAAAAGGCAAAGATTCCTAGATCACAAAATATATACTGTAATTTCTGGTAAAAAGCCATTTAATATAATTTGTTAATTGATAGTTTAATTTCAATTTAGTTGGCAAAATCACTTAACTTCCATACACTTGAGTCTTGACAGACTAGCTTAAAATACAATCTTATGAAAGATACATTCTATTTATTTTATTTTAGTATTTTAAAAGTATTTTGAAAAAATTAATTTTTTTATTTTAAATTTGTTTTTTTAATTGTTTTGATGGATTGATGTTAAAAATAAATTTAAAAAGTAAAAAAAATATTATTTTAATATATTTTAAAATAAAAAATATTTTTAAAAATAATAACTACTCCACTATTAAATATTATATAAGACAAAAAAAAAAAAAGTTTGGTTAGGTTGAATATAAATTGTCGCGATGCCTTAGGTGGTCTTGTAATTCACGAGATAACTTTATAAAAACATGGAGTTCATTATAGTTCATGAGAATCTTGAAAAGCACCCACCCACCCATTATAATTCTAATGGCTGATCACCGCAAAAACAGTCGCCATCAGCCAACAGCCAACAACCAACAACCTTAATTACAAAGTTGGTGAGGACATGACAGGTAAGAAAAACCGGAAGATCAGAAGCTTAGAGAGATTTTTTTTTTCTGGAGTTTATCACCGTAAAAAAATTAGGACGATAACACATAAAATATTTAGGAAAAAAAAAGTACAATTTAGAGTTACATATGAAATCTCCGACTTATAAATCACATATGTCAATAGCTATATTGTTAAATGGTTTGATATAAATTGCAATTAAAAAAAAAAGTGAGAAAGAACAAAAAAATAAATAAATAAACTCTTGAGGCACATTAAAACTTCAATAATGATATAATTGGTAGAATTAAAAAGATATTGACAAGAAAAAAAAAATACCTTAAAGGCACACAATAACTCTGATCATGACATCTTCGGTATCATTTGAAAAAATCTTGATAAGATAAATTTAACGACAATAAAAAAAATCATCAACAATAACGAGAGTATGTCACACTTGTTGCTAAAAAATGATGGATAGCTAACTTACATTTGACGACAAATATAATTAAATCTAATCATTGTTATGAACTTTTATACTGTTGTTAGATTTGTTTTATCGAAATTTTTTCAATGATAATAATAGTGTTGTAATCAAAGTTTTAGTATGCCTCTAATATCTCTCTTTTTATCTTTTTATCTTTTTTATTTTCTCATTATAATTTATGTAATTCATTTTTTAAACCATGTTATTTTACTATTTAAAAAAAAAAAAACCCAAAAACTCAAGCGTACATGCCATTTCCCATGCAATTCCATTTTTGAGGGGAAACAGAAACGACAGCTCCGTTTTCGCTCGCAAAGTAGGATAAGAAAAAGCAAAACACTCTATTTAATTTTTAAAATGATGCAATTCAACTTTTATCAGAAAAAACTAAGTCAATGAACGAGTGGGATCCACATGCTTACCACTTGCTAGATGGACACGAGTTTTTAATAGAGTATTGTTGACAGAGTCAAATATTTTTCTTATTTAACGATTTAAGTGGCCGTCTAGGAAGTAGTGGTTTTTTTGCATTTTTTTCTTATGACTTTTAAATATTTTTTACACATTTATATTGAAATTAATGCGGCAATACAATATTTTTCTCGTAACAGAAAGCGAGTGAACAAAAATTAAATAACCATTGAAAAACTATACATTAAAAAAAAGTAAATGCAAGAAGTTAAGCATTCCCAAATCTTTAGTCATGCATTTACAGCCATCAAATCACATTTATTTTATCCTTCTATTGTACATTCTAAACAAATCTTTCGTGATGGGGAATGAAAATATTATTATTCCAATAAAATGCATTTGAAATGAATGGAACATGCAATGGACGATCTTATTCACTCCAAGCATGGATTATTTATATATACACACACACACTCCTAATACTTTCAGCATGGTCACTTTGAAGTGCAAGATTCACTACCACAAAATTAAAAAATAACTTCAAAAATGTTAATGAAAAATACTCCGTTGTAGTTTCCTAACAAAAATTACGATGAAAAATTTTTATTTATCAATTATAATAGAAATAATGATGGAATAAAAAATATATCATAAACAATTCCTTTGGCTTGATGTTGTGTTAAATTACTGATGAAAGTTTTAATAGCAATTTTAAATTGAATTAAAACCTGACAATCCCTCTCCTCTCCCCATTTATTCTTCTTCTTACGTTTACAAAACAACACAACCAAACACAACAAGAACCCTCCCCTCTCACAAATCCAACAGCCCACTCATAATCCGGCACCGAGAGTACCTCTCATTCTACCCATATCAGGTTTTACTCCCCCCCTAAATAAACTTAGGGTTATGATTTTTACTTGATTTGGGGTGATTTTGTTAGGGTTTTAATGACAAAATTCGCTTTAATTTCTTTGGTGTATAGTGTCTGCTTTAAAATTTATGTTTTACCAAGTTAACTTTTGGATAAACTAGTATATCAGTACAGTTCATGACAAATGGACTAAACCTTTTGGATCAGTTTAGTGAGCAATGTCCCATGAACAAGGTTCAAAAGGCTCAAACTCCAATATCATAAGTTGACGAGTTTGTCCTCCATGGCTTAACAAGGTTCGACTTCAACTCCATGATCAAGCAATAAAAATGAACTCTTATAAATCTTCTGATCCTCGTCTAGATTATTGTCTTCAATCAAATCGAAAGAGTATATTTGTGCAAAACGTTCAAATAAAAGAAGAAAGTTATGTCAAGGATTTTACAATGACTAGTGAAATTGTAAATACAATTAAGAAAAATAAATCTATAATTGAATTTTCTTTAAATTTAACCGGAATAAAATGAAAAGGCCTTCATTACGGTCCGTGCCCATGAGAATCGTCCATCACCTTAAATATAATGTAGCAGTTAATTAACTGGTAACTTGGTCGCTTGCCCTGCACTAACTTGAAGTCATCAAATTCTGCTCATACAAGCGGTGGGAGAGGATGGCCAGGCAGCCATGAACATACAGTGGGCCATGTTTTCTCATATAATACCCCGAGTAAATCACTGTACCCTATATACACATTCAAGGAAATGGCAACTTACTCTCTTTGACAAAAAATGTTATAAAATCTCAAAACTCCTGTCTGATTGTATGGAGCATATATACATAGTAAATAAAAGGTGTTTGATCAATTTGTAACATCACCGACACCCCTAAAAACTGTACAGCAAATCCTCCCCCTACTTCCTCTCATTCGCAATTGTTTCCTGCTGCTAAAGAGTAAAATGCTTGATCAATTTGTAACATCACTGACACCCCTAAAAACTGTACAGCAAATCCTCCCCTGTACTTTCCATTCACAATTGTTTCCTGATTCTAACGAGTAAACTGCTTCAACGGCGATGCAGGCCTTGAAATGGTCATGAAATCGTGATAAATAATTATATGAAAATGTTTATGCAACCCTCCTGTAGAAAAGTACGTAGGCAGCTGATGTTTTAATATCATCCTCACTAACAGGACTAACACGGCTGTCGTCGAACTCGTACCATTTGCGATACCCAAGCTGCATAGGAACAAAGATAATTTTAGACCACGTACTTGAAAACAAGAAAATATATGAATTTGTCCTCTAGTCTACAAAGTGGAACACACAAACACATTGCTTGGTGTTTCTTTCTTCTTCCCTTTTTTTTTTCAAACTTCAGCATGAGCAACATATATAGAGATTTCAATGGCCAAGAAATATAATAATCAGCTGGGGCACTTCAATACTCAGCGAAGAAAATAACTGCATATTAAATAAGATACCTAACAGAGCCCGGAAAAGAAGTCATTGAGAAGGGATTTAACAATCAATCTTCTTAGAAAATCTTAGGGAACAGGAATGGAGATTAATTATTGACGCTCCATCCCCCCTCTATTACTTTTAAATATTTCCACCAAACCAGGGGTTAATGGACTGGGAGGGAACTAATTTATGATTTTTGGTCCCAAACACTCCCTATTATAGCTCCACTATTAACTTCTTAAAAAAACAATCTTACCCTTAGCACCAAGACCTTTAAAAATAACACATAATTAAATTTTATGATTATTAGCCTTCCTCAATCTCTAACCAAACAAAAAGAAATTGTTTGACTTCATAGCAATGGGCAGGTAAATCTCCCCTTCCTCTCCTTATAATTCATTTCTATACGGATTAGCTTCCCTCCATCTCTAACCAAACATAGAGACTGTTTGATTTGCATTCCCTTACTGAAAAAATCATAACAATGGTTAGGTAAATCTCCCCTTCTCATCCAATCCCTTTACCTTCCCTACCATACTAGATTCAGAAACAACTAGGATAAAGGACACAAGCCATCACGTTAATGCATTGCATTGAAATCCTGATGTACCATTAATTATAGCATTGCTGTTCACCTTATTAAAGACCAACGAGCTGAGCTGGGACTATCACGATCACAAACTTTCTAATATAACTTTCTCTCTTGGAGGGGGTAAAGAAGACAAAAAACTAGCAGTTGGTGTCTAGGAAGCTCCAATAAGAATGCATGTTGCCAATTTCATTTCACAGCCTTTAACTCAGCTTGTTATTATAAATTAAAGAATGCATGGCACACACTGCCTGCCACCCTGAAGGAGACATGCATTGGTCAATTTTTATTGTCAACAATTACCCCACAAATGCATGTGCCAATTTCTAAACAAGGTATGCCCCCTGATGATAATTACTCAGCATATCCATCCAGCAAATTCTACAACACCTAGGAAAACTTCAAATTCTTGTTAAAGTAGGTGAGAAACACTAATATCAAAAGATCCTAGGTTAGTGAAGCCAGCCCAGACAGAAAACAAGCATCAACAAAAATTAATATTTTCTAGATCTATGTTACATGACTCTGTCCAATTTGTGCGCATGACTGTGCCCCTCTGTCAAATGGTTCTATCTGCAGTCTCTTGACCAAAGGCAATAAAAGAAAATGAATAAATAGAATGAACACCACTTACGTCAATAAAGGCATCATAGTGACCACATCCCATGCCTCCATGATGATTACTTATTGCATACAATACATAACGATTGGAAAACTGGCTGTCCTTCTTGGAAGTATAGGTCGAAAGATCAAAATCATCAATTGGGAAGTCCACATATGTTTCCAACTTGTTCCTAATATATCGACTGTATGAGAACCTCTTCAAATGAACAACCAAGATTTCAGGCAATCTCCAAAGGTCTAACTTTTTCCTAGCCTGCCGAGGCTTCTTGCAGCTGGGGCAATCCCTAAAATCAGATACAATCACACGATCAGAAACAGCAGGTAAAAAAAAAGGTATCAACTGTATCGATTTTTGTGTGTGCACACACAATAAATTCAAACAGACACGTATTACATGTAAGTAAACACGTGCAGGCACAAAAAACAGATGTAAAAACCGAAATACATCCTCAAGAAAAAATATGCAAGTAGAGCATATTTATGGCAAATAAATGAATAATCTTCAAGCAAAAATCTGCAAGTATTGAATGAGGGAGGGAGACACACTAACCACATGTCTTCTGGTCCTAAAGGCTCTTCTTTCAAGAAAGCTTCAAGGCATTTATATAAAGAAACAGACTCTTGAGGCCTCCTAGCATATAACTGGTGCTTTAAAACCTCTGGCAACGAGCTGAGAAGGCATGTATCATACTTCTCAATCATACTTTCTGACCAAGTTACATAGACCTCCAAGTTATCACTAAACTTTGGGACTGGTAACGGCTCATTCATCTTTATCTCTGTTGATCGCATTCCATCTTTCAAATAGAATTGAAAATCAGAGCTGGAACACTGGTCATCCTCTGTTCCAGTTTCTGAGCCTGTATTACTGTCCGAGATTGTAGGGCTAACTACATCCTCCATTGTAGAATCTTCATTAGTTGTGATTCCCACATCATCATAATCATTGAATGCATCATCAGCGGGCATAAGAAGTGGGCTTAGTAATTTCAGATATTGTTTATGGAGATCAAATCCAGTATAAAGATTCTCTAATCTTGCAACAAAAGGAATGCCAAACAACTTCAGATTCGGTATCGCTCTCTCAAATTCACAAGGCCTGAACACCAATTGTAGAATAAATCAGTATATAGCAAAATTTGAGATTATTACACCAAACTAGAAGGAAAGAATATTAAAATAAGTAAAAAGAGCAAAAGAATGCCAGCCGGATGGCCCAGAACAAGAGTACAAATAAGCTCACCTTTCCACCCTTTCATGCATAAAGACAACCATGGGTGAATTTTTGTTATCTTTTAGTAACCGGTAAGCAACAAGTTTGTCTTCGTCTCTGATCAAGGCTACCGAGTCAGATGGCTCACTTAGGCGACGAAAAATTCTATTCTTGTATATCTACAGCATCAGAAATTCAGAGTAAAAGAAGGTTGCAAAAACATTAATGTATATGCAAAACTTGACTTAAAATGCACAGCCCTTGTCTAGTCCTGAATCACCAACATATTTTAATTGCTTGAGTAAAACAAGAGCAAATATCGCAAATTAAGTATTCTAAATAAACTAGATCTAATGAAATTATGCAGTAGCAATCTCTCAAATTAAGCATCAATGCCTTTGACTGAAGCAACTAGCTCCTCAAGTATTGATAACCAGTCACGCTACTCAAAAACATAAATGCAGCATACCTCAACCACCATCAGCATTTCATCATTTCTCAAAGAACAAGCAATGCTCAAGGCCTCAATGAGATCTTTTTGCCTCCCACATTTGGGCACGGTTACAGTAATAGGGGTTGGTAAATTCATCCCATCGGTGCTCAGGACAGTCAAAGTCATAGTCCGCATTGTTGTTGAAGGTAATGGCAGTGATAAGTACATAAATGGATCAAATGTGACAGACTTCTTGTTGCAAGCAGGGCAAACCAGTGTTGACTGATACTGACCCTATAATGATAACAAAAAAATAAATTAATTAAGCTGACAAAACCAAGGAGGATCATCAATCCGCTTAACTTCAAGGAAAGAATTTCAACACAACACAAATTGAAAATAAATTAAAATAGTAAAATTATAAACCATGAAAGATTGATGATCTCTAATATTAGTTATTGGAAGATGCTTGTGGTAGTAGAACTACCAATAAAAACCCCTTTTAGAAAGGAAGAATGCTAGAACCATGGACCATCATCAAGTATTGATGATTGCATGATTAAAATGACCAAGAGACAGCTTAGCAGAAAAGAAAATTGGCACAATCTATATGACACATGTTACCCCCAAAAAACAGAAACTCACTTGGCACAAATCAACTATGATTGAGTCATTGCGAGCCAGGTGATTCCTCCAATATTCCTCTGCTACCTCTTCATCTGGGCGACCCTCAGCATCTTTAATGGCTATATATGGCTTGGACTTTACACGATTCAAATCTTCATGGAGTCCATCCAACAAAAAAGAAAGAAACTCCTACATTAAAAACATGTGTATTAAATGGCATCATTCCATGTGCCAAAGAGGATCTAAGAAGCTACTTCTATTTTGTACCATGCAACAAGACAGAAACTTATCACATGCAGAAGATAGAATTGGAGGAACTAAACAAACATTAGAATCAAGAGGTATACTAACTTGCGAATCATGCTGGTTGTAGCCACTGAATTGAGGAGCAAAATCTGCTAGTTTTCGCTTGAATATTGCAGGAGCCACTGGGGTATCTCGTGGTGTCCATAGTTTACTTAGCAAATCCCCAAAAGCTAAAGCAAGCTCCCCCTGGACAAATAAACATTTATTTACAACGGCATGGCCACGCAAAGGAAGCAAAAGTTACTAGAAGAAGATGAATTAATATAAAATAAAGTTCACAAACCTTTGTCCCTAGAAGATTTTCCTGATTTATCTCTTTTCCATAGTCCCCAAGAAAATAGTCAACTAGCTTTGGGGTGTGAGCCAAGCACTGAATTGCACTATTCATGAAACATGTATTCCCAAGATTCTGCAAGCCCCTCAAACCCAAGTAACCAAATACCCTAAAGCCACTCCCAGATTGTGAGTTCCTTAGTGACGAATAAGAGCGCACATGGTCAGTGCACCCATTCATTTTAACAGAACCAGATTCAAAAGAAGTCTCCATCTCCACCATCTCATCGAAGTTTTCATCTCTAACAGTCATAGAATCTGAAAATCCATAGGCTTGCAATTCAAGAGTAATCTGCATGCAAAATAAGATAAAATATTGACACTAAACAACAACTACAATATGCAAAATTTGTACATCAATACTTAAGAAGTTTTCATGGTTAACATCACCCAAGGGCCTCAACAACATAAATAAAATGTGACACCTCTTTGCCATGTTCTCCCAGGGTATCATTAGGCAGATTGATCTTATCATCGATGAGAAATTGGGTTGTCTGCCCTGAGAAGTCCCATATATGCAACTGCACACGAGGTAAACCGAATCAAGAAAGGCTTCCCAAAATAAATCCTTATATCTTAGTGAGGTAACAAAAGTTCATAAAAAACTAACCAGCTTAGATTTGGGAACAAAAATATTGCAAGCTCTTCTGTAAGAAGAAACTAGATTGTCCTGGAAATTGCAGTCAATTGTCAAATATAGAATCATAGAGAAGATTTATTTAAAAAAAAAAAAAAAGAGGCTCTTGTATTTTTGTTCAGTTATGTGCTGTGATATATGCACACTAATTAGATTAACTGAATTACCATGCTGGCTAGGACTAGCAATATACCCCTTGTACAAATTAAGAATATCAAAAAATTATACTCATACCAACGAGATAACAGCAGTACTAAGTAGAGTTTCAAAAAGTAGACAAATCACAATGATCCTTCAACCGAAATTAAACATGGTTCCACAGGAATGGAGAATGAATAGTATTTATTGCTTAAGTTCTACAAAAAAAACCTATAATATGTGTCCAGTTATGTTGCACCACAAAAAAATAGTGGATGACGTGCAGACTTGTAACTCTAACCAAACTGGTTAATCTCAAGACTGGTCTTGACTTCATCTGACTAAAGAGGTGCCTGGTCCAATAACCTGGCCCAAGCCAGTTTCGAACACCATGGCACTAAGCTCTTGAAAGCAAAGCATTCAAGAAGGGATCTGACTTAAACATTCACTATTGAAGCAGATACACTTGGTTCATAAACCCTGTCCAACACAAAAATAAAGAATAAAGGAAAGAAAAAGAAAAAGGTATAGAAAGGAACTTGACCTTTGAGCTGATCTTCACAACCAAAGAATTTGTTTCCCTAGAAACTGAAAGCCTTATTTGTATGGGAAACACATCCTGTGAATAATCTTCAGCAATAAAAGAACCATTAACATCCTTCATTACTCCTTTAGAATCATTATGCCTGTGGAGGTAGAACAAATCAATGCACAAATTAGTAGAAATCCCTCGCTTCTATTGAGTTTTTGAGGATACAACAATTTTGCATAATTCACATAACACATCAGCACATGCATTGACTAAACGGATAGGGGGGTCACAGTGTAATGCTTGATCAGCCCAACATGTTTATCAACAACAATTGGGAGAACAAAAGGAAGGTTCCAAAATAAATCCTAATATATTTGTAAGCCAAATGCTCCATACTCCTAAACAACTCATGCCTTGACCACATACAGGTAATGAATACATATTCCATAAACATGAATACACATAATACATCACATGCATATCGACAACAGGAAAGGCAACCAATAGCTCTCACCGTTTAAGCGCCTGTAACCACATTCTTCCAGAGATTATAGCATACTCACGGCCAGAAAACCCTTCTTCAGTATCCTCACTCCTCTCAGAACCTTCTTCCTTCCTAAAATCAAGTACAATCTCTGCATCATCACCACCAAAGTTCGATATCACATTGTACAAAACTCCTAATTGTTCACCACCAGTTTCCACCTCACTCCACCACCTAAAAAATCAGCACAAAACACAACAAGATTTAACTAAAACACTGCATTTAACACCATAATTACTTTTTTTTGTTTGAATTCAAGGAATTCAGCTTCTTTGCTTTCAACACAAAAAAGAAAAAAAAGAAGAAATCACCGAAAGTTTATTCCTTTCCTTGGTTTTCTCAGTAACCAAACAAGAGAGAGAGAAGAAAACGTTACCTATAAGGAACCAAATAAAGCTTGTCAAAATCATTATCATCGTCATCGTTACTAAACCAACCACGGTAAAGAGTAGAACTGAAGAAACCAGAAGCGGAGGAAGAGGCGGCGGCAGCGGATGAGCGGGTGTTATCGTAATCCAAGTCGAAGATTGAAGAATCATCAGTGTTGGAGTTACGGAAAGAGAAGAAATCCTCCCCCATAATTGAAGATGGAATAAAAGTTAGGGTTTTGAAAGTTAAGGCTTTCAAGAGATTGAGAGTAGAGAGAGAAAATTGAGAGATTTTGATTATGATGTGTAAGAGATGAAGTTTCTCTGATAAGCGGGTCATAGAGAGAAGAGAGACATCACGGTGACCTTTTCTTTTTCCCCTTCCTTCCTCTGAACGTATGTCTAGAGTGCGTGAGGTTTTTAAAAAGAAGTTTTTTTTTTTTTTGTGGTTTTCACTTCTATTCAATAAATAAATTAAGAAAAAAATAAAGCCCTTTTACTCTTTTATTATTCAGAAAGCCATTTACTTCTTGGATTAGAACACTGTTGCAGCCGTGCTTGCAACTCTTTATTACTTACCTAATACAATAACACTAAATATAGCGTTTCCAAAAATATCAACAGACCATAGGTAAAAATGACTGGGAAAAAAATAATTTTGATATATAAAGATTAATAGGAAAGATCTTATATTTTAAAAAAAAATGGAAGCATGAAAGATTGAAGAAAATGATTTAAAAGAGAATGAAATGGAAATGGTAGCTGTGGAATACGTTTGCCATTGTGGGCTGTGTTAGGGAGGAGGACTGGAGGAGTAGGAGGAGGAGCAGTGGAGGAATGTTGACGAAGTTGGTGAGTTCGTGTGGACGCGATGTGAGTGAGAGTGGGGGAGGAGAGTTGTGTTCTAATTGGATGGAGCCTTGTAGGTGAGGAGTTGCGGCTTTTGGTTTACTTATCCAAGTTTTGATTGGATAAATAAATTAATGAAAAGTAAAGTGATCGGATCTGAGGCTTGTTTGTTAAGGATTTGGTTGGTGTTTTTAAAATGTTTTTTTATATATATATTAAAATAATATATTTTATTTTTTAAAATTTTATTTTTAAGATTAATGTATTAAAATAATTTAAAATAAAAAAAGAAAACAGTTTCTCATTGCAAAAATAAAATGACTCTTAATATTCTTTTAATTATCATAATATAGATTAAAATGTTTGATTGTGATAAAGAACATTCATTTAATTATTATACTATACATTAAAATCTTTGGAGTTGAAACGCTTAATAACAGTTAACTATCTCTTCTTTTTTTTAATTTGAATCATTTATTTTTAATTTGGTCCTTCAAATAAGATGGGTATCTTTCTAGAATTTTCTATAAATCTCTTTTTGATAAAAATTACTTTATATGCGATTCTAAGTATGAAGTAAATTAGTGAAACTTTCTATTTTAAATTCAATTGATCTCATGTTTTCTTTTTTGTTTTCTTGTGAAATAATAAAAATGAATGAAATTTTTACTATAAAATAAAGTCATTCCCCTCCAGCCTTTTTAAAATAGTTTTATTAATTAGTAATAATAAATAATAGAATATTAATTAAGAATGTTAGTTCATTTGAATTTGATATACACATCAATCTTTAATTCCTCAGGGATTTCTAGTTTTATCAAATAAAATTTATCGATAATCAATTCAGTTTTTCATTTTATATATATATATATATATATATATATATTATAATTCAATCATCCAATTTTATTTAGCTAAAAGGAAATATATATGTGTGTGTGTGACAAATGCACCTTTATTGAATTTCTAATCATGAACATATATGGACCCACTTAATTTGGGAGTCTATCTTCTGCAAAGGATTCAAATAGACCTACCATAATGGCAGAATCCTTGGGTTATTTTTAAGTTAAATAATTTTCGAACCCTTGGATTATTAGAAGAAGTCACCACTTATCGTAGAGAATCATAACTATAAAACCACACGAGAGAAGATGAGGAAGGATAACAACAATCTCAACACTGCGTTGGGTTATTAAATTGCAGCCTGATAATGACTAATTGTCTTGGATTTTTAAATAAATGATGCATTGTAGTAGTTGACAATGTAGTTATTTGATATTATAACAGTAGTTGTTTTTTAAAATATTTTTATTTAAAAATATATTAAAATAATATTTTTTTAAAAAAAATATTTTTAACATCAACACATTAAAATTATTTGAAAACACAAAATAAATTGAAAAAGAAAAAAAATTTAATTTTTTTAAAAAAATTTTAAAACGTAAAAACAAACATGAAAGAGTAAAGCAAAGAAAAAGTAGGAAATGAGGGGAATTGTATAATTAATTTAAACAAACAGGGAGAAAATGTTTTTTTATTAGGGTATTTATAGGAACAAATTCGGTAAAAATAAGGGGGGTTATAGCTTATAGGAATAGAGCACATAATTACAAACCATAATGTCAGGGGTTTAGATCCCTCTCTGCCCATAACCTGGCAAAAAGGGAAGGACTCCTCCCTTTAAAGGTAGGAAAATCCCAATTGAGATAATGGATCCAAAACTATCGAACTTTGGTGTAGGTCTTTTATCGAAATAGAATAGTCTTACTTTTTCTTCCTTTTCTTTTTATTTCTTTTTTAGTTATATTAATTTAAATATATTTTTAAAAACATATTTTTTGTATCGTTAATGTTGAATTTTTCCATATAATATGTCTAGACTAAATCAACTTATTTCTTTACACCCAATAACTCTTCCTAGATAGGCTTGGATAAAATAGTTCAGCAAATACAAATATTAGTAGCATATAAAAACTGTTTTCTTCGTCATTAAATTCATATGTTTGCTAGCAATAATTGTGGCCTCATTAAAGAATTGATGAGTACATATTTGATGCACTTGTTAGTACTGGTATATTTAAAAAAATTTAATTGGTTAGTTATAAATAGCCCTAAACTATGGAATAAAGGATTAAACCAGACTTACCTACACCAAGGTACTAACTATGATTCTTAAATATCTCAAAACAAAATGTGATATGATAAGACATAATGCAATATAAAACAAAAAAAAAACACAGGAAAAGGCTACTTTTAAAGATAAAAAAAAACCCTTTTCATTTTGACTTGAAGAATTTAGAATAAATCAAATCTTCTTGAGTAGAATTTGGACCTATGACCAGTTAGCTAATAATCGACTACTTTAACTAAGAAACAACAAGAAATTGGATCTTGTAGAGTTCAATTCTCGTTTACAACCCTTGACCAATATGAACTCAAAGTTTTCTTTGTAATACTAGAAACTTTTTCATAGTGTCTTCATTTCATGCTTCATTTCATAAGAAACCTCAAAATGGCTCTATTTCATTATATTTCATCTATATCCCAATCTTATTAAATGTAATATCCCTTTTTTTTATGTCATTGATATAAAAGATGTCGTTTCTAGTCTATTTGTTTATGTTTATGTTTCTACAAAAAGTTTTGAAATCATCATATAATAATCTAGAAATTGCAATAAGAAGGAAAAAAAATTAGGTTTGTGATGATTTTGAAATCTTTTACACTAGGTAATATAATATCCTTATGCATAAATATAATCAATTTGGTTATTATGATCAAACTCAATTGTTAATTCTTTACCACAATTTCTATAGGACTTTCTTATCTCTTTCTTATCCAAACTTATAATATAGAAAAAGGCAAAAAAGGAATCGAGAAGAACTTATCATTAACAATAAGTTTTTTTATAAGGCAACTCATGATATTCATATCAATCTATTATTCACCTCTACATATAGCATTGGTTAGACCTTATACAATAATTGTATTAAATCTATCATATATTTTGTTTCATTTTTTTTGGAACAATCACAATGTTTTATTATTATTATTATTATTATGGATCTAAAGCCAAAAATTCAATGCATAATATTAGCATTAAATGTGTATTCTTGAGTAATTTTATTTTTTAATTATTCAACCATTTCATTTTATCAAGTTCAATATTAGTCATAGTAGTCAACAATTATATGTTTCGATGCAACAACAAAATGTTATTTATAACAAGTAGTTTTGTTGGTTTATTAATTGGTAACATCTTATTCATGAAATGAGTTAGATTGATATTAGTTAAGATACAACAAAATATGTCACATCATTGAGTTATATCTTTTCCTTTGCTCCTATCGAGAAATAAAACTAATTAATCCTAAGTTAAAAGGTCGAGAAACTCCATGTCACTATTCTTAATAACTTGGAGTTAAGCTCTTTTTTTTGTACTATTATGGATAAGAAAATAATATAAAAATTGGATTTAATTGTCAACTGCTATTGAGAATATGATTGATTACAAATTTAAGCCATAACATATGGTTTCAAAAAAAAGTATATGATTTTTTCGATCTAAATTAAGCAAGTTTTATATGAAGAAGATTTAACTTAACATATTTTATTTAATACGAGTAGGACAAGACCCCGACTAGGTATTATTAAATCAATATTCTTTTTAAAAAAATAGGAAAATCATAGCCAAGTCAATATGATACGAATCAATCCCTTTTTTTGCAACAAAAATCTTATCATTTTCAAAAGAATTGGAGTTACGTATCTTTTTAATTTCCATTGAAGTGTTCTTATATGTTTCTAAGCCCCTTTAAAACCTTAAAAATTTGACAAATTTCTTTTTTAGAAACACATATAAGATCCATCACTAAAAAAAAAAGATAGTAGTAACCTCACTCTTAACTATTTTATTTTATTTTATTTATTAACTACTTCATTTATGAATTTCATAATAATATAAGTAAAATACATATATATATATCCCTTATGGAAAGAATGATTTCTTAGGATCGATATGAGAGTCCAACTCCATTAAATTTTCAAAATTCATATTGAATACTTTAAATAGGCTAACCTCTTTGCTTTTGTCATGGTACAATCCTCTTCTCACCAAGCCTTTTTCTCCTCGATCCATAAAGACAAAATGATGAACTTGTACCAATAGTTTATCTTGGAAGAAAGAACTCACTGGGTATGATCACTAGCTAATATTAATCTAATATAACTAGTCATAATCTAATGCTAATTAAATATATATAAAAAATGTCTCTTCTCTATACTTTCCCCAGTTTCATTGCTACCGCGTGCAATCATTTTAACATTTTAACATAACAATCGGATAATATAAATATCATTTTAACACAGCATAAGTTATTCAGAAGATCTTAAAGACCCATTAAAGCATGAAAGCTAGGATCTTTCAGAAAATGGATTCATATTCAAAGAGTACATAACTGCATAGATAAGTTCACACGAACCTGTCAATTTAGGATCCAATTCAGGATTCCCCTTGGGACATGCCAAGAAAGAATTGGAATATGATATTCATACAAATAAAAAAAAAGGTTATATATTGATTCAAACATTGTTCCTACATGATAGGGGTAGCGAAAGAGGAAAAAACAAAATATTTCACACAATACTTTTGATTTAAAATCAATTTGATTTATTTTTTACCCTTCGCTCCATGAAACAATAAGTAAGATTTTACATGATCAAACCTATAGGACTTAAAAAATGATATAAGTGAATTAAAAAATAAAGGAAATAATAAATAAATAAATAAGAGCCCATATTTCAAATAAACAAAATCAAACTTGACAAAATGTTTATGATTCTCGAAGAATAAGGGGAAAAGGGGTTGATCAAAAAATATCTCTTGTTCTTGTTCTTATTATAAGATCATGATTGGATTCTCGTATGTTTGGTAAAAAAAAAATCTTCTTCTTTGAAAATAATTATAAAAGAAAACGAAAAATATTCAATTTGTCCTAATTACACTTCGAGGACTAGTGGATGAAGGGAGAAGATTCTTGACCGATAAAAAAGGTTCAATAATGTCAAAAAGAATTAAACAAGGAGTCGTATGAGGTGAAGATTTCATGTATGAAGAGTTTATATTAAGTATATGATTTTTTTATCTAAATTAAGCAAGTTTTATATGAAGAAGATTTGACTTAACATATTTTATTTGATACAAGTAGGGCAATACCCCGACTAGGTATTATTAAATCAATATTCTTTAAAAAATAGAAAAATCATAGCCAAGTCGATATGATACGAATCAATCCTTTTTTTTGCGCCAAAGATCTTATCATTTTCAAAAGAATTGGAGTTGCGTATCTTTTTAATTTTCATTGAAGTGTTCTTATATGTTTCTAAGCCCCTTTAAAACCTTGAAAATTAACAAATTTCATTTTTAGAAACACATATAAGATCCATCACTATAAAAATGATAATAGTAACCTCACTCTTAATTATTTTATTTTATTTACTAACTATTTCATTTATGAATTTCATAATAATATAAGTAAAATACATATATATCCCGAATGGAAAGAACGATTCATTAGGATTGACATGAGAGTCCAACTCCATTAAATTTCTAGATTTCATGTTGAATACTTTAAATAGGCTAACCTCTTTGCTTCTGTCATGGTACAATCCTCTTCTCGCCAAGCCTTTTTCTCATCGATCTACAGAGATAAAATGTAGGACTTGTACCAATAGTTCATCTTGGAAGAAAAAACTCACTAAGTATCATCACTAACTAAAACTAATCTAATATTAATGAGTCATAATCCAATACTAATTAAATTTATAAAAAAAATGTCTCTTCTCTATACTTTCCCTAGTTTCATTGCTACCATGTCATATAAATATCATTTTAACACAACATAAGTCATTCAGAAGATCTTGAAGACCCATTAAAGCATGAAAGTTAGGATCTTTTAGAAAATTGATTCATATTCAAAAATTGCATAATTGTATAGATAAGTTCACATGAATCCACACAAACCTGTCAATTTAGGATCCAATTCAAGATTCCCTTTGGGACATGTCAGGAAAGAATTGGAATATGATAATATTGATTCATATAGATAAAGAAAAAAAAAAGTTCTATATTGATTCAAACATTATTCCTATAAGATAGGGGTAGTGAAAGAGAAAAAAACAAAATATTTCACACAATACTTTTGATCGAAAATCAATTTGATTTATTTTGTACCCTTCGCTCCATGAAAAAATAGGTAAGATTTTACATGATCAAACCTATAGGACTTAAAGAATGATATAAATGGATTAAAAAATAAAGGAAATAATAAAAAAATATAGAAGAGCCCGTATTTCAAATAAACAAAATCAAACTTAACAAAATGTTTCTGATTCTCAAAAAATGAGGGGCAAAGGGTTGATCGAAAAATATCTCTTGTTCTTATTCTTATTATAAGATCATGATTGGATCCTTATATGTTTGGTAAAAAAAAAAGAATCTTCTTCTTTGAAATAATTATAAAAGAAAAGGGAAAATATTCAATTGTATCTTCAAAACGTGATTCAATTTGTCCTAATTACATCTCGAGGACTAAGTGGATAAAGGAAGGAGATTCTCGACCGATAAAAAAGATCCAATAACTTAAAAAAGAATTAAACGAGGAGTCATATGAGATGAAGATTTCATGTATGAAGAATTTATATTAACAATTATAATTTTTATATGAAATTTTAATTACTAAAATTTATTGTGATTATCATATAATTAAATAAATAAAAATCAAATAGCGTTTCATGTCATGAAATCAAATATCTTTGTTTGCATCTATATTTAAACTTCTCAGTTTAGTTTTTAGCTAGCATTAACAATTTTTATAATTTATCAGTTCATATAATTTTTAGTTTATCTTATAAAAGCATGCATTAATTTTCTGATTAGGGAATCAAGATTTCTTATGATACCAAGAAATATTTTCACAATGCATGCACATTCTTGTCTTACATTAAAATCCAACACCTGCTAGTACTTGGCTAGTTTTCTACTGCCTTTCGAACACCAATGAATCGTATTTGGGCTTTGGTTTCTATGGAGCCTATGTGGGCCTTAGCTAAGAAAAAATTAACTAAACAGGCCTTGTATATCGAGCTGCATGGGATGAGCTTACCCGAAATGTTGTGGCATTCTAAATATATAAAATCAAACCCAAAATAGCTGATCTGTATTGGGGTTTCATATTTTTAAACTGTGGCCATTTGGAAAGTGCAAGGTCTGTTCATGGCAGCAAGGTGACCCATGGTTTTGCCACCAAATGTGAGATTTTATGCTGGTGATTCACTGCCTCTTCACCGCTCATTTGGTCAGATTAGAACATTGGAATTCAGACGTTCTTTGCAAATTGCAACCTTGCTGACCGGAAAATATGGAGGTGCGGCTCCATCTAGAATCAATGCAGCAATAATAGACATGAAGATCTATATTATCAGCATTTCTACCGTGCTCTACCATTTTATTTCCTACAGGATCTGTGGAAAATCCAAGGCTGATGTCAATACACTTGACTAGACTAGATGATCGGCTGTCGCAAGCTTGATTCCATTCATATTGACCAGCTTGTTTCTTTCCTTCTAGTTAATCTCCTCCACATCCTGCTGTGACCTTAGGGTTAGTTCGAGTGTCAAAATATTCCCTTGATTGTTCCCCATCAATCTGCTAACTATACCTAATTTATGGCTGTATATCAAGATTTTAGAGCCCAGACAGGTTGTCCTAGATTGTTTCTGGTGTGGAACGGGACTGAACTGGAGTCGTAAAAATGTGCTGTAAGAACATATATAGCTGGACAAGACTTGATCTATAATTCTGGCTTGGTCTGATTTGAACGAAATAACTAGGTAGGAAAAGCCAAACCACTAGCTTTACTTTTGTGTTTTTCAAACATGTTGGAGCTTTGATGAAACAAATGGTGCTCGTCGGCTGGCTTGTGATGTCGTTGTGTGTGAAAGCACCATCTCATGGGATTCCTCCATAATATCGTCCCCTCTGAGGATGAAAATTGAAGTGGCGTTTGTGGCCCTCACTTCCATCCTCCCACCCACTAATGCCCCGTAATCATGGCGTCCATACTAAGGTCAAAAAAATCCCTCCCATCATTTTTTCTTTACATAAAATATATCGGCTTTTATCTCGTGCATTAATTTGATTTAACATTCCAACAAGATAATTGGAGTAAAATAACCAAATCCAGAGAAAATAGAAGACCGGAACCAATTATATCTAGGGTCATAATTGTTTCGTAGCCATTCAAAACTAGTTTTGTTTTTATAGTGTTTGATATTGTGATAATAATTATTTTTTAAATTAATTTTTATTTAAAAAATAATTATTATCACAATATCAAACACTATAAAAACATATGACCCTAGATATAATGTATTAAAACAATTCAAAATTATATATAAAAAAATTGAATATAAAAACTATTTATTATATATATTCAATTGCTTTCTAGTTACTCTCTCTCTTTTCTTGGCAATTTTTTTTGGCTTGTCAGCTTGGTGACTTCTCGAGTTGTCACTATTATTTTGTTTGAAAAATAGAGTACTTCATGAAAACACGCTTCATAATGCTGATCGAAGGGATCATGGAGTGTGTATAGTATATGGTTTCACCATGCCCAATTCATGAGATTTAATGTCGGGAAAGATTTTGCTTCTGTTCACTGTTTTCATGGCTTCTGGCTTCCTTTTATTGAAAACTATATCCAGAAATTATATAACTTTATGAGCATCTAAAAGAGAACCATCATTTATTTCTTCTTAGAGCCTGTTTGGCTAAAAATTTACGGCATTCTTTATCATTTAACATTTACAACATATCATTTGATTATAAAATTAACTGTAATTTTTATAAGTGAATTTTACCATTATCTGTGTTGAAAATTTTACCATTCTCTGTAACACAGCCTCTCTCTTAGTGCATGAATAAGCTAAACATTGACGAGATTGAAATCTTATAAAAAGAAATTAGATCAGCTCTTGATCTCAGCAATGTAAATTAAAATTAATCTAAAATTATTTGGTCCATGTCCATCGAATTAATAATAATGAGGGGATTTTGATTGAAAAACAAAATCATAATTTCACCTTTCCATAAACTTGAGAGTGCGATTCCCTTTTAAAAAAAAATTAAATCACATTCCTATTCTCAATGTTTTTCACAATTTATTGACTTGACTGCAAGGTCACACGATTCACACCCATGTGGTGTCCCTAATAAACTGGCTAATAAGATGGAATATCCAGCCCATGCATGTGTAAAACAAAAAATAAAATAAAAGGCTACAATATAATTATGTATTTCTCCGTTTTAAAAACATCATCTATAAACTTGTTTTTCTTAGGATAATTCAGTCTTTGGATATGGTCTATAGTTGTTATAAAATTGTTTGCAGTCAATTTTTCTTATTTTTACCACGATTCAATTATTGATTTACCCTTGGAAGAAGAAAAATAATAAATTGGTAAACACAGTCATTTTGGTACTTTTCTTTTTATTTGAACAGTGAAAAGGCAATTGACAATTGTGTCCTCAAAAAGCAATGATAGATAAATTGTTTCGCATTTTCACTCTGTTTTCTTTTATTAAATATAAAATACTAAACAAAGGTTGCTTATGTGTAATGTTCCATCCCCTTCAAGTATTTCGTGTAGAAGATTCTAACGGTGAACGCTGAATTTTTTTTTTGTATTGTTAGATTTGTTTCGGTGGTTTTTTTCTTTCACGGTGGTACATTTTGCATTATGATCTAGTTTGGTGCTGATATATCTTTTTTTTTATTCTCTGCCTTGATTTCTACGCGTATCTCTTCAAAAATTCAAACCATTCCTTTCATTTTTTTCATTCATATTTAATCCAAGTTTTTTTTTATTACTATTTTTTTAACTGAAATGGTTTATATTTAGAGTTGATTTTTAATTTTTTTTTTTTATTTTTTTTATCAGATTTGATTATCATTCTTTTAATTTTAATTTATTTTATTTTAAATAATTTCTTGAATTGAAGCTTTTTTACGATTTTATCCCCCTTTTATTTTATTTTTCTTGTATAATTTTATCCTAATTCTTTTTTTGGTTATTTTTTTTGCTTTGATAAAATTTTTTTTTACATTTCATACTCCGGTATTAAATTTGTTAAGAATTGAACTTCTTGATTAAACATGGATCTAAGATTTAACCGGTTGTGAATTTGATGGATTAACTCATGTTTAAAATATTCGCATGAGTTTGATTGTGTTTTTTCCCTTTTTTAAGAAAAATATATTTTTAGTTTAATCCTTTAATATTTATTTATTTTTCAGTTTCATCTTTCTTTATTTTTTTTTAATCTTTTATAATTGTTCCTCATTATTTTAATTGATTTTTTTAGATGATTTTAGAATCTAAGTTCTTTTTATATTTTCATCATCCTTCAATTTTTTTTTCTGATGTGATTTTATCCTCATTGTTTTTATTGTGATTTTTTTTCTTTAATATTTTTTTTAAAAATAAATTTTTTTTAACAATTTCATCTTCTGATATTAAACTGGTTGGGAACTGAGTTTCTTAACTGAACCCGAGTTTAGGATTTTTTGACTTGCGAGTTTAAACAATTAACCCCAATCCAGAATATTTACACGAGCTTACATGTTTTTTTAAGCTAATATTTTTTTTAATTTTAATTTTTAATATTTATTTATTTTTGAAATTTCATCTACATTTTTTAAGTGGACCCACAACTTGTTAAGACCCTATCAAGGCCTAACCGGGAAAAGAACAAGAAAAGAAAAGGAAAGTGACAAATTATCTAATCAGGTTATCTCATGGTCGTGTTCTCCATTACCAGAGTTGTCTATTTCAAGGGTTAGTATATATCAGTGTGTTGTCACCTTTTTCATTTAAATCCCTAGATTTCTTTGCGATTTAATCTTTTATTAGTCTGTTGTTTCACAACGGCATCGTTAAATTTTCTTCAACTAGATCATTATTTGGATTGGATGATCAGTTCCCTATTGGATGGTTAGGTAGAAGAAGTCACGCAGTTTTTTTATTCTCATTTTAAATATTTGATAGCATGTTAAATAAATAAAAAGAAGGGAAGCTGAGACTTTTTTAATGTAGTAGTTGGATCTTGATGCGGTCCGTTAGTGAAACGTGGGACCTATATATATATATCACTCCATCTAGTTACTGTAGTTATTGGGTGTCGTTCCAGCTGTGTGGTCTGCACCACTTTCGTTTGTTTTGTGGCTGCTCTTTAACTTTGTCCCATTCGATGGTCTTTGTGTCTTGGGAGTTGGGAGTGTACACTCCTTGTTTTTATCTTCGGGTGGTGTTCCTTTCAATGTGTCCTTCATTTTAGAAAACGACACCGTTTTTTTTGTTTTTTCTATAATATGTGAATGTAACAACCGCTTAACATTTATTCATCTCCAACCACCTTTTTTATATATATATAAAAAAAATGTTATTTATTGTTTTTAAAAATATTTTTTATTTTTAATATTAACAAATTAAAATAAATTTTATTTTTAAATTTTTTAAAAATTATTATTTAAAACACAGTTGCAACTTAAACAACACAAACTATTTATTGTTTATATGTAAAATATAAATTATCTATTAATTTGTTAAATGGTACAATCAAGTAAGTTTCTAGATATATTTTTCATTATTTTTTTATAAAAATAATTAAATTTATATATATATATATATCTTTTTCAATTTAAACTATCATAATCACTTACATGATTTACAATCAAAAGCTTTTTATTTGCCTTGTTTATAAAAATATTTTTTAAATAAAAATAGTCAAAATCTAATAATCAAATTTGCAAACCCCATAATTATTTTTTATATATAATTTTATCCAAAAATATTATAAAAAAGATAAGTTATAAGATTAATTTATATTTAAAAATAAAATTACCTCAAGAACAATTTAGAGAATCGCATTAATATATAAAAGTTGATTGAGTCATTTATTTATTTTCGCATTATTATTGAGATTGACTAATCATGTTCCGGCATGCAATCTCTTGCCGGAGTTTTCGAGGTTGCATATTCATGGTTTCAATATAAGATTCCACAATATAAGATACGTTTGATAATTCATAATCCTATTAGTCAAAACGGACCTTATAATTATATCAATTAAATTAATTGTAAGATTGAAACAAAAAAAGTATTAAAATACACCTCTATTTATTTATTGGCTTATAATCAAAAGTCGGAGAGAGTGTCGAGGCGTCGCAAATGAAAGCCTATACTTTTCCTGCGTGATGAAATCACGGAACAGTGTAGAGCCTGGAACGTGGCGATGTACCATTGGGCAACTGCTCATTTTCAAACGTAATTGTCAACTGGTTGCTTTCTCGCTGGCAAACCCATCTTGCACCTTTTTACTTTTTCTAGTTTATGGTGTTATAGAGTCCGTTAGATATTATTTTTAAAAAATATATTAAAATAATTTTTTTTAGTTTTTAAAATTTATTTTAATATTAATATATAAAAATAATTTAAAAGGCTAAAAAAATAAATTTAAATAAATTTATTTTAAAAAATTTGACCGCTCTCCTCTCAAAGCCTTGTATTTTTTGTTTGTTTTTTCAACGCATATTACAAACGTCTGCTAAAATGGATGTTACGTTGGATTCGAGATTCATATATTTCCTTGTTATTTTATTTAAATTCAATAGTTTATAAAGTTATTTTCAAGAGAGAAGAAAATTCATTCAATTTAAAGATTTTTTATTCAACTCTCATCAATAATTTCATTTAAAGAAAATAATAATGACATAACCGAGGGATCTCGCAACTCAACCGTTTCATTTGGCACCGATGACACGTGTCAATTCAAATTTAGTATCCATATGAAATGGCACAGTGGTGAGGTGGCGATATAACTCAAGTAGTGTCTGCATGCTCTTTTTGACTGTTAAAGGAGAGTCCTTCACTGATTTTTATTTTTTGTTTCATTTCCCCCTTTCCACTAGATGTATATATGAAGACAAGAAAAGCAAATTGAGAGGGGGGGGGGGGGGTTGCTGTTTATTAAAATAAATATTTTTATATATTTTTATATCATTTTTAATATAATAATATGAAAAATATTTTTTTAAAAATAAAAAATTTAAATATTTAAATAAAAAATATTTTTAAAAAAACCACATTTCCAAACAAAATACAGGTTAATTCACGTGAGAATGGTTGGTTTTATGTAGAGATTTTTTTCACAATTACGTCAATTAATTCACGTGGTTCCTAAAAGAGGGAGAAGAGATATAAATTAAATAGTGGTTGTTTTTAAAAATATTTTTATTGAAATGTATTAAAGTAATATTTTTTTAAAAATCAAATAGATTATTAATACATTAAAATAATTTTAAAATAAAAAAATAATTTTAAAAAATACAAATTTTTGACAATCACGATAGTTACTTCATGCTTGTGTGGTGTCATTGGCAAGATTCTGGCACTAAAAGTTAAATGACATGCTTTTTGGCAAAGGTTAAATGACATGATTTTGCTTTACAGAATACCAAAAATCATGTTTATAATTTAGTAGCTGATAAGCAACGTAACAATTTGATAATGTTTGTTGATGTAATGAGTAATTTCTTTTAAGTTAATGGTTAGTGGTGATGTCGATTCTTAAGACGTGGAATTCTATCCATTGTAATTATTGATTATTAAAATTGAACTACCAACCAATTTAAATAAGTAATTAATTACATGAAACTCTGATCATTATTTGTGTACATCCACTTCTATATTTATGTTTGTAATTTAATCAAAATAAATAATATAAGTATATGATATATAGAATATATTCAAACTTGCAAATATTTTATCCAAAATTGATGTGATATTCAAATAAAAACAATGATAACTCATTGCACACAGCTCTAATGAGCATGATTGGATAGTTTAAAAAGAGCATGTTATGAACTTTAAGATCATATGGGATAAATTTATTTAGAGATGTAAATTCAAGCTCAAAGTTAACATATGAGCTAAAAATAAATAACATCAAAAACTTTATTTATTTGCATCACTAACCTAAACTTAAATATCCAAATATCAATAAAACAATTAAAGTACACTTCCTTGTCAGTTCTCGAGGTGTCAAAAACATATTATGACATTGTTTCGATGCTCAATTTAATGAAAAATAATTTATTTATTTTGTTATCATAAAATTAAAATGAAAGGGACTGAAATTGACATTGAGAATAACATTAAGGGTTCTCTCTTTAGCAACATTGTATGTATCAGCATTTTTTTAAAAGATTTTGCGTTTTAGTTTTTTGATAAAATTCTCTTTTGGGCATTTGAGTTTGACAATTATATATTTTGGTATATCTACTCATTTTGTTTATGTTGTAGTCCCCTGATTTTCAAATGAAAGAGAATCTTTGAATAATAGTATAGGAGAGAGAAATTCATTTATTTTTCCACATTCCAGCAATTAAAGAAATTGTTCTTTGATGGGTTTCATTGGATAAAAAAAAATTATTTAAGTTATTAAAAAATATCAAGCATGCTAAGCATGTGGCCTTTTTTAAAGTAAATTTAATTTGATTTTTTGGTTCTTTGATTTAAATTGAAAATAACTAAACTAGATTAATTAAATATACCTATTGGATACCTGACCTTGAGAGGTTTTCAGTTTTAATTAAAATTAATTAAAATAGATAAATTTAATTTTTATGGTATTTTTTAATAAAATATTATTTGGTTTTTACCTGGTTCTCAAAGAAGATAATAATATTTATTTAGTAGATATTCTTATAATGCATCCCTACCTAATCTTTTTTCTTTAATTTTATTCAATTATTTTTTAACATATCTAATTTAATTATTGTTTTATTAAATAAAAACTAAAAACCAAAGCTATTAAATACAAATAGAGTTAATGAACTGTGTTGAGAGATTAAACTTCTTCATTTATATATATCTTTTAATTTTTAATTTATTTTTTAATTAATATTAACAATTATTTATTTATTTATTTACATATATAATCCTCTATCTATTTAATTAAATATATATATTAACTTTTTATCTGAGATTATTTTTTTCATGTCAAAAAAATATGTTAGAAATGCGTTCACATTCAAATTTTTTTAATTAATTTGTTTTAACCAACATGCGGTGAAGCACGCACAATTTAACTAATTCAACACTAAAAATATTTTAAAAAACAATCTTAATTATATTCTCAACAGTCTCTTAAACTTCCAGTGTTCTCATTTCCCCTCTATTCATTTCCTTACCAAATAACAAGTATCATACACTTTCTTTGACCCAAATCTGCTATTCAATTAAATATATCCCGAATTATAATTAACTTATCTGACGTTTATAGCTTACAAAACACAAGAATAAAAAACCCGTAAATACCTATAGATTAGACTAGCCTTGGTCTCCATCATTCGCTACGGGTTGTATTCTTTATTTTATTTTATTTTTTACTAAAAATAATATTCAAGTGTTGAAATAAGATAAAAAAATGTAAACAAATTAAAAACAAATAGAAAAATAAAAATAATATTGTAATTAATAGGTGAAATAAAAAAAAACTTATAAAAAATCAAGGAAAAAAATTAAAAATCAAAACAAATAGAATCAAATTGAAAAACATAATACAATCAATTTGAATTAAATGATGAAATTAAAAATCATTAAATTTTTTACAAAAGAGTCAAGGATAAAAATTAGAAATTCAAATAATAATGACCATATTTGAGAATATAATATTCAATAAATTAAAATTAAATAATGAAATTAAAAAATATATAATTTTTACAAAAAAAACCAAGACCAACAATTATAAATTAAAAAAACAAGGATCGAAATTTAAATACAAAAAACCAAGAGAGTAATTTTCAAGAAAGAAGAAAGGGAAAATGAACCATGTAAAAAGATAAAACCCTTATACGCATGTTTTAAGTTTTTTGAAGAGAAAGGTAAAAACATCATTATAATTACATTATTTTAATAAATAACTACAGTGAATTTTGATTTATATACTTTCCTAAAAGGTTTTAGTTCTCTTTAATGTACATTAATAAACCGAAAAAACAGATCCTTGAAAGTCATATATGTTATAAAAAAAATCTTAAAAGTTTAGAATCCTGATAAAATAAATGTAAAAAGTTTAGAAAGCAATTTAATTATATTCAATTACTAGCCTAGCTACTACCGCGTCAATAAAGTACAAATCCAACGTTAAGGAACGTAGTAATTAAGCAAATGATATCGGTGATCGTAAGAATCATTTTGAATGAGGCTTGGATACTTGGCATCTTGACCCTGAGAGCATCTCAATGCTCTATGCTAGTAGAGGTTAAATTAATTACATCGAGGCTTGTAGCCCAGTGGTGGCAAAGGGTTTCCTTTGCCTTTGCATCCTGGATTTAACTGTCATTCTCGCGGTGCCTTACATGTTTACTGGGTTTGCAGGATGTTCAGTGAATCGTGGGATTAGTCGTGGTGCGCGCAAGCTGGCCCGGACACCCACGTAAATAAATAATAATAATAATAATAATAATAATATGGCTTTTTAAAGCATCTCAATGCTCTATGTTAGTAGAGTTAAATTAATAATATGGTTTTTTAAATGGTTTACATATATTTAATATATAATTATTTTAATAATTATATATGACCAGTTAACTTAATAGATCTAAAAATAATACCAATAATTCTTAATTAACCTAATATTAAATGATTAAATTGAAAAAAAAATTAATTTTTAATTAACTCTCGTTGAATTTGTTAAACTTATAATAAATAATATTTTATAAAATTTTAGTAATTTTGTATAGAGAAGTAGAAATAACATTCTTGCAACAAAACTATATTTTAAGATTTTGTTTAGCATTTCTCTTGTAACATGTAAAACAAGGATTGAAAAGCTAAATTAATATATATATATATATATATGTCTTTGAGATGCCTTACAGCTAAATCGTTTCCCATATTCCAAGGCTCCAAAAACTTCAACAAATTAACAAAGGCAAGGTGTAAAGGCATATTAAATGCAGGGGGTCGCCCTCACCCGAAGGAAAATCTTAGCTTCTATGAGAGTATATATCCATACCCTTCCCATGGAAACCTCACGTTCCAAAAAGTCTATGATCCCTACTCACTCTTGTAAGCAAGAACCCACCCACGCGTGGTGCACATGCAGCAGGTCAAAGATCCGTTGAAGATGAAACAGAGCTTGTAGGGTCAGTTAATATTTAAAAGTTGACCTAATTATCGGAGTCAGATCGGATCACCTAACCAGACCAGCAGTCACTGAAGCACAAGGAACCTAACCACCTAAAACAGGGAAGAGGAAAGAGAGGGCTACTGTGCTAGACTTTGCTTGGTTTTCTTGGACGATTCTAATGAATGATGTGATTCCTCCCTCGACTTACCAAAGAAACAATTAAAAATATTTACAAAAACGCGTGATTTTCTTCTCTTTTCTTTGGTCAATGTGTTTTCTAATCAATTGAGAAAACTAATGTAGATAGGATTAAGCGATTACTTCAAGGCATAATGTAGATAGGATTCTTCTTCTTCTTGCTATTTGAGGTGTGAATCCCCCCCCCCCTCAGGGTATAATACAGCCGGCCAGAACATATATACAACTTGAATGATAGCTAAAGATCTTCAATTAACAAAATTTTTTTTAAGTAAGTATATTTATTAATTATGTTTTATGAAATGAAAATTTCCCCTACTTAATAAAAGAATCAAAATACAAAATGAAGATGGCTTAAGACCCTAATAAAATATTTCTTAAATATTTTAAAAGATTTCATTTATAATTTTGTTCAAGGTTTCTATTCACTTTAAGCCGGCTCTGGAGTATAAAATTTAGAGTTTTGTATGTGTATATTTATTTATTTATTTGTGTGTGTGTTGTAATTACTAAATGAATGCATGTGTTTGTGTTTTAATTATTTTAATTTAAAAGCTTAAGACGTTAGGTGAGATTATTTAATTTGTTTTGTTATTTTTTAATTTTTCTCTCCAAAGACTAAATCTTCTTCTTGATTTTTTAATTTCATGAAGAGTTTGTCAAAAAATTATCTCAATTTAAAAGCTTAAACCGTAAGATGATACTTCAAGATATGATTTATATAATTCTCTAATATATCTCTTCAAAAAAAAAATTTGAGTTCGAAACTTGTTCATGCTCACACTATATTATGTTTAATTTTTAATAAATAGAATGAGATAATAAGATTTAAATTCGTAACTGCTTAGTTAATAAGACTGATACTTTATTAAAGAATCATGTTAATCTAAAAATTTAAGATATTAAATGATGTTTTAAAATATAATTTATATATAATTATGAATCAAATTAATTACCATTTGAAGGATCTGTATTGCAGAATTTTCTAGATGATGGATTAGTACTTTTGAAAAATGTTCTTGCAGTTTTTTCAGTTTTCTTTCCATTTCCCTTTTCTGTGTAAAGAAAAACGCTACAATTTTTCCACCAACAGAAGACGAATGAGCAATTATAGCTAAGCTATCAAGTGATAAATATGTTTTTTATTTTTATTTTTGTGAAGATGAAATTCATGCTTGTACCGTCTAACTCCATAACTCTTTTTTGTTTTCCCTTCAAGGATAAGCGTTTATTCACTCGATTGTACTTTGATGTATCACGAAGCCTAGGGGTAATCTTCAAAATGATGGAAACATACGACATAAGTAATCACTCAAAATGGAGAGTCATCTCGTACTTCTAGAACTAACCGTAATAAAAAAGAGATTTCTGGGAGTAAACTCAAAAAAATAAAATTTATTCCCAACCAAGTTTTGGGTACCTCGACGAAATTAATGCTTACACCGTGCAAATAGTGTCCTCCTAGGGCTCCTGAAATTATAATTTTTTTTAAAAAATATTTTTTATATAGAAATATATTAAAATAATATTTTTTTAATTTTTAAAATTTATATTATATATCAACAAATTAAAATAATTCAAAAACTTAAAAAAATATTAATGTTTAAAACTAAATTACATAAAATTTTAAAGAATTTCAAAAGCACCGTTCGACCACCTGCCTTACATGTCTATATTGGGGTAACAAGGTTTTTGTTCTCTAAAACGAATTTCCCTTATGTTTTTGTAAGGAAAAAAAAACTATATACTAGTTTTTATCGTGTTGAATTGATAAGGTGCATTGATATATGATTTATAGTGCATGTCTGGGCATGTGTCAATATTAATAGCACCCACCACCCACCAGCAAGTGGAAACATTTGACAGTTGTTGTATTTTATTTACTGTACTTGAATATGCTAGTGTTCAGATTGTAGGATCTTATAAATCGGACTTTCGGCTTCAATTAACACTCTTGCTCTATATTTTTTACACTTCCTATTGATTTTTTTTTTCTGGGGTTTTAGATATTGCCCTTCCCTGTTTAATTATTTTTACTCAAATTCAGAGTCTTAACTATCTGATATAGATTTTTCTGATGAAAATGGCCTCGATTGTAGATGACTTCGGTGTTTAGCTATTAGATAACTCATATTGAAAGGTGAAGAAAACAGAAGAAAAAAAGATTAGTGTGTGTGTGTATATATATATTAGGACTTTGGTTCTAATTGGAAAAATTGAAAACATCTTCAAACATAGCTCAAATAAATAATTGTGGAATTTACATTTTAATGGTTAAGAGTGACATGAGAACTAGGGTATGTTTGAGGTTATGATAATAGTGACGATTTAAAGAGTTTTTCGCTTAGAAATACATCAAAATAATTTTTTTTAGATTTTTAAAAATCATTTTTAATATAAAAAAATTAAAATTTAAAGAAATGCGGTTTATACCACGTTTCCAAACGAGAACTCAATGGAGAATAAAAAGAAACCAAGGGAAAATTTTAAACTAGAGGAGTGGAGAGTTGGAAGATTAATGAATCTATTGGGACAAATAGAAGTTTACCCTAAATAATAATAATAATAATAATAATAATACAAACATGGTAGGAGCTAGGAAAGGTGGAAATGTTAGGAGGAAAAATCCCCTTTTAAGAACCAGAAAATAAAAACAAATCTGGTTGGCAAGCGACGAAAATGATATTGTTACCAAAGTAAGCATTTTGTTTGCTCAACTAAATTCTAGGTTTTGGCGGAAGAATGGTGGTTAAAGAAAAGTATTATTATCTTAATTATTAAAATTCAAACTTCATATTAAACAATTAAAAAAGAAGTAAAATTCTTAACATGGCCCCTAGTTTTAACATAAATAATAACTTGGTTTCCACAGGATTGGACCTGTGTAAATTAATTAATTTTTATAAACCTCCAAAGATAGAGCCTCTTCTTAAAAATATAAAATGGATGGATATCTTCTATCAGAGAAATGGTGTTACCTGCCAAAATGGAAAGAGATTGAATTAAAAGAAAAAAAATAATTAAGAAAAGAATGAAGTATAGAAAGAAAGCAATTAAAAGTAGAAATGAAATCAGATAAGAAATATTTCAAGGGTAATTTTGCCATTCTATACATGTATATATATTTTTTTATAGCTCTAACATGCCACATGCCACTTAAATAGTGTGGAGGTTATTATATTCAGGTGTCCACAACTTTTTTAAAATTATATTCTCAAGTATAAAATTATCAGGTACCCTATCAAAATTTAAGAATCACAAAAATAACCAGTTTAAAAGGACCAAAAAACCCCATAGTTAGCTTTTGATTTTTCAAATTCCAAGGGTAATTTTGTTATTCTGTGCATTCATATTTTTTTCTCTCACTAGAATATATTGTTTTTTTTTTTATTATTATTATTTTAGAAGATAGAAGAACCCATAACTTAAGGATTATTTTTTTATGTTTTTAAAGGCAAAATAAAATTTGTATTGTAATAAAAAGAAACTCACGTACCATTTTCAAACATGCAATGCCGAATATATTCCATGAAAAATACATTTCTATCTTCAATTTCATGCTTAATTAGTTTTTCTAGCAAGGGTAAAATTAACTGGCTCTATCCAAATTCTTGGTGAACAATAAAAAAATGTCTTTTAATTTTTCCTTTATTAAAATGCACACACTGAACATAACCATGTGGTTGTTAAAGAAATAATTAATTTTCATATGGTGATATTAATGAAAATATTTACCACACGTGCCAGTAAATATTTGAAAAATCTTGAAATTCCATGTAGATTAATGTGTGATCTATTTCTTAAAATCTATTTCTCATAAATAGTGCTATTTTGTAAAACCATGTTTTTTCATACAACATAATGACACACTTGTATGGTCGTACTTAAGACATGTAATTTAGATGTGTGTATGGTAATATATTGTAATAAGGATAATATTAGAAACACTTATTTTTTATTAAGATTGTAACGATGTGACAAAATATGATTGATGATTTATTAGTTAATATACACTATAATTATTATTGTATTACCTAACGTGATATATATATATATATATATATATGATTTGAAAAACCTTACATCATCACGTAAGCAATTTATCCTCGAATAAAACCACAGATTTGGAAACTCCAATTATAATTCCGTGTAAATAAATTATTATTATTATTACAGACCAATCACGCCAGCATTTCATGGTTTAATGGTTTTTTGATAATAAAACTATTTAGTAAGTAATTTAGTGTTAAAAACATAAAATTAAAGGGTTTGTTTTTTTTATGATTTTAAATTCGAGTTTTATGATTTTTAATATTAATATTTATTAGATATTTATCTAATTATTAATTTTAAAATTTATAAAAATTAATTGAGTTATGAGTAAATTAATTCAAACACTGAAAATCAATAATAATAAAATAAAAATATAATGATGTTTTTGTCGGTACATATAATTAAACCCTAACAAATGATTCTTAATACTTTTCACACGATGATAATAACAACATAAAAAACTTCGTCTCATGTAAAAATCATTTTAATGTAATTTTTTTTTTATTTAAAATGATTTTATAAAAATATTCCAACTTAGCGCATAAAACATATCTAAAAAAAAGTCACATGTTTATCCAAAAAAAAAAAACATCAAACAAACAAAGACTATTAAACACAAATAAATAAAAAGAAAAAGAAAAAAACAAAATAAAAATAGGGAGCTAAGTCAACTCCTTCCTTGTCAACAAAAGAACGCCGTTACATGCGGGATGCATCCCTTCCCTTCCCAGTACCATCCTTCACCCTAACTCCCATACTTTAACCATAGTTAGCTTAACTCTCTCTCTCTCTCTCTCTCTCTCTCTCTCTCAAATATAACTCTCTCTCTGTCCCTTCTGTCTCTCACATCGTTCCCTGTTTTTTCCATCTTCTGTGCTCGTGATAAATAAAGAGAGAAATAAAAGAAAGAAAAAAAAAACCCTCTTCGCTGTAAAACTAAAAATCCACAAAGGCGTATTCCATCTTTTTCTCCCTTGCATATCTGATTTTGCTTCTTACATTCATATTCATTGACTAAATTATGTCCAGTTTATAGAGAAACAAACCCTCTCTGTTTTTGTTTTTTTGAATATTTTCACAATAATTAGGAGGTTTTAGTTTTCTTTTGTTCTGTTGTGAGGAATGGTGGTCAAAATGATGAGGTGGCGGCCATGGCCACCGCTGGTTTCGAAGAAGTACGAGGTGAGGCTCGTTGTTCGAAGGATGGAGGGTTGGGATGTAGTGCGGGAAGCTGTAGCTGCTGCGCCTGGGACATCTTCAGGAGGTGATTTGAAGGATAAGTCGGAGAAATTGACGGTGGAGATTAGGTGGAAAGGACCCAAATTGGCCTTGAGCTCGCTGAGGAGGACGGCGGTGAAGAGGAATTTTACGAAAGAAGTGGAGGTTTGTGGTGCGGAGGGGGAAAACGGTGGCGTTTTGGTGGAGTGGGATGAGGAGTTCGAGAGTTTGTGTACTTTGTCTGCTTATAAAGAAAATGTGTTTCATCCTTGGGAGATCTCTTTCACTGTCTTCAATGTGAGTTCTTCTTTTCTTTTTTGCTTCTCTCTCCAAATAAATTTATTTTTCTTCTCAAGATGTTTTATGGGTCTTTTGTGTTATTGTCATTTATCAAGTGGGATTTTGTCTTCTTGTCTGTTGAAATAGAAAAAGAAAAATTTTGGGCTGTAGAATCTAGGAAAATTCATGTGGACTGTGAAACTGATAGCGTTTATGAAACTTGAGATATGATTTTTTTTTTAAATTCAGGGATGAATTTAAAATTTCATTTTTGGTATTTGGTTACTGATAGTTTACGGGTTGCTTGTAATTGAGATGAAGAGGTTTCTTAATTGAAGAATATAAGCATATGAAGGGGTGTTCTTTATTTTTTTGTTTTGTGGGTTATTGTGGTAGTCAATTTGGGGGAACAAAGGATTCTTAATTGATTTTTGGGGATTTGGTGGTTGGATTTAATGGAGTATTTTTTCTCTTATCATTTTGACTCGACAAAGCTTGGGTCTTTTGGATATCTTTGAGGTTTTTTTGGCTGATAGTTTTGCGTTTTTAAACTTGTTAACTTTCTGGGGAACTTAGCTGTTTTGTTTTCTGATCCAGGGTGGGAACCAAGGGCAGAAGAACAAGGTTCCTGCTGTTGGAACAGCAACAGTGAACCTTGCCGAATTTGCATCTGCAGCTGAACAGAAAGAGTTTGAGTTAAGACTTCCTCTTGTGGTCTCTGCTGGTGTGGCTGAGCCTCAACCCTTGCTCTGTGTATGTGCCTTTGAATTTCTTCCAATTTCCATCACATTCTCACTGGTTTTTTAAAATTATCCCGCAACATTTTTAAATCTGCCTTTTCCGGTTTTAATATTTTCACAATTTTTATAGTTTCTTACCTCAGCTTGTATGAATCATGCAGGTATCGCTCAGCTTATTGGAGTTGAGAACTGCTACCGAGACCTCTGAGCCATTACAGAGAGCCATAGTACCAGTTCCATCGCCACCTCAATCTGGAGAAGCTGTCTCAACTGAAAAGGATGAGCTTTCTGCACTTAAAGCTGGTCTCAGAAAGGTAAAGATTTTTACAGGATATGTGTCTACCAGGAGAGCAAAAAAGGCCTGTCGCGAGGAAGAGGGCAGTGAAGGCAGGTGCTCTGCCAGGAGCGAGGATGGTGAGGATAACTATCCATTTGATTCTGAGTCACTCGATGATTTGGAGGAAGGAGAGTCTGATGAGATCAAGGAAGATTCTACTGTGAGGAAGTCATTTAGTTATGGCACGCTGGCTTCTGCAAACTATGCTGGAGGACCCTTTCACTCTAGTACAATGATAAATGATGAAGATGAAGATTGGGTTTACTACAGCAATCGCAAGTCAGATGTGGGTTGCTCACATAGTGATGATTATACACCATCAGTGTCTGCACCATCTCTCTTGCAAAGCTCTAAGCGCAGCATATTACCTTGGAGGAAGAGGAAGTTGAGCTTTAGGTCTCCTAAAGCTAAAGGAGAGCCATTGTTGAAGAAGGCATATGGAGAAGAAGGGGGGGATGATATTGATTTTGATCGCCGGCAGCTTAGCTCTGATGAATCTCTTGCTCTTGGGGTAAGTCATGCTTTTATAAAGCTTTTTATTTCCAATTTAGCAGTATTAAAAGTACAAAAATGAAAATACTGATGATCATCTTGAAGGATGGTAAAGGTGGTTTTGTGATGACTAATTCATTTCATAAATTAGACATGGTTAATTGAAACAATGGTTGCTGTTTTGCAGTGGCATAAGGCAGACGAGGATACATCTGCAAATCGATCATCAGTTTCTGAATTTGGTGATGACAATTTTGCCATAGGCAGTTGGGAGAAAAAAGAAGTGATAAGCCGTGATGGGCAGATGAAGCTTCAAACTGAGGTTTTCTTTGCTTCCATTGATCAGCGAAGTGAGCGGGCTGCAGGTGAAAGTGCATGTACAGCCCTTGTTGCTGTTATTGCTGATTGGTTTCAGAATAACCGTGGTCTGATGCCCATTAAGTCCCAGTTTGATAGTCTCATCAGAGAAGGGTCCTTGGAATGGAGAAACCTCTGTGAGAATGAAACCTACAGGGAGCGGTTCCCTGACAAACACTTCGACCTTGAAACAGTTCTCCAAGCCAAGATACGTTTTCTCTCTGTACTCCTGGCAAGTCCTTTATCGGGTTTTTCCATCCAGAAGGGATGGATGAGGGAAGATTTGACTTTTTGCAAGGTGCCATGTCCTTCGATAACATTTGGGATGAGATAAGCCGCACTGGATTGGAATGTCTAAGCGATGATGAACCTCAGGTGTATGTTGTAAGTTGGAACGACCATTTTTTCATTCTAAAGGTTGAACCGAAAGCTTACTACATTATCGACACATTAGGAGAGAGGCTCTATGAGGGATGCAATCAGGCCTACATTTTGAAATTTGACAGCAACACGATTATTCATAAGTTGCAAAATGATACAGAATCATCCGATGAGAAAACAATGGGTGATCAGCAGAATGTGCCAGCCACAGTGGAACCTAAGGTTCAGCAGCAGGTGAACCCGAAGGAGGAGGAAGCTTCTATATTTGGGGCAATAATAACCAATCCTGAAGAACCAACTAAAAGCGAGGAACCATTAAAGAGTGAGGAAGAAGGGGAGGTTGTGTGCCAAGGAAAAGATTCTTGCAAGGAGTACATAAAACAATAAGTAAGATTTTACATGATCAAACCTATAGGACTTAAAGAATGATATAAGTGAATTAAAAAATAAAGGAAATAATAAATAAATAAAGAAGAGCCCATATTTCAAATAAACAAAATCAAACTTGACAAAATGTTATGATTCTCGAAGAATAAGGGGAAAAGGGGTTGATCAAAAAATATCTCTTGTTCTTGTTCTTATTATAAGATCATGATTGGATTCTCGTATGTTTGGTAAAAAAAAAAATCTTCTTCTTTGAAAATAATTATAAAAGAAAAGGAAAAATATTCAATTTGTCCTAATTACACTTCGAGGACTAGTGGATGAAGGGAGAAGATTCTTGACCGATAAAAAAGGTTCAATAACTTCAAAAAGAATTAAACAAGGAGTCGTATGAGGTGAAGATTTCATATATGAAGAGTTTATATTAAGTATATGATTTTTTTTATCTAAATTAAGCAAGTTTTATATGAAGAAGATTTGACTTAACATATTTTATTTGATACAAGTAGGACAATACCCCGACTAGGTATTATTAAATCAATATTCTTTAAAAAATAGAAAAATCATAGCCAAGTCGATATGATATGAATCAATCCTTTTTTTTGCGCCAAAGATCTTATCATTTTCAAAAGAATTGGAGTTGCGTATCTTTTTAATTTCCATTGAAGTGTTCTTATATGTTTCTAAGCCCTTTTAAAACTCTGAAAATTAACAAATTTCATTTTTAGAAACACATATAAGATCCATCACTACAAAAATAATAATAGTAACCTCACTCTTAATTATTTTATTTTATTTACTAACTATTTCATTTATGAATTTCATAATAATATAAGTAAAATACATATATATCCCGAATGGAAAGAACGATTCATTAGGATTGACATGAGAGTCCAACTCCATTAAATTTCTAGATTTCATGTTGAATACTTTAAATAGGCTAACCTCTTGCTTCTGTCATGGTACAATCCTCTTCTCGCCAAGCCTTTTTCTCCTCGATCTACAGAGATAAAATGTAGGACTTGTACCAATAGTTCATCTTGGAAGAAAAAACTCACTAAGTATCATCACTAACTAAAACTAATCTAATATTAATGAGTCATAATCCAATACTAATTAAATTTATAAAAAAATATCTCTTCTCTATACTTTCCCTAGTTTCATTGCTACCATGTCATATAAATATCATTTTAACACAATATAAATCATTCAGAAGATCTTGAAGACCCATTAAAGCATGAAAGTTAGGATCTTTTAGAAAATGGATTCATATTCAAAAAGTGTATAATTGTATAGATAAGTTCACATGAATCCACACAAACCTGTCAATTTAGGATCCAATTCAAGATTCCCTTTGGGACATGTCAGGAAAGAATTGGAATATGATAATATTGATTCATATAGATAAAGAAAAAAAAGGTTCTATATTGATTCAAACATTATTCCTATAAGATAGGGGTAGTGAAAGAGAAAAAAACAAAATATTTCACACAATACTTTTGATCGAAAATCAATTTGATTTATTTTGTACCCTTCGCTCCATGAAAAAATAGGTAAGATTTTACATGATCAAACCTATAGGACTTAAAGAATGATATAAATGGATTAAAAAATAAGGAAATAATAAAAAAAATATAGAAGAGCCCGTATTTCAAATAAACAAAATCAAACTTAACAAAATGTTTCTGATTTTCAAAAAATGAGGGGCAAAGGGTTGATCGAAAAATATCTCTTGTTCTTATTCTTATTATAAGATCATGATTGGATCCTTATATGTTTGGTAAAAAAAAAAAGAATCTTCTTCTTTGAAATAATTATAAAAGAAAAGGGAAAATATTCAATTGTATCTTCAAAACGTGATTCAATTTGTCCTAATTACACCTCGAGGACTAAGTGGATAAAGGAAGGAGATTCTCGACCGATAAAAAAGATCCAATAACTTAAAAAAGAATTAAACGAGGAGTCATATGAGATGAAGATTTCATGTATGAAGAATTTATATTAACAATTATAATTTTTATATGAAATTTTAATTATTAAAATTTATTGTGATTATCATATAATTAAATAAATAAAAATCAAATAGCGTTTCATGTCATGAAATCAAATATCTTTGTTTGCATCTATATTTAAACTTCTCAGTTTAGTTTTTAGCTAGCATTAACAATTTTTATAATTTATCAGTTCATATAATTTTTAGTTTATCTTATAAAAGCATGCATTAATTTCTGATTAGGGAATCAAGATTTCTTATGATACCAAGAAATATTTTCACAATGCATGCACATTCTTGTCTTACATTAAAATCCAACACCTGCTAGTACTTGGCTAGTTTTCTACTGCCTTTCGAACACCAATGAATCGTATTTGGGCTTTGGTTTCTATGGAGCCTATGTGGGCCTTAGCTAAGAAAAAATTAACTAAACAGGCCTTGTATATCGAGCTGCATGGGATGAGCTTACCCGAAATGTTGTGGCATTCTAAATATATAAAATCAAACCCAAAATAGCTGATCTGTATTGGGGTTTCATATTTTTAAACTGTGGCCATTTGGAAAGTGCAAGGTCTGTTCATGGCAGCAAGGTGACCCATGGTTTTGCCACCAAATGTGAGATTTTATGCTTGGTGATTCACTGCCTCTTCACCGCTCATTTGGTCAGATTAGAACATTGGAATTCAGACGTTCTTTGCAAATTACAACCTTGCTGACCGGAAAATATGTAGGTGCGGCTCCATCTAGAATCAATGCAGCAATAATAGACATGAAGATCTATATTATCAGCATTTCTACCGTGCTCTACCATTTTATTTCCTACAGGATCTGTGGAAAATCCAAGGCTGATGTCAATACACTTGACTAGACTAGATGATCGGCTGTCGCAAGCTTGATTCCATTCATATTGACCAGCTTGTTTCTTTCCTTCTAGTTAATCTCCTCCACATCCTGCTGTGACCTTAGGGTTAGTTCGAGTGTCAAAATATTCCCTTGATTGTTCCCCATCAATCTGCTAACTATACCTAATTTATGGCTGTATATCAAGATTTTAGAGCCCAGACAGGTTGTCCTAGATTGTTTCTGGTGTGGAACGGGACTGAACTGGAGTCGTAAAAATGTGCTGTAAGAACATAGCTGGACAAGTCTCTACAATTCTGGCTTGGTCTGATTTGAACGAAATAACTAGGTAGGAAAAACCAAACCCACTAGCTTTACTTTTGTGTTTTTCAAACATGTTGGAGCTTTGATGAAACAAATGGTGCTCGTCGGCTGGCTTGTGATGTCGTTGTGTGTGAAAGCACCATCTCATGGGATTCCTCCATAATATCGTCCCCTCTGAGGATGAAAATTGAAGTGGCGTTTGTGGCCCTCACTTCCATCCTCCCACCCACTAATGCCCCGTAATCATGGCGTCCATACTAAGGTCAAAAAAATCCCTCCCATCATTTTTTCTTTACATAAAATATATCGGCTTTTATCTCGTGCATTAATTTGATTTAACATTCCAACAAGATAATTGGAGTAAAATAACCAAACCCAGAGAAAATAGAAGACCGGAACCAATTACATCTAGGTTCATAATTGTTTCGTAGCCATTCAAAACTAGTTTTATTTTCATACTGTTTAATATTACGATAATAATTATTTTTTAAAATAATTTTTATTTAAAATATTATTTTTGATATTAATGTATTAAAATAATTCAAAATTATATATAAAAAATGAATATAAAAACTATTTATTATATATATATATTCAATTGCTTTCTAGTTACTCTCTCTCTTTTCTTGGCAATTTTTTTTGGCTTGTCAGCTTAGTGACTTCTCGAGTTGTCACTATTATTTTGTTTGAAAAATAGAGTGCTTCATGAAAACACGCTTCATAATGCTGATCGAAGGGATCATGGAGTGTGTATAGTATATGGTTTAACCATGCCCAATTCATGAGATTTAATGTCGGGAAAGATTTTGCTTCTGTTCACTGTTTTCATGGCTTCTGGCTTCCTTTTATTGAAAACGATATCCATAAATAATATAATTTTATGAGCATCCAAAAGAGAACCTTCATTTATTTCTTGGCTAAGGATTTGCTGCATCATTTATTATTTAACAGTTATAATTTATTATTTGATTATAAAATTAATTGTAATTTTTATATATGAATTCTACCATTATCTGCGATGAAAACTTTATTTTGTTGAAGTTAAAATTGCATGATACTTTGTAATACAGCCTCTCTCTTAGTGTATGAATAAGTTCAACATTGACTTAATTGACATCTTATAAAAAGAAATTAAATTAGCCCTGATCTTAGCAAGGTAAATTAAAATTAATCTAAAATTATTTGATCCATATCCATCGAATTAATAATAATGAGGGGATTTTGATTGAAAAACGACACACACCCATGTGGTGTCCCTGATAAACTGGCTAATATGATGGAATATCCAGCCCATGCATGTGTAAAACAAAAAATAAAATAAAAGGCTGCAATATATATAATTATGTATTTATCTGATTTTAAAAAATCATCTATAAACTTGTTTTTCTTAGAGTAATTCACTCTTTGGATATGGTCTATAGTTGTTATAAAATTGTTTGCAGTTAATTTTTCTTATTTTTACCACGATTCAATTATTGATTTACCCTTGGAAGAAGAAAAATAATAAATTTTTAAACACAGTCAATTTTGGTACTTTTCTTTTTATTTGAGCAGTGAAAAGGCAATTGACAATTATGTCCTCAAAAAGCAATGATAGATAAATTGTTGTATAGGGATTGTTTCGCATTTTCACTCTATTTTCTTTTATTAAATATAAAATACTAAACAAAGGTTGCATATGTGTAATGTTTCATCCCCATCACTGCGTGTTTGGCAGTGTAGTTGTTATTATTTTTCAAAGTATTTTTCATTTAGAAAAGATGTCAATAATATTTTTTTATTTTTTAAAAATTATTTTTGAGATCAGCACATCAAAATGATTTGAAAACATCAAAAACATATTAACTTAAAGCAAAAAAAAAATTTTGAATTTTTTGAAAAGCATTTTTCCACCACAATGCCAAACACCAAAGTGTAGAAGATTCTAGCGTTGAACGCTGATTTTTTTTTTTTGTATTTTTAGATTTGTTTCGCTGGTTTTTTTCTTTCACGGTGGTATATTTTGCATTATGATCTCTAGTTTGGTGCTGATATTTTATTTTTTTTATTCTCTGCCTTGATTTCTGCGCATGTCTCTTCAAAAATTCAAACCATTCCTTTAATTTTTTTCATTCATATTTAATCCAAGTTTTTTTTATTACTATTTTTTTAACTGAAATGGTTTATATTTAGAGTTGATTTTTAAATTTTTTTTATCAGATTTGATTATCATTTTTTTAAATTTTGATTTATTATTTTAAACAATTTCTTGAATTGAAGCTTTTTTACGATTTTATCCCCCTTTTATTTTTTTTCTTGTATAATTTTATCCTAATTATTTTTTTGGCTATTTTTTTTGCTTTGGTAATTTTTTTTTTTACATTTCATACTCCATATTAAATTTGTTAAGAATTGAACTTCTTGATTAAACATGGGTCTAAGATTTAACCGGTTGTGAGTTTGGAGGATTAACTCATGTTTAAAATATTCGCATGAGTTTGATTGTGTTTTTTCCCTTTTTTAAGAAACATATTTTTTTAGTTTAATTCTTCAATATTTATTTATTTTTCAGTTTCATCTTCCTTTAATTTTTTTTAATCTTTCATAATTGTTTCTCTCATTATTTTAATTGATTTTTTTAGATGATTTTAGAATTTAAGTTCTTTTTATATTTTCATCATCCTTCAATTTTTTTTTCTGATGTGATTTTATCCTCATTATTTTTATTGTGATTTTTTTTCTTTAACACTTTTTTAAAAAATAGATTTTTTTAACAATTTTATCTTCTAATATTAAACTGGCTGGAAACTGAGTTTCTTAACTAAACCCGAGTTTATGATTTTTTGACTGAGTTTAAACTATTAACGCCAATCTAGGATATTTATACAGCTTCCATGTTTTTTTAAGCTAATATTTTTTTAATTTTATTTTTTAATATTTATTTATTTATTAAGTTTCATCTACATTCTTTAAGTGGACCCACAACTTGTTAAGACCCTATCAAGGCCTGACCGGGAAAAGAACAAGAAAAGAAAAGGAAAGTGACAAATTATCTAATCAGGTTATCTCATGGTTGTGTTCTCCATTACCAGAGTTGTCTATTTCACGGGTTAGTATATATCAGTGTGTTGTCACCTTTTTCATTTAAATCCCTAGATTTCTTTGCGATTTAATCTTTTATTAGTCTGTTGTTTCACAACGGCATCGTTAAATTTTCTTCAACTAGATCATCATTTGGATTGGATGATCAGTTCCCTATTGGATGGTTAGGTAGAACAAGTCACGCAGTTTTTTTATTCTCATTTTAAATATTTGATAGCATGTAAAATAAATAAAAAGAAGGGAAGCTGAGACTTTTTTGATGTAGTAGTTGGATCTTGATGCGGTCCGTTAGTGAAACGTGGGACCTATATATATATATCACTCCATCTAGTTACTGTAGTTATTGGGTGCCGTTCCAGCTGTGTGGTCTGCACCGCTTTCGTTTGTTTTGTGGCTGCTCTTTAACTTTGTCCCATTCGATGGTCTTTGTGTCTTGGGAGTGTACACTCCTTGTTTTTATCTTCGGGTGGTGTTCCTTTCAATGTGTCCTTCATTTTAGAAAACGACACCGTTTTTTTTGTTTTTTCTATAATATGTGAATGTACCAACCGCTTAACATTTATTCATCTCCAACCACCTTTTTTTTATAAAAATAAAAAAATGTTATTTATTGTCTTTAAAATTTTTTAAATTTTTTTTTATTTTTTAAAAAATATTTTTAATATTAAAAAATTAAAATAAATTTTATTTTTAAAATTTTTAAAAAATATTATTTAAAACACAATTGCAACTTAAACAACACAAAACTATTCATTGTTTATATATAAAACATAAATTATCTATCATTTTGTTCAAACATACAATCAATTAAGTTTCTAGATATATTTTTCATTATTTTTTATAAAAATAATTAAATTTATAATATATATATATATCTTTTTCAATTTAAACTATCATAATCACTTACATGATTTACAATCAAAAGCTTTTTATTTGCCTGGTTTATAAAAATATTTTTTAAATAAAAATAGTCAAAATCTAATAATCAAATTTGCAAACCCCATAATTATTTTTTTATATAATTTGATCCAAAAACATTATAAAAAAGATAAGTTATAAGATTAATTTATATTTAAAAATAAAATTACCTCAAGAACAATTTAGAGAATCGCATTAATATATAAAAATTGATTGAGTCATTTATTTTATTTTCGCATTATTATTGAGATTGACTAATCATGTTCCCGCATGCAATCTCTTGCCGGAGTTTTCGAGGTTGCATATTCATGGTTTCAATATAAGATTCCACAATATAAGATTCGTTTGATAATTCATAATCCTATTAGTTAAAACGGACCTTATAATTATATCAATTAAATTAATTGTAAGATTGAAACAAAAAAAAGTATTAAAATACACCTCTATTTATTTATTGGCTTATAATCAAAAGTCGGAGAGAGTGTCGAGGCGTCGCAAATGAAAGCCTATACTTTTCCTGCGTGATGAGATCACGGAACAGTGTAGAACCTGGAACGTGGCGATGTACCATTGGGCAACTGCTCATTTTCAAACGTAATTGTCAACTGGTTGCTTTCTCGCTGGCAAACCCATCTTGCACCTTTTTACTTTTTCTAGTTCATGGTGTTAGAGAATCCGTTAGATATTATTTTTAAAAAATATATTAAAATAATATTTTTTTAGTTTTTAAAATTTATTTTAATATTAATATATTAAAATAATTTAAAAAGCTAAAAAAATAATTTAAAATAAATTTATTTTAAAAAAATTGACCGCTCTCCTCTCAAAGCCTTGTATTTTTTGTTTGTTTTTTCAACAGATATTACAAACGTGTGCTAAAATGGATGTTACGTTGGATTCGAGATTCATATATTTCCTTGTTATTTTATTTAAATTCAATAGTTTATAAAGTTATTTTCAAGAGAGAAGAAAATTCATTCAATTTAAAAGATTTTTTATTCAACTCTCATTAATAATTTCATTTTAAAAAAAATAATGACGATGACATGTACATTTAACTAGAACCGAGGGATCTGGCAACTCAACGGTTTCATTTGGCACCGATGACACGTGTCAATTCAAAATTAAGAGTCCATATGAAATGGCACAGTGGTGAGGTGGCGATAAAACTCAAGTAGTGTCTGCGTGCTCTTTTTGACTGTTAAAGGAGAGTCCTTCACTGATTTTTATTTTTGGTTCATTTCCCCCTTTCCACTAGATGTATATATGAAGACAAGAAAAGCAAATTGAGAGAGAGAGAGAGAAGGGTGCTGTTTATTAAAATAAATATTTTTGAAAAAAATTGAAATTTTTTTATTTTTTTATTTTTTTATTTTAAATTATTTTAATATACTGATATAAAAAATTATTTTTTTTAAAAAAAAAAAAACAGGCTAATTAGCTAGAAATCCAAAACTGAAGGCAATTGCATAGAGATTTTTTTCCCAACAGCGTCAATTAATTCACGTGAGAATGGTTGGTTTCTACAGGAGAGAAGAGATATGAGCGATTGATTCGTTGTTTTTTAAAAATATTTTTATTAATTATAATTATATTTCCAAACAAACTAATCAACTTGAGATCCAATACTGAAAGCAGTTGCGTAGAGATATTTTTCACAACTATGTCAATTAATTCACGTGGTTCCTAAAAAAGAGAGAAGAGATATAAGCTAATAATATATTAAAGTAATATTTTTTAAAAAAATCAAATAGATTATTAATACATTAAAACAATTCAAAAATAAATAAAAATAATTTTAAAAAATACAAAATTTTGCCAATCACGATAGTTACTTCATGTTTGTGTGGTGTCATTAGCAAGATTCTGGCACTAAAAGTTAAATGACATGCTTTTTGGCAAAGGTTAAATGACATGATTTTTGGCAAAGGTTAAATGACATGATTTTGCTTTACAGAATACCAAAAATCATGTTTATAATTTAGTAGCTGATAAGCAACGTAACAATTTGATAATGTTTGTTGATGTAATGAGTAATTTCTTTTAAGTTAATGGTTAGTGGTGATGTCGATTCTTAAGACGTGGAATTCTATCCATTGTAATTATTGATTATTAAAATTGAACTACTAACCAATTTAAATAAGTAATTAATTACATGAAACTCTGATCATTATTTGTGTTCATCCACTTCTATATTTATGTTTGTAATTTAATCAAAATAAATAATACAAGTAAGTGATATATAGAATATATTCAAACTTGCAAATATTTTATCCAAAATTTATGTGATATTCAAATAAAAACAATCATAACTCATTGTACACAACTCTAATGAACATGATTGGATAGTTTTAAAAGAGCATGTTATGAACTTTAAGATCATATGGGGTAAATTTATTTAAAGATGTAAATTCAAGCTCAAAGTTAACCTATGAGCTAAAAATAAATAACATCAAAAATTTTATTTATTTGCATCACTAACCTAAATTTAAATATTCAAATATCAATAAAACAATTAAAGTACACTTCCTTATCGTGTCAAAAACATATCATGACATTGTTTCGATGCTCAATTTAATGAAAAATATTTTATTTATTTTGTTATCATAAAATTAGAATGAAAGGGACTGAGATTGACATTGAGAATAAAATTAAGGGTTCTCTCTTTAGCAACATTGTATGTATCAGCATTTTTTAAAAAGATTTTGTGTTTTAGTTTCTTGATAAAATTCTCTTTCGGTCCTTTGAGTTTGACAATTATATATTTTGGTATAACTACTCATTCTGTTTATGTTGTAGCCCCCTGATTTTCAAATGAAAGAGAGTCTTTGAATAATAGTATAGGAGAGAGAAATTCATTTATTTTTCCACATTCCAGCAATCAAAGAAATTGATGGGTTTCATTCGATTAAAAAACAATTATTTGAGGTATTAAAAAAATACCAAGCATGTGGCTTTTTTTAAGTAAATTTGATTTGATTTTTTTGTTCTTTGATTTAAATTGAAAATAACTAAACTAGTTGGATCCCTGACCTTGAGAGGTTTTAAATTTTAATTGAGATTAATTAAAATAGATAAATTTAATTTTTTGTGGTATTTTTTTAATAAAATATTATTTGGTTTTGACCTAGTTCAAATAAGACAATAATATTTATTTAGTAGATATTCTTATAGTGCATCCCTACCTAATCTTTTTTCTTTAATTTTATTCAATGTTTTTTTAACATATCTAATTTAATTATTGTTTTACTAAATAAAAACTTGATTCTAAAAACCAAAGCTATTAAATACAAATAGAGTTAATTAACTGTGTTGAGAGATTAAACATTTTTATTTTTATTTTTATTTTAATTTTCTAATTTATTTTTTAATTAATATTAACAATTTTTTTTTCATTTATTTACATATATAATCCTCTATCTATTTAATTAAACATATATATATATATATTGACTTTTTATCTGAAATTATTTTTTCATGTAAAAAAAATATGTTAGAAATGCCTCCACATTGAATTTTTTTTTAACAGACATGCGATGAAACATACACAACTTAACTAATTCAGCACAAAAAATAATTTAAAAAACAATTTTAACTATACTCTCAAACAGTCACTTAAATTTATAAATTTATAGTGTACTCATTTCCCCTCTCTTCATCTCCTTACCAGATAACAAGTATCATACACTTTCTTTGACCCAAATCTGCTATTCAATTAAATATATTCCGAATTATAATTAACTTATCTGACGTTTATAGTTTACAAAACACAATAATAAAAAACCCGTAAATACCTATAGATTAGACTAGCCTTGGTCTCCATCATTCGCTACGGGTTGTATTCTTTATTTTATTTTATTTTTTACTAAAAATAATATTCAAGTGTTGAAATAAAATAAAAATAATAATGTAAATAAATTAAAAACAAATAGAAAAATAAAATTAATATTGTAATTAATAGGTGAAATTAAAAAAAATTACAAAAAAATCAAGAAAAAAAATTAAAAATCAAAACAAATAGAATCAAATTAAAAAACATAATACAATCAATCTGAATTAAATGATAAAATTAAAAATTACTAAATTTTTTACAAAAGAATCAAAGATAAAAATTAAAAATTCAAATAATAATGACCATATTTGAGAATATAATATTTAAAAATTAAAATTAAATAATAAAATTAAAAAATATATTTTTTTTTTTTAAAAAAAAACCAAGACCAACAATTATAAATTAACATAAACAAGGATTGAAATTTAAATACAAACAACCAATAGAGTAATTTTCAAGAAAAAAGAAAGGGAAAATGAACCATATAAAAAGACTTTAATACCCTTATAAGCATGTTTTAAGTTTTTTGAATAGAAAGGTAAGAAAATCATTATAATTACATTATTTTAATAAATAACTACAATGAATTTAGATCTATATACTTTCCTAAAAGGTTTTAGTTCTCTTTAATGTACATTAATAAACCGAAAAAACAGATCCTTGAAAGTCATATATGTTATAAAAAAAAATGTTAAAAGTTTAGAATCCTGATAAAATAAATGTAAAAAGTTTAGAAAGCAATTTAATTATATTCAATTACTAGTCTAGCTACTACCGCGTCAATAAAGTACAAATCCAACGTTAAGGTACGTAGTAATTAAGCAAATGATATCGGTGATCGTAAGAATCACTTTGAATGAGGTTTGGATAATTGGCATCTTGACCCTGAGAGCATCTCAATGCTCTATGCTAGTAGAGGTTAAATTAATAATATAGATTTTTAAAGCATCTCAATGCTCTATGCTAGTAGAGTTAAATTAATAATATGGTTTTTTAAATGGTTTACATATATTTAATAAATAATTATTTTAATAATTATATATGACCAATTGACTTAATAGGTCTAAAAATAACACCAATAATTCTTAATCAACCTAATATTAAATGATTAAATTAAAAAAAAATCAATTTTAATTAATTCTAGTGAATTTGTTAAACTTATAATAAATAATATTTTATAAAAATTTTGTAATTTTTTATAGAGAAGTAGAAATAACATTCTTGCAACAAAACTATATTTTAAGATTTTGTTTAGCATTTCTCTTGTAACATGTAAAACAAGGATTGAAAAGCTAAATTAATATATATATATATATATGTCTTTGAGATGCCTTACAGCTAAATCGTTTCCCATATTCCAAGGCTCCAAAAACTTCAACAAATTAACAAAGGCAAGGTGTAAAGGCATATTAAATGCAGGGGGTCGCCCTCACCCGAAGGAAAATCTTAGCTTCTATGAGAGTATATATCCATACCCTTCCCATGGAAACCTCACGTTCCAAAAAGTCTATGATCCCTACTCACTCTTGTAAGCAAGAACCCACCCACGCGTGGTGCACATGCAGCAGGTCAAAGATCCGTTGAAGATGAAACAGAGCTTGTAGGGTCAGTTAATATTTAAAAGTTGACCTAATTATCGGAGTCAGATCGGATCACCTAACCAGACCAGCAGTCACTGAAGCACAAGGAACCTAACCACCTAAAACAGGGAAGAGGAAAGAGAGGGCTACTGTGCTAGACTTTGCTTGGTTTTCTTGGACGATTCTAATGAATGATGTGATTCCTCCCTCGACTTACCAAAGAAACAATTAAAAATATTTACAAAAACGCGTGATTTTCTTCTCTTTTCTTTGGTCAATGTGTTTTCTAATCAATTGAGAAAACTAAGTCGATGCGATCCTGAAGCAACTTAAGCCATAATTATCATATATAATAAGCGATTACTTCGAGGCATAATGTAGCTAGGATTCTGCTTCTTCTTCTTGCTATTTTAGGTGTGAATTCCACCCCCCCCTCTTTTCAGGGTATAATACAGCCGGCCAGAACATATATACAACTTGAATGATAGCTAAAGACCTTCAATTAACAAATTTTTTTTTAAGTAAGTATATTTATTAATTATGTTTTATGAAAATTTCCCCTACTTAATAAAAGAATCAAAATACAAAATGAAGATTGCTTAAGACCCTAATAAAATATTTCTTAGATATTTTAAAATATTTCATTTATAATTTTGTATTCACTTTAGAGTTGTGTGTGTGTGTTGTAATCACTAAATGAATGCATGTGTTTGTGTTTTAACTATTTTAATTTAATAATTCAAGATGTTAGGTGAGATTATTTAATTTTTTTTGTTATTTTTCAATTTTTCCCTCCAAAGACGAAATCTTCTTCTTTATTTTTTAATTTCATGAAGAACTTGTTAAAAAATTATTTTAACTAGAAAGCTTAAGCCGATGATGCCTCGAGATATGACTTATATAATTTTTTAATATACCTCTTTAAATAAAAGTTTTTTGAATTTGAAATTTATGCATGTTCATATTATATTGTGTTTAATTTTTAATAAATAGAATGAGATAATGAGATTTAAATTCGTAACTGTTTAGTTAACAAAATGATTAAAGAATCATATCAATTTAAAAATTTAAGGTACTAGGAAATGTTTTAAAATATAATTTATATATAATTGTGAATCAAATTAATTACCATTTGAAGGATCTGTATTGCAGAATTTTCTAGATGATGGATTAGTACTTTTGAAAAATGTTCTTGCAGTTTTTTCAGTTCTCTTTCCATTTCCCTTTTCTGTATAAAGAAAAACGCTACAATTTTTCCACCAACAGAAGACGAATGAGCAATTATAGCTAAGCTATCAAGTGATAAATATGTTTTTTATTTTTATTTTTGTGAAGATGAAATTCATGCTTGTACCGTCTAACTCCATAACTCTTTTTTGTTTTCCCTTCAAGGATAAGCGTTTATTCACTCGATTGTACTTTGATGTATCACGAAGCCTAGGGGTAATCTTCAAAATGATGGAAACATACGACATAAGTAATCACTCAAAATGGAGAGTCATCTCGTACTTCTAGAACTCACCGTAATAAAAAAGAGATTTCTTGGAGTAAACTCAAAAAAATAAAATTTATTCCCAACCAAGTTTTGGGTACCTCGACGAAATTAATGCTTACACCGTGCAAATAGTGTCCTCCTAAGGCTCTGAAATTATAATTTTTTTAAAAAAATATTTTATAAAAATATTTTTTTAATTTTTAAAATTTATTTTATATATCAACAAATTAAAATAATTCAAAAACTTAAAAAAATATTAATGTTTAAAACTAAATTACATAAAATTTTAAAGAATTTCAAAAGCACCGTTCGACCACCTGCCTTACATGTCTATATTGGGGTAACAAGGTTTTTGTTCTCTATAACGAATTTCCCTTATGTTTTTGTAAGGAAAAAAAAAATATATACTAGTTTTTATCGTGTTGAATTGATAAGGTGCATAGATATATGATTTATAGTGCATGTCTGGGCATGTGTCAATATTAATAGCACCCACCACCCACCACCCACCAGCAAGTGGAAACATTTGATAGTTGTATTTTATTTACTGTACTTGAATATGCTAGTGTTCAGATTGTAGGATCTTATAAATCGGACTTTCGGCTTCAATTAACACTCTTGCTCTATATTTTTTACACTTCCTATTGATTTTTTTTCTGGGGTTTTAGATATTGCCCTTCTCTGTTTAATTATTTTTACTCAAATTCAGAGTCTTAACTATCTGATATAGATTTTTCTGATGAAAATGGCCTCGATTGTAGATGACTTCGGTGTTTAGCTATTAGAAAACTCATATTGAAAGGTGAAGAAAACAGAAGAAAAAAAAGATTAGTGTATGTGTGTGTATATATATTAGGACTTTGGTTCTAATTGGAAAAATTGAAAACATCTTCAAACATAACTCAAATAAATAATTGTGGAATTTACATTTTAATGGTTAAGAGTGACATGAGAATTAGGGTATGTTTGAGGTTATGATAGTGGTAACGATTCAAAGAGTTTTTCGCTTGAAAATGCATCAAAATAATTTTTTTTAGATTTTTAAAAATTATTTTTAATATAAAAATACAAAAAAAATCATTTTAAATATAAAAAAATTAAAATTTAAAGAATGATTTATACCACGTTTCCAAACGAGAACTCAATGGAGAATAAAAAGAAACCAAGGGAAAATTTTAAACTAGGAGTGGAGAGTTGGAAGATTAATGAATCTATTGGGACAAATAGAAGTTTACCCTAAATAATAATAATAATAATAATAATAGAAACATGGTAGGAGCTAGGAAAGGTGGAAATGTTTGGAGGAAAAATCCCCTTTTAAGAACCAGAAAATAAAAACAAATCTGGTTGGCAAGTGACGAAAATGATATTGTTAGATTGTTACCAAAGTAAGCATTTTGTTTGCTCAACTAAATTCTAGGTTTTGGCGGAAGAATGGTGGTTAAAGAAAATATTATTATCTTAATCATTAAGATTCAAACTTCATATTAAACAATTAAAAAAGAAGTAAAATTCTTAACATGGCCCCTAGTTTTAACATAAATAATAACTTGGTTTCGACAGGATTGGACCTGTGTAAATTAATTAATTTTTATAAACCTCCAAAGATAGAGCCTCTTCTTAAAAATATAAAATGGATGGATATCTTCTATCAGAGAAATGGTGTTACCTGCCAAAATGGAAAGAGATTGAATTAAAAGAAAAAAACAATTAAGAAAAGAATGAAGGATAGAAAGAAAGCAATCAGATAAAAAATATTTCAAGGCTAATTTTGCCATTCGATACATGTATATTTTTTTTCTATAGCTCTCACATGCCACTTGAACAGTATGGAGGTTATTATATGCTATGCAGAAGTCCACAATTTTTTTAAAATCATTTCAATCTAAAATTATTAAGGTACCCTATCAAAATCTAAGAATCACAAAAATAACCAGTTTAAAAGGACCAAAAGACCCTATAGTTAGCTTTTGATTTTTCAAATTCCAAGAGTAATTTTGTTATTCTGTGCATTCATATTTTTTCTCTCTCACTAGAATATATTGTTTTTTTTTTATTATTATTTAAAAAGATAGAAGAACCCATAACTTAAGGATTATTTTTTTGTGTTTTTAAAGGCAAAAAAAAATTTGTATTGTAATAAAAAGAAACTCACGTATCATTTTCAAATATGCAATGCCGAATATATTCCATGAAAAATACATTTCTATCTCCAATTTCATGCTTAATTAGTTTTTCTAGCAAGGGTAAAATTAACTTGCTCTATCCATATTCTTGGTGAACAATAAAAAAATATGTCTTTTAATTTTTCCTTTATTAAAATGCACACACTGAACATAACCATGTGGCTGTTAAAGAAATAATTAATTTTCATATGGTGATATTAATGAAAATATTTACCACACGTGCCAGTAAATATTTGAAAAATCTTGAAATTCCATGTAGATTAATGTGTGATCTATTTCTTAAAATCTATTTCTCATAAATAGTGCTATTTTGTAAAACCATGTTTTTTCATACAACATAATGACACACTTGTATGGTCGTACTTTAGACATGTAATTTAGATGTGTGTATGGTAATATATTGTAATAAGGATAATATTAGAAACACTTATTTTTTATTAAGATTGTAACGATGTGACAAAATATGATTGATGATTTATTAGTTAATATACACTATAATTATTATTGTATTACCTAACGTGATAATATATATATATATATATATATATATATATCATGATTTGAAAAACCTTACATCATCACGTAAGCAATTTATCCTCGAATAAAACCACAGATTTGGAAACTCCAATTATAATTCCATGTAAATAAATTATTATTATTATTACAGACCAATCACGCCAGCATTTCATGGTTTAATGGTGTTTTTGATAATAAAACTATTTAGTAAGTGGTTTAGTGTTAAAAACATAAAATTAAAATTTGTTTTTATTGTGATTTTAAATTCAAGTTTTGTAATTTTTAATATTAATGATTATTAAAAATTTATTTAATTATTAATTTTAAAATTTATAAAAATTAATTGAGCTATGAGTAAACTAATTCATTCAAAGACTGCAAATCAATAATAATAAAACAAAAATATAATGATGTTTTTGTCAGTACATTTAAAAGCGTTAAAAAGACTCCCTCTTTCCCTTGCCAGCATTGGAGTTCAAATTTAACAGGAAACAGTATTTTATATTTTCAATGCATAATGAAATCATATTTGATGTTAATATTTTGTTTTCTTAGTTTCTTTTTATAGATTTTATAAATCAATTAAGTCCCATAATATTTATCTTAACATACTCGTGCATGCATGCTCCTTTACATGCTTAAATAATAAATTATAGTAACAATTATTTTACAAATTACTTGAAAATATATTAATATAATATATTTTTTAATTTTTTAAAATTTATTTTTGATATCATCACATTAAAACAATTAAAAATATTAAAAAAATTAATTTAAAACAAATAAAATTTAAACATTTTTAAAATATAATTAAACCCTAACAAATGATTCTTAATATTTTCACAAGATGATAATAACAACATAAAAAACTCCCTCTCAACTAAAAATCATTTTAATGTAATTCTTTTTATTTAAAATAATTTTATAAAAATATTTCAACTTAGCGCATAAAACATATCAAAAAAATTCACATGTTTATCCAAAAAAAAAAAAAGAAACATCAAACAAACAAAGACTATTAAACACAAATAAATAAAAAGAAAAAGAAAAAAACAAAATAAAAATAGGGAGCTAAGTCAACTCCTTCCTTGTCAACAAAAGAACGCCGTTACATGCGGGATGCATCCCTTCCCTTCCCAGTACCATCCTTCACCCTAACTCCCATACTTTAACCATAGTTAACTTAACTCTCTCTCTCTCTCTCTCTCTCAAATATAACTCTCTCTCTGTCCCTTCTGTCTCTCACATCGTTCCCTGTTTTTTCCATCTTCTGTGCTCGTGATAAATAAAGAGAGAAATAAAAGAAAGAAAAAAAAAACCCTCTTCGCTGTAAAACTAAAAATCCACAAAGGCGTATTCCATCTTTTTCTCCCTTGCATATCTGATTTTGCTTCTTACATTCATATTCATTGACTAAATTATGTCCAGTTTATAGAGAAAACAAACCCTCTCTGTTTTTGTTTTTGAATATTTTCACAATAATTAGGAGGTTTTAGTTTTCTTTTGTTCTGTTGTGAGGAATGGTGGTCAAAATGATGAGGTGGCGGCCATGGCCACCGCTGGTTTCGAAGAAGTACGAGGTGAGGCTCGTTGTTCGAAGGATGGAGGGTTGGGATGTAGTGCGGGAAGCTGTAGCTGCTGCGCCTGGGACATCTTCAGGAGGTGATTTGAAGGATAAGTCGGAGAAATTGACGGTGGAGATTAGGTGGAAAGGACCCAAATTGGCCTTGAGCTCGCTGAGGAGGACGGCGGTGAAGAGGAATTTTACGAAAGAAGTGGAGGTTTGTGGTGCGGAGGGGGAAAACGGTGGCGTTTTGGTGGAGTGGGATGAGGAGTTCGAGAGTTTGTGTACTTTGTCTGCTTATAAAGAAAATGTGTTTCATCCTTGGGAGATCTCTTTCACTGTCTTCAATGTGAGTTCTTCTTTTCTTTTTTGCTTCTCTCTCCAAATAAATTTATTTTTCTTCTCAAGATGTTTTATGGGTCTTTTGTGTTATTGTCATTTATCAAGTGGGATTTTGTCTTCTTGTCTGTTGAAATAGAAAAAGAAAAATTTTGGGCTGTAGAATCTAGGAAAATTCATGTGGACTGTGAAACTGATAGCGTTTATGAAACTTGAGATATGATTTTTTTTTTAAATTCAGGGATGAATTTAAAATTTCATTTTTGGTATTTGGTTACTGATAGTTTACGGGTTGCTTGTAATTGAGATGAAGAGGTTTCTTAATTGAAGAATATAAGCATATGAAGGGGTGTTCTTTATTTTTTTTGTTTTGTGGGTTATTGTGGTAGTCAATTTGGGGGAACAAAGGATTCTTAATTGATTTTTGGGGATTTGGTGGTTGGATTTAATGGAGTATTTTTTCTCTTATCATTTTGACTCGACAAAGCTTGGGTCTTTTGGATATCTTTGAGGTTTTTTTGGCTGATAGTTTTGCGTTTTTAAACTTGTTAACTTTCTGGGGAACTTAGCTGTTTTGTTTTCTGATCCAGGGTGGGAACCAAGGGCAGAAGAACAAGGTTCCTGCTGTTGGAACAGCAACAGTGAACCTTGCCGAATTTGCATCTGCAGCTGAACAGAAAGAGTTTGAGTTAAGACTTCCTCTTGTGGTCTCTGCTGGTGTGGCTGAGCCTCAACCCTTGCTCTGTGTATGTGCCTTTGAATTTCTTCCAATTTCCATCACATTCTCACTGGTTTTTTAAAATTATCCCGCAACATTTTTAAATCTGCCTTTTCCGGTTTTAATATTTTCACAATTTTTATAGTTTCTTACCTCAGCTTGTATGAATCATGCAGGTATCGCTCAGCTTATTGGAGTTGAGAACTGCTACCGAGACCTCTGAGCCATTACAGAGAGCCATAGTACCAGTTCCATCGCCACCTCAATCTGGAGAAGCTGTCTCAACTGAAAAGGATGAGCTTTCTGCACTTAAAGCTGGTCTCAGAAAGGTAAAGATTTTTACAGGATATGTGTCTACCAGGAGAGCAAAAAAGGCCTGTCGCGAGGAAGAGGGCAGTGAAGGCAGGTGCTCTGCCAGGAGCGAGGATGGTGAGGATAACTATCCATTTGATTCTGAGTCACTCGATGATTTGGAGGAAGGAGAGTCTGATGAGATCAAGGAAGATTCTACTGTGAGGAAGTCATTTAGTTATGGCACGCTGGCTTCTGCAAACTATGCTGGAGGACCCTTTCACTCTAGTACAATGATAAATGATGAAGATGAAGATTGGGTTTACTACAGCAATCGCAAGTCAGATGTGGGTTGCTCACATAGTGATGATTATACACCATCAGTGTCTGCACCATCTCTCTTGCAAAGTTCTAAGCGCAGCATATTACCTTGGAGGAAGAGGAAGTTGAGCTTTAGGTCTCCTAAAGCTAAAGGAGAGCCGTTGTTGAAGAAGGCATATGGAGAAGAAGGGGGGGATGATATTGATTTTGATCGCCGGCAGCTTAGCTCTGATGAATCTCTTGCTCTTGGGGTAAGTCATCTATTGATTTCCCTTACTTTCATGCTTTTATAAAGCTTTTTATTTCCAATTTAGCAGTATTAAAAGTACAAAAATGAAAATACTGATGATCATCTTGAAGGATGGTAAAGGTGGTTTTGTGATGACTAATTCATTTCATAAATTAGACATGGTTAATTGAAACAATGGTTGCTGTTTTGCAGTGGCATAAGGCAGACGAGGATACATCTGCAAATCGATCATCAGTTTCTGAATTTGGTGATGACAATTTTGCCATAGGCAGTTGGGAGAAAAAAGAAGTGATAAGCCGTGATGGGCAGATGAAGCTTCAAACTGAGGTTTTCTTTGCTTCCATTGATCAGCGAAGTGAGCGGGCTGCAGGTGAAAGTGCATGTACAGCCCTTGTTGCTGTTATTGCTGATTGGTTTCAGAATAACCGTGGTCTGATGCCCATTAAGTCCCAGTTTGATAGTCTCATCAGAGAAGGGTCCTTGGAATGGAGAAACCTCTGTGAGAATGAAACCTACAGGGAGCGGTTCCCTGACAAACACTTCGACCTTGAAACAGTTCTCCAAGCCAAGATACGTTTTCTCTCTGTACTCCCTGGCAAGTCCTTTATCGGGTTTTTCCATCCAGAAGGGATGGATGAGGGAAGATTTGACTTTTTGCAAGGTGCCATGTCCTTCGATAACATTTGGGATGAGATAAGCCGCACTGGATTGGAATGTCCAAGCGATGATGAACCTCAGGTGTATGTTGTAAGTTGGAACGACCATTTTTTCATTCTAAAGGTTGAACCGAAAGCTTACTACATTATCGACACATTAGGAGAGAGGCTCTATGAGGGATGCAATCAGGCCTACATTTTGAAATTTGACAGCAACACGATTATTCATAAGTTGCAAAATGATACAGAATCATCCGATGAGAAAACAATGGGTGATCAGCAGAATGTGCCAGCCACAGTGGAACCTAAGGATCAGCAGCAGGTGAACCCGAAGGAGGAGGAAGCTTCTATATTTGGGGCAATAATAACCAATCCTGAAGAACCAACTAAAAGCGAGGAACCATTAAAGAGTGAGGAAGAAGGGGAGGTTGTGTGCCAAGGAAAAGATTCTTGCAAGGAGTACATAAAGAGCTTCTTGGCAGCAATTCCAATCAGGGAATTACAGGCAGACATCAAGAAAGGTTTGATGGCATCAAAACCTCTTCATCATCGGTTGCAGATTGAGTTCCACTACACCCAGCACTTGCAACCATTAACTGAAACTCACGCGACAGAAATGTTGACAGCACCACCAGAGTCCGTCAATGGCTCCGAATGAGAGGCTACTGTTTAGAGACTTGCTGTAAATCTTAGGAAGTGTGATTAGTCTAACTAAAGTTTCATTTTACAAACGGTATCTTGTGATGTGAATGGCATTAACAAAGAGGGACCTTTTTCAACTTTTTGAAGAGTTTGAAGAGAAAAGGGTCGTGTTGTTTTTCTTCTAATCTGGTCTTCAAACGGAGCTGTCCTAACTTTTCCCCTTGTTTGCACGTAGTTGTTGGAATTTGGCATGATCTACCGTTTATTCTTTGGCCAGCCTTTCATGGGAATGGCTGCTTCCGTGCTTTGCTGTAAAATCTCTCTCTCAATTGAATGAGGTCCAACTCACTTTCAAAACTTTTTGGCAATTCTCAAAATATTCTCCTTCTAAGAGAACAAGTAACTTTTGTAGACTGGTATAGAAATGTTCTTCGACTGTTCTGTACCCCGTTTCTGACATCAAGTTCCCATACGATCCACTGATGGCAATAATCTGACCCTCGAGATTTTTCTTTCAGAAAATTGATGCTTTAAACATTTAAGGACTCTGGTTCTTTTCCAACTTAATTGATTGGAACCAAATATTTCCTTTCCCTGTGCCGTGTTAGCTGTAAAGAGGAACTTTGCAGGATTGACATTCAAGGACATGAAAAGATTCTTTGAAATGCATGTTTCTTTTCCAGATAACCATCCAGCCTAAAGTTGCGTCCTTTAGCTGCCACGACAAACATTTCTAACGTATGTGATATCATGCTGTGTGGAGGGGAAATGGTTTTCCATAGAATTCCTACCCCAGCTGTGCACGTTCAGAATATACCCTTCAAATAAGCATCGTTATGAACATGTCACTTTCATGGAGAACGTTTGAAGTACTGTATGTATTTGAATGATCTTACCAAGATTCCTGACCAAGAATTTTAACTAGATTAGTGTAAAAATGATAACGATAGCTGCATCATTTAATGGTGATTAGAAGCTCCTTTCCTGCTTGTCAACTTGAGTGAAATTCACCATTTACTTGTTGCGGTTTACGCATGCATGACGCTGTTCTTTGGACTCAAACTGAAAATATTTTATCAATTTCTCTCGCTGTTAGTAGTACTTAATGATGGTGATTATGGCAGGGATAGGTAAAGATGAGGATGTTGATCACAACGAATACTCATGACTTGTTCCAGCAGGGAAACAAAATAATAGAAATTCATTGAGATAGCATTTTTTATCAAGTTGAGAACTATATAAATTGGTTTTATAAGATGCACTTGCGCTGGGAAATTCACAGGCGTTAGAAGAGTACTGATAAATGATAACAACTTGATTACCTCATCTGCTTGATACAGCACCATAATTATAATGAAGAAACATGCTACTTGCAGCCTTTCAGTACGTTGCAATTTGGCTCAACCTTTGACATGTTTGTAAGCCTTCCTGGTAGCAATTTTATGATCACCTCAAGGGAAAGGAGCAGCCTTAAACAATGGCTAGAACAACCAACCCTCTCGGTATAGGACTCTTAGAGAATAATAGGTTGAGATTGTTGTGTGACATAATATCAGAACCTTCATGACTAAACGGTTAAGAGTTCGAATCTCATCATTTCTATTTATATAATAAAAATTAAGTACAAGGTAGTGTGAGTCTGTAAATTTCAAGATCAAAGAACTTTAATTTAAGGGGATATGTCAGAGAATAATATAAATCATATCTTGGAATATTACCTAACATTTTAAGCTATTGGGTTAAGATAGTTCTTTGACATGGTATTAGAGTCTTGATAACCAAGCAATCACGAGTTTGAATCTCACTATCCATTAATTTTTTTAAAAAAATTAAGTACAAAATAGTATGAGCCTATACAAATTTTAAGCCTATGAAATTTTCACTTGAAGATATGTATTAAAAAATAATATAAATTATATTTTAAAATCATCTAATTTTTTTTTTTTTTTGGTAACAAGACGCACCAATAATCATATTTAAAAAAAATGAACTTTCATGAACTCAAGTTTCAGCAAGTTTCAGGCTATTGCACGTGAGGCAAGGCCTGAGCTCAACAAGGAGGTTCGGTATTTGAATGAGTGAAAATGGGCCTTCTTCAAGGCTGATTATTGGCTCTATAGTCTCAACAAGTACAAGTTTTGTTCCTTGCCCATCACCTTGGCAACAGTACATTTGATGTCTGACTGAAGCAGTTAAATTAGAAAAAATTGTTGATGGAAATGAAATGTCCTGATTTAAACAATTTCTTTGGTTTCCTTTTGAATTATCCTGTACTTGTATAGAAGAAGAACACCTGGACATGAGCACCACAAGCTAAGAAAATATTGTAAGAGTTTGACTCCTGACCGTGCATACACCAAGGTTTGTTTGATTATCATCTTTCTTTCAGAAGATTCAGAGCATGGAATCAAAGATTTCTTACTCCATTACTTGTGTGCAGTTTGATTGTTCCCATTTCCCCCACATAATTTGACAGAAAGCATGGAATCAACAACTGGTAGCTTCGATTTAACAACGCAAAAAGATGTCTTGCTCATGATAAAAGGCCACAGGCAATGGATAGGCATAATAATGAGCTCACACTTTCCATTATTGCACCAAACTTCCTTTTGTTACCAACCGGTGACTTTACTTATGATATTAGGGAGAGCCATGTGCGTGTTCTCCTCCTCCCCAACCCATTATTATTCCAAACTTACCTTGACAATGATTCAAGCTCAAACCCACAAGGCTCCACACTCCACATAAACCCACCTTGAATTGATTCTTTCCCGTGTTGTCATCACCACCCTTGCCTGCTTGCTTCCTGAGGTTTATTTTCATTTTTATCCTAGAACACTATAATTCAACATTACTATCCAAGAGATGCTTGCTAATAAGAAGCTCTATTATGCTTCCACATGTCTGATATTCCCCTAATTATCATTACCTTACATGATCAGATCATGATACAGTTCCTTGGGAGAAGAAAAAGGAATCCTCACTTGAGAATCCTGTAAAATTAGAATAGCAGTTTGGTCTATCTTTGCAACCTAATGCATCATCTGTTTCTAACGAGTACAAACAACATGCTGTAACAAAAAATAAATAAAAATGAAACACAGAAGAGGCAGCAGAAGTTCATACGACAAAAGGATCAAGAATGCCTTCAAGAAAGAAATGGCAGCCAGATTTGCAGCAACAAATGGTCACTTCATATATCTCTCTATACTCTCAGGACATCCAATGCAAATGCAATCAATATATTTCCGTTTTTTCTTAACCACAATATGTTTCCACTTTAAGACTTGTAAATTGCAACTGAAATTTAAATGAAGAGAAATGTTAGAGAAGATAGGAAAACAAGATAAAAAAAAGGGGGCGAGCAAGGAAATAACAATAGATTTTCTACAGCAGAAAGGGCTTTAACTACTCTATCGCAAGCACTCAGGACACTTCGTGTTACATTTCATTAACTCCTCCACTCATATATATAGGCCTAGCATCTTGTGCTGCAACTGAAGCAGCAGGGTTCTATCCAAGCACTGTACAAGTTACAAGATAGTCTGATATTATAAACTGAAGAAATAGTTAGGGAAGATGGAAAACATTACAGAATCAACAGAGAGCTTCAGGACAATAGCTGGACTTTCAGCTGCAGATGGGGCACTTAGCCAATCCGTTTTCATTACATTCAGGGCATCTAATGCACTTCTCATCATTCTGATCATCTTCAAAGACCTTACAACTGCCATTACAATTGGAGCAAACAACAAACCGCTTGTTGCCGCAACCATTGCATGGGGAATTAGACAGGTTGAGAGGTATACCAGCCAAGAGCTTCTTCAGGCTACCTTGCTCGTGCAAGCCAATCACTTCATCAGCTCCTCCTATGTACCTTCCCTTTATGAAAAGCCTTGGAGGAATCACTCTGCCACCCAGTATCCTCCATAGTTCCTCCCTGAATTCCAAGTGGAAAGAAACATCTCTCTCGCAGAACATTACTTTCAAACTTTCCAACAAAAACCGAATAGCATGACAATCCTCAAATGTCTTTCTTATACTTCTCAAGCTTGTTGTGTAGAGAATCACAGACTGGCTTCCTCCTGGAAGACATTTCTCTTCAAAATCTAAAAGAGACGGATGTTCTTCAATCTCTTTCTCAGCTTCATTTTCTGTGTCTCGCTCCACGGTGATCTCCGTTGAGACTGGAGCCTCAGGACTATCCACGGCAGGCACTCTGTCATTGGATACTACGGAGGTTGCAATGTTCACCTCGTCGACAAAATTAAGTTCCAAATCCAGTTCTTCATCTTTTGATTCAGTTTTGTGTTTTGATACACCAAAACTACCAGCTAGAATGTCTTTTTTGGGATCCTCTTGTATGTAAATTGGTGGTATCTGCAGGTTCTGATAGGAAAAACTTTCTGTGGAGTTCAGATGGGAAACTAGACCTTGTTTCAGTGTGCTTATACTTGGAATGAAATTCAATTTCTTTAGGAATCTTCCCTTCATTGATTTCATTTCTTTTGCTCACAAAATGGATGGGGTGTGATGACAACCAGTTGAAGAGGGAAGGGTGGATTTTATCTGAGAATGACTTATGAAGAGACTAGAGGACATGAAACAGCAGTGGAGGTTTCTCTTTTGGTTTCCAGTGGCACAAAAGTGAAAAGCTTTGCGTGGGTAATTGATTGCTTTTTAAAGCCATGAATTGATCACTGCACAAATTGTGGGGGCTAGGTGGAGTCCATGGCAACCCTTTTATCAGAGGACCCTGACCCTTTAGGTCTTTTACCAACAACATGGTGTCTCATCAGGTATGAAGAGTACCACACCACCTCAAACAATGAGCGAGGGGATGTGCTTTTCATTTCAAGTAATTGGTTGGCAAAGGCACCACAGCCTGGTTTCCCTGCCATTGGCACTCATGCCCTTGATGCCATGTTGTGGCACAGTTTGATTGGTGGTGGAACACCAGGGGTGGTGGTTCCGAGGCAGCAGAGCTGCACCTCTGTAGACATGGTGTGCCAGAAGCACAGGTGTTGTGCTCTTCAATATAACACGGATAAACGTATTTGATTAATGGAGCTTTCCTTTCCCTTTCATTGATGGTGCCGGAAATTCTTTTTCTTGCCCCACTTTCAACAAATCCTGTAATTCAAAAGGAGAAAAAGAAAAGTTGAACCCTCTAGCCTCTAGGCAACAACTCGAGTCAGCAAATTAACCTTAGTGGAACGTAAGAAAAGCTCGATTGGAATGGGTTGAGAGTAGGATCATTAATGTTAAGTTGAACGGAAAATCTCAAGGATTAAAAACCCCATGCAATTGTATGCTATAGTCAATAACTAACCATCGAATTAGAGGAGTTAGATTATAAACCTATCATTTGTTTTTTTGTTATATATATATATATATATACACCCAAACATCAAAACTATGAATTGGAATATCTAACAATTAAACCCAGAAATAATATATTTTACAAAGAACGAAGGAGGAAGCACAGAGATTAAAGAGTACAAGAACAGGTTAAAGGTTGAGTGAGATGAATTCACAAGTCATTTAGATATCTCTCTCTGTTTTATAGGCTGAGCATTATATTTTATTTAGTTTTCGGAGTTGATTGATGATTGTATCCAGTTATAACGTTGTTATTTTTATGGTTAAAAAGATATAAAAACATTTTTTTTTATTTTAAAAAAGGAGAAGGGTAAAAAATGAAGTTTTGGGACCTCGAGGGCTGAGAAAAGGACCTCGTCATGTGGTGACCAAACAATCACCAGAAAGCGGGCTCGTTATTTAGAAAAGTGGGTTTTTTTCCCATCTCTCAGAAAGCATTTTGCAGCATGGAATCCAATCTGTAAGGCAGGTCTCAAAGCACACATGGGGACATCAGGGACATGCAAAGCAAATAATCTGTGTTCTCGTATTATTCATTCATAGAAAATTGATTTCTCTTTAGCAGACCAATCATTTTGCACCAAATATGTAGTTGATCCTTCAATGATCACAACATCAGTTTTTATTCCCTTCCTGCATTTATGCAATATGGCATACGGTTTCATTCAATAGTCATCTGTTTCGAAAACAAATTACCCCAAAGTTCAAGTGAGCAGATAGCCTATCATCCTGCAATCATACTGCATCAAAGGATACATAATGGGCATTGACAATTCTCAATAGCTACTGAATTGATCCTCGTATTAAGAAAATGGAGCTTAATCATACATTACACATCATGACATTGTAGCAATATTAGGGTAGCTAAAAGGTATATGCTATGGATACAGAAGTGATGGTGCTTAGACCATGAGGCGAGCCTTCAAGGCACCTAAACATCAGAAACGGATGATGCAGAACCAATGCGAAAACCAAAGGAAATGCAAGTAAGTTCACGACTTTCTCCATTAATCATCTTCATAGTAAGAGAGTATGAACCCTGCAAATGACAAACATTGGCAGGTAAATGCAAAATCCATTCATCTGATTGATCTCACTATCTTGCCTCCACTATAAAATTAGATCCAGTGATTCAAACCAGGGACCTTTCAAAAGCCATTTCGAATCAAATAGTCAACAATTCAAAAGAAACGAGAAAAGAAACAGGCTGGGATAGTCTATCCTCCATATGCTGTAACCACTCATAAGAAGGATAATAAAAAAAAAGGTGAGGGTGGAGTTGATAGAGATTCAAGCAAGAGTAGAAATAACATGGTGTTAATTTTTTCATTAAAAAGAAATTTAGGAGTTGGATTTGATTCACAGAAAAGTAACATTATTGTCATTAAACTAATAATGCTTGTTTAAAAGGAAAATTATGTCCAGCAGATACATCTATTCATGGATGATAGCAGCTGTGATGGTGTTATTCTGGACAATTCCCTACTATCAAACAGTGCTTCAGAGAAACTAATCACCGATGAGTGCACCCACAAGCTACAGAGATTGAAGTAGCTAGATCATAATTGGAGAAAACAATGACCATGTACCACTCACCATTTTGCTCTAGAAAATAATAACGGATTTCATGACATCTAATGGAGGTTTTAAAATTCATGATGTTGCAAGAAAAAACAGGCATATATGGTTAACAAAACAATGAGTTGGAAACAAACCAAATCAATTAATCCCAAAACTAAGATTGCTAATTTAGAGATCTCAAAAGGGAATATTATAAGAAACAATATCCCATCATCCACTTCACTTTACTCAGTTTTCACTCTTGAAAAAATCATGCTCCTTGAGATTTACATGCCAAATAAATTGCCCACAGCTGCAAAAAACTTAAACAGCTGAGCTTGAAGAGCCAGTTGCTTAGTTCAAAGCATCTGATTATATGCCATAATCATGTCATCCTCGACAGAATTTTCCAAACACACGGATGTGACATCCACAATATCCAATCAATAACATCCATCAAAATATATGTAAAATGCATATAAATCACTTACAGGTGGAGTGAACCCAGGCAACTCTTCAGTGTGAGACACCACAAAATTACCACTAGTTACAGGGCAGGACGTCTCCTCGCAAAGATCATGATCCTGACTATACACAGGAAATCCGAAGTATCTAACATCGACCCTCATTTTCCCATCAGTTATTGATTCACCTGTATTAATTAAATAATTAAAATTCAGCAATCAGACTAGCAACTTATAATTATCCAATTTTTTTTTTTAAATCCAGCAATTGATTCACCTGTATTAATTAACTATAATTCAACGATCAAAATAACAAAATGAAATTATCCAAAAAACAAAAGCAAAAGCCATTAATTTCCATAAGAACGAAAAACATAGTCACTTGTTGTTGCAGAGATAGTGAAGGTCGCTGGTTTCCCTTTCTTCACCGGATTTGGGCTTATCTTCACTCCGCTAACTTTAACGTCATAATCCTTGTTATTATCTGCATGAAAAAAAGAAGAAGATTCAATTAAATTAAAATAAAACAAGATTTTGGTTGAGATAAATTGGAAAGAGAGGATTTAGAGAGGGAGAGACCGCAGTACTGGAATTTGGAGGCTTGAATCAAAGGTAGGATCAGACAAAGCGAGATAAGCAAAGGAACAATCATCATGCAGTGAGCCATTTATTTCAGAGAATCTAAAGAAATCGTAGAGATTTTAGGAGGAAGGAATATTAGTGGAATAAGAATTTAATCAATCTGGGGGTTTTCTTCTGAGGGGCTTTGGACAGAGCAGGTATCCAATGTGATATTATTAATCTTGGATTTGAATGGTCCAGATACGTCGAGGGTGGCGTTGGTGTATGATTAGAATGGTAGTTGGCTTCAAGATGGATGATTGGTTGGGTTTTAATAATTTAATTTTCTGTCCCCACTTACACCTACACTACATTAACATTAATTAATTAATTTTTTTTTAAAACTAAAAGATGTATCATGTATTGCACAATATCAACATTAAAAAAATAACCTCTTTCTACCAAAAAAAAAAAAAACCATTTCAAACAAAACGAAAAAAACTCTAGAAATAGTAGAGAAATCACTTTACAGTTTACACCTAGGAAAAAAAACACTATTCATTGTTATAATAAAATTATGGTTTTGGCCATCAAAGAAAAAAATGAAATGGCTTGAATGGGAGATAATTCAATTTTTTCTCATTACCGATTGTCATCGGGTATATATGTTTTTTTTTTTGAATTTGAAAAATAGTAAATAATTAAATTACACTCAAAGTAAGAAAAAAATTCAAGCCATTGATGAATTATATTTTTGTTTTGTTTTGTTTTTTTTTAAATACAATGAAAAGATATATTTACTCTTAGAATTAAGAAAATATAACTCATGCATTTATGATATTTTTTATCTTTTCACATAGGTTTTTTTTTTTAGAAGATTCAAGAATCAATAAAAGTAATTTGATATTTTTTACTGAATTAATTAATATTTAAATTGAAAAACCTGCTAGTGCATACTCTAAGCTAGCTAGTACATGAGAGATACCCGTTCACCATTCGGGTGATGTATGTGACATCTTCTGGTAACCAAACCTACCATTCTGCTGTGTCATTGGAAGTGACGCCAAATCATCTTCATCCTGGTTTAAAATGTGTTGGTAGTGATGAGGTGGTTTGTCTTCAATGGATCTTTTTTTTTTCCCTTTCATTTCTCTCTCCTCCCAAAAAATTACAAGTTTACTCTATTTATTTTTGGTATTTTAATTTCAATCATTATTCTTTTGATTTTTAATTTTTATTCTTGGCCTGTTTATAAAAACTTTTATTTGTTTTCAATTTTATCTTTCAATTTTAATTTGTTATATACTATTGTTTTTAATTTAGTCCTTATTCTTTTGATTTCTAATATTTTTTCCTTTGCTTTTTTATAAAAGTTTTATTAGTTTTTAATTTCACCATTCAATCTAAGTTTATAGTATATTATTTTTTTCAATTTAGTCCTTATTCTTTTGATTTTTTTCTTTTTGTTAAAGTTAATTTTCTTCTCAATTTAACCCTCTAATAAACAATTTTAGGTTGCCCTCTAATTTATTTATTATTATTTTTTTATTTTCATCCTCATTCTTTTAATCCTCATTTTTATTTCATATTTTTTTGTGTAATTTTATCCTGATTTCATCCTTCACCATTTGATTTGCCGGGGATTGGCCTTCGTGATTTTTTCATATATGCTTCTTCCAGTTTAATGACCCGGGTCATGGGTTTCAAAAGCTAATGCGGGTCAATGTCTTTTTTCTTTGGCTTATTTTCCTTTTTTGACTTTATCATTCAACTTTAGTTTTTTATTTTTTAAAGATTGACTTTATAGTTTTTTTTTTTAATTTCTTTTATATCATGTTTTTTTAATTTCATGACCTGGACCACGAGTTTTGCAGGTTAAGTCAGGTTGGCTCGCCCCTTAATAACTAGGTTACATGTCTATCACGTTACCTTAAGCTATTTTTTTTTATTTTTTTAATCCAGTTTTGTACCTTCAATGTTTTTGTTAAAAAAAAAAACAATTTTTGTTTACTATCATTGCCTATATTGTTATCGTCTAATTAAAAAAAAATCAAATTATTAAACTTGATTGGAGATGTCATGATGTGCACACCATTGAATGACAATAGTTACCACCTAATATTATGGTCACTAGAAAATCTCACTAAAATTTGATATTTTTTATAAGTATAGGCTTTGATCTATACAGATTATTTAAAAAAGTTACTTTATATTTTTTTTTTAAATATGAGCATAAGACCCATTATGGAGATTTTACCAAGTGTATGTTTTGAATCCATCTCAACTAAACAAGTTTAACAAAATATTTTTCTCAAAGAAAACATAATATAAATGAATAAAATACCATATTCAATAAAATAAAAATATTCATTATATGATGAAAAACCTCATACGACCAAGGTTAAGTATAAAGCCAAAAGGGGTTGGGGGAGGGGCTAACAGCCTAACATCAAGGAAAGGCTCTCCAATAAGGTATAATTTGTGTTGGGTAGTTGCAGCCCTGACAAGGAAGACATCAACAAAGTCAAGCATGGGATTGAATGAAAAGCATAGTTAATGTCCATCTAAATTCTTTTTGACATGTTAAAGAAATACAAGTTGAAATAAAAAGGAAAATCTTGTCCCCAAGTGTCTTAGTTAATGTTATAGACCCTTCAAACATCTTCTGGAACTCCTTAAAAAAATTCCTCAAAGCTTTTATCATTGCACGAGAGCTCTAGGTTTTTTCTTTGCATGTAAAAAGTTCAACCCTTAGAGCTTCTTGGAACACCCTCGTCTCAACCATCCCTTACTTTAGGGAGGCCATTTCATCATAAGCAAGACGAAGCTCCCTCTCAGTTGAGTTCCACTAAAGGATCTGAACTGTTATATCATCTTTTAGCACAACATAGGCTATTTTAAGCTCCCCCAACCTCTATAAATACGGGCTCAGTCCAATCAAATATACTTCTGGCAAGCTACCAGATTTAATGTCTTTAAGATCAATTATTATTATATAAGAAATATTTAGCCTTCATTAATGCTATTATGAGGAAATGACTCTTTAGCCTCTCATTTCCAGGAAAACAATAAAGTTCAGAGGTTATAAATACTCTTAAACCACTTAGATAAAGAGTTCATAATTTTTATTTTTTAGAGATCATTATTTTTAAATCTAGAGCATTTATCATATAAAAACAAGAAAAAACACTTTTGTTCTTGGAATTTAAAGCTTATTCTCTTATTTATTGTAATATTTTTTTTTAAAAAAAAGTTATTGATTTTATTATCTCAAACTGCTTAAATTCCATTATAAAAGACTATTTATAGGTTTTAGATCTTTTACAATCAATTATCAACTTTTTAAAAGAGAATGAAATACCAACAAATATATGGTTATTCATTGGTCAAACACCAAAAATTCTATTTCTTAAGCATATATATTAGATTTTTAGAACATCTCTCTCTCTCTCTCTCTCTCTCACACACACACACACACACCAAAAATTCATATTCAATACGTTTAACTTTCTTAATTTTACCCGCATGCATATATTTCAATCAGGTGTACATCATAAATTTTATTTCAAAAACTACAAAAACAAAAGAATATAGGAGATATTACATTGTGGGAAAGAGCTGTATGGATCAATAATTGGATCAGCTGATCCGGTAAGATGTGATGATTTTGCAGCGTCCAGAAGGTACCCAAAGACTAAACATAATTTTTCCTTCACTATATTGGTCAATCCCGCCTGCTTGCCAGCGGAACCACCTCGGCCAGAGGGGTCGCTAGAGGTGAAGGCAATGGAGATGTTCTACAGACCGGACAAGTTGGGTGCAGCCTCAACCACGGGTCAACGCATCTGAGGTGAAAGAGATGCCCGCAATCAGGCAGCAACCGGAGCTTATCAGTGTTCTTGTAATCTGCCAAACATATGGAGCAGCATGTAGCAGTGGAGCCTGTCTTGTGTAGCTTGGCCTCCGAATACAGCAGTGTAGGATAGCTATTTAGAGTGGCCTCATCAAGCCCTATATCGACGACAAAGTTCTGCAGGTTCTGCTGCTGATCTGCAACATTTCTTGCTTGGGTGGGCACCGATGCCAGTTGGTTTCGCGTGCAAAAATAGGAAGTCAAAGTGATTGTTGTAATCAGCAGCAGGATTCCAATAGAGATACCGATTCCATAGCCAAATCCACCAATGTTGTTAGAGCTAAGCAATCCAGAATCCCCTGCTGTGCTATTCATGTCCTCAAGGAATATTGAAGGGAGAAGCTGGAATTGGATATGTAGTTCTAATGGTTTGGTCAGCCATGGCTATGGCAAGAGAAAGGGTCTATTTGGGGTGTGATAAATTTTAAAAAGTCAATGGTAAGATGGGATAGATAAAGAGTATTGACAGAGTTTTAATAAAGGGAAGATGTACTTGGGCTTTGAAGTAAAGAGGGGGCAATCCGAGCCAAGCAATGCATGTGAATACATCTGTTTTTCAAATCTTCTATCAGTCTATTAACTTATTTTTTAAGCTCAACGGCTCTCATATCCTTAAATTTACGCTTGTCTTGATATGACTAGTAGAGTCAAAACACTTCTACAATCTTATATAATTCTCTTTGTGCGTGCAAAGCACGATCCAAGTCGATAATATATATGCATTCTTGATTACTATTTTATTCAAGTAAGGTCAGCCATGACTTCCCACAGGAAGGTATGCAGAGCCTAGGAGTTGTTTCTTGTCTGTGGTGTTTGCTAACTTTTATATACATCACAGGCAATTACCATGAATAAGGTTGGTGCTAGTGGTGAATTTAAGGATTCTTCCTCCTTGTTTCTCTTTGGTCTCTCTCTGTTGCAGGCGATCTCAAAATACTCTTCATGTCAGGTTAAGGATGTCACAAGGGATGACTGGTGGTTAAGTTGCTGCTCCTCCCATAGCCATATCAGTCGTGTCATTTTTTCTGTATGTTGTGAGGCTGTGGTGGGACATGCCAAAGATTCTGCTTCTCAGGAACTCCTGCTTCTCTGGGATGACTGGCTGCATTTTGACACATGTTTATTAATCTGTCTTCATCATTCTTTCTTGTCCATTAATCACAGGCAGATTCGGGACATCCTTCAACCGCAAATGGCAGACCTAGAGTACTTGAGTCCCTCGATACACTTAAATATGAAAATTTGAGTCCCGACTGATACTGACGTGAAGCTTTTCTTCAGAGTCGGCCAAGGACTCAACTTCACAGTCGATTCTAGCAACAGAACAATAGAGCCAGGACGGGAAAAACAAAAGAAAACATTTGAAAAAATGAAAATCTCGCAAGTTTAATTTATGATTCAAAAGGAGAATTTAAAATAGAAGAAAGAGTGAAGAAAATGAAAAGGTGAAAGGAATTAACACAGACTTGCCTCACTTATGCACTCTGCAAGAAGCTAGAACAAACCGATTGTGTTTACCATTCAACGATCGTTTTGCCTAAACAATATCTTAACATTTGGCGTGATTCAATGCATGAAAAGTTTAATGAGAACTTTGCAAAACTTGATGAGAATCAAAGATGTTAGAGAAGAGGAGAAAAATGAGGATGGGTAGTTATGTAAGAAACCAAAAAAACCCTAAGAAAACGGCTCTTCTGCTCAGAAATAAAATTTTTTAAATGTTTTTGGAAATTATTGCTCCCATTAGATTATTTGTATCTATATAAATTAGGATCCCAATTCATGAATTTCTCAGTGCAAGAAAGAAAAATAAGAGGATATTCAAAGTTGCGATCGGACTCTTCCACAACATCCCAGCCTCCATATAGCTCAAGGGCAAAAACATGACAACATTGTTAAAGTCCACAATAAATTTTCTTTTATTTCACAATACATCCACGGTAATTTCGCCTCACTTAATTTTTTTTTTTTTTAATATGAAGTGTGCTGTCAGTTAAAGGTTATTAAGTTTAACCTCCATGCATGTAAAAACCATCTGTATCTTTATACATAATAATACTCCATGAGATATGTATTTATTAAGATAATATTTAAAACATCCAAGTAGCTTGAGATAAGGTTTATATTTTGAATAATTAGTTAATTTTTTTAATTTTAATAATTTAATTTATTTTTTTTAGATAGAATGGTTAGTGTTTGATATCTACAAAATATTTTTTTTGATAAATTTCGAGACTCTCTAATACTGAAATAATTATCTATTTTAAAGAAAATACAACATTATTTTAGAGAGAGACACTAAAAATAAATATACAATAGATAATGTAGATTGAAAACCCACATATTTAAAAAATTAATAGTGTATTTATAGTCCATGAATCTTTTTATAAAGAGGGGGAGTTAAAATATAATTTTTTTTCCTAATAGTTTCAATGAGAAAAAATATCTTTAACATATATATTAATAAGTGATAAATATTTTTATATAAATATTAATGTTAATGAAAATACGATGATCCTTTAAAGACTTATGTAATATTAATATCAATAAAAATATGATAAATCTTTTAATTTTTTTTTTATTTATTTTAAATTATAGAAAGTGAACTAAACTTTTTTTTAAACTGAGCTCATGTGAGATTTGTATATTTCCTAGGCATTATAAATATTTTTTTAAGATTGAGCCTATAATATAGATCTAAACTGTTTTTCAAGCTGAGCCCATGATAGCTATACTAAATTTATAGAGAGAATTGTAATTTTCACATTCTGAAACCAGAAAGAATTTTACTTTACACAATCTAATAGAAATTTAACCACTTCACATAACTATTAACCGGATCAATTTACTGTTTTCTTTTTTGTTCCTAAACCTTTGAGAATTTTTTTTTTAAGAAATATAAAAAAATAGCAATGGAAGAGAAGATTAATACCTAAAAACATGAAAAAAATAAATAATGCGGCCAGTGAAAATCTTGGAAAACTGAAAGTTAAAAAAGCCATAGAAAATAATAACGGCAACAACATCAAACGGGCCTTAATAAAGAGTGCCAGCTAGAGAGTCAGAAAAATAGCCCACTACGTTAAAGTTGGGCCATCAAAGTAAGCCCAATCCAATGCAGCCCAATCCTCCTTCCGGCAAGAGATTCCTTCCCGCTCCCTCCCTCTCTCTCTTCTACGAAGTCAAAACTTAATAAAAAGCTAAAAACCAAAAAACACCCGACCAAAGCAACTGCCTGAGAACAGGATGACAACGTTGACAAGAGAGCTAAAACCTCTCCTTTTATTCCTCGTAACAATAACATCATCAACTCTATTGCCTGTACAATCAGACGACACGAACCATGTCTACTCACCCTGTGCAGACACCACTGTACAGGTATCAGATGGCTTCACTTTATCTATCGCTTTTTCGTCGAGTAAGGCTTTCTTCTTCAACAGTACCCTACAGTTGTCTCCCTGTGACAGCAGACTTTCTCTTACTAGCCAGAATTCTCAGATCTCAGTTTTTAGACCTAAAGTCGATGAGATCTCTCTCCTCACCATCAACACCTCATCCTTCTCTCCGGTTAGTTGAACCCCCACTCTCTCTGTATGCTTTCTTTAATTTTCTGTTGTTTTTTTATTTGCATATTTTAAATTAAGTCAATTGGGGTTTTATCCCTCTACTAGATTCAAAACAATGATCGTGCCCAGCTCATAGATCAGTTTCTTTGTTTAATTGATTAATCTTTAGTGCCAAGTCCATTTATATGTGCCAGGAACATGAACTGTTCATTCTTGCTCGACCAAGAACAATTGAAATCTTTTCTTTCATGTGTTGTGTCTTAGACTCCCACAAAATGCAGAATTCGGCAATTTGTTGGGAAATAGTTGTTATAGCTAGAGCAAGCATTTAGTTGTTGAAAAATGCTGATAAAGTGATGCCTGGGTTGTGGAAATAGAAGAAGATTTTATTTCAAGTAATTAAATAAACAAGGTATCTGTGCCTTTCGCCTACTTATAATCACCTTGGAATGTTGAAAATGTTCATTAAGGAGTGTTAAGATTAATTCACGTTCTTCCAATTGTCAGAAAATTATAGATAAATTGAGTTTACGGAGTGAAGGGTGCAGTGAGAGATCCGGAGACAAAAGTTGAAAGAAACAAGTGATGGAACTAGATAGCAAATAACTTACCTGCAATCTCACACAGTGAATATTAATTTGTTGATAGCAATATACATGTTTATCAAGTCATGCATGGTAGCAACCTAGGTACCGTAAAGTCGTAAACCATAAGGCTGGATATAAGTGATGGTGCTAGTGGCTTTCAATCTCTTTTTTTGTATCCCCTTTTGTTGGTGACCGGTATCAACCAAGTTATCCAGAGCTGAACTGGGTATAAGCTCGAGAGTACTTTTATTCAGTTTGCTGTATCCCCTTTTGTTGTTGGTGCTTTGCAGGGCGATTATGGTGGGTATATGGTTGCATTTGCCGGTCGAAAATATGCTGCAAGGTCTCTCCCTGCTTTTGTTGCAAACAGTACATACACTGTGACAAGCTTCACTCTGGTAAGAGACGATCCAGGACCGATTATGATCTCGATTTAGCTTCATAAGATCATCAGGAACCCATTAAATTTCTGTAATGCAGGTGCTTGAGTTTACGAAGGGAAGGCTACAGAACTTATATTGGAAAAGGGATGGCTGCGCTCAATGTTCAGGAAACTCAAAATTTGTCTGCCTCAACAATCAGGACTGTGCAATCGGAACATCCAGTTGCATAAAAAACGGAGGTAGTGTTGATTGCAGCCTTGGGATACAGTTGGCATTCTCTGGCACAGACAAACACTTTTCTGCTCTAAACTCATGGTACGAAGTGGAAAACCTTCGACAGTACTCGCTTTACGGTCTTTACTCAAATCTCAAGGATTCTCTCACCAGTCAGTATAACAACTTCTTCTAATTGTGCTTTAGATGGTTTGTAGAGTTTTGGTTACCTTGTATGTTGTAATTTTCTCCTAATTTCTTTTCCAAATGGTGCAGACCTCTCTCTTCGGTCGATGCTCCTCTCTGCTGTATCTTTTTAGAGTTGTTCTGTGTAAATTTACATACGTGATCAGTTATTTGCTATGAATGTTAAACGAGATTAAAATATTTGGAATCTGCCCTTTTCATGAAACGTGGGTGTTCGATAGGTGATTGTTTTTCCGTATAAATTATTATTTTATTATATTTTTAAATTACTTTGATATATTAATATTAAAAATAATTTCTTATAAGAAAACTATTATTTTCATATATTTTTAAATAAAAATCATTTTAAAAAAAATTAGACCGACTAGATTTAAGTAATTTTAACTGGTTTTGTAGTTTTGAGCAACGACAACCCTGAAACTTTCACTTTCTAGTCATGCATGCCTTAGGATGCATCGGATGAACATGAGATGAATGAAGGTCCCTTGTGACCATAGTTGTCTCCGCCGTTCAGTTCAATTCCTTCCGGTGTGACATTTGAAAAAATAAAATACATATTTATTTGTTTCACACTATTTAAGATTTCATTGTAAATTGTCCGAGATGAGTAGAAATGGATCGAAACTAACCGCTCTTGTCTACCAATGAAAATATTATTTTTTATTAAAAATTTTCACTATTGATTATATTTTATCCAAATTAATTATGTATCTTTTTTTAAAATTAAATTCGGTACTTGATGTCCATGAAATTCAATCCAATTGTTATTAACAATTTTTTTTTTAAATTGTTTTTAATATCTTTAAAGAAATTTAACACAATATCATGTATTGATGTATATACACTTTAAACTACTTTAACATTCTCCGGTTTCATATTAAGTAATATTCTAAAAACACGGGGAAAATACTGTAATTTTCCTCATGTCTTTTAACTTTTTTTATTATTAATATATTATAACATATATTAACTGTTTTTTTGTTTTTAATTTTTTAATGAATTTTTTTTATGTAGTTTGTTAATGTTAAATTCTTTTATTTAGGTATTAGATTTTTATGACACGGATCCTGGGTTTGATGGCTTAACCTGGTTTGACGGGTTAATCCAAAATTATTTTTCTTTTTAATTATTTTTTTTCGTTTAGTTTAGTTTGTTAATGTTAAATTTCTTTTTATTTAATTATCAGACTTTCATGACATGTATCTCGGGCTTGACATGTTAACTTGGTTTGATGGGTTAACCTAGTTAATTATAGATAAACCCATCAAATTTTTTTTTTCTATTTAGTTATCAAACTTTCATGATGTGGATCCCAGGTTTGACGGGTTAACATGGTTTGAAGAGTTAACCCAATTAATTCAGATTTTTTTTTCTTTTTCTTCATTAGTTTTTTTTTTTTAGTTTTTTTCTTTTTAATTAATCTATTTAATTATCATATTTTTATGACACGATCTTATAGCCAAACCCACATCCAATACTCTTGGGTTTGGTGTTGCAACCAGACTCACTTAAACTTAAGTCATGTAAATTTAATATTATTATTAATATTATAAATATTACTCTAGGGTCAAGTGTTGCCGTCAAATCCAAGATTCTTGAGTATAACTTTACAGAAATATCTAATATTTTTAAATCTTAATTTTTTTAAAATATTTTTTATATTAAAAAAAATTAATTATCCGTTATAATTTGAAAATTTATCACTTATATCATGAACTTTGTACGATAGAGCCATCAGATCCAGCTCGAATGGAATCTTTGGACCGGCTAAGCGAAGTTCAAGGAATAACTGAAGCTATCGGCAGAGAAGGATATCTTGATGAAAGGGAAATGGCTATTCCGGATTCGACGTCTTGCTTCGATGTTTTGGAGGAAGGTCTGTTAGGGCAAGGGCTTCAGTTAAATTAGCTTTCCCGTTCGGCTAAGCCGGAAAGAGTTATCTCATTGGCTGAACGAAATAAGGAGCAAAAGCCGGATCTTCGAACTTAAGAGCAGACAAAACCTACTTCCTTCAGTATGGGAAAGAGTGCTCTTTCTGCTTTAGGTGCTGCCAGTGACGGGCCTGGGCCTTACCAATACGATTTCTCCAAATAAAGAGTCAATAAAAAATATTGATTATTGTCATTATTTTTCTAAATAGCCTTTGCAATACTTATTGTAAATTAAATTATATATAAATAAAAAGTTATATTTTTATACGGATCGCTCAATTATATAGTCTTAATATAAAATTTTTGTGCGAGCCATCTGATCATAAATTTCACTATCAATATTTTAAATGACAATAATTAACATAGATAAAAATAAAACATTTGTTCTTGAATGTTTTTTTTTTCAAGAAAAACCTTGTCATTCTATGTAACACAAACACGTCTTATTCTATAATAGAGAGATTCTCAAATTACTTAATTTTATTCATTAATGTATTCACTTTCTAATAATTATTTATATAAAAAAACTAAAAAATCATAATGATACGGAATAAGAAAAAATATAATCTTCAAATAAAATAAAAACTAAAAAATATCTTAATAAAATATATAAAAAAATGCAAATAAGAAAATATTTATTTTCCTAAAATGCTAAGAAGTCTGGGGGAGGGGGGATGCATGAGACCGACATCCAAGAAATTATTAGACCGAACACACAAGCTAGAAAATCCTTGCAAATCAAGGATTGAAGTTGTTACTAGGCCAGCTTTTGGTAACATCAAATGGCTACCCGATATTATCACTTGAACCAGCTCCAAAAGATCCAGGCAGCCCCGAGTCGCTTCCACCAGCACTGCCTGCTCCGCCTCCACTATAGCCGCGACGATGCATCCCCCGCAGTCCATGAAAAGGATTTCCGCCAGTACTGCTTCCTGCAAAATTACTTCCAGGAAGCAGCCCCAGCCCTAAATTCTCTCCACCCATATCTCCATGAGCCAGCCAAGGATCATCATTATTCACAACAGCGCTATTGCGCCCCATATTATTTACATGAGGCAGCCACAGGTCAAAGTTGTTTCCGACAGTGCTTTTGCCTCCTCCTACATCATTTCCTTGAGGCAAATCCAGATCAAAATTGTGCCCAACACTATTGTTGCCTCCTGGATTAAATCCTAGGCCACGAGGCAGCCATTGATCAAAACTGTTTCCAGCATTGTTACCTCCGGTCATATTGCTGCCAAGAGGTAGCCTCAAATCAAAATTGTTTCTACCTGCAGAACTGCTGCTTAAACTTTCATTTTCATGAGGCAGCTGCACCAGATCAAAACTATGTCCACCACGGATGCCTCCCATATTTCTGCTATGAGGGAGGCCCAATCCAACAATGTCTCTAAAACTGCCGCCGCCGCCGCCACCATTATGCCCAGGGTGGAATCCAATATCAGGTCCCCCTCCAGAGCTTACACCAGTAAAGTTAATTAGATGTGGTCGCCCCAAGACATTTCTGGCAGTGCTACCTCCAGCAACATTATGATCTAGGTTGTTTATTACATCAGTGAACCAGTGGTCCCATGATGCACCACCATCTGTTGGATTGGTCCTCCCATCTCTAGGTTCTCCTCCATATTGGCCGCTAGTTCCATCATCGTCGCCACCATCATCCTTGCTAGAGTCTCGATGATTAGAAGGAAAAGGACCAGGTGGGAATGCACCTGGCTGGAGTGTAGGAATTTGTTGAAAATATTCAACCCTTTTCCTTATCTCCTTCATTTTCTCTTCCACCAACCAAGTTAAATCACACAATTGAGTTTCGTCCAAGCCATCGAATCCTTTATCTTGGTAAACTTGTTGCATGAGACCAGCCATCTCCAAATCCCTGTTATTCTTTAGGTGCTTCCTGGACTGGTCATTTAGTTTGGCCATCCTCTCTTTCAGATAACTTTCTTGATTCATCATCTTCTTATAACGCTCCATGTCGGGCATGTTTTGGAACCTCATAAGAAGTTGTTGCACCTCAGGGCGTGACGGCCAGACAGCTGGTTCGGGCTCATCTGGACTGTAGATGATAACAAAGGCCTCGATGCCACATAGTATGGTTAGCTCGCTCACTTTTTTCAGCAACCCGACTCTCCTTTTCTTGAGGCTAGCTTTCCTAGCAGCATCATTCACTATAAACGTGAGCTTAACCTTCTTTCTCGTCATGTTTGCTTTTCACTCTTGCTCTAAACCATACCCATGGGAGGTTTATATAACAGATGGCAAAAGTGAAAAGGGCTAAGAAAGCGTTAAATGCAGTGGCCAAAATTGGAAAAGATCAAAGAAAAAAAAGGGGTGAAGGCCTTATTGGATCTTAAGAGGTTATCTGCATATGGGTTAGAAATCCAGAAGCCAAGATTCTATAATCATGCATTTTTGGTAAGAGTATTAAAATTTCTTTTCTTTTTATGGTAGGATAAGTCATATACCGATTTATTACAGGTTTTCAAAATCTGGGCAGACCATTGTTGTATATAACGGCACAGCCAGGAATTTTTCCTCCCCTGTGCATTTAAATAAATATATAAATTGTTTTTTAGATCAATTATTAACTTATATTCATAAATTTTTGAAGTTAACAGTAAAGTTTTAATTCAAATATACCACCCAAAATATTAAAAAATAAATTTAAAAGTACATAAAATTAAAGTAAAAATAAAAATAAATCAATTATTAAAGTTACATCCTTAGATGTTTTGTGGAATATAATTTATTTATAATTAAATCTAAATCGATATTGTAATAATCTCTCAACCAGGATAAAATAATAATTTCATGTCAACTAGAAAATAAAGTAATATTTTTTTTTCCTTTCTCAATTCCTATTTCCTTCACTTGATTCTTTCTTAGATTAATGTTTTATAAGTTAGACTTTGTAAGTTTACAAGATTATTCTCTCATTTTTTTTATTTTTTTTCTTGGATTTTTTTTTTATGTTTTTCCCTTACTTTTTTCTCTTTCTCTCTCGCCTTTTCTTTTCTTTCTTTTTCTTTTTCTTCTTTTTCTATTCTGTTTTTGCCTAGTCGGCAACATATAAAAGGAAGGAAGAGTTGATTTATTTTATTTTTTAATGGCAAATAACCATTTTATCCTTAATGAGTCTTTTTGCTTTTATTTGACGGTTTTTTTTTTGTTAGCACTACCAAGTTCCATTCATCCTAAAACTTTAGCCATAATTTATTCAATATATTTTAAGATCCATTATAAAATTTCAATTCAATCTGATAGTCGGATTGAAAATTACGCCTAATAACGTAAAACTAGTTAAATTGTGATTTTTCATCAAATTTCTGAATTTCTCCAAAAATTTTGCAATTTTAACCCAAAATAAAGCATCATACTAAAAGATTTCAAGTAAATTTTTAGAATATTTTGATAACTCAATCAAGAATTACGAGATATATATATATATATATATATATATATATATAATTAGTTAAACAATATTAATAAAATCTTCACGTGGGCTAGCCCACTCAAGCCTCCAAGATGCCTCTGTCCTTGGTTGTATACATCTACCATCTGATTTTTCATGGTGCAAATCTGCACCAAGTTGCACAATAGTTTTATCATGGAATTACCAATTAATGGCTTAAATTTATATACGGAAAACTCAAAGAAGATTAAGTTTTTATCCAGGTTGATAGATAGACTAGAAAGTTGAGAATAGGGTACTTCGTTTTTCACACATACAGTTGTAATTGGTGTTGGATATATTTTTTAAACATCTCAAGCTAATTTAAAATTGTTGGAACTTCTAACACATGGTACTATATATTGCTCGGTCTTAATATTAATAAAATAGTAAGCGAACAAGTGAGAATCAGTTCTTGAAAAGAAAAAAAAAAGGAAAAATGACATAAAAGAACTTATATCTGTCGTATGGAAATAGAATACATACGAACAAAGTTCTCTTATAAACCTAGAACTAGAACTTTGCACGGCTACGGGCTTGCAAGGTAAACTTCGAATTACAGAGATAAATAATATTACTGATCTTCAATTTTCTGAGCTACGTTGCTTAGCGTGATGAATATAGGAAATACTTATTGAGAGATAACTATATAGTTGTTGAGGGCAGATAAATTTTTTTAAAAGTTCTTCTGTTTTAAAAGAGTTATTAAAAACATATTTAATTCATCTAAAACTATCAACTACTTTTGTTTTTAAAAACATGTTGTTTTTAATATTATAAAAAATTTGCTATGAACTTATTAAAAGAATAACGTAAATCAAATGTTATTTATTAAAATAACATCTAAAATATATTATTAATTAATTTTAAATTTATATAAAATAATATTTGTAATATATTTTAAATTAATTAATTTAAATAATTTAAAATCAAATTGAAGGGGGGGGAAAACACTGAAAGGAGGTGAGGCGCGCTAGATGGCCCATTAAAAATAAGCTCCGGAAAGCTGGCCTGCCACTCTCTTTCATAACATTTTGCTCAGGTGCTGGAATGCACATCACTGTATTACGCATTTGCTCATTTGCCATATATTTTATTAAAGAATAATATAAATTATATTTTATAAAATTTTATTTAACAATTTAAATTATTAAATTAAAATAGTTTTTTAACATGATATTAGAACTTTGATGACCAAGCGATCACGAGTTTGAATTTTAACATCCTTATTTATTTGATAAAAATTAAGCACAAAATAATATTGGTATATGCAAGTTTCAAGTCCAAAAAATTTTCACTTGAAAAAATATGTTAAAAAATAATATAAATCATATCTTATGAAATCTTATCTAACACATTTGTCAAGCGTACATGGCTAATGTTTCATCCTTTTCTCCCTTAGCACCCATCGCCATTTGCCTCTGTTTGAGCGTGCCTTTTCCCCTTGAATTAACTTGGCCTTTTATGCTGTCTGGAAAATGCAACTAGTGCTGTTAAACGTTGCATTTCCCAATCTCCTGTCAATACATTTTATGATTTCCTTCATTTTCGTTCCACAATGCCTGCTTTGATGCTTCTAAGTTACATTTATTTATTCAACCCGTGTTAGATCGACAACGCAAATCTATTTCTTTAGCTCGACTACTCGGCCACGTTGTCAAAGCAGCTCGCAACGAAGCGTGTAAGAGCATCTCTGAGATGGAAGATGCTATTTTAAAGAGGTAAATTAATAAAATAATATTTTGAATAGTATAAATATAGCTTTTTTTTATCATGTATATTTCAATGGAAAAAAGCCATTTGAAAAGCCAATTCTATTAGAGTAGAATAAAGAAGTGTTTTATTTTTTTTTAATGATTTTGATGTTATTTTTTTTCCACATGGCTAGATTTAATTGGCTTATTCTTTTGTTGCCCAACTTGATTAGTTTTGGCTCTTTTGAGAGATATGTAGGAATAACATTTGTGGGAGAAAAAATACATTTTAGCATTTTGTTTGGCTTTTCCCTTGAAGTGTGCAAAACAAGCAAAGAAAAATCAAAATATTAGTTTTTTATTTTTGACTATCCATTTAGCTTCTTCATTGGAAATGCTCTAACATCTATCTAGTAAATGCCAATCTACAGGGATATGGATTGGAGGTCCATAAACAAATTCATGCCAATCTACATGTGCATTTTCCTTCTAAGAAAAACTAGGCATCGCTGAGGAATATTTTTCATAAATTATACATAATTATCTTACCTCGATAAGTTAAGAAACATTTTATATATATAATTATTTATAAATTAATTTTATACTTTTTAAATTTATTAAAAAATATAAAAATGAAATCTCACCCAGGTTATACCGGGTCACTTGGATTTCAAGTTGATCAAGAAAGTCACACGGGTTTGACTGTGCCAATTATAACCGTGGATTTTTATGATTTGAAACCTGAATAAAACCCCGAATTACCTCAATCCCGGTCAACCCACTAACTACATGTGAGATTCATAAGCATGATTCTGAACATTAATTTTAACATTCATTTTATATAAATACAAATTATTTATAGTCAATGGCTCAACATAGATATCGAAGGACAACTTATTTGGAATAAACTTTTAACCACCACAATTTTTTATTCACTTGAGCCACAGGTTCTAGCCGCCAATGGGCCTGTAAAAAGCCACCAGCCCACCACAAAGGTGCTCTTTAATCAATTCCCAGGCGACTATCCTCAGTTTGAGAGCATTCCTCCGGGCAAGTAAAGAGTGAGTTGAAGCTTCAACAAACCACAGATTTTTCCCTTTCAGCTAAACAAGAACAGACCTGAAATCGCTCACTGGAACTGCTAAGATTATATTTCAAGGAACCAGCTTGTTGAGTTGAGCAGTTTTGACTCCTAGATATGCTGAGTTGTTCAGCAATTAGAGATTTTATTATTATATTTAGCAGCATTCTATTGTTGCTGGCGTAAGTTTCAGCCTACTTGTCGTTTGTGATCATGCAAGCTCAGTAACAGGCTAAGCCCCCGCTAAGGTGGTGGTAGCGGTGTTGGAGAGAGCACCGCCAGACTCTTTGCCTCACATGGTGCCGAGGATATTGTTGTTGTCGAGTTGTTAAAAATGTTTTTTTGATATGACATATAATATATAATATAAATTTAAATTGTAAAATTATAAAATCATAAATAAAATATTTTAAATAATTATATATTAATAATTTCAATCAAGTAGTAATTAACAATATAACATAATAAAATAAAAATAAAAATAAACAATAGAAAAACCCAAATATCTTTATTTTATTCACATTGATTCCTCTATTTTTTGGACAAATCAACCCACTTACTTCATCATTTACAATAAACGAGTCCCTTCAAATTTTGATAGGCCATTTAACATTAATTACTTCAAGGGTCAAGTATGCTAATTTACAACTTTTATTCTATATATTTCCTAGCTAAAACAGAGTAATATATCAATTGGTATGCTAATAGTTTACATAAGAAATTATGAAGAATGAATATGTATTTTAATTTTACGAAAATGAAATCCACAAATGACTTGTATCATTAAAAAAATTATAATAATTATAGTCAAAATCAAGCCCTTGATTATCAAATTGCACAAGTTTTGCAAGATATAAATTTAAAACAATAAATATGTTAAGCTATAAATTACCAAAATGCACAATTTTGTATTTTTTTTCAAACTTGTGAAATCGATCTGATTTTATCGAGTTTGACCGAGTTTAACGATTTTACTAGTTTTTGAATTTTAATCTAATTTAATATGTTAAATATATATTAACTTGTAAAATCATAAAAATTTAAGTGTCAATTTGTGTTTTTGACAACATTGGTTACCGCTTTCCTATATAATTTGATGTCAAATTAATTGCCTCGCTGCAATCTTCTTCATCTTTTTTTTTTTTTTTTTTGGGAAAAACAACAAGAAAAACCTTGAACCTATATAATTTCTCAATCTGGTCATAAAATTACGAACTCGCTTCTTACACATCATTAAAAAATTATGAACTGGATTCAATTCTTAAAAATTCTATTAGAGCTAAGATGATGTAAAATGGAATATAAAAAATCTAGAGATTAATTACCTCAAGTTTGGCTTGAAAAGCCAAACATGATATACAATTATTTTCGGCATTTTATTGATATATTTAGAGTGCTTGAAAGTGTACTGATAATTATTTTTTAAAATATTTATAGTTAAAAAATATATTAAAATAATATATTTTTTTAAAATAATAAAACGAGGTACAAGTGTGTCCATAATGCTGTAGTTTTCTTTTTCTAGGAGGCGGCTTGGACTATTTTTCTAGTTTCGTCAAGATTGTCCCTACCTCCAAATGATTAATTAGGTATTTCACTTCTTTAATAATATTGCCTAGCTACCTCCAAATGATTAGGCCGTCCCGTGTGGCTCAAGACAGCTCATTTCTTGAATCCAGATTTTTCTTTTCAATTCTTTATTCGATTTCTTTAACTCAGATCTTATGCACGTAAAATAGATTCGATCACGTACTGTTGATGTCTGTTACTGCTAATGATATCCACCTATGTGCAAATGTCATAGTTATTCATCGAATAATCTATATTTGTATGCATTAACGTATTAATTGACTATTTCTTTCTATTATGTTTGGATATAAAGTTAACGAATATAAAAATAATAAAAATATATTTAATTACACGGAAAATATAAAAATATAAAAGTAATTATATTTTTTAAAAACAAAAACATTGAAGTATATCTTTTATGTCCTTATTGTTTCTATCTTTTCTATTTCGAAGCAGTAACTAATGTTAGAGAATAATATAAATTATATCTTGGAATTTCATTTAACAGTTTAAATTATTAGGTTGAGATGGTTCTTTAATATGTAATTAGAGTTTTAATGATCAAGTGTCACGAATTCAAATCTTACCATCCTTATTTATTTGATAAAAATCAAGCATAAATAATTTAAACTATTAAGTTGAGATGGTTATTTGATGACTAATATATTTATATATAAATTAAAAAAAAAATCTCTCCACTTGCTTGATGGTGGCTCATGACAATAAATAATCTAATGGTGCTTGTAAAGTTAGAGAAGATTCTTGTAATTATTTTGTAAAAACAAATAGGCTATCATGCTGAGTATAGTTAAGACAGAACAAAGGAATGTAAATCCACTTGCTTAGTGGCGATCCCATTGATAATCCACCCTTGTGTTACTTTCTATTAATAATATAATTCTCTCTAGTGTGACAAAAGCTTAGATTTTTCTTCGATTTATAATTTATGTTATATAGTTAGATATCCCCAACCTTAACAAAATTACCTCGGTAATCAATTGATGGATAATGGCTTGGGACGACATTATATAGTTTTTCATTTAAATTTTAAGATTTTAGATGAATTACTATACCGCTTATATATATATAATCACATTAATTTTTTTTTTTTTGGATACGAGGAAATTCAACCTCCTGGAAAGCACACTTTGTGGATCCAGGTGAGCGAGTAAAACCCCGGCTGTCCCAGACTCTTACAAGAGGTGCACGCCCTGACTCGAATTTGAGACTTGATGTACAGATCTCAAACCCTTTGCCACCACGCCACGCTCTTTGGAGACCACATTAAAATATGCTTGACAATAGAAAAAAAACAATTCATTTGAAAGTTATAATTTTACTTTATATATTAAAAAGTAATTTTTTACTCAAAATTAGAAATAATATTGTTGATTTAACACAAAAAATAGCTCTAGCTAAAAATATTAATGCATGTTCTTTGAGTTCAACATTAAGAAATATATAGTTCCAGTAAATTCTCAAGAATTATATCAAACCAGCATGACTTATCATGAAGAATAACTCTGTCATAATTATATATTTGCTTTAAATCACGCCAAATCAAGGACACTTACATTTTCAGCCAGAAAGAAACAGTGATTTTTACTCATATGCCAACCTCCTTCATATCATCCAGTAAAAGAGAATAACCTGGCATTTTCGGAGCCAGGTAACATGCACCTAGCTAGCTACACAGAGAAATAAAATTAAAAAAAAAGGGGGCAACCTTTGAGCCCATCACTAGGGATGTCGCTTTGTCTATTTTATTGTTCCTTTGAAAAAACAAAGAAAAACAATTTGCTAGATCATGAATCCGTGGTAAGCTAGCTATACCTTTTAGTAATGCACATCTTTCTCACGCAAAAACAAAGAAAAAAGTTCTCCAGCATATCTGCTTGAGAACCAATGGTAGCTCTAAAGAAGAGAAAATGCAAAAAGCCAAGCAGAGGCTGATGTGGATTTGCAAACTCCAGCAGGAACCCTACTTTTTTCCACGTTGCTCTTAGGAGAGATCTCCACTTGGAAAGATCAATGCGTGCCAACAGGCTCCATTTCTGCCCCTGTGAAATGGACACGTCACATCCCATAAGAGTGGAAGAGGCAGAGACTTTTCTTTTTCTAGTGACATGAACAGTGCCCTAAAAAGTAGGGTTTGAAAGGAGGAAGGCCGAGGCGGAAAGACAAAAAGGAAAGGAATTTGTCACGGTGTGAGGCCTAAAAGAAGGAGGAGCGACGACTAGCTTCAATTTGCTTTAAGAAAGGAGACGAGAGGCAAAAGTTACCATCGCCCCCTACGTTACACTTGTATGTGTGTGTGTGTCTTACTAAAAACACTATTAAATGATTATCGGGGAGGATTTATTTTGGTGAATTACATATGTTTGAGCTTTCTATATATATATATATACACTCCTGTGTGAGGAAACTTGCAAGTTTAAAAATTAAAATAATTAATTGAGCATGGACAACAATAAAGTCTTTGGTGCACAGAATTCATCAACCATGGCCAGAATTAATTAAGGTCGTACTTATAGATTGGAAAAATAAAGGAAGGAAGGTGGTGAGACAGAGATCTCAAACCACAATAATTTCAGCTCTTCATTTATCACAGAGGAAAAGGAAAGGAAAGAGCAAGAGAAAATCTTAGCAAGCAAGCAACTGGACATACACTCTAGCTCCTACAGTCTCATATTATAAATCTTGCAAAAGATTCATAGTGGCAAGTCAATTTAGATCGATCAACAACCTTCAATGTGTAAGCAACCAAGCTCCAAGCATGTATCTGTGTTAACACCAACGGGAAAGAAAAGTATTGAAAAAACAAACAAATAACCATGATTATATTACCATCATGAAATTAAGCATTGAGTCAAAGGGCAAGTAATGTGCTATGTACATGGATTTTTTAAAAAAAGCATTTTATCTATAATATTTGTATTATAGATCTGACCCGACTTAATCCGTCAAAATTAAGTATTGTTAATATTTCAAATGAAAATGAGTTAAAAAACCAACATAAAAAAATGATATCACAAGTGCACTTACTTAAACAAACTCTCTTTTATCTTTATATTTGATAGTGTATGTATTGAGCTTATTTAATAATGCTTTAGCTCTAAAATTTTTGTTAGTGGGTTTCTTATTAGATTTCCTTAACATGACAAATAAAAGCTTGTCTTTTTACTAAAAGGAAAAGAGAAGATAACTAAATTTTAATGGTGGTGTAAGGTATGAAAATTAAATCTAATATCAGGAGTGTCATGGCACCTAGAGTCTCTGTCTTAGATTTGATTCTAAATATAAACTTATAAAAATTAACAATATAAACAAACTTGTGGATATATGTAATATCCACACAAAAAGCTAGCCTAACATGATATATTCAATCTGCTCGGAGCCAAATAAATAAATAAATAAATTAAGTTTATAATTTATAAAATATTAAAAATTAAATACAATTATATATTCAAACTTTATCTACCTGTATCCATATGAACACCCCTATTTTTTTACTAGATTTTCTTCTTATAGTGAAAGTAGTAGTATAGCTTAACTCTTAGCTAGTGGTGTTAATTTGCGAAGTCTTGGTAGGACAGCAACTACGACAAAAATTTCAACATGCTTGGAAAATAATTACATAGACTCGGGACTCTCTCTCTCTCTCTCTCTTAATTACTTAAACTTGGAACTTTAAATTTGAAGATGTTGATATACTTTTTTAGAGGAGAATAAATATTATATATTTATGGGAATGTTGTAGACAGTTAATCATTTAAGACTACTATATATTCTCTATAATATCTTCCCAAGAAAATTAAAAGTGGTTTCTAAAAAGTGTTTGGAAATATAGTTATACTTGTATTTTTAAAATATTTATTTTTTTTGTTTGCTAAAAATTTATTTATTTTTGTATATTTTGTATATACGCTGATTTTAAAAATATTTAAAAAAAAATAAAAAAATATCATTTTGATGTATTTTGGTATGAAAAATATTTTAAAAAATAACTACAACTACACTTTAAACCTGATGGAATTCTATATACTGTAGAAGCATGAAAACTTTAATTAATGATACATCATTTCTAATTCTCAAGTTGAAAAAAATGAATATTTCTGATCTCACGTCTACTAATTAAATTAATTTATTTTGTATAGGTGCGATGTGCAAATCAAGTTAATGAGACCTAACTGGACATGACCGAGCAAAATAAAGCAAATTTAAAATAATTAATTAATACTTCCATGTCATACCCTCCATCTTGTGGGAGGGAGTTCACCATTTACGCACATTGCCCACCTACTTTTTCTTGGTTACCCACCTTATAATGCAATTCCCATGCAACTTTTTTTTTTTTTTTGGAACTATAAAAGCTAAACATATGATGTAGTAATGTTAATGAGACAATTAACATTAAAATTCTTATTTTTTAAAAAAATCTCTAATGAATTCAAACTAAGAAATTAACCCCTAACAAAGTTTTATCTTAGCACTCTAGGCTTATTTAGAAGTGTGGTTGCGGTTATTTTTTAAAGTATTTTTAATGTTGAAATACATCAAAATAATATTTTTCTTAAAAAATTATTTTTAAAATTAACATATCAAAAAATATATAAAAAATTACTTTTTAACAAAATAAAATTGAATTTTTATGAAACGCGGTTTGCACCACGCTCTTAAATGTTCTCTTCAATTCATTAACAAAAAAAGAAGTTATATTATATTTTTAAAAACTTTTATTTTAAAAAAAATATTTAAAAAATATTTTTTAATTATTTTAATATATTAATATTAAAAAAAAACCAAAAAAAAACTTGTGAAAGCAATCTCAACCTCAGACATTACCGAAATCATTAATTATGGTTGATAATAAGACAATGTAACTTGTCCCATCGGGATTGAATCCAAAGCTTACGTACCCTAAAATTCAAGGAAAAGAAGGAAACAAAAATGAAGGACATGACCTTAAAGACGACATTTTGCACCCACTTTAGGGATTGGAAGGATCTACCTAGCCAGCTAGCTCGCTCCTACGGAGTCCTACCGGCACGTACCAGCAGAGAAACCACTTGTAGTACCTTCAAGACTTAAATAAATAACATAAAAGTCCCTGAGATTCTCACTTTTCATCAATTTTTTGTATACAGAGAAGACTTCTGATCAATGGCCAATTATTTGTCACTGGAATATTTGATTTATCTTGTACTTGGGGTAGCCAGTTATAGCTACCCAACGAAAAACCAAAAAGGACGAAAGATCATTAGTCCTAGCTAGCTGCTAACAAGGAAAAAGAGGAAAAAACAAGAGATAAAATCACAGAAGCCTTGACGGGCCAACAAGGATTCAAAAACATGCCTCGCCGGATAAGAAAATGTCCCAGGAAAGAAGGACAAGTGTTGTCGGAATACTAGCCGGCATTTATATTCCAAAAGCAGACTTTAATGCATCTTGATTCGTTCCTTTAACTCGGATCGGATCTTTTCCAGTCGAATCATTATATAGCCAAATGATTCTGACCACAAATCTGACCTTTGATAATAATAAATAAATAAATAAACAGTACCAATTGGCCATATATATATATATAGCAAGATCCATTTAGCCAGCCAATTCTATCTTAAAGCCGAAGTGTGCTGCTGGCAAGGAATAGAAGATGGCAGTAAAGCCATGAATAGCTCGGAGAAAAACAGCGGCGAGATGTAATCCTCGCTGAGGTAATGATTGAGGTTTGTGGTCGCACACTGCGCTGTGCAAAGGCAAGGCAAAAAAGAAAAGGTGATCTCACACGCACAACGCAAGCGTCCTTGCCAAGTAAAGCTAGAGAAAGCCACCCTCCAACCACCGCAATTGCCTTCGAGAGCCTCGTAGCCCGTCGCCGTAGGTATCCTCAGGAGTGTTAGGTCTATAAGTACAGACAGTACTGGACTTGCGAGTTATGAATGTTTGGTAGGGACATATACATTCACGTATTACTGGGATTTCCGATTTAAGTACTATGATATAATCATGGTCAACTGTCATCATATGGCCTGTAATGAACATAATTGACTTTGGAACATGCGGTAATTATGTTAATTATTTTATTAAACATTATATCTTTTTGCAATTAATGGATTCTAGAATATAAATAAACATAATTAACTTCGGTAGTATATAAGTATTAAAAAAAATTTTATCTAACATGTTAACATTTTGTGTTGAGAAATTTCTTTTAACATAGTGTTATAATTTTTACCAAAAAAAAAAAATTTCAAACATGTTTGGTTCATCAACCTCAAGTCCTAAGTATTTTTATCCATCAACACTAAAAGTTCGTAATTTTGAGGTGTTTATTTTTTAGTTTGTTTTTATGCTAGCGGTGAATCACAATAATAAAGTAAATTATATTCCAAATATATTTATTGGGCAACACCTTTGTTTTTTAGTTTGCTTTTATACTAGCAGTGAACCATAATAATAAAGTAAATTATGTTCCAAACATATTTATTGTTCATCAATGTTCCTGCTCTATTATTTTACCGTTTTCTTAACTTACCAAAATATCCTTCATTTCTTCTTAGGGCTATTATTACTGTTTGTAAAAAACTGACAAAAATAGCCTCTTTCTTCCTTCTCCTTGAGAGATTAGAGTACTTGTATCTATAAAGCATATGTTATTAATATCCTTCAATTACTATAACAAATAAGCTTACACATAAAGAAATCAAACTCTAACCATCTATTCATCGTAAACGTCCATAATAATAGCATCAGAAAACAACCTTTTCTCTATGAGTTTGATGAATTTGTTATCAAGAGCCATTAATAATTTGATTTTCTTTTGCTTTTTTGCTTAAGTAAGTTTAATGGGGCAATAAAAAAGGTGTTGTAGTTTGTGTAGTTATTTGTAAAATTTATGAAATACAAATTAATTCAATTGAAAATTAAAAAAAAATAATCACAGTCCTTTTTGGTACTATCATTAGAAACATCAATTTAGACCATAACTTTATTCAAACACCTTATGCATGCTTTTTACTATACATGAGCTTCAATCATAGTTTTTACCAAAAACATATTTAAATTAAACCAACCACAAACTAAAAGTGATTTTTCTGGACTTACTTTTTTTTCCGACCACAATCATAGTAGTTACCGCAATACCAAACGTAGCCTTTGTCTCCTTATGTCTTGTCTTAATAAATTATTTGTTATGGAAAACACAATTGATAGAGCTTGTTGAAAGTCAAGATCTTCACGGTTTTTTTAATGGAGAAATACAAATACCTACACAATTAATCTCAATAAAAGCATTGATGCTGGATCACATATTTATAATCTTGATTACATGGAGTGGAAGCATTTTGATTTTAATTAGACCACTATCAATCTATGCCATATGATTAGTCCCATAACTATGCATATTATGCTTGAATCATAAGATTATGATTTGTAATGATTGTTGTATGATTTGTACATAAAAAAAGCATAAATTATCTCCTTTACACTAAGAGTGAGAAATTCGATCTCGATATTCAATTGTCTTTATGGTATTTGATCTTTTTAACCAAGCGATCACAAGCTTGAATATTATCATCCTCATTCTATTTGATAAAATTAAACACAAAGTAGTGATGAGTCTGTGCAAATATCAAGTTTAATGTGCTTTTACTTGATGAGACATACTAGAAAATAATATAAATCACATAGTAGGGTCTCACTACCAATTTAAGCTTTTGAGTTATGATGACTCTTTGACACTCAATAGATATATCAAGAAATTTCTTCCCACTAACATGTAGGGATGATAATGGAGTTGATTTAAAACAAGTTATACTTCTCTCATTCCTTCATTATATTAATCAAGTTTGGGTAGAAGAGGATTTTTTATATCGGATTTGAAATGGGTTAAGAGATTCTTCATTAATAAAAAAAAATTATTTTTATATTTATAATTAATAGTTAATATTTAAGAAAAATAAACATTAATTTTGCATGAATATTGAATTTGAAATGGGTTAAGAGATTCTTCATTAATAAAAAAAAATTATTTTTATATTTATAATTAATAGTTAATATTTAAGAAAAATAAACATTAATTTTGCATGAATATTGAATTTTATTAAAACACTTATACATAGTTAAATATAAGTAATCAAAATATATATCCAATAGATATTTATTTTAAAAGATTATTACTCATGAAATATTAGTAAAGAAATACTAAAAATAATATATATAATCAAGTAAAGGTTTTCCAAGGGATATATGTATGTTTCTCGCTCCCATCTCATTTATTTATCGTGGGAAAAATACCTTTCATACTTGTTTCCATCGAGTCAAGTTTTATTGAGCACTGCAAATAATTTTAACATTTCTACTAAAATAGAAAAGCCTAGAGAGATTAAAATATGAGCAAGATTCTTAATAAATTCTTGCATCCAAAACCTTAATTAAGTACTTTATTTGGAAAAAAATTAGCTTTGTTCGCCTAGAAAGAATTTGCCAAAATTAGGGAGTTTATATAAGTGAGTAGAATTGGTATATAATTTCTTAACTTAAACTTCTTATTTATATGAATTTCTAGAAATCCATATTTATTGTTTTAAGGAATAGATGTCCTTTTAATCTTAATTTCCACATTTTATTTTATTTTCTAATTAAAATGAAATTAAACATTCAATATATAAAATGCCATGTTATTTAAGAACACACACACATATATAAAACTAACCATGTAGATAATACTCAACTATGTATATTTTTTTTTTAAATGAAAGCATATATAAGAACAACACTTTTTTTGTACGGGGTTTGAGAGTATGGTAATAATTATTTTTTAAAATATTTTGCTCAGAAATGTATTAAAATAATATATATATTTTTATTTTTAAAATTTTATTTTTAATATTAGTACATCAAAACAATTCAGAAACATAAAATTATTTTTTTAAAAAAAATAAATTTGAACAAATCTCTATTTAGACCACACTCCCAAACATTAGCTATATCCACATGTAGAGTACATAAGCCATATGTAAGTAAAAAAATCATTTGCATATTAAATTTTACCTTTTTATTTCTTTAAGAAAAACTTATTTGTAATCCAAAATTATTAATAAGTGTGTTTAGTAATGATGTGTATTATATTTTTTAATTAAAATAAATTTATTTATATATTTTTTAATATCAATACATTAAAATTATTGAAATATATTTTAAATATTTAAAAGAGAAAACAGTTTAAAAAGAATTTTTAATGGTATGTCTAATCATAAAAACAAACACTCCAATTGGAAAAACAGATGTTGGTAGCTACAAAGGTACGACGAATAGATGGCAGGTATCAGTTCTAAGCCTCTCGTTACATTACATGGCCTCAATTCCCAATACACCCATTTTTGGACATTAAAAAAAAAAACAAATGGAAATGAGACCTTCAAGGTTGGATTGTAAGTACATGGTCAAAAAAAATAAAGAACAAGGTTAGAAAGCACCAGGAAGAGACAAAGAGAACAATAAATTATTGCATTAATATACCGGTACTGTGAGTGTACAAAGAGACTTGCATGAAAGCTAATGGTCATTGGTTACTAGTGTGGAGTTCCATTACACTTGGGTGCATTTACCACCCCCTCCTCTCTCTCTCTCTCTCTCTCTCTTGCTTTCTTTTTGTTTGTTGCTTGAAAGTTTTTTTTTAAAAAATGGCTCTTGACAAATTAAAAGGGGTTTCTCTGGTTTCTGTGTGAGACCTAAGTTGATGCTTGCTTCTTCTTCTGCTTCTGTTCTGTGAGTATGCATGTCATCTTCTTTGTCTCACAAAATTTTGTCTTTTAATCAGAATATTTCAGTTTTGACTCTGTCTTGAGTACCTGCTTCTTCTCTGTTTTATTTTCTTGGTTTCTTCACAGTGTATCTCCGGTTTATAATTTATATGGTAGCGATCTTTGTACTCTAAGATGGGCTCATTTCATGTCTTGTTTATTTATTAATAAAGAAACTGTCTTCCATGTCTGTATTTTCACCTCATTTTCTTGTATTTTCCATTTTATTTGGTTGGTGTTTAATTGCTCTTTACAGTAACGTGGTGATGCTCTTTTCTAGGATTTGATTCTTTTCTTAAATAAATAAAAAAACATTTCTGCTTCTTCTATCTTTCTTTACTTTGGCTATCAAAGCAGAATTTTTTTTTCTTGGGGGTTGTGTTTTACAATGGAAAAGTCTTTGGTGATATAAGTTACAGGAATTCTGTCCTTATTTCTCATATTCTTATGAGGTTGAATTCAGCAGAAAAATTGGTGAGAATTTTTTTTTTAATCGTTGAACCTCCAGGAATTAGTTTGAACTCTTGAGATAAAGACGGTCAAAGCAATCAGTCAGGTCATTTCAGAGGGAATTTAATGGCTATGAAAACTTTTTATCTCAAAGAACATGAAGGAAGTTTCCATAATCCAAATGTGCAGTTGTCAACAGTGCCATGGTGGACTGCATTTGGGTCTCAGGCTGTTAATGGTGAATCGTGTGGCCTATTGAATGCTATACCCATAGAACAGCCTGCCGGTGGAGGTGAAAATGCTACTAAGCTCGCCAGAATGGGTACTGAGCAAGGGTTGGATAAAGGGAATATCACTCAATTCACTATATTTCCCGGTAAATCATTCTCCTTTTCACGATTTAGAAATTTGCATAGATGTCTTTCTGATTGTTTTGTTACATTTGTTTTGGTAATTCTTGTCATTAGTTACGAATTTGCAGCTTCAAAAGGCATTGTGAAACTTTGTATTGTGCTCTGTATAACCTCTGGACTACAGCATTTTGCACCAGAAGGTTTTAGATTTACGAAATCAATCTATTTCTTAACACTTTTTTGCCACAAAATGATTGTTTTATGATCGAGGCTCGAGACAATGGAAGTTGTTTCTGCCCAAATGAGGATTTATAATTTAGCCAGTAATTAAGGGTCAAATAGGATATAAGAGTAGCTTTTCAGTTTTTATTCACAGTAGTGGATGTGCCCCCAAAAGGATGCAAGCATGCAGTGGCAAGTTCAAGGTTGGAAGCATGTTTGAATCAAGTTAGATAAACTAGAGTGTTAGGTGATATGGTGGATCGATCCATATTTTTAGTAAGAAGGGCACTTGTTGGTTTGTGGGAAATACAAAAATTTATGATTTCCCAGAATATAAAACAATAGTTACAATTTAACTCTTGATTCACCAAACCATGCTACCATACGCAATGTGTAGCTCACATGGCACACACAGGTTGCCACACACAACCTACACAGTGTCACTATGCACTCACAAGACACACACAAATATGTTTGGCTGTAACTCAACCCACACACAACTCAACTTTTTTCTAAACCACATAAGGCGCTGGTGTGTTTTTTTCTTTTTTTTAAGAAAAAAAAACACTAGACACACTTGAGAGAAGACCAAGTTCTTACATTTATAGAAGTTGTAACCAATAACAAGTTCTAACATTAAGTAGGAAATCATCTTTAAATAGGACTAACAACAAATACTAGGTCTACTAGGACACCAATACCTATCAGGAGATGAAATTTCTAGGATATAAGGATTAAGGATTAATATCCACTCGGTTAATTTCCAACATGATTTCTGTTTAGACAGTGGTAGATAAGGAATAGTTGTGTGTGAAAAATGAACATTCACACTAGAATTTAGCCAAAAAATCCACTTGAGAAAGATATATTATGAGAAAACTGGAACATTCGCTGCTCAAATGCGCTGCGGCCATATAGCTCTGAACGGTGCCCAAAGACTTGCATTATTTTTGGAGGACTTTTATACTGAAATGGATAAAATCATAAAATTAGTTCTTATATAACTTCGGAGCCAACAATGTCTATTCTATGGTAGATGCTTGATGAACTTAGGGATAAATAAATGTCCTAAAGAAGATTTCTTTCTCCTATGTATGATAAGGAATAAACTGAGGCAACATGAAAACATGATTGTTGCTAAACTAATCAAACATGTGCCAGAAAAAACATGGACTGTGATCTGATGTAATCGGATCCGTTTGCATGGAGAAAACATGTATCACCCGTTCGAAGAAATCATGATCAATGATGATTGCATCTCAAAGTCATTTCTTGGACGTAGATGCAGAAAGCAGCGCGGAAATGCTGCTTCAGTCATTCTGGAAAAGGGTAGCTTGAAATATGAAGTGCTCAACTGGTCTGACATGTCTTCATCTTTCATGGCCCAAAAGACCAGGTGATATCATAAGGGTTAAATACTGCTTCCTAGCATTTATATTTTCCAGAACCTGTTCAAAGACTATCTTCTTCCCATTTGATACACTGACTAGTTTATCAGAGAACTAGATACCCTTGGTTATTTTGATCCATCGTTATAAAATAAAGTATCCCATGGAGTTCTGGTACCTAGTTGATAGATCGGCCATTTAAGTCCAAATTTATCCACCAATTGTTTTCTCTAGGCACTTCCAATATGACTATTTGTTAACCATCAAGGTAATTTCTCATTCAGGTGACCGCAAACCTTCAGGTGGTGGACAGAAATCTGTTCAGGGAGCCATTTCACTCCAAACAGCTCTGCCGAAGTATTATGCTCATTTTGACCTGGGATTTGGTCAGCCTGTGGTGCGTGTTTTATTTCAATTAAGGTTTTATACTGGCAGTATTCAAACCTAGTTTATAGTGATTGATGGCTAATGGTTCGTACTTTGATGAACACGGCTGTAGATCTGCGCAAAGTATCCTGTAGCGGACCAGTGTTATGGATTATTCTCAACTTTTGGACCTCAAATTTCGGTATATGATCCTTCTCACAAGTGAAAATACATCTTTTGCAATAACATTTACCCATGTGAAGCACAACAATCTCCATTCTACTAATCTGTAGTTTACTGAAAGCGATGGGGTCAACAACTCCCCTTCATTCGAACAACTCCTAACAAAAATTTAAAACATAATTGTGATAGAACAACCCTTTTTCATATTTGAGTTCTCGTTTATGCTTGAAGAGAACCAGTGACAAATGGACAAACTAGAAATCTAGCAACTTCAACTAACTCCATGTTTATTCATAATAATGTAGGGCCGGATTATGCTCCCAATGAGCACGACCACAGATGATGTACCCATTTATGTAAATGCGAAGCAGTACCATGGAATCATGAGACGTAGGAAGTCCCGTGCAAAAGCTGCACTGCAGAATAAATTGCCCAGAAATCGTAAGGTATGATCTCTTGATTTGGATCCTCAATCTAGCACTATCTTTAGGACATAAAACTCCATATCATTCTAGATTGAAAATATGGTCAGACAAATTAGACCTCATAAGTAAACCCCTTCTCTCAATTCCTAGTCCAAAGACACACATTAGTTCAAGTTTGTATGCTAGGGCAAGCCTTTGTCATCTTTCCTCTGGAAAACATTTGACTCAAAGTATCAATCTAACACTTAAGCTTCTTTGTTAACTAGCGACCACAATTATTCCTTTAATTGGTAACATGTTTAGGACAGATGGTGACTGATCCAATTATAATGGCGTATGAGTTCTTAGGTTGGGTGAAATGAATGCTTGATTCAGTAGCATAGTTCTTGTTATGGTCTTTGTATTTGAGATTCGACCATGCGTTCGATCTACCACTTAAAGCTAGTGGAAAGATTCTCTTCTTCTTTAAAGTAAATTCCCCCTCTCGCTCTGGCTCGATAATTAAGTTTTTACCGTTGACAGCCTTATATGCACCGTTCACGCCATCTCCACGCAATGCGCCGGCCAAGGGGATGCGGTGGCCGTTTCTTGAATACAAAAGAGTTGAATGATGAAAAAGGCATAACAGAGGCTAAGAAAGCTGGTGATTTTCAACTTTCGCAGCCAACTGGTTTTCAGAGTTCTGAAGTCCTGGAATCAGTTGTTGCAACTTTGAACTCCTCAATGGAAGCAAATTGTGGTGGATCAAATCTCTGTGGATCAGAAGTGACTAGTTTGTACAACAGGGGAGGTTTCGATCGCTTCCCTTTCAATCATCATGGGCCAACTGTCCATGGTTTCTCAGGGATGGACGGAGGGCATGGCATTGGCATGTCCAGTAAGTGGATTGCAGCAGCTGACAACTGCAGCAACCTCAAATAGCAAGGGAACGGATTGTTTTGAACTTTGCTGGAACATGACAACCAAATCTTGGCTTGAAGTTCAATATTTGGTTGTGAGGGCAAGTCGTTCTTGGCTCCAGTGCATTAATGGTACCTTTGCCATTCCATACAGCCTTGCTGTCATGGATTGGTCAGAGGTGCAGAAAACATAATGCACTGAAACAAAACTTTGGCAATAGACAACATAATAAAGGGGTGTTTTCCAGCAATGAAACAAAGACACCCAGATGTGTGTGCTTGATTTGTTATCCAAAACTGTGTTGAAGCATGTTTGATGCTCTTGAAGTTTGATTTCTACTCCATGGTTGTAATATATTGCTGAATGTTTGTGTTATCATCACTATTTGTAATAAGATTTAAAATTTTGTCCCTTCTTCTGCCTGCAACTTGATGGAACAATCCTGCGAAAAGCATTTGGGTCTTCGTTCCAATTTATGAGCCCAGCCCAAATCTATTTTCTTTTTATCACAGCACCACCTGCCCAGTAAGAAGAGACTGGCCGGAAAGGACCAAAACAAAATAAAAGCAAACCAAATTGAAAAAACAAAATAGAAATAAAATTCACAAACCTTATCTCTCTCTCCCGAAAAAATATATCACCAAAACATTCCTACCCTCCGTTTTCCTCTCAATTGTCTCGCATAATTTCGAAAAGAAATGTCAGCTCTCTCCATGGCAGCTTCAACTATAACTTCCTCTCCATTACACACAAAGCTTTCAAACCTCTCCTTCACTCACTCTCCCCTTCCACTCCCTTCCCACTTCTCATCAAAACCCTTACTTAAACCTCTAAAACCCCTCCAACTCAACAACCAAGACTCCAATTCCCTTTCTCTCGTCTCCCTCCCTTATTTCCATGGCATTTGTGCTGCCTCTTCTGACAGTTTTGAAGCTGGAACAGAAGAAAACACCACAGCTCTAGATGACCCACAAAGTGAAACGGACGAATTTGACCAAGAAGTTGTAGAAGAAGGAGATGTGGAGGCCATAAAAGCAACTGAAGAAGGCAAGCTTTATGTGGGAAATCTACCCTATTCAATGACTTCTTCGGAATTGGCTGAGGTTTTTGAGGAAGCTGGTCGTGTTGTCAGTGCTGAGGTCTGACTTCTTGTGACTCCTTACTAATTGGATTTGGATATTCTTTTTTTCTTCTTTATTCACTGCTTTTTGGAGTATTAGACGAATGAATTGTGCTCATGGTTCCTTTTTTTAATTTGGGTTTTAAGGTTATTTATGATCGAGTTACGGATAGGAGCAGGGGCTTTGGGTTTGTTACCATGGGAAGTGTTGAAGAAGCTAAAAAAGCGATTCGGATGTTCAATGGAGCAGTAAGTGACTTTTTTTTTTGGATTTGTTAAACCGATCTATGATTTCGAGTGCAGTGACTTTACAGAATTTTTAGTTTTGCATTGATGTGATCTGTTATGAGGTTGTTTAAAGGATGTATTGTGGAGGTGGAGAATGCTCATCTCTCTAATCAATTGCGGTTACTGATTTCTCTTTTGTCAATAAAGTTAGCAATCCATCTTGCTCCCTTACCAATTGTCAGCATTTCGTACAGTGTTGTTGTTGCGTTGAACTGGTGCGACACCAATCATATGTTTATTGCAGTCTCTGCATTGCTAAAATAAAATAAAATTGTGGGTTGGTTTCAAATGAAGTTTCAGATGGTTAGCAACTCGTGCTGAGGTTTTGTCCAGTTCTATCCATGATTTTTGCTGTCAACTGAATATGTGCTAGTTCTTTATTTGAATACAAAGAATCCAAACTCTAATTGGTGGTGTTAGAGGATGCCTTGTCAACTAAAGAGTTTCTTTATGGAAATCTTGTTCTGAACTTGGAACTTGGCATAACTTGCTCCTATCCTTATCCCCAACTATATATTTTATTCCTCATGTGTGCGCTTTTCAAGATGTATGTTATTGTAGTTGAGAACTGTGTTTATATTTGATTGCCGCTAATTGAGCTCCTTACAAGAAGATGAAAACTGGTGATGGTTGACAGCAATTTGGAGGTCGATCTGTGAGGGTGAACTTCCCAGAAGTGCCAAGGGGAGGTGAGAGGGAAGTAATGGGACCAAGGATACAGAGTGGCTACAATGGGTTTATAGACAGCGAACACAAGATATATGCAGGAAACCTTGGTTGGCGCCTCACGTCTGAGGGTCTTAGAGACGCATTTGCTAACCAGCCAGGGGTATTAAGTGCCAAAGTCATCTACGAGAGGGACTCAAGAAGATCACGAGGTTTTGGCTTTGTCTCTTTTGAATCTGCTGAGAATGCAGAAGCTGCTTTGGAAGCCATGAATGGAGAGGTAAAACCGGATTCTGCTATTGCTTTTGCATCCTTGAATCATTTTGCTTGTTCATTTTTTTATCAGCTGATGTGTAATTATACTAGGAGGTGGAAGGGCGGCCTTTGCGATTGAATTTGGCTGGAGAAAGATCACCTCCTCCTTCAGCCAAGGAAAATAACACAGAAAACAATCTTGAGAGCGGTGAATTGCTGTCCAGCTTTGGAACCTGAGAGGACCATGTGAATTCCATGGATGTTTAAATATGCTGTTAGACGGAGCGCTGTGGGAAGATATAGCCATCAACTTCCAAGTCTTGACTCAATATGGGACCTCTTTTGATTTATTTTTTTTGTTTTGCTCCAAAATTGTATACAAGCTGGCTCGTATAAATTCCATACAAGAAGATTAAAGTACAAGCTTATGGGCTGCAGTCATTTGCTGTGCGCTTGGAGTGATGCAGCTCTGGATTGTAAAAACAATTAAATACTGTGCCAATTTTAATATTAACCTTGTTGTGGCGTGTGCAGAGTTTTGATGGTTAAATTTTATCTTTTCGTTGGTCTGGATCCCTCATTTCTTGTGTTTCTTGAATGGTAGCAAATCCGCCTCCAGTATCATCAAGGAGTATGCAATCAGGGGTCGAATGATATCAGTAGAAACAAATCGATCTTCAGTTGATTCGCAGTTCAAATTACAAAATGTTCTTCCTATTGTTTTTTTCTATAATGGTTTTCAAAGGGGATGGATTGTGTGATGCTATTTTATAATTGACTGGATCTATGGAATGATATTTATTATTATTATTTCAAAATAAATTAATGAAAAAAAGACTAAAAATGAGTCTTTTGACATATCAAATTAATATGGAAGATCTAACTCATGGAAACAATTGTGTTCAGGGGATCAAGAATGATATCATTTTTTATATAAAAAATTCAGCTTTTAACGAAAAAACAAATAATAAGCGGAAATTCTAAGTTTCAAAAACAGAGTAATATTTCGGTTTTGAATTTTGTAGACTCGGATAACCATAAACCACATGCCTTGAGATGGAAGCATCATTGATGGCATCAACAAATGGAGAAGAGGGACTGGCAACGCCAAAACCAGCGAGAGTTTTCCTTCACGGCTTTAGCAAAGCCACTGGAAGTTCATTGAGAATCAAGATGACCGGCAAGAAGGGCATTGCCAGCGGAACCCAAATCTCGGGGAAAGAAAACCCTGCAAGCGATGTCTAATATATTTATTTTCTTCTAAAAGGCAATCGTATTTCACTCTTGCAAGCCCTTTGGAATTCAAGAAACATTTTAGTTTCTGCAAGAAATGTCAACATTTCAAGCCAGGAATTTCAGGGGCCTTAATCGCATCATCTCTGACTGCAATACCGGTCCGCTAAAAACCATCACAACCTTTTCTTTCCTTTTGTACCAAAATCTGCATTTATAGAGATAAATGCATCTACCATAGCTTTGGCTTCTTAAGAAGATGGCCTGTGAATTAATTTATCCAGCAGAGCAATTCATCTCATGCCACTATGTCCAAAGACTCTGCAACAAAATAAAAAAAGAAATCTAACAAAATTAAGGTTAACAGAAACCTGGAACTATCACCTCTATATAGATTATTGAATGAAAGGAGTTTTTTGCAATCTTCAGCACTACCAGTAAATGAACGAGTGACCCCGCCATTGAATCTGCCAAACCACAATTTACTATACGGACATCAGTTGCACATAACATCAACACAGGCCATCAAAGGAAAAGAGTTATACATTGGTTAAATTTATTTTTAATGCCCGAACCACATTTTAAACCATGTCTTTCGTTTTTTACTCAACTTCGATGCATTTGCAGCATGAAATGGTTATCCCAGAAAAGGAAGCGTTTTCAAGTTGAACCATTAATATGCAAGCCATCGGGCGGTCATTTGCTCGTAGAAAATGAAATAATTTGTCAATATAACTGATGTATGCCCACACAGTACAGTTTTTAGAGCTATCTATTTCAGAAAGAAATATAGGGCTTAATTTTAATATCTATGTTTCTTACTTTTATCAGGACCTTTTAATTTATTTGGGTGCCGATAAATAAACACCTCGAGTAGACATTTAGCTTAAAAACGAAATAAAAACCTTGATTCTTTTGCAATATTGAGGGCGTCTCCTCCTTTATCTTGGTTTCCTTTAAGATTCAGTGTCTCTGTCGATTCGGAAATCTTGTTATGGTTCAACAACAATAGTTTATGCAAAAGACAACAGAGCACCCAAAACAAAGATGATAAACAAAATTTGAATAGCCAGCATTGTGTGGTTCTTTCATCGACGAAGAGGGCAAACTAACCTATCCTTGGTACGTTCTACAATTTCACAGAAACCTGCAGCAGCCGCAAGCATATGTAGAAACATTGGTGGGTTTGTGGCATATGCTAATTCAAACTGCTTCTCAAAATACTTGTTTGCCATTATGGATAAATAAGGTGCCAGTATGTAATAGGAGTGGATCAAAATGGTAGCGAGCAAAGAACTCCATAAGGAATATTTCTGTCAGAAATGGCTTACTTCTTTTGAATAAGCTGATGGGCAAAAGTGAAGCCTGTCATGATCATTTTATTAGTTTCTGAGATAGACTCTTAAAAGCCAACCATCTCATGGATAATTCTAAAATTGGCCTCAAACAAATATACAACTCTTTCACTCCATGAACATAAGACTAAACTTCATTCCTGATTCAATGCTGTGTCGGTCAGTATTCAAGCGAAGCTGAAGTTTACTTTATATGGGGTGGAGCCTGGAATGTTTAATTAATGATCATTTGATTGATTTATTCTGTGCAAGCTCATGAGATTCTGCAAAAACTGATCAGACCATGCTACATGGTTCACCAACATTACAAGGAACATAATTAATTAGCATAAACTTGAAACTTAAGAAACATAAAACAGAAGTCCTATGATTATCCTCTCACCAACATTATAACTACTGGTATGTGTATCTTGACTGTTAATTTCCAATTGTTCCCTCAACACAGGAAAAGAGTGATTGTCTAAACAAAAGCACAGGAAAAAAGGGTTGATATTTCTAACTAGGAACATGATGCCCTCCGACACTACTAACAACTGCCTGCTGGTACACTGGTACTGGATGCATACTGTCTGTCCACAACCTCAAGCAGTTTGTTGGCTATTCCACTAGCATAGACACATGATCCTTCGTTTATCTGCAACATCAAGAGTACATGTCTTAATTAATGTCCATCGAAACCCACCATTTTAGTTAATTATGTGCATAACATAAGGAATTAATTAATCAAAGCTGCTAGCTGATACATGATAAAAACTGACCTTAGTGTTGAACAGAAAGCTGTAGTAATCCCCAATAAGGCCACCAGCAGCATGGTGGAGATCAAGCTGAAGCTCATCAAGGACTTTAGAAACAGATAACAAGCAATTAACCTTCTTTCTCTGAACAAGTTTGATTGTAACTTCATCTTCGATTAGGCGAACATCTACCTCGGTATGCTTGGATTTCCTCTGAAGCCAAGAACTCCTTAATGAACCATTATTGTATGTTGACTGATCTTGTTCAACCTTCGTGTTAGAATTCTCAAGAACGTCTACCCCACCATCTTCTTCAGTCTTGCGCCTTTTGCTCTCTCTGCCGTTTCTCTTCTTCTCCGCTAGTAATTTCAGCTCCTCGACCGTCCGAAGAAGTTCTTTGATATAGTTAATTGCATCTCCAACCACAGATGCCCTATCATTCTACCCCAACAAAATAATGTATAATTAGTATCCAAGTATATGAAACCAAATAATTCTGATTTATATATAGTAATCAGGTAAATATGATGATAGAGTTGATCAGGGGATATTTATTAAGCAGTACCTTGGAAGGATTTGGAACCAAGTTCCTCAAGGCAGTATACTTTCCATTCAAGTGCTCTCTCCTTTGGCGTTCTGTTGCAAAATGCTTAGTAACTTTGCCAGATTTCCTGATTCCCTTGCCAATACAAGCCATTTCTGCAGTAAACTCAAAAACCCCATCTCCATGACCCCCATCTTGGTAACTTAGACCTCCTCCACTTAGTCCATCCACGTGATCACCCCCTTGGCCACCGCCAAACAAGGGTGCAGGCAAACCATGTGGTGGTAAAGAATGAACCAATTCCCTGAACTGTGGAGCAAGTGGGTTTGAGTCGAAAAGCACAGATGTACTGTCCACCCCCATAAAGCCCGAGGGAGTCTTATGGGCAGGGTTTGTAAAGGAAATTGATGAATTCGGAAGCAAAGTGGATGTTGATGTGCATCTGGGAAGGTTGAAAAGATTGAGAAGGTCGGGTAGCAAGGAGGATGGTGTATTAGCAGCAGCATTAAAGTTGCCATTTTGATCAAGTACTTGGTGCATCTCTTGGAATTGAATGGTATTGGGATCCCAATTTGAGGGGTGGTCATATGACAGGACTTGATGATGATTTGTAGGGTACTGTTCCATTAAATGGTGGCAGTTGTTGTTAAAAGCCATGTGATGTTGAAGTTGAATTTCTTCCATAGAGGCAGCAGCAGCAGATTCTTCTTGGTGGTAATGATTAGAGAGCTCTTCCATGGAGAGCTTGAGACTTTCTTCAAAGCTGCTTGTGGTACTGCTACCTGTCATGAATGGTGAAACTTGACAAAACCCATCATCATTCCCACCTTCTACTATGGAGTTGTTGGTTTCAAAGCAGGCTGTCTCTTCATACATGTTTAGGATGAGCAATCTACCTTGGTGCCCTCTTGTCTCCTGCAATATTAGTTAGAAACCAATAATTAGACACCCAATTAAAAAGGAAAGCAAGAAATGAAATGAAATTCATGAGTTCATGATAAAAAACCAAAAAAGAGGAAATCAAAGAAGTTGAAACTACTAGCTAGTACTCCATCAAAGAGCTTACAAAGAAAAAGGATTGCTGGTTCAGAGAGAGAGAGAGAGAGAGAGAGGTTTGGAGTTTTATTCTCCTATATATGAAGAAGGGGAAAGGAGGTGGTAGGAGAGGAAAGGGAACTGAAAGTTGTAACTGAATCCTGAATATTATATAAAGATATTAATAAAATAATGCTAATAAAATGGGTTCATAATTTGTAGAAAGGATTGCTGGGTACCTCGAATACAATAGAAGGGCCCTTTTGAATAAAATGTTCTCAGGATGGCAAAAACAATAAAAAATAAAAACGTTGTGGTGTTGAGGAATTCACACAATTTGTGGGGGTATGGAAGCAAAAGGATGGTTGATAGTTCAGGTCGGAGTGGTGGTGTGTTTAGTTAAAGCATGTGGGGGTGGGTGGTCCCCACAATTTGATAAATTATTCCATCCATCCCTTCCATGCAAATTGCTGGCTCAAACCAACTTCCGAAACCGTCTATCCTTCAATTCTTCAATATTATATAATATTGCACCCTTGCTAGTACTGGTCACTAATATCTCATCTCTTCTTTCTTCCAGGGGTAAAATATCTTTTTCGCTAGATTTATTTGTAATTTTAGATTTATTTGGGGTATTTTAATATTTTTATAAATTTATATACAGTGCACTTACTTGATTATCTTAAAAGATAAAATAAATAAATAAATAAATTAGTCCAGCTTTATCATAATTTCCTTTAACTATACACAATACAAGGCATATTTGTGATTTCACATTGTTTTAGGTCTACCTTCCTAGACTGCATGTGTCGCTTAATTACAAGCGGCTTGACGGCAATGAACAAAATATATCATTCAATATGTCATGATTTTTATTTATTTTAATATTTTTTAGGGTTATAAAAAAATATTCAGTCCTCAACATAGATGTGAAAAATTATTTGTTTTTTTTTTAAGATCATGGTTTTTTTTATTCTTTAGCATTTAATTTATTTTGATATTATGGTTTTTTTTGTGGTTTCTATATGAATTTTTACTAATTTTAAAAATAACTTAGGTTATCTCAAGTCTTTTTATTTGTCCTTTATTGTTATTTTTTAAATTATATTATTAAATTAACTTAATTTAATGGATCCAATTAAATCAATTACCGGAGTCTCTAATTCTTTTTTCTTCTTTAAGAACATTGGTCCGAGCCACGCCATAGCACGAAACACCATTCTACATTTGCTTGAGTTATTTTTTGGATTTTTTTAATTGATTTTTTTTTAATTTCAGGCCTCCAATATTTGATTAATTTGAATCACAATTCCTAATTTGTTTCAATTTGAATTTTATGGTATTATCATGCGTTCATACTCTAGATCAAGAGTTTCACAAGTTAAACATGATTGATTCTAGTTAATTTAATATATTAGTATTTTAATTTTTTTTGAAAAAAGTCACCTAGTACATCACCATCTCAATATTTTAAAAATTCTTACATCAAAATTTAAAAATTCTGACATCAGACTTTTTAACTAGCTGCAATGCAATGGGATTTAGTTAGGCTCAATGCTTGAAGCTTCTTTATTTAAATTTTTTTACCTTAATAAGATGGAATTTGTTACAGAATCATGGAAAGCTTGTGCGCTGTTTCCAAGTCTTGGTTATAGGCTGATTAATTGCCAATTTATTTAACAATAAGAATCAATTCAGGGCCATATTTCGCAGCAGTGTTTTTCTGTGCTCAAGCGTCTAAAGAACAGCACTCCTCCTTCAGGCCGCCCCTCCCTCCACCCTCCACCCTCCACCGTCCACCATCCTGATAATTTATATTAAAGAGTAAACAAGAACTAAGAACAAATTGTAACACAAGATCAGTCCCAGCCTTTTGTTTTCGAAAATAATAACATCAAGCAACTCAGTATTTGCTCCTGGGATTTTACATTCAATAACAAATTAAAATACCATTTGTTTTTGCCTGGCGCAAAGACTTGTAGCAAAACAGAAGAGCTGGGTGCTACAGTGCCTGTGCTGGAGAAGAGATGCATAGTTAAGGTTAAAAGTAGCAAAGGTTAAGCAACTGATAAAGATGGCAGCGATGACTAGCAGCTGCAGGTACGAACTTCTCTAGCTATGTCAGGAGCATCAGCACACTTTGCTTTTCTTTTTCTCCCATCGATCAGACTCTGGTCAGGCCGCTGCTGTCCATCTTCTCCGCAGTCCACAGTACATTAATGGCGTTACCCAGTACTCATTACATTTGACTGCAACTCCATGGATTCTAAGCCTTCAAGTTCAAGGGCATTACAGGTAGAGCTAGTCAATGCACAGGCCTTCAAACAAAATATCCTGTGTACATTTAAATTTGTTAGATACTGTAGTATATAATGTCTTTCAAAAAAAAAAAATTCTTGAAATATATTAAAATATTTTTTTGTTTTTGTTAACATTACATTAAGACTATGAAAAAAAATTAATTTGTTTTTTTAGACCAAAAACTTTTAAAATATAGTCATACGTAATTAGAAAGCAAGGAAAAACAGTCACTATTAGCTTCTCTCAAAAGAAAAAAAAAAGTAACATCATGTCTATAACTTTTTTTTTATGTGTGCACACAAGTTTCGATGAAGATTGGGACTTTTTTTTTCCTGCGGTGATCCCAATAATGATCATCCTTTCAGTACGAATTTTTGAAGTAACTGCAACGGAGGACATTTAAGTTCGAAGTATGCCTAGAAATTTTGATAAATTGTGAAATTAGTATCGACTATATAAATAAATACTGAAATAGAATATGATAAAAAAGGTTTGATGAAATATCACTGCCCGAGTATTATGGTTAAAAAACATATATATATATATATATATATATATATATATATATATATATATGAGCCCAGTTCACTTAAGGCCATGAAACTAATAGGCCCATTTAAGGACCCAGGAAATGCTACTATAAGGACCAGAAACCTAGGCCGAAGCTCCATCAACTAACATAGTTATTGTGCCTTCAATTTTAAGCCCCAAGCACTGCATAGCAAAGTGAATGGATCTGAGCCTTCGACCCTTCCTCTCAGTGGTGCATTCTTGAGCTATGACTTGGACGGTGGCTATAGTTTGCTAAACAACTTCCAAAAAGGAGGCCTCCTTTTATATGCACTATTCGGGTGCCTCGTGCTATGCTGGTTCAAATAATTTAGACATGGATTATTAACTTGATTGAGTTTAAAAAATTCTATTATTTTAATAATAAGATAAAAAAAAAAAGACATCGACAATAAATATAGTAAAAAATAAATTAACAATAATTAACTATAAAAAATAAGTTGTCAATATCATATCAAGGATGAGAAGCCCGTCGAAGACTCATTATCTATTTGCTATAGACATTGTCCCACCACCAGTAAGTGATCATAAAAAAAGTTTTAATGACACTATGAAAGGTTGTACGACAACACTAAAAGAGGTCACTCGTATTGTTAGAGCAACAATTCAAAAAGCAAACCAAATAAAATATCTTGAAATGAACATCTCATATTTATATCTAATTAATTAAATTAACTTAATTTGAAGATATTTTTTATTATTAAAAAAAGCTAAATTTAACAAAGAACAACAAATAAAAAGACTCGGGATATCTTGAGTCATTTTTAAAATTAGTGAAAAATCCCATAGAAAGAAAAAAAATAGCGACATCAATCTTTAATGACATAAATATTAAATGATGAAATTGAAAAAATATGAGCTTAATAAAAGAAAAAAAAAAAGCAAGTCTCCCAAACTCGTAACCCGTGAAATCCTAAACTCGAGCTCAATAAAAAGACTCAATTTTCAAATAATTTAATGTTGAAGGATGAAACCAGAAAAAAAAATATATCAATTCAAAAAAATTTCCAAAGTAAAATAAAAATAGTAATCAAAAGAATGAGGATTAAATCTGATTGGAAAAAAAATTTGAAGGAGAAAAATAAGAAAACATGTTCAATTTAAAAAATTATCTCAAATAAAATAAATAGCAATAAAAAAAATAGAGACCAAATCTAACATATAAAGAAATTGAAGGATGATGAAATTAAAAAAAATCTAATTTTATAAATTATTTAAAATAAAATAAATAACAATCAAAAGAATAAAAACTGAATATGAAAGAAAAATAAATTGAAGACTTGCTTTGAAAATTTGGATTAGACGAGAAATCAAGAAAAAGAGAAAAGAAACAGGAAATGACTGTCAACACCAAACCAACTATTGACCACACGTGTTGTTCAGGGATGAAGGACAGTCGAGACGATTCTAATGCTACCCTAAAAGTTGGTGTTTGGCCACCGAGCAAAACCGCATGCGTCGCTTAAAAGACATGGCCATTACCAACACATTGATTGAACTTGAATATAGCAAAAAGAAAAGAAAAGAAAAGAAAAAAAACCATGATAAAAAAACACTCTTGAATACAAGTTAAATAAATCTTGTTTTTAAGGATAATTTAATAATTTTATTGTACTCTAGAAAAATAAAATTACAAAAATACGTAGACTCTAATTAATTAAATCTTGTTTTTAAATATAATTTAATAATTTTATTGTGGTAAAAGAAAAAAAGGTTTATGTGTTACAATCAATCTAATAATGATTATTGTATTATGTGAAAAGATTTGTGGGAAGGGTGAAATAGCACGGTCAAACACGGACCCTTCTTAGATTTTTTTTAATATTTAATTTTTATTATCTATTGTATTAGGAAACTTTCAGGTGAGATTCTCCCCGATTTTCGTGTGCAGTATTTCCTGAGGGGTGAAAAACAAAATCATAATCTCCTTCGGATCTTGAACACGTGACTTTCTGCATAGAGATTTTTATTTTATTTTAAAACTCCCCAGGAACTTCAACCTTTTTGTGCCAGTGTTAAGATTCTTTGCTTTGGCATTCTGTTGATTGATGAAGCATGTTACGATTTTGTTGATTTTAGGGAACACCATAGCTGAAAGCAAATACTGCAGAAACTGTCTTCTTCGCTGCAAAACTTCCCCTGTTCTAGAACTAGGAGATAGATAACTTTGACCTTGAGCAATTATTGACGTCTAATTATAATATTTGACAAGTCCAGGAGTTGCTGCCTTCTCCCTCGTGTCCTTCCATTTCTTTATTCAGTCAAAGTCCCCTGTTGCCAAGTGGGAGTCGTTGAAACTCCGAGGCCACCTTCGTTGAAGATTACAATTTACAGGGACAACGCACCAAAAATGGGGGCATTTTTCTATGAATAGTTGCTTACATGGAGAGGCGTGGCCCATGATCAACACAACGCGTAGAACATGCCAAGAAGAATTGAAGATTCGTACAACTAAAATCCCAAATATTAGTTACAGAAAAGAACCTAAATACAAAACGGGGTGTGCGTCTACAATATATTCCTGGGCAGGCCCGTAAAGGAATCCATGGCATTCCCCACCTGGATGCACTCACAAACATAAAATTGCCCATGAATTCCTATGATTTTCGATCTCACTGGCTCTAATCATCTGCAAGACTATGACCCCCGAAGATCAAAATTCAACTCCCCAAAGCAGAAAATAATAAACAATGCAACAGGAAAAAGAAGAAAAAAATGTTCATCGTATGGAAAGCTAAAATGAAGGAAATAAAAAGGATCGCAGCAAGAGATGTAGCCTTGAAATATGTCACACATATCAATCCTAGACAGCATCACTTCTTTTTCTCCCACGGCCGCACAGAGAGGAGCACCACCAATATGATGATCAGCAATATAATAATGGCAATACAAGTCCATTTCCTGGAATTTTTCTGTAGTTTCCTGGCAGTCTGCAGCTGCTGGGTGCCGCCCCGCACAAAAGAATTAGCTCTTTGCACATGGCTCTCAATGTCATCCAATTGTTCACCTTGATGTTCAACCAATACTGCCATGTCCATAAACACTTGGTGAAGCTCCTTTAGATTGTTTTCCAAATCTTTCACAGCATCATGCCTTTCCTGAATTTCATTTATCGTGTCCAAAATCCTGCCTCTCCCCTGTTGTTGAATTGCTTTCTGGAGAAATGTCTCACTCTCACCTGAATCGTACCAAAATGCTCAATCCATTAGACAAATGCAACAAATTCATCTCATTCTTGAAATTCTTGGGTACAAACACCCAGAAAGCACTGAAATTTATTTGAATGGTAAAGTAATTTAGTGCTGTCCCAAATGACCAAAATCAAATTCCATGAACACCAAGACAAACTAATTGAGAAAAATTTTAGATAGAGTTTGTATTTGCAAATGGAAAAGGCTATCAACAATCTCCAACCAGCTCATCCGTCATGGGCTGCCACATATGTGAGATGAGCAAGCATTAGTGTTCCCTCACACATGCTTGACCGACTGTCTAAATTATCCCTCCTTTCAATTATTGCAAATCAATTTTGTAAAAGGTTCGAATCAATTTTACTATGCAAATAAATCATGTTTCTTTAGCCATATATCCAAAGTCAACCCTAATCTTGGATCAAATCCAAAAATTGTAACAAAGATCAATCACTAACCTGTAGAGATCAACAGATCAAGAGTCTTCTCATCAGGATTTTCACCAGTCACGGTAAAATACCTTCTCTCCACAGTCTCTCTATACTCCGTGGATATCTTCTGTCTCAACCCGTTAAAACTCTCCATCAAATCCTTCAACTTCTTCCTCAACCCACTCACCACCGAAGTCCTAGTCCTATCCGAAGAAGACCCCGGTCCACACCCAGGAAGACTCCGGTTCGCTGCATTAGACCGGTCCAAGGCCTCTAACCGGACCTTGATCAGCTTTGCCCTTTTCAACGCCAGAGCAACATCAGCATCCATCTTGGACCTCAAGTCCTTGACAGCCCTAGCGTTGTGCAGAGTCTTACTTTGCTCATGTGAAGACCGCATATTCTCATTAAGTCTTTCCAACTCCTTGAGCTCATCTTTGATCGACTCTACATCTTCAAAGAACTTGTCAAGGTTAACCCCGCCGCCGGTGGACTGCGCTTCGGACATCTGAATTACATGGTGATCCGGGGAGGCTTCTTCGCTGTGGAAGCGAGAGAAGGAGCCGGAAAAGAGGTCATTCATGTTTTACCGAGAGAATCTTAATATCAAGATGATGAGAGAGAATTTTGTAAAAAGAAAGGATTTCACAGGAGATTTTTATAGCTATGGATAAATGGCAGGCTGGCTGGCTGAGGAAGGTGGGACTGGTCAAAGGGTTGCTGGTTCAAGTTCAACAACTCTTTTTCACTCCTTTATTTTGAAGGAGGAGGAGGAGGAGGAGGAAGGTGATCTATGATTGAAGTTAATTTATTAGTGATGAAGACAGATATGGAGGAAGGTATAGGGTAAGTTATTGGAGATTTAGATTTTTCTTTGAAGGTGACTTTCCTGGAAAATGAAAGAGGAAAGATCGTAGAACAAACCAAAGAAGGAAGGAAGAGGTCTCGCCGAGTGAAGGGTATTGAAGGATTGATAATCACTTAACGTGTGGATTTTCGAGTTTTAAAAGACGGTAGGAAAAGGAGGGTTTATTATTATTATTATTATTATTATGTAAAATAGTGGACTTTGTCATACTGATTTTGTACTTATCTAATCGCTACTTTTATGCTGTTTTCAATTTTGAGCGAGAAGAAGATGGATTTTGAAGGGATAACTTGAATGATAAAAACAGAAGGATATTTTATTTGAATTACTTTATAATTTCAAGTTTTTTATATAATTTTTAAAAAAATATTATACAAGGTTGGCTGTTTTTTTTTTTAATTTATAAAACAATAGAGAGTGTTCATAAAATTATTAGATTGGTTTCACCCATGATCCACACTTAATAAAATAATATATCTAAAAACAATTTATCAAAAAATAATAATATAACTAAACTTTTAAATAATACTATGTAACATTCAATAAAATAAAAGGTATATTACTTATAGCATTCTATGATTTGGTCAATTTTTTACTTGAAATCAAGTTTTTGAATAAATTTTAAGTCCAGTAATAGTTTACATTACTAGTAGTTGGCACCATAAAAAATCAACAAAAAATATGTATTTATTTACAAAAGCTTTTATTATATTTGAAATAATAACTACAAAGCCATGAAGCCAGGGGCAGAGTAAGAAAAAAATAAATTAAAGGGGTCAACTTAAAATAACTATTCTAAAAGAGCTAAAATTTCAGTTATTTTATTACTAAAATTATAATCATTATCAAGGGAGGGGCCGGAAAAAACCATTTCCCTTTAATATATACATCCATAACTTAATCACATAATTGTTTTCTACTAGGTTGTGGGATTTTTTTATAGATCTACTAGGTTTTCTTTTCGTTGATGAAGATTCATTGGTAAGGTCTAGTTTTGTTGGATTTTCTTGTTGTTTTCTTCATTTGCTTGATAACTAATTGTTGATTTCTTAGCTTTTGAACTAGGAAGACAATGGAGAGAGAATGAGTGGCTTTTGAACAGACACTGAGATAGCAGGAAGCCGAGATAGTAGGAAGATGACTTTGTATAATTGAGGATACTCTGGATCAAATGTAGGTAACAAAGGGCTTGCGAGTGAGCTGTGCCGCTCATTTGCTTTCTGATAGGGCACGGTCCTGGTGGGATACAATGAGATCGAGGAGACACGCAGGATCCTGGACTTGGGCTGAGTTTAAAACGCAGTTTGAACATCAGTTTTACTCCTCCTATCATCGGAAATGATCGAGTCGATAACTTGGTATCTAAAAAATACAAAGAAAACTCTGCTGAAATTTCAAGAATATATATTGGTAACTACGAATATATATATCATATATTTTGAGTCTACAAATTGAGACTGTTATAAAAGGTCACCATTCTCTTTAAAGAAAATCTAAATGAAATGTTCAAATTACATGTTGTATAGGATAACCAAAAGTACATGTAATGATAATATTGACATTGTAACCATCCTTATGCTATATAAATAGAGAATTATTAGTCTTGTTATCATGAAACCCAAACTCTCATAACTTATTAGTTAGATGAGAAAACCAAGCCCTTAAGGCTTATTTCAGGATGTATAATGACCTATATAACATGTAAAGACAATGAGGATACTGTAGATGAATGCTTTAAGGTTGTTCCATATATACTTTTTCCTCCAATCCATCGTACAAAAAAGCATTTTGAATATCAGTTTGCTTAATCAACCAATTTAAAAAGACATCAAAGGACAAGACTATTTGAACTGTAACATATTTGATAACTAGGTTAAATGTCTCATTAAAATCAACACCTTCTTGCTAATAAAATCCTTTGGGCACCAACCTGGCTTTATATCACTCCAATAAACTATCAACATGGTTTTTAATTTTATATATCCATCATCAACCAACTATGTTGACCTTTGAAGGTGGTGTGGCTACGGACCATACTTAATTGCATAAAAAAAATCAAACTTATAATTCATTATTGCACACCAGTATGGTGATTTAACTGCATCACTACAAGAAGATGGCTCTTCATTACGAAAATCAAAAGAGCTAAGTAAAGCCTTAGGTAAATGGTACCTTACAAAATCATTAGAGGTGGCTTTTGATTGAGAAATATTGTTCCTTAATATGGTAACCATGAAATGTGTTCTAATCTTTCTTTATGTAGAAGTAATATGCTGAATTATATATCTTATTGTGCTTGAGGGTTATAGGGATTAAAAATTATTATGACTGGTGATGAGGTAGAATTAGCAGGCTTAACAAGTGTTTCTTCATATGTTTATGCAGTGTAACACACACTAAAATTATTGTCAGGTGATAATATCCAATTCTGGTAGGAGAGGTTAATTTGATAATCTTCAGTGATATGGTGAGTTGCACCTATGTCCTTATGCCATCCCAACTTCTATTATTAGTTGTAATCAAGGCTTGTTTATTATAAGAACAAGAAGAATCCTGATAAGTGAGGTCAAAGTGATGATAGCATTTGTGGGCTAAGTGGCTAGGTTTCCCATACACTTGACATATAATTATAGAGGTAGGATATGTGTCACTGCGATTACAAGAGGAAACACTTCTTTGAGAACTATTATGATGACCTCTATCATGAAAGCCACTTTGCCCACTATTACTAGATAGTAGTTGTTGTCTTTAAACAATAATTACCTCAACAAGTGGTGCATAAACAAAAAGATGACGACGACTTAGACGAGATTCAGTGACAATCAACAAAGAGTATATCTCTTTAAGTGTGACTTGATCAATGTGAGCATAGGTAGAGGACATGAAGTTATCATATTCATGTGTTAATCTAGCTAGAACATCAATAATAACATTAGCATATTGACTGCTTTTTTTGGTATTGACGTAAAGTTTTCATCAACAAAAAGTAAGCATTGATATATTGACTGCCTTTCTTGGCTTTGGCATGTTGAGTTTGAATTTAGATGATATGAGCTCTAGATTACAAAGAAAAATATGTTTTAAGAGCTCGCTAAACCTTATGAGAAGTGGTATGAGCGATAACTTGAGTTAAGACATCCTTAGTCATGAAAGACATGAGAGTGTTTTTGATGAAATTGCCCTATCGCACCCTTTGATAATGCGTATAATTTAAAATCTGAGTGATTACACCCATATTAGGAAGCAAAGCATCAATAGTTTTGGGAGGGATTTTGGATGCACCATCAAGTTACCAATACATATCTTAGCCATGAAAATATAGCACTAGTTATGCCTTCCAAAAAAGATAATTATCGATAGCTAGCTTGATTGAAACAATATTTGAAATGAGAGGGATTATAATGATAGAAGGGGAGGGATTATCAAGTTGGTGGAGGAGGAAGGAAGACGACATGATTAGACGCTTGTCTTTTATTTTATGGTTTTGATACCATATGCAGCAACAACAAAACGAAGGGAGTAAAAGAAGCAGAGGATAAATTTTTCTATATATATATATATAAACATGATATATGGGTGATTCTTATAAAGTTGTAGTACAAATAGTTTGTTAAAATGTAGTGCTTTCAAGATTTTAATTAATAGAGGAAATATCAAATCATTTCATCTTCCTTGATCTCCTCATGACTTTCCTCGTTGACAGCTACTGGTTTGTTTTCTTGGCTTGCTATTTGGCTTCTCCTTTGGATCCATCTTCCAATAGCGTAGAAAAAGTTACAAGAGATGTTGAAAGGGGCTGATTGCTTTCTTATATGCATGCTGTGATCATTCACAATCATGCATGGAAACAGCCCAAAGGCAAGTTCTATAAATCAAAAGAAGCTTCTTTGCTACCTTGATGAACACAACATACATCACTTCCAATGCAAGGGGAAGGAAATGAAATGCTTTCTTCAGTATTTAGTGATTCCCTACTGACCCGAAGAGAGAATGATTTGATTGATAAGATCACGTAGCAGAACATACCGTATAATTGAATTTATCGAGATAAAATGTTAAAGATTCCAAGCATTGATCCGAGATATTCTGCTTCTATCCATGACAGATCTATCTTTCCATCAGAAAGAAAAACGATTCAGTAGTTGACATTGATAACTCCACACAAGGTTGGTCTAATCTACAGAAATTACAAGTTGTAAAAAGCACGAAAACAAAACCACCAAGCTCCATCGTATTCAAGTACCATTTGATAGATCTCCCAGGAACAGCAGGAGATGTTTCCAGGAACAGCAGCCTGGAATCAAAGAGGCTACAATAGGGGGTTTTCCTCTTGTATACTAAGAGAGAGTGAAAAACAAAAGGCAAGTGCAGGTAGGTAAATAATAAAGATCGGACACCAACTTTATGTTAAGTGGCACAAATCAATGCACAAGGTAAACTTTTCCACGGTGAGCTCTGGAAATAGACAAAAATAAAAATAAAAAACACCAGGAGATGCTTCGCCAGGAATAGCAGGTGGACTTACAACTGTCTTCTTCGCTAAGCATGCAGGAATTTCAACATTCAACTCTTCTGGATGGCCAGTTTTCATTTTCAAATTCTGCCAAGTAAGATTACAAACTAAGTTAAGAAAAAGTAAAAATATCCATGGATCAACGCATCTTACAATCAAACACAAATTACGCTTGCATTTGCAGGAGAAGTTGACACAGCCTGACATGTAGACAAGCATGATTGTAGCTGTCACCCAAAACCAATTAACAAATTCGAGAAAGCCCAACAGCTTTAAGCTACAGTGCCGAAAATCACTGTTTCAGGATTTTTTTTTTTTAATGTAGAAGAATTAGTGTGTCGGTGTTATTAGCTTTATTTTTTGAAATTAAATAAAAAATATAACCGTGAATTAAAAAGTTAATGATTAGATATAATAAAATATAGTAAAGATCTTAAGCTATTTTTTAATGTAGTAGAAGAATGAAATAATGTTGCAATTGCTATAGCTAGTGAAATATTATTTCCTTAGTCTTTGTATAATATTTTTTAAAAAACAAAAGTGTAAAGAAACTTTTTTTAAAATTATAAAAGAATAATGATAAGAACAAAAATAATTGTATAAATAGGCCAAATATAGAGTAATAACTATTTCAAGTGTAAAAAATAGAAAATAATATTTGTTTTCCAAAAAAAAGTGTAAAAAAAGAAGGAAAACTAAAAAAGCATTAAAAAAAATGAAGATAAGAAAAAAAAAATTGTGATAAATAGGTCAAGTGTAAAAATAATAAAAATACAAAGTATAAAGAGATAAAAATGTAAGAAAAACTTATTCTCTAAAAAAATAAAAATCCAAAAATTATAATTTTTTCATCGCTACAGTAAAAGCAATTGGCAAAATTTATAATTATGTCATTTCTACAAGAAAACACTAAAAGTGTAAAGAAAACCGATTAAACCGGAAAAAAAATAACCGAAAAAAACGGACAAAAAAGTAACTGAAAAAACCAAACTGTGAAACAAAACCGATTAAAATTTTGAAAATACCAACTGGTTCGATTTCAGTTCTATAATCCTAAAACCGAAAAAACCAAATTAAACCGAACCCAAATCGAACAAAAACTGAGCAAACTGGAAAAAAACCGAACCAAACCAAAAAAACCATGCCAAACCGGTTTGAACTGGTTTTTGTCCTAAAAAACAGAATGAATTGAACCAAAACTGGTTAGTTTGAACCGGTTTCAGTTTTTTTTTTAATTTCAGTTTGGTTACTTTTTTTATATAAAAATCGAACCGAGCCGAAAATGATCACCCCTAAAAAACACTATTTCTTTTTAGTATATATACTAATTATTTAACCCGCGTTTCGCCACTGGTTTGATAATTTGTTTTAGCAAATATTTATATGCAAGCCTTTTCAAATGTGTTTTCTTTATTTATTTTTTAAAAAATATAATTATAAATAAAAAAATCTATACATGTATTTAATTAAATACATCAAGAACCATCTTTAGTCGATAAAAAAAATAAAAATAAAGTGTCAATGTGTTTATTCAACTTTTCTCGTTGTAGATCAAATATTTTTCTAAAAAAAATCAAAAGAATGAATATGTAAGAGTTATTAACATATATGTTTTGACATCAAGTAAAAAATATAACCGTGAATCAAAAGGTCAATGATTATGTATAATAAAATATAGTAAAAATCATATACATTAACAAAAACATGTGATATCTAACATGCTCTATTTTTTTGCTTTTTTTTCCCTTCAATTTAACCATTTTTTTCATTTCCCTTATTTTCTTTTAATTTCATGTTTTTTTCTTCAATTTCATCCTTAGACTTTATTAATAGTCATTTGGGTTGTTTTTTGATCAACGGATCAACCAAGTTGATTGGATCGTGTCGAGAAAACTCTCACACATTTTAATTTTACACTTGAATTAGGTAAGGAGTTGAGTCAAGATGTTTTCCTTTTCTATTAATTTCATCATTTTTTCTCAAGTTTTTCCTAAGAAATTTTTTAGCAGTTGACCAGATTGCCTTTGGATTTGAGAAGTTTTTTGGGACGTATCGAGACAACTCATATACAATTTAATTTTAAACTCGAGCTATACGAGAAGTTGAGTTATGAGTTTTTTTTTCTTATCACTTTCATCATTTTTTCTCTTTAAGTTTCATCTTCCAAATCATCAATCACTTTGCCTTTGGACCAACCTAGTTAACTAAGGCAGATTGTCGCAACATCCACAAAATTTAAATTTAAATTCAATCTAGGTAAAGAGTCAAGTAGAAAGATTTCAAGATTGATCCACTGAATCAATTTTAATAATAATGTTAAATAATTCTCTATGATCTGAGTATTTTTTGTTATGTTAAAAATATTTGATTTGATTCACAGTGTAGTATAGGTTTCATGAAAAAAAACCGAGGTAAAAGATCTCTTTTAATGAAATAAAATTAATAAAAAAAAACAAAACAAAAAAAATCCTTCCATTTCTATTGGTGCTCATTTGAGAATGACCATTTTAATTATAGTTATGACTATAGTGTTTAAAGTAACTGGTAAAATTTTTAAAACTTAATTTCATAACCATTTTCATATTTATTTATAGAAGTTAAAGCTTTTCCATAATTTTTTTCAAATGGACCTTACAGGGTCTTGTTTCAAAGTCCATTTACCAAAGCACTACCTTGTATGTGGTAACCTAGAGGACAAAACCGTCAACTGAAAAAACCCAACTACCAATATATATACCCCAAACCCTAAAAGACAATTCTCCCTGTGGTCTCTCTTTCACCAATTGCTGGGCAGCCGCTCCAGACCCTAAACAACTGATCCCTCTCCTCCAAAACCCAAAATGACTACACGCTTCAAGAAGAACAGGAAGAAGAGAGGTCACGTGAGCGCAGGTCATGGTCGAATTGGAAAGCACAGGAAGCACCCTGGAGGTCGTGGAAATGCAGGAGGCATGCACCACCACAGGATCCTCTTCGACAAATACCATCCTGGTTACTTCGGTAAGGTTGGTATGCGTTACTTCCACAAGCTCCGCAACAAGTTCTACTGTCCCATCGTCAACATCGACAAGCTCTGGTCCATGGTCCCCCAAGATGTCAAGGACAAGGCAACCAAGGATACTGTGCCCATGATTGATGTCACTCAGTTCGGTTACTTCAAGGTACTTGGCAAGGGGGTTTTACCTGACAAGCAACCCATTGTTGTCAAGGCCAAGCTTATTTCAAAGATTGCTGAGAAGAAGATTAAAGAGGCTGGTGGTGCTGTTGTACTTACAGCCTAGGTTATGTTTCTTTTCAAGATTTTGACCTTTCTTTAAATTAAAGAGTTTAGTGATACTGCTGGATCATTTCATAATTTAATGCCTTTTTGTTTCATATTTTTATGTTCGTAAATTGGCTCTATTTGATGCATCCATGTGTTTGGTTAGTTGAATCGATGATTTGATGATAGTTATTATGTGTTGCTTGGAAATGGTTGACCATGCCTGTTCTAGCTATGAGCTGTTCTTGATGATGACTCGTGATGATAGACTCTTTTATACTGTGTTACTTGATGGCCTAAAATCAGGTGTACAAAATTATAGCGGCCGTTTGTAACTGCGTTTCAAATGGTATTTTTTTAAATTTTGAATTTTATTTTTAATATTTTATTCATGGAGATTGGGGGTAGAAGTTGAGTATAATTTTCAAATTTTATAGAAATAGGTTTGTTGGATTTGTCAAAGATTTTTGTTCATTTTCGGAAATGAGTTGTTAAAGTTGAAATTCGTTACTCAGAGATGGGAGGAGTAAAAGTTGCAGATTTTATAGCTGGTGGCTTGTTAGGTTTGTCAAAGGTTTGTGCTCATTGTTGGTGGAACGAGTAGTAGAACTGTTGAAGTAACTATAGCCATTACACAGAAAAATAGAAGAACTGGAATTGAGGCAACTTGAAAAATTAATGTTGGTCTGGTCTATACAATGTGGGACATTAGGGACATGCCTTTTCTACATAGAAATTCACTATAAAACAAATCACTATAGACATTTATTTGTCTCTGTTGTATCATATTGTATCATATTCCTTTTGTTCTTAGTGCATGGGGATGTTTTCTCAGGGATCTTGCATATTTTCTAGTGTTTTAGTGGTAGAATTGTAAGGTCAAAATTTGTTTGTTAAGCTTTTCGACCTCGAGGTGGAGGATCGATCAGTAATGAGTGTTAAACTATTTGGTTTGATTCACTTGTCTGTTAACATTGGCATGACCATTGCTTGCGTTCACAAAGTGCTGTTTCATTACTTTCACCTAGCATGGCGGGGGGGGATTTCTCAAGAAATTGCATTCCCGTAGATATGGTCAGGGCGCGCATGGGCATCCTCTGGCCTGTCTTGCGAGAAGTATAGGGATCTCGACGGTTCAAGCCTTCGAGGGTTCAGAAATACTTCTATACTTGGGAATCATTTTGGAATTGAACAATGAGGCTGGATTTTTTCAATTCAACTCCTTTTTATTCCATCTTCCTCTATTTTTTTATTTCAATTTTGTCTCTCCCCCGTTAATTTTATCATTAAAACTTTTTTTTTTTTGTTCGAGCTGTTTTAGACCAAATAAGATCACACATTTTAATTTTATTCACTAGTTGAGTTTTATTGTATTCTTTTGTCAATTTTTTTTTCCCAATTTTATCACTAATATTTTTTTTTTGATTGGCCAAATTGTCCTTGGATTAGTTAAGTTAATTATACTATAGTTACTTTTACATGATTTAATCGTAAATCTAAGTTAGCCAAGAGATTAGTTATTAGGTTTTTTATATTACTTTTATCATATTTTTTTCAGTTTCATTATAGATTTCTTTACCATGCTCATCATTTTTTTTCTAGCAGGTTTTATACTATCCTATTGTGGCAGTCCATTCTTATGATCCAGGCTAGCCAAAAAAATCAAATTAAAAAGTTCAAAGTTAATCTAGATTTAATAAAAATACTAAATAATTACTCAAGGTCTAGAATTTTTTTTGTAAGACCTGAAATATAACGCTGGGGCTATCTCGGGATATTCCTTTGCTTAGTGTCTGTCTACCTGGTAAAACAACAAGAAAAGCATCTTGTTAATTCCATTCCTTTCACGCTTCTCTTTTAACCTGTCTGTCTTGAAAACCAGCTGCTGCATGGTTTACCGGACAATTTTATTTCTGAAGCCACCTTAAGTTTCTAACTGAATCTTTATCCAGTTAGACCAAGCCTTGTCTAATTTAGTTTTTAAAAATGAATAATAAAAAGGTAAACAATAAGTTGTCTGTCCTTAAACCAGATAAAAAAAAAAGAAGCAAAGACCGGCTCATGAGCTTGCCTTGAACACCCAAATGCCAAACCTTTCTCTTACTTGAGGCCCAAATGCTTAGCATTTTTCTAGGTTTTTTTTTTTTTTTAATTTTTTTTAAAAATATTTAGTTGTGGAGCATCATAGATAAAACATTAGATATGATACTTAAATTATTATTTAGTTTTAATGTAATTCTTAAATAATGCTATAAGTTTCTAACAGAATGTTAACAATTCCTTCTTGATTATTATATGCCTTATATAAAAAATTTTCATTTATGAATATTTAATTAAAATAAAATTTCTAGATTTTTAACAAATTTTTCTTTTAATTATCGATGTTTTTTAGTTGAAAAACATTATGTTAATAAAAGATTAGAACTTTTCTTTTGATGATATCATTAATTGCTTTATAGATAATTATGTGTTAGTTTGATATGCATAAGTTTTATATAATTTATTCATTACAATTGAATGAGAATTAATTCTCTATTTTTTTAGTTTTTTCTAGTAAAGTTTTATGTGATTTCCTCAAATTTATTGTTCTAATGTTTTTTCATGTAGATGTGTGAAAATGATAAATTCTCAAATTTTTAATTTTTCATCTTAAAACACAATACTTTTTATAATTGTTTTTCATAAAAATAATTAAAAATGAGGATGGAATATTAGGCTCTTGATTAACAATATGTACTTTTTTCTTCTTAGTTCAAATTCATTATAGTTTTACTGAACTTTTCTCTTTTACTTTTATTGTTTTTTATTCCATGAACCATACTATTAATAATAAAGGTTTTGTTGTAAAAATAAAGACATGGATAAAAAAAGATAATTTTAATGAAAAAATACATTTGTCATCCATAATTTTCTTTGTTATCTTTTTTGCGAATTTTTATTTTTATAAAAATATAATTAAATAAAAAATAAATATAACAAATCTAATTAAGCCCGTGACCTAGGCTGGGCAAATTAATTCGCTTAAGTTCAAAATATTCTTCTTTTAGGTCCTATTTGTTTGCTGGAAAGTAGTTTTTTTTTGGAAAATGAATTTCGGGGAAAGTGAATTTCGAGAAAGTATTTTTCGATGTTTGGTAGTTTAATGAAAAATAAGTTGGAAAATACTTTCCAGTGTTTGGTTATGTCTTGAAAAATGAGCTGAAAAATAACTTTTTAATATTTTATTTTTCTCAAGTTTATTAAAATAATAAGGAATAAATCTTACAAATTAAAAAATTGAATGAGAATGAAATTGAAAAAAAAAAATATAATTTCATAAATTATCTCAAATAAAATAAATAATAATCAAAATAATAGAGATAAAATATAAAAATTAAAAAAAAAATGAAAGATGAAGAAATTAAAATAATAATAATCAACATTTCATAAATTATTTCAAATAAAATAAGTAACAATCAAAAGAATGAGGATCAAATAGATAAAAACTTTCAATAAAAAAATGATAAGGAAAAAGCAAATAACAATTATAAAAATAAGGACTTAAGTTAATATAAAAATAAATTTTTAAGAGATGAAATTGAAAAATAAATATTCAAAACAAAAAAAATATATATATAGCAATCAAAAGTTTGAGGATTAAATTTGATATAATCAGCAAATAATGACATTTCTAAATTTTTCACAACTTCCGGAAAGTGTTTTTCCCCCAAATTTTTCAGGAAAACACTTTCCTGAAAACCAAGCTAAATTTTCCTTTTACTAGAAGGTGTTTTCCATTGACCAACTTTTCTAATGGCAAACAAACACAAGAAAGTTTGGAAAATAATTTCCCAAAAAACAAACACAGTTATAAGAAAAATACTTTCCTGAAAACCAAGCCAAATTTTTCTTTGACTGGAAAGTGTTTTTCGTTGACCGAAAAGTGTTTTCCATTGACTAACTTTCTTAATGACAAACAAACACAGAAAAATTTGAAAAATGATTTTCTGTAAACTAGTTTCTAGTAATCAAACATAGCCTTAATGAGTATATTAAAGAAATGTTAGATCGATGTTTTTTTTTTTTTTTCATAAATCAAATTGGATTTTAATTATTGGACTAAATCAATATACTTACTAGGTTAGCTTAGACCAAGTCAATTCTAACCTAATTTAATTTTAATTTGAGACATTGGTGACTAGCCAGGTCGGTTGGCCACCATGTTGATCCACCGTCAGAGAAAAAAAATAAAAATAAATCCGCAACTGATTCCTATTTTCTTTCAAGATTTCACACGGCAGCCGGTTCTGGAATGGAGTTTTCAAGTTGCCTTGAACCAGCAATGAACTCTCTTTCTTTCTAGCTGATTTTGATTGAAGGCCAAGTTTCTCATCTCTCGCTCTGCAATTTGCTCCCTGAATCCCAAACCCTAGCTTCCTTAAACTTGGTAACAAAAACAAAACCCCTTTCTTTTTTGAAAGAAAGTGTGTTCTTAGGTTTACCAATTTCAGTATTTCACGTTGCTGTTTATGGGAAATTTCTCAATGAGTTGACGAAGCAAGCATAGTCAAATTTAGAAATGGGTGAAACAGAAAACCCCTTTTCTGCACAAATCATAAGGCAAACCCCACTCCCTATTCTGCTCATAACAAAATAGCAAATGGCACCATTGTAGATTTGGGAAGAAATGGAGTAGATTCGAAGTGAATTACTGACTTTCAGTCTAGTGGATGTGCTTAAACTTCAACTCTTTCCTCTTTTGTTTTTCCCTTAACATTGCTGTGGTCGAGGAGGCTGAACAATCGATTCATAACATTAGGCAGTAGAAGATGAACCATCAGAAGTAGAACCAGAGGGCCGGCCTTCAAGGTAGCATAGCCATTTCTTACATTTTCGATGAAGGCTTTTGCTGTGTCATTGCGAGCTGTTCGCAAGAAATCTTTGCATGTTTTTTTAGACTCGGACTTGGTGCAAAAGAAGTTCCCCACCAGTCTAAATCTAGACAGTCAAATAACCGTTACTTGCCAAGTTGGAAGCTGGAAAGAGTCTAGCTGCTAAAACTATTAAGGATTCCATCCTACCTGCTAGAGATGATAATGAGGACGATGACAGCAGTGAGGACATAGAAAGCAAAACCAACGCATTTGCAAAGAAGAGACCAGGTCCTCTGGTTCCATCTCTACAGGTAAAGAAGAAACAGGAGTAATGTGTCACCTTATCAAAGAGCAAATGCAACATTTATGTTTTTTATCCGCTAAATCATTTGTTATGTGCAAATTTAATGATTGCATACTTCTTTCAATGCAAAATATTTTCAGGAATTTAGATGCTTTCACTGAGCGATCAAGTTATATAGTTTATGAGCTAATTAGGCATGCACAATATAGCTTCTATATGACGTTTCCCCTTTAAATTTTCTGAACAGTCTTCTTAATAATTGTTGAGTCCTTCGGAAATCACAGGTTCTTTGAATAGCCTAACAAGCCATCAGACTTGGTATGTGGTAATCCTAAATAGCATAACATGGTCATAGACACTAGAATGTGTATAGCAGCTTGATGGGTATTGCTGTCACACATGTAGACAATTTAAGAGGAATGCTCTACTTTGATAGAAAATGAAACTTGGGGATTCTCTAATGACAAAAAAAGAATATCATTACGCTCATTCCTAACATTGTATTTCCCTACCTAGTGACAAAGGAGAAAATATGGACTAGCCTACGGAGGCTGTTCAAGGAAAAGAAAGAAAGAAAAAGAGTAGTCCCTCAAATAGCCTAAATCCACCAAGTTCAGCAGCTTTTAAAGGATTATAATGATACCTTCCTTAATACTTGGGGAATAGGATTTTGCTGCAACCTCATTTAGTTTCATGGAGTCCTCCTCTTAAAGGTGCTGCTTGTCAGTGAACCTAAGGTATGCTGGGGTGGGGAGGTTTGGTAAGAGATCGTAAGGGAATCTGGATTCAGGGTTTTCTCAGTCTGCTAGGGATAACTTCGAAAGGGCAGGGCTCTCTCTGTATTGATTTTCTAGCTTGTATTTGATCTAGCAATCTGAAGTTTGGGATTGTGCCCCCTTAGTTTACAGGTTCATCCTTGTTGCGGATAGCCCTTGCCCCTTGGATGTACAGCCAGTTTCAGTTTTTGTTTATCTTCTGTACCATTAAAAAAAAAACATTATAAAACAGCGCACGGTGGCTGCTATCACTGTACAGCCACCGTGAATCTTTAACGTGCGCTCTTAAACATCCTCTAATCTTGCAACAAGGATTGAGAGCACTTTGGACATTGTAATCCCTGATGCCTGGCCTCTCTTAATGGTTTGTCCGTAGAGAAACTTACCAGTAGTTAAAGCCACATGGTCTGGAGGCACTATGACTGAGTTCGCTTCTTTGCCCTTTTTCATCATAGTACTTGCACCCACGGATAGAGAATTATTTGAAATCCTTTTCCTCATGACAGATTCTTACATCGCTCCCCCACGACCACAAATGGCCAACAACTAGAAGAGTTGCTCATAAATTTCCAATAATATCAACGATACATGTATAAACTGGCCTAGAGCCTGATAAATTAATTAGTATAGTTTGAGAAGAACAGGGATTGGATTCTTGACAAAGCAAACCTAAATCCTGCTCTTATTGCTTTATCTCTGAAATCTTTAAGTTTAGGCAGAAGACATCTCAAGAACGTTAAACGAGCTTCGAGTGTAGTAAATATTACTTAAAAACCGGAATCTGGATCTTTGGAAGACTTGGAGTTTGCAAGTAAAAATGCATAGTAATTTAGGAAAGGCAAAAAGAAACAGAAGGCAGAGTTATAAAGAAAAGAAAAAAAGACGAGTAAATCATCTTGGGTTATTGTTTAATCTATCTTCTAATGTCGCTGCTAATTGATATTAATAATTTGAACCTCTGATGGACCTTTCCAGTGTTAAGACTCCCTTTAGCCAATCATGCTGTTCGCCTTTCCCTGGTTAAGCACAAGCTAACAGCTATGATGCTACTGTAGCACCTACAGCTTCTGATTGTGGTTGCAAATTCATTAGATTTCAAATTTGATAAATTTCTGGTGTCCCGGGTCACAAGTAGCATACTTGTCACGTCATATACTAAAATCCTTGGATTTCTAACTAAAAATATAGTTTTTATGAGATCTACAAGGTTTACATGATCCGAGGAGCACATGATCCAAGAGATTCTTTTCAACTTACTAAATATAACTAGTATCTCCTACTAGACATTCCTCCTTCAAGACACACACCCACACTAAGCTTATGCTACTCTCCTATGATATATTCTTGTTAGTTTAATATGTTTTTGTATTTAATTAGTTGGTTATATGTAGTATTATTATATTTATATAAATAAATATTTATTATTAATAAAAACTTAATTTATTTTTAATATTTATATAATAGTAGATTAATAAATTCAAAGTAAAAATAAAATTCATGAGAAAAAAATACTTTACAAAGGAAATTATAAGTTGTTATAATTATAAGATTCCTATTGCATCAAATCATTGTTTCTAAAATATTCCTGGTCGATACCCTCTTAAATACTAGATATTCATTAGAGCCGTAAAGACTAATATATTTTACGTTCTTTCTTTTATAAAAGGAAGCAATTTTTCTTATAAGTTGATGTATAAATAATACTTAGAACTAATATGTATGTTCTTGTCATAAGACATGTACATTGAAGAGACATGCATGAGAATTTCATATGAAGAGATTACCTATGTTTATGGAAAGACTCACATAATCGTTATATAAATGATCCATCAACTTGGGATCACTAAGTTATTTTATATAGATAATGTTATGCTTAGAAAAATCAAGGACTTGATTGAGTTAATTTCTAAAATTATCCTGAATTAATATATGGATATTATTCATATGACAAATTAATATTTTGTTAATTTATATGATTTTTCAGATTTTTCTATAAATAGTAAGCTATGCCTTTAAAGGTTTTCTTTTAGCTAGAAAAACTATGTAAATATAAAATTTGAGCTAGCATTTTAGACATAACAATTTATTTACGGCAATCCAATCTTTAAAAAATTATTCTAAGTTGAAAAAAATCAAATATTTAGGTAATAAATCCCTAAATAATTTTGAAAATCTTATGAACTCTCAAATAATTTTATTTCATAATTTTCACTGTGTGAAACTAATGTTTTTTAATTTGTTTTAGAAGGAAATGAGCACTTATTTGAGAAAATATAAAATAGGGGAAGATAAGAAAGCACTTTTTGGCTCCAGGATTGATTCTTATTGTCCCTCTCTCAGTTCAGATTTTACTTGTAAATTCGACAGAGTGACATGAATTATCGCACGAAAAGTGTTGCATGTATGCCTAGCGGGTGCTATTTTATTTTATGCTATAAATGTAGAAGTCATTTGGCGTAGATTGCCAAAGTAATTATAGGGTTATGTAACAAAAAAATAAAACCTAATATATAGGATTAGATCCAGCTCATGCAGGGGATGGGCTAAAAAGAAAAAAGGGAAAAATCTAGTGATATCGAACCTTATACACACAGCTCTTTTCTATGCAATATGTGATCCCTCTTTACAAGGAGAGGTTGTACTTGAGAGGAAGACATTAACATGTACAAGATTAGACGGTGGAGGAACACTTCGAGTGTCAGTTTGCCAAGTTGGTGTTTTTTTAATATAGGATGTCTGCTCCTGTAAGAAATAGAAGTCAGTCTCTCGAGGCATTTGCTTCCTCTACCACCCTCATTCCCTCCAGTACAATTCTGCCACATGTAACAAACAGCGACACTGAGTATTAGCCTCCGGGGCTGTTACATACCCACCCAAAGCGTCCTTAACGGCACCGGAACCCCTAAACCTGCCTGTCTCATGTGCATGGGTGCATACACATTTCCAAGACTTCCATTAATTCCTTAACAGTCGTGCACCTGAAACAAACGTGAGCCTGCATCCTTGCTCTTGGGCCGGGTACACACACGTTTCCAATATTTCTTGATTATAATTACTCTAGTTTCTGCGTTCTGAATTAATTGCTTCCAAACTCTACAAAAGAGAGAACCAGTGAGCGGTCAGGCAGTTCTATTAAGCCTATGAAGTTTGAAGCGATCTGGTATATATGGAGACAGGATGGAAGGGAAATTCTGAGATATCACCAAGCTGTCCTCGGTGTGGTTCCTCAAATACTAAATTTTGTTACTACAACAACTACAGCTTAACACAACCGAGATACTTTTGCAAGGGTTGTAGAAGGTATTGGACCAAAGGAGGATCCTTACGAAACGTGCCTGTAGGTGGCGGGTGCAGGAAGAATAGAAGAGGAAAGTCATCGAGGCTATCTTCTAATGACCACTCTAAGAGTTTCGGTCGTGGAGGCTTGCCTAATAACTCTATCAGGCATCCACATAGCCATAAAGGAAATACCTCCATAGAGTCCTCTAGCTCTCCAATGATTCCTGATGATTCTCATATTGATCTTGCACTTGTTTATGCAAAGTTCCTGAATCCACAGCAAGATTCCAAGAGTGGTTGTGAAGTTCCAGAATTTACCAGTGAGTTTGATCCCTCTCTAATATCCACTAACATCTCGAACACAAATTTGGAACCAAGTTCTCAGTTTTCAGAAGAAAATGGTCTTGCCGGATGCCTCACTATCTCCGACTTCTCGACGAAAGCTCCTTTGAGCGACAATGACCACTTGATGTACTACTATAGTTTAGACTCAGCACGCAAGCATCAGGATCACCAAGATAGGACTAAACAATGTACAAGTAATGACACAAGCAGCTTCAACTTGCCACCGTTGCCAGGGCAAGACACAGCCTCTCAAGACATACTGTGGTCGAATTCTCACCTGATGGGTAATCATAACCTGGAAATGTCTCAACAGCCAGTGCTTGGACCTGAAACTCAAGATCCTAATCTATTGTTTGGTAACTGGAGTCCCTTCGATTTGTCTAGTGATGATACTTTCTCAAGGTCTTGATGAAATTAATGTGTTACTTCATTGTTTCTTTTCCCTTGCTATACGTGCATATCACTGTATAGGACCTGAAATAATCTACACATAAACAAGTATATGCTACCCGTGTTTATAATAATGGCACCTTTAACTGGGCTTTATTTACTGCACCCACGAAAGTAATTATATATCAAGCTTCAAAATTTTCTCCAATTAGAGATGTTTCCTTCTCTTTTTTTTTTTAATAATTCAAAATTTCATGCTCATTTTATTAGCCAACTCAATTTTACCTTGATTATACTCAACTAAACATACGTTAATTTCAAACTACCTGATGTAGACTACCTGGGTTCATTTTCTCTCTTAATTCTTTTCCAAGGTTGAACTAGGCATGTGTATATTGATGTGATGCTAAATGATTGTTTACCTCTTTGATTGAGTTTGTATAGCAATAATTAAGATCACACTAATGGAGTTGGTTTTTCAAGAGGAAACCAAACGTGTATCATTTTTAATTTTCTGACACGTGAAAGATTTATGTTTCGCTTTGTCAATAATTAATGCTGGTATTTTTATCTTCCTATTGGTTATATATAAAATGAGGCATAAATGGATCATATATCTATTAGAAAATTTGTTTAAAAATATGGTTAATATGTATATTTAAGGTTAATTTAAAAATGGAGTACATTCACTTTTTGAGATAAAACTTTTTTAGAATCTAATTTTTCTAACACTAAACATTAACATGATTTAAATAAATTATGATTGAATAAGAAACTGATATTAAAGATAGGTGACATGTTTTTGTAAAACTCAAAATAAACTCTCTAAAGGAACTCTATCCCACGTAAGAAAGAAATAAAATTTTCTGGAATTTACTTTCCTGTTTTTTTTATGTTTGGCGACAACAAAGGAAAATAGTCAAAGAAAACTGAATTCCAGTCCACCTAAAATTAATAACGTTGTTAAAGGAAAGTGTTTTCCTTCTGTTAAAAAAGGAAAACACTTTTCTTTTGCCGTGCGTAGCGCACGCCTGCCCAATAAATTATAATTCACTTGCTACAGTATCAAGTGATATAATTCACTTGCTATTGTAGCAGTCAATTAAAATGCAAAGTGGAGATTACCTATGGTCTGCTACTCCTGAAGATGAAGACGAAGCCGGTTCTCTCGGTTTATTTTATTTAAGTCTTGGATTTTTGATTAAATCAAAGTTTAATTAAGTCCTCAAATTCATTAATTTTTCAATTAAACTCTTGATTTCATTAATTAAAATAATCTAAATTTTAATTAAATCAATTCTCCAATTAAACCCTTGATTTAATTAATTAAACTAGTCAAGAGTTTAATTAAATCTTTAAACTTCCAATCGTGTTGTCTTTAATCCAAATTTTAATTCATCCTTCATTTATTTTATTTTTATTTTTCATCATCTTTTTTTTAAATAATAAAAATAAAAAAGGTCAAAAATTGGGTTATGACAATTATAAGTGATTAAATATTTTATATTAAATATTTTATATATATTAGATAAACTTGAAAAAAAAATTAATTCATTAATAAATTATTTTCCAGTTCATTTTCCATAACACAACCAAACACTAGAAAGTATTTTCCAGTTCATTTTCCATAACACTACCAAACATCGAAAAATACTTTCCCGGAATTCACTTTCCAGGAATTCACTTTTCCCGGAATTCACTTTCCAAAAGGAAACCACTTTCCTGCAAACAAACAGAGCCTTAGTGTTTATAAAGTTGAAAGTTAAGAAGTTAGAATTATTTTTTATAGTGTATTGGTTTGTCTAGTCTATGAAGAAAGAATCTAATAAGTTTTTTCATAATTCTTTCAGGGTTACATGAACAAGTTTTTTAGCTCAAAAATCACATGATTTAAATCTAAAAAACATTCATGTTTAATTCTGATTTTATATGGGCAATCAAAGTTGTTAGTTGGGGGGTCCTTTGGCCTTTGATTCCTAAGATTCTCTATAAAAAGAGGCTAAAAAAAGTGTTTAGGGTTGGCTAATTTTGTATTGTTTTGAGAGAATTTGACACTCTTCTTCACCTTAATTCACAACATTGTTTTCTAGTTTTAAACCTTTGTTTTTCCTCTTAAAATTTCTCCTATTCTAGAGCTTAGGTTTAGTCACTAGAGAGAGATCATTAAGCAAAATTTCATTGGTTCATTGAACCTTGTTTAGGAGTTCACCTAAACATAATGGTGTTGTTGGAATTTTAGAAGGTTTATTGAAGAAAATCCTATTACTCCAAGTGAGGACCAATGAAGCATTAAAAACTAAGGATTAATCCTTAAAAACAATAACACTTGATCAATTTTAAAGTGTTTTGACAAGTAATTGGTTTTTATTTAATCTTACACATTAGTATATGCATTCTATGATTATCATTGTATTAGTCATACAAGAATATATATATGTTTACTAGCACGCTAGTCCTTATTATGAAAAAAAAATTACCATATTATAAATTGTATGATTATAAACAAAACATATGCACTCATTTGTCTTAATTATTATTTGCTAATAATTTTGGACAACAATCAATATCTTCCGTTAGATGTTTGGCATTGCTTTATTAATGACATGTTGCATTGATTTATTTTTTTGGTGATCATGGTTACCTCTATAAGTTTTGAATTTCTTGCTTTGAAGTTAATGAAATCTTTAGTTGAAGATAAAGAGTTCAAACAAAAATTATACATTCATCATGGAAAACTTTTCTATCACTACCACAAAATTATGAAATACAGATGGAAACACTAATAAAAAAAATATCATAGGTAAATTACGGTGAAATTTATCGATGGAACATTACATTGTTGTTTTCATTGGTATTCACTTATTAAAATTTTCTATTGATGAACATTGGGGGAATTTCTATTAGAAATCAAGGAACGAAAAAAATTAGGCAGGTATTCCCTCGTTATTTCCATTGGAAACTATGATGTGTTAGTGTTACAGACAAAATTACTGATGAAATATAGCCATCACTAATATCCATCGATGATTTGTTTTAGTAAAATTTAAGTTATAACCTTCCAATCCCCTCTCCTTTTCCCCCTCTCCTTTTTTTTTTTTTTTTAGAAAATAACACCATTCCCCCCAATTTTATCTCAAATCAAACTCTCATCATCACAAATTCAGCTACCCTAACACTTAGTATGTCAGTATCCCTGTTCTAGTTTATTTTTTTAAGATTTGCCATATCAAGTTAGAAAACCTATCCATTTTTTGTTAGAAGCTATTTTTTATATTAGTTGTCGCACGTGTGCGGCGTCGCGGCGAAAATAACATAGTTTTTCCATTTTCTTAATCTATAATGTAAATCTATCTATATCTATGGGGATACAACAAAAATATTGTCTTTTATTGGTAGAAAATGGAATGGGAGTCGCCACCTAGTATTGGTCACTAGGAACCCTAACGTCTCAGAGATCGGGTACGGGAGTTGCGTAAAGGGAAGGTATTAGCACCCAAATACGCCCTACCTAAGGTAAGCTGCATTGTTTTATTGTCTGATAAAAACTAAGGTATTTTCGTGTTTTCCTATTGTTGGTCTGTCTATGGTTCAAGAAAAATCCTCCTCGGTAAGAAAGGCTTTATCTTATCGGGTAAAATCCTGACCGTTCTAACGTCCATACCAAAATTTCATTAATAATATTTAGGAATACGTTTTACGTATAATTCGTAATCCCAAATACTAAAAGAAAACAAAAAAAGATTTTTTGAATTTTTGAAATATTGGCCTAGTTCTCATGGCTTAAATAAACTGGTTATTAAAGCCAAAATGCATGCTAATACATATTGTTTTGAAATTTTCTTTGTTGTGTGAAAATATGATGTTATAATATATTATATATATATGGAGAGACTAGGCCGTATGCATGAAAACAAACCCTTTTTTGGAAATATTTATTTAAAATATAACATACCCAATATTAATCCACTTTGATAAAAATATGCAGAAAAATCAACAACATTTTTAGGGACTTTTTAGAATTTTTTTGAAAGCAAAAACATTTTTTATTCTGAAAATCTTTGATATTTTGACGAAAACCGGGTATTTTTAACACTGGTTTTGTATCTTTACGGTATAAAAATACAAACCAACATTAAACCACTTTGACAAAAACATGCAGAAAAATCAACAATATTTTTTTAAGATTTTTCAAAATATATTTTTTAAAGAAAAAACATATAAATATATAATATAATATATAATATAATAATACACACACACATATATATATATATATAATTCACGTCCTGCGTGAACAGTAGGACGTGAATTATATTTCACGCCTACTGTTCATGCAGTGAACAGTAGATAGGGAGGAAGAAGAAGAAAAGGAGGAAGAAGAAGAAGAAAAGGAGGAAAGGAAAAGGAAGGAGGAGGAAAGGAAGAGGGGCTCACTTGGCCGAAGAGGTTGTGGCTGCTGTGATGAGGTGGTTCAGCTGGTGGTTGCAGCGGTGGAGTTGGAGGAAGACGGCGTCGGTTTCCTGTTGCAGAGGAAGAAAGAAGAAGAAGAAAAATCTGCAGAAATTGGGCGAAAATGCTGGTTTTTGGCTGACTTTGGACCTGAATTTTTTCAACCCTCAGATCATCAAATCCGACTCTATTTATAGGCTGTGGAAGAGGGCAATCTTGTCTACGTTGGGGAAAAATTTCAGCCCTTGATTCAGTTGGGAAGCATCTCAACCGTTGGCTCAAAGTGTGCACCTCGAGCTGCCAAATTTGGCAGCTCCAGGCTGTGAACTGCCCGAGGTGGCCACTTTGAGCCACTCACCGGAGCCGTTTATGACTTTTTCGACCCGACCTGATCATTCTCCGGGATAAAGGGGTTGCATGTGGACATGTTGGTGTATGTTGTGTCGGATTTGGAGGCCACACGAGCCGGAAAACGCGCCTGGAAAGCAGCCACTCAGGCAGCTTTTTGAGGAAGAAAGTGAACAGTAATTTAAGGCACCTTTTCCAAATTGGTCCCTAGTTTCGGATTTTCTCAATTAAGTCCCTAATTGGCCATTAAACTTCAATATTTATGCAATTAGCCCCTGATTTGACTTAATAAATTCCTAAAAATATAATTTGGCCCCAGAACTTAAATTTCTTCAATTAAAGCCCAAATTGACTTAAAAACAATTTTTCTTGCAATCAAATCCCTATAAATCAATAAAAATCCAATTAAGTCCATAAACATCCAAATTTGGGTTTTTCTCCTCAAAATTCAAATTTCCTTCTCAACAGGGCTCTCATCCTTCAAGAATATACTGTCAAAAATCCAATCGTTGTATTTTTAACCTCCTTGACCGATTTTTCTGACCATTTGCCGAGCGCTTCTGCCTCCTATTATTTTTCTAACCTCCTTTGGCTAATTATTTTATTTCATTTATTTGGGGACCCGAAAATGGGTTACAACATTAGTTTTTTTTTTTGGCTTGTTTGTGTGTGTTGTTACTCATTTTTTGGCCCCACATATTGGAGATGGTATGTATCCCTCTTGAACCAAATGCAGAAGTTTAGTTTATGATTGTTGAAAGATTAACAAAAGCAGAGAAGAAAGAAATGTTTTTTGAACCCTGTTTCAGCTGTTTTTTACCCTTTTTATCCTTCCCTTTTGTTACCAAAATCATCGGGTTTCTTAGGCTAATTAGGAGTCTTTATCTGGTCTTTAATGTTGGATAAATATCTCATAATTTGCACTAAAAAACTAATTCTACTGATGTCGCAATTCTATTGTAAACCAATTCTGTTTCAACTTCGACCTTGATTCTGACTTGGTTTCATGCAATATCCAACTATCCTAGCTATATTATTTCATTCATGATATGTTAAAGAATTAATCTGTATCTTTATTAGGTTTTAGGGCCCACTATTCTTATGTCAAACTCTCAGTCAGATTGGGATGCTCGACATTGTCAGTTTCTGAATCAGATCAGGAGACCCTTTTTGACCAACCAGATTGTGGTCGGATTCTGTTCTTCAAAATGATTTTATCTAACTTTGAATCCTTCATAAAAGTTTTAGTCTTATACGTGTAGATGAATTTGGATTTTTGAATTACCTGATTTTGATATTAGAAACTCAAGTTATTCCCGCTTGAATATATAGAATGAAAGTAGAGAATCCTGCTGCGAGAAGGATTTTGACCCGAGTTTGCAGTGCGATGGGGATTGGTTAAGGTCTAGATCATGCCAGAATTTAATCATGGAGAAGAAATTATTCGAGAGACCTGATTTAATGTTTCAAGGATTTATCGGTTTAATTAAAGACTAATTTTAAACTTTGAAAAGTTAATTGGTTTCGTTGAAGCAATTGAAAAACAGGGACTAGATTAGAAAAATATCATAATAATTTCCATTACTGCGCTGCCACATTGGATTATATTTTGTTTCTCTTAAAAAAAAAAACCAACGCCATTGTTTCCTTACCTTCATATATCCCAGTTAAAAAACACCACCGTTTGGAACTTGGTAGCATGAAACAACCCCATAGGAATTAATTAACATATCACTATTCATTTGCATTGTGAGAACAATGCCTCCCCGTCTGCAATTCTTTTCTTTTTCTCTGCACAACCATTCCCACTAGTTTTCTTTTGAATTTCTCCTCTGTTAACTTGGTATGTGCCAGATAGCCCTCTAGGTCACGCTAAGTTTGTAACTACGAGAGAAAACGTTAGCAAGGGAACCATTTAGTGCCTCACAGTGCCAGCTGTGGAAGGATATAGAGAGGAGCTGTACCATCATTTAAAGTTTGGGATTCTACATATGAAGAATAATTATTGATGATCACAAAATAGGAATCAAAATATTTTAGTTTTCAAATTTGCTTTATTTGATTGTAAATCACTTGAGATTGATGTAATGTTCGTTTCCTAATCAGAGCTGTGTATAGGCTATATATAAGCCTCCTCTACTGACCTAAAAGAGAAGAAAAAAAAAGGAGAAAGGGAGGAATAAAAAATGAGAGAGAGGTAGGGAATATGAAAATAGAGAAAAAATAGAGAAAACCAGAGGGAATAACACAGTTGAAAGCAAGAAAACACAGAGGAAAGAGCATTAAATCAACCAGCACATCACACCTTCATCACCATCGTCTTCACCGTCTCTAGAGAGAGCATCAATAGAAGCAGAGAAAAAAACAGAGACCAAAACCAGCGTTGCCATCGTTTTCATTGTCTCTAGAACCAATGACCACCGGTCGTGCATAAAAGCTTCAACATCATCATCTTCGTCCTTCTCAATTACCAAGTAAGCTCCAATACATTCCTTTCACCTTGCATTTTAATTACATAGTTATTGTGCATGCCTCTTCATTTTTATGTTTCACTGTTCAAGTGAATTATAATTCACTTGAACAATAGTTGAGCATGCACACGTGAGGAAACTCATGCGTGCCTCTTGTTTTCCCAGCCGGGTCGCTGGGTTGGGTAAGTGACCCGACAAGCCTAGCCCAGCCACTTGGGCCAAGCTGGACTAATACCCTAAAAAATATTTTCTTGTTTGTTGCATACGACTAATACCCTAAAAAATATTTTTAATATTTTTGTATATAAAAAAATATATTTAAAGTTTCACAAATGTGTTTTCGCATGGATTTCTTAAACACAAAAAAAATATTTTCTTGCATTCTGGATTTTACATGTTTGTAATTAAACTCCAAAGGGTGTTAGCCAATATTCCAAAAAATATAAAAAATCTTATTTTTGGGGAATTCGTCTTTATTCACCATTAATATTTGGATAAAAAAAATACCAAAGGGGTTAATATTCAAAATATTATTGGGAATAATTTGTTTATTCACTATTAATATTTGGATAAAGAAATCTCAAAGGAGTTAATATCCAAAATATTATGGGAATAATTTGTTATTATTCACTGTTAATATTTGGATAAAGAAATCCCAAGTGGTTAATATCCAAAATTCTTTTCTAGGAATAAGAAGTCATTATCCCTTAATAATATAAGAGTAAAGAAACCTATGAAAAGTAAATGTCCGACCAACTTGTTCATTTATAACATAAAGGCATATTTATACAAAAAAAATGTTATTTAGAACAATATAATTGCACATCCTTGAAAGAAGCCTCAATTATAATTGGAAACATTTCAAATTTTGATTCCACGACTTATGAGTCATGAAAGTATGAAATACTAAGCTAAAATTGAGCTTTTGAAGCACCTTGAATTTTCTTAGATTTCTAACTTGGTTTTTGTTATTTATCTTCCTTGTGATTTACGAATAGTGAATACTTGAAATACTAAGAGAAAAATGAGCTTTTGAAGCACCTTAAATTTCATTAGATTTCAAACTTTAATTTTTTTTGTTTATCTTCCTTACGATTTACGAGTCGCAAACACTTGAAATACTAGGTAAAAATGAGATCTTAAGCACATTGAATCTCTTTAGATTTCTATTTTAGATGTCTCTTAATTCATACGTTGTAAATTTAGTTCAAATCAAACACAGATTTTAAGAGATCTGCATCGGTTTTCCTTGACACTTTGTAGACATATCTGAATGTATGATCCATATGGGCCAAGGGTTCTTGTTTTTAGACTTTGAACCCAAGTTTTTTTCATCATGGTAAACCTATCCTAGGAAAACCGATTAAAAAACAAATATAATAAGGGGAAGATACATGACAAAAATCGAATTCAAACATGCACATAATTATGTGCTATTTAACTACGATAAATTGAAACCTCTTATTTGGTAAGTATAATATTAACTTGTTATTTTAAACAATTTCTCTCTTATACTCTCATAAATTGATAGATTGAGTAATTCATGTAGATATATCATTGTCAATTTTTACTATCTCAAAATTCATATCTAATTGAATTTTAAATTAAACAATTTTCCACGTGGTTCAAAAAACATGTAAGCAATACTTGATAGGTTTATCAAATATGAGAGAATGCTAGTGGCAATTTTAATTTACCATGTTTGGATCCTGAAAGAAAGGTCAAGTGTTATAACAAGTATTTCATCAATGAATGTCTTTCATACTAAAAAGTATGGTCAGGGTAGAAAGACTTATAATAATTGAGTTTGTGTTAAGCAATCAACTTCTAATGAGTTTGAAGTTGATTATTATAAAGAGTTAGAAGAGGTTATTGAATTGTAATATCATAACGAACATAATAAAGTCTTTTTATTCAATTGTTATTGGTATGATATCACTAATAGAGGAATGAAAGTAGATCTCCATCATGCTTTGATTGAAATTAATATAAAGGCTAGACTTTATAATGTTGATAATGTCTTTGTTTTTGTTAAACAATACTAACAAGTTTATACAAATACACTCCTTCTATTAGAAAAGATTGTTCTAGGGTTAACTGGTTATCCGTAGTGAAAACCAAACTCAGTGATCATGTTCAAGTTGTTCAGGATGGTAACGATGAAGTAATTGTGACAGAAAATATCTTTCAACTTGATGAGTTAGTTGATGTATATCGAGTTGTTATGTCTATCAACTTAGAAAATAATTGAAATTTTTATATAGCTGAGAATATTTTTATTGATGTTGACACTAAGGAGTTAAATGATACATTGAGAACTAATAGACATATAAAAATCGATAAAGATGATGATATCGACGAGCTTTAATTCAATGAAGATGATTATAATGGACATGACAATGATGAAATTAAAGAAAAAGAGGAAGAAGAAGAATACAATTTTAATTAAAATATTTCAAACTGATTTTAAATTAAAACATCAATATGCATGTAATGGAATTGACTTTAATGTAATTTTTCTTGTTATTGTTTTACAATAAACTATTGTTAACATTATTGGAAAGTTTATTGTGGTGATTTTGTTATTATGTTACTGAGTAAAAATGATGTTATTGTGTTGTGATTTTACTATATTTGCAGGCTATATAGATAGGGAATGCCAAAATTATTAGGGGAAAGAAATCGTTTTATACTAATGGAATTTCTGGAAAAAAATATAAAATACCAATAGAATTACTAATGGGTTAAGTGCCTTAAAAAGTTTCAGAGAGTTGAAAAAAAAATCATAGGACTTTTCCATTGACAATTACAGATAAAATAATCGACGAACCAAGTCTCTTGAAAAGTTTTAGAAAGTTGGAAAAAAATTACATAACCTGCCACTGTTAATTGTAATTCTCTAACGATTTAATTCCATTGATAGTATACATATAATCTTTGATGGGCTTACCAATGGTTTATTTTATCAGTAATATATCATAATCATCAATGGATTTACCGACATAATGGACACCTGTAATGATTTTTTGCGTTATATTTTTATCTCTAAATTCATCATTGATTATATTACTGATAGAATGATCAATAAAATATAAATCACTGATGATATGTTTTCCAACAATAATTTTTTGTTTGTGATTTTGTTAATAAATTTTTTTCCAACGGTTTATTTTATCAATACTATTTCATAATCATCAATAGATTTACCGATATAAAGGATACTATAATTATTGATTGAAGGACCAACAAAATTTTAATAATATGTTTTCTGACAATAATTTTTCATTCGTCATTTTGTCAATAAATTTTCCCCTCCCCCCTACAGAATCAATCTTTAAACACCAATGAAATATTATATTGGCGTGATGCAATATTCTGGATATGTATCTTGTAGTGGAAGCGAACGTAAATCTTCAAGCTAAACATGTATTCCTTTCTTGCACTTATTCTATACTTGTTCATCCTATATCATCTTAGCGAGCTTTCTTTTTTGCAGAGTACTGGACTCACTTGGACTATGACCTGGTTTCGTGAGTGACTGGTGACTAAAGAAGATATAATTTTGTAAAAGCACACCCCTTCGGATAGGTTATATGTATGTATATATGGACTAGTGAGAGTACTATAACTTGCTAGATGACAATTTTTCTTAATTTTTTTGCATCTGAAAATTTAATTAGAGAGTATTGGGCTATGCAGGGGAGGTCATCAGGCTAAGAAAAAAGGAGAGATGTTCGCAATTACTACCGAACTTCAGAATTCTTAGCAAAAGTTTCGAACTTTAATAGCTTAATGTCCCACTGAAATAATGATAATTCGTTCTTTGTATCTTATGTTTCATACTCTAAGTATATATTAGAATATATCCCCAAAAGTAAACCATAGAAAAACCTTGAGTAATGGCATGCATTGCAAGTTTGCTACAAGTTACCACAATGACTAGCAACATCAGCACTCAGACCATGCTGTAAATTGTGCAAGTTGCACAGGGGCTACTGGTAATAATTATAAACCTTAAGCCATTCATTTAATGCTACAACAACCGTTGGTTAGTCTCTTGATTGACGATAAAATGTTTTCTCTAAGAGATGAAGTTCTTTTTTCGACTATTCTTTCTGAGTTTCTAGCAGTTTCAATGCCTGAATAAAACAACCACATTGATGCCGTCTATCGCGTCTCTCTGGCACATTAAAGAGCCTCGAGGGTTTGACCTCTATACGGCCCCGCATATATGCCAATCATTTTGCTCAAACTACGTACCTAATTCCTTAAACTTTAATATTTCTAGATTGACCCTTCACTCTCATCAAAAGAAAAGACGCAAAAATAGAATTATTAAAGGCTGAACGGGAAACTTAGCGGTCCTCGCCCATCAACTTGGAGGTGCAAATTTTATAAACCACACAAGTTTCCGGTGGTCTTCGCGAGCACGCTTGAATCTTGAACACTTCAACTGCAGAGTATTAATCAAACTTCTCGATATTATATTTGTTTAATTAATGATTCACATGCACGGTTAGGTAGGCTAAATCAATATAATCTCATTTGCTGCTTGTAAATGCATAACACGATCCAAGAAACCAACTCCCACGATCGCATGTGTGTGTGTGTGTATCTTCTAGGATGTATCAATGGTCTACACTTCAGAGTTTGATAAAATCAAATGTTTTTTAACTTTTTTTTTTTATCTCATTTGTAACGCAACCATTTTATTTTTCTATAAACTGTCATAGAACTCTTCAGGGTCTTTTTTTTATTAATACACTTAAATATTATTATAAAAAAAATGTTATTTTAATACAAATTATAGAATTAGTGTTCTTTGTGGTAGTCAAACAATGGTGGGTGTTGTGGGATATAATTTATCCATAACTATTAAAATTATAGCTGGTTCCTTGGACTTGTTCGAGAGACATGACCAGCTCTATATGTTGAAATATGAGAAGAGGCCAGAGACGGTCGATTAAGGTCTCGCATTAGGCAAAGATCGTTATGACAAGGTACTATATATCGTGATTGAGGCCTTAATTAATTAACTAGGGCTGTGTCCTTTATTACCATTTGTTAGCTCAAGGTATGTCATTAACATGGTTTGACCGTAGGGTGATGTCACAGTTAGTTTAAGCTCTAGAGCACCAAGCTGTCCATGGAAATCAATGGTTCTAAGTAAGTACTGAATTATTTGAGATAAAATATTCCCCCAACTTTGACTAATACTTTTCTTCAGGGCTTAAATCTATTATTAATTTATTTGATACATATATGTGTGTGTGTTAAGATACTGGTATATTCTTGTAATACATGACGAAACTATGGTAGCTAAATATGAAAAACAAGGTTACATAATTTTAAGACTTTCTATATATATATATATATATATTAGAGAGAGTAGTTAGATCGATGATCATTTTACAGGAAATTAACCTCAAAATCGTTTATTTATTAACTATCAACAATTAAATTCAGTCAATAGATTATAACTTAGCTGATGTTCTCTTTTATAATAATAATAATAATAATAATTAAAATCACTGTAAAATTTGCAGAGGAATTAATTAATGGTGGGACTCATGCCAGAAATCACGTTTCAAGGCATGTATCACACCGCCAAAATCAATTAATTTTGACAATAATTTAAAGTGTTTTATAGCACGATACCAATTCATTTATAAATTAATAATTCCTTAATGTTCTATTCAAACACAAGAATCAAGTACGAGTTACTGCTAAACTCAGGACTGGCTACGCTTGTGCTTCATAAAAAAAGAAGTAAAAAGGATGGTGACTTTGTCTAGCTTTTGGCCAGCGTTGGAATAATTTCATGTTGAAATTTAGGATTAAAATCATTTTTTAAAATATTTATTATTTAAAAATATATAAAAATAATATTTTTTTTATTTTTTAAAATTTATTTTTAATATTAACATATCAAAACCCTTGTTTTATATTAAAATATTAACAGTTGCTCTTTATTGCTTTATAATAAAATCAACTAAACCAGAATTGACCTCGTGGCTAATTTTTTGAAGAAAAGTAACACGTAATGCTAAACCAGCATTGACCTGTAGCCACCAGATGGGATGGGATGGGTCTGATTCAAAAATGGGCGGCTGCCAGTTGAATGTATTGTACATGACATGGACCCCCCAGGTCTCAAAAATGTTTGCTGCTTAGATTTGTCTTAAATATTTATATTTTAAAAATATTTTTTAAAAATTTAAAAATAATTTACTTTATTTTAAAATTAATATTTTTTTAATCTTTACAAATCATTTTGAAGTGTTGATATTAAAAATAATTTTTAAAAAATAAAAAATATATTATTTTAATATATTTCTAAATAAAAAATACTTTAAAAAACAATAATAATTATATTCCCAAATATTTTTGGATTACATTTACATCTAATAATAATAAATTAATATTATGTGCATAGTTATATTTCATTAAATTTATGTAATTATCCCTTTAATTAATTGTATCATCATCATCATTAATTATGCTAAAATAAATGAAAAGCACTTGATCGATTTGCAAATAATCCTATATAGAGAATTACACATCATAATCATCAAAGAGAACTTGCAGTACTGAAACTAACTTCTCTAGATCACACTTATATAGGCATCGATGAGGAAATTTAAGGTGTTAATTACCTAGCAATTGAACTAAAAGCTTTTATACTCTCGTTTTCTTATAATTCACAAGTAAATATAATGGTCAAACACCTAAAATTAATTCTGTTAATGAACAGACATTCTTAATTTTTATGTATTGATGGTTTTTATCATTGTATTATATTTCAGAATTTCATTGACTTAATGGTCTCATGAACGTTAACATTCAATAAAATTTCTACGACCTTCATCATCCTCTAAGAGCAATATCAACTTATCAGGAATCAGAATGGACGGCACCATCAAGAAAAAAAAAATGTTTTGAAATGTTGATCCATCATTTCGCTAGATGGAATCTTTAAAATGTTTATAGCACTAGATCGTCAAGTTTGGGCAACAAAGGAGAACTAAAAATTAAATTCAACAACAAAAAGAGCTGGTTATGGGTCGTGGTGACTTGTGAAGATCTAAACCTCGTTAATAATCATTAATTTCCTCGAAATGGAAAGTCCAATTTGCCATGAAACATGCTCTAGCTAGTGGACGACACAATTTCGTGCCATTGTATATCTGTTTCTAATATATATTCTCATCAAGAATGAATTATGTACACACAAGAAAGGACAAGAGGAAGCAAAAAGGGAAGTCATGATTCCATCATGCACTATCTCTCAGGCTGGATATGAAGAAAGTAGACTTGCTGGTATGCAAGGAGAACTCTTCCAAACTCTCGCATGAATTTTAAGCACCTCTCTGGCCTTGTCTTTGGTCTTGCTTCCGCAATCCACTTGAAGTACCAAACATAGCTTGGCCACGATGCCAATCTGCAACATCTCTTGAAGGACACTGGTTGTTGTCGAGTACTTTGAGACAGACAAGATAATCCTCACTGCCCTCTCACTTGCCACCTGAGAAACCCTGAGTATCTTCTTTGCAACAACTGCTAGGCCTGCACCATGTCCTAGCAATTCAGCTCTCCCTTCTGCACATTGGCATAGCAAGTCCAACACCATTAGCACCATCTCGCAGGTTCTTCTCTCTGATGAATCAAGTAGAAGATCAATCAACACCGAGACTGCCTTAGCTTCAATGGCTTTGATTCTGTTTCTTCCCCATGGACAAAGTTTGATTAGTAGTTGTAATGAAGCATTTGAGGCTTTGTGAGATATTTGATCACTTAAAACTTGGACTATTTCGGAGAAGAGTTCTTGTTTCAAACTGATGAGTTTCAGCGGATCAGCAACTTCAAGCATTGATTTCAACAACAAGACAGCATAAGCTCGAGACTCGTAGTTTCCACCTTGCATAACTTTCGTTAAGGTCTCAATGATCAATTCACCATTTCTTCCCATAATAAGATTCTTTAGACCGGATTCGGATATTTCTAGACCGTAGAGGATACTCAAGGCCTCATCACCTGGTCTTGCTATCTCAAACCCGTCATCTGAAGTTTCTTCGAATGATAAAGAATTGAAGTTATTCACCACCGAGACCAAGAACTCCACAGCACCTGCAGCCTCCATGCATCTTTTGTTTCTTTCGTTCTCGTTAGCAATTGAACGCAGCTTCCTTAGACACTTAACCTGTTGCTGTGGTGACTTAGCATCATTGAGAAGCTTGGCAACCTGTGTTTTGTTGATTGGAGGCTTTGGAGTTGGGATTCTTTCAATACCGTAGGAAGCATTGAGAGTGCACCAAGACTGGATCAACCTCCTAAGAGTGTGGTTTGGTGTGACCTCGCAACCTGATATCACTTGTTTTGTAACTGGACATGTATCATTCTTGCCTGAAAACAACCATTTTTCGATGCTCTCGCGATCATAAGTTATCCCGGTTGGGACTATAACCGGGTCTTTCATGATCTGGAGAGAAATAGGGCAGAGAAAAAACGAAGGGACTTCAATATCTTCCATTTTATAGGAAATAAACGTAGAAGATCTTAAAATATAACACTAGGAACCAGCACTTAAGCTAAAACAAGATCAAGAAAGTAGCGGGTTCAAGAAAATATATCACAAATGAGATATGAAAGCAGAGGTTAATAGATAAGTAGATGAAAGTAGATTAAATAGCCAAGAATTGAAGGATGTAGAGAATTTCGATTTGAGAGCAGGTTCTGAGGAGTTGTGTGGATTGGTTTGATTTGGAGAGAAGATGAGGGGTTGGGGTTATATACGAGAAGGGTTGAATATTGAGAGGTGTTCAAGATTTACAAAGTCAAAAACACGGAGGATAGGCATTGAGATGGAGAGAAGTAATTGGTTTTGACTTTTCTGAGGAATTGAAAGGCTCAAGAATGGCAAACTTTACTAAGTCTATGGATGTGCAGCGGTATTGCGGCTTATATCCTCGAGCTTATTTGTAAGGATAAATGCCACTCCCTTTTGACTTTCTCTCTCTAGAACCTCCCCCCTGGCCCTTGCATTGTTTTCTCTGTCTACCACGTGTTTCTTATGCGTGGTGGTGCATGAATATTCAATGGGTGCCGACAAATAGGCCATGGTGGGTTCCTGCCCCTCTCTTCACTCCATGGCTCTACTCATAAATCAATCATAACAAAGACTCGAACTGTCCAGCTGCATTCGAGCTAGGTCAACTAACTATTAATTGGTATGTATGTGGGTGGCGCACCATAATGCATGCATACCTGTGATCTTTTCAACATAATATGGATGATATATAATGCATAAGATATGGTCTGACTTTGTACAAGTATGCCTCCCCACCCATATTCGATCACATAGCGTGCAAATAGTGTGTGTGTTTGTGTTTATTCCTCGTTAAATAGCCTTAGCTAGAAACATCATTTTTTTTTTCCCAAATATTTCACCGAAAACAAATACTACTCATACACTAGTATAATATGTAAAAAGACTGTGCAATGCTGTGACCTCTCTAAATTGTTTGTGGGCGGAAGAATAATGTTTTTTTATGTTCTTATCATCAAATATTTTTGATTAATTTCAACTTTTAAGTTATCTTCACATGACATCATTCTATATGTTGATATTTGTGTTCTCTTTGTGTGTTTTTATGCATGGAATTTGTTTTATCATTTAATTTAAAATTAATTTTAGAAAATAGAAAACAAAATATAAAAAAATGAAGTGGAAAAAAAGCAAATAAAGACCTTTTCATTTTCACGTAGAAAAATATCAATTTAGTTACGGCTCAAGCCTAGACCTTTTAGCTTTTTTTCCTTAATTTTTTTAATATATAACGTGTACTATAAATAAAATCTTATCCAACCATGTCATTATCTTCAAGTAAGATTACAGTATATTTATGATAATATTAACAATGAGTTTGTGAGTTATTATATTATGAATCTAATACGAGATTTGTATTTTTTAAAATTTCACATGAGAACTAAATCTTTCTTTACCCTTTTTATCTCATAATTGATATGATTGAGTTTAGATTGATTTAACCGAATCATTCTATTCAACAAAAATCAGATCAACTCAAATAATTTTTTTTATGTTAAAAGCTTGATTGGCTCAATTAGCAATTTAGCTTGGATTAAATTTTTAAATCCTAAGGTTTTTTTAACTAATTCATTAAGTAGAACTGAGTTTTACAACTATGATTAAAATTAAATTTATTATTTTATATGTTAAAAATAAAACAAGATATATTCACATCATCAAAACTAGAGAAATTATAAAATAATACCTCCTTATGACATGGTTTGTAAAAGCTTTAATTCATGACGGTTGAGTTTGATTAATCATGTCTATCACTAGGATTTATAAACATTCAAAGTAAGAGAAGAAATTAAAGAGACAGCATGCATATAAACGACGTTCATTAGCAATCTACCTACCACAAAAATGTCACAAATATTGAAGGAGAAAATAAATGAACGTACATATGCAACTAATTAATAAAGTTTTAAGTATAATGGATATTCAGTTGACTTTGTTTTGGGGTTGAATATTTATATATTCAACCCAAAGTTTTATTCAATACCGTATTTCACGTGGTAGAAAAATTAATAATAGCACTTTCAGACAGTTGTGGGGTGACAGGTCGGCTATGGATATATTTCACGTGGTTTTGTCCAAGTGGAGTCAGCAGTGCTGGAAGTGGCCGCCACGACGTCAAACAGCGCCAAGTGGAGTCAGCAGTGATGGAAGTAGCTGTCTTTATATCCCTATATTTGAAATTTCTTAATACTAAAAGACGACAAAGAAAGCAATTTCATGGTGGAGATTGGATATGGATGGCAGGTGGCTTCAATACGGAGCCATGTTCTTGGAAGTGTTGGCCGTGGGAAGTTAGCGTAGACTCCGTTGAGAAGTCTAATTTACCTTTGTTGCTTGCCGTATATGGCGGCTGCTGCTAAAAAAAAACATGCTAAAGAGTAGATGGCGTATCCTGGGGCAGTATCGCAATTTTGCGTTCTTGGGTTGTTAGGAGTAAAAACCAATCAATTTTCTTACTTGAAATTTCTTAATACTACAAGACGACAAAGAAAGCAATTTCATGGTGGAGATTGGAGATGGATGGCAGGTGGCTTCAATTCGGAGCCATCAACCATGTTCTTGGAAGTGGTGGCCGTGGGAATTTAGCGTAGACTCCGTTGAGAAGTCTAATTTACCTTTGTTGCTTGCCGTATGTGGCGGCTGCTGCTAAAAAAAAAAAAAAAAACATGCTAAAGAGTAGATGGCATATATCCTGGGGCAGTATTGCAATTTTGCGTTCTTGGGTTGTTAGGAGTAAAAACCAATCCATGATGTTAATAAAGGGAGAAAATATATAGATGAAAACAAAGGATTACCTTTGAACTATTTTAATGGTGATTTAATATCAATAGTGTTATTCACATGTTGCCATGACTTACGTCCACCCCTTCGTCGCCTCTTCTTTTTTTAAAAAAGAAAAAAGAAAAAAAAAAGGCTTTTGACCTAATGATAAATTCCTTTTAGCCTTAACTAGCTATTAAAATTTGGATTTCTTACTTGAAAGTTTCAAGCTTAAACCTTAAAAAGAGCTAGTTAGAAATTAAAGAGTTAAAAACCTATCCTATTATTAACTAAAGCACTAAAACATTAGGGTTTTTTTTTATAGTGTTTCATTGTTCGTCTGAATAATGAGGCATTTTTTTTTTTTATCCTTTTAGTTTTTTATTCCATCCTTAGATTTTTTTGTGTTTTTTAATTTGATCCTTTTATAGCCTAATTAGATGAAATAAAGCTTAAAATTATAGTCGAAGGACCAAATTAAAAGATAGAGGACCACAATGTAAAACATAAAGAAAATACATGACTAATATCTCAAAGTTTTTAAAATATTATTTTGGTAATTAAATTTATTTTGTTTATTTCTCAGTCTCTATGTTTGAGAGATAAGAGAGATAATCATTGTAAAATAATGAATGAGAGAGAGAGTTATTAGTGAACCACATTTTGACAACCAAAATGATCTTGAAGTCAAAGAATTCCATTTGACTAGAGGAGTTTGATGATGGTTGTTTTTCTATAAACATGACAGAAAAAAGTAGACTGGAGTCTATTTATTTTTTTTAATTTGATTGATTTTTCTTTGAAGTGATTTTAGTGTGTTTTGGGTTTGGTAAGTGGTTTATGGAGGCTTTTATCATGTTTTGAAGTTGTTTTTGGATGGAATGAGTAGGAAATGGATTTCTAGACTAAATTTTCTTAATTTTATAGCTACCAAAATAATGATCAGATTTTAGATAACAACATAGTAGGTGACATGTTCCCTAATCAAAAAAAGAAAAGAAAAGAAAAAATAAGCGGACAACATGTAGTCCACTCCGAAGAAAAAAAAAAGAAAAAAAGATACGACCTCTATTTTTTATGCATACTTTACTTTGCATTAATTTGCTGTTTAAATTTTAAATAATATCTCATCTCTCTAATCTTTTAATTCTTTTGTTCACCTTTTTTAATATAGTAGTTATTTTTTAATTATTTTATAAAATTTCAACATAGATTATTCTAAATTATCTTTTAAATTTCTTCTTTTAAATAATATATACATAAATTATATTTACATGGCATGTTCATAAAAATAAAAATCAGTCATCAAAATAAAAAGAAAATACATAAAGTAAGAAGAAAAATCATGATTAAATATTTGCATACTTATTTTTTAGCATTTAAGAGAAAGATTGACTTTCTATTTTATATTTTAAAAGGCATTAACAACTCCCTTTTACTTTATTAAGTTTTTTATTTAAATTTAAATTAATACGCTCTCTTTATTTAAAATATTAGTTAGTTTCTGAATTATTTTGTATTTTTATAATGTCTCAAAAGCATAACTATTTTTTTTTCTTTTAAATTTGATATAAATAGAATTTATTTTTTTATATGTATTTATAGAGATAAAAATCAATTGTTCTTGTTAAGAAAAACAACCTCTAGTACAAAAATAAAATAAAATAACCCATAAATTCAAAAGAAGTCCATATTAAATAGTTGCATACTCAGCTATTTTTTGTTTATATGAGAAATATGAGATTCTCATTTAAGTATTTTATTAGAATTAATAATTTTTCCATAATTTATCAATTCATATATATTTTTTAATTTGTTTTATTAAGTGTAAATTTCATCTTTGCATTTCTTAATTAAAACAAATCATGATACAATAAAATGCATTCATAGCATTGATGCATTTTTCTACTACACTAAAAATTGATTTAAAATCCTACTCATAATGCAAACAACAATATGCTAGATGAAATATTATGTTTGCATTTTTTTATTTTTTTAAAAAGTATCAAGATATTTTAAAATATATCTACCCTATTAATACATTTTTTTATTACATAATTTTATCTATAGCATGTCATAAGTGATAAAAACTAGTATACCCAGAACTCAACCCTATTACAATAATTTTATCTGAATCAAGAAACTTTTTATTTTTACACTTTTTATATTAATATCTAATATCATCTCCACTAATATTTTTTGGATTAGATAGTGCATGATTAATAAAACTCTCAACTCTATTATAATAATCCATCTCACACAATATTTCGGGTGAAACTTAATATATCTAATAATGATCATCCATTACTTATATAAGTTCTAAATAAAATATTGATGGGAACAAGTATTAATTAATAATATGAACTAAACAAATTATTGGTACCCAACTAATTAGTTATTATTGGTTTAACTCAAACTCATTCAATCTATTTTAATAGCACCCTTAAATTATTATCATTGTACTCTAAACATTTAAATTCCTCTAAATTTATCAAAATTTTTAACTTAACAATAAAATTTATTAAATGTGAAATGTACCTATTAAATAAGTCATTATTTATTTCATTATAAAATACCTAAATTATAAAATCAAACTCAAATTCATCAAATGAAAAACAAATATAATTTTTTAAAAATTTTAAACAAATCCTAACATGTATAAATCATACATTCATACAACAAATTTCTATATATATAAACTATAAAACAAGTAAATACACAAATAAATTACATATAAAACATAAAAATACCACAATATAATTTTAAAAATGAGTGACAACAAAAAATAGATATTTTTGCTTACTTGAAGTGAAGAATCTTAAAAAAAAAAAAAAAAAACATGGATATTGACAAATTAAGTATTGGCGTGACCACATTTATAAAGGAGACAAGGGTGCTCTATAATGTTTTTTGCATAATAAAACAGAAAAAAAAAAAGAGGAGAAGAAATGGTAAAGGGTGAGATAAGGGTCATATGCCAAATTATAACTTAAATATTACCAAAGGATTCACCGACAAGTGTTAGTGATAGACATATTTTATCAGTAATATTTTTTATCATAATAACACATTATTTTTTTAATTCCTTGATTTCTAATTGTAATTCCCTTATTATTCATTAACAAAAATTTTATGTCAATGAATACCAAGGGAAATAATGATGTCATGATCTGTCAGTAAATATCACTTTAATTTACTAATGATATTTTTTTTATTCGGTATTCTTGTTTGTATTTGAAATTTTTCCGGTAATGAAAATGAATAATAATTAAAAAAAAAAGATGATGGTGAAAGTGCGGCAAGGTATGGCTTTAACAAAGGTTGTGAATCCCGTTTCAGTTGGCGTTCTTTTTTTTTAATTGGAACGATATGTTTTAGTGTTGGATCATTTTAACGTGTCATTTCGGGGTTGTGGTGTTTATATATATATATATATATATATATATATATAATTCAAAATATTAATTCAACAAATATAATTTCAATTCAAATCCAAAGATAAACTAACTAGAAATTATGCAATTCAAATTTCAAATATGAGTAAAAAAGTGGGAGTTAAACCAATATGATCCAATCAACTCAACAAGTTCAAAGACAATCTAAACAATAGGTAAAAATATATTTTGACTAAAAAAAATCAAGACGACATCTTTTTTTTAAAAAAAAATATTAATACGACAAGATATTGGATTGACTTAGATTAACCGGGGTTAACCTTTTAAATTTGCGACTTAAGTCATGAGACTATGATGACCCCAAAAAAACAAGTAAAAAAAATCATGAAGCTCAAATTGACACAATAAAATGGCCCAAGTCTACTTGGGTTAACTTGTGAAACCCATAACTCGGGTCATAAGACTAGGATAATTTTATAGAAAACAAACCAAAATAAATGACAAAACTTAATTCATAATTAACCAAATATTGAAAAAGTTGAATGATGAAACAAAAATAAATAAATAAATAAAATAAATAAAAAAAACTCGAATCAACTACGTTAACCTGTCAAACTTGTGATATGGATCATAAGACTAAAATAACCACACACAAAAAGAAAAAGCAAACATAATAAATTGTAAAGTCTAATATCCAATAAATCAAGTGTTGGGTGATGAGATTAGAGAAATAAATAGTGTTTTTTTTAAAAAAAGCAATATTTGACCAAAATGGAACGACTAGAATGGAATCGGAATGTTCAAACTATAATTTGGATAAAATTTTCAAAATAGATTGAGACTCCGAGCGAGATGAAACATATTTTATTTTTTGAACTAGAATAAGATATACCAATCATTATGAACATAACAAAATAAAATTAACAACCTTCTTGATGTAACAATTTTAATTATGGTAACAAAAGAGTTGTCATTAAGATATTTTATAATAGGGATGATAATGAATAATAGAATTGGCTATATTGATTAAGATGATGGCTGAGGTGATAACTAAAATGCAAGTGCTAATACTTATACTATTAATCATATGTAATAATATATGAATTCTAAAAATTTAAATGCCAACTGTGGTTGTGAGATTGAATAGACTAAAATCTTTAATCTATTCATTTAAACGTTTCACGAAACATAAATTTAATTAGGAAGCGAAAAAAAATTATAAGGAAAATAACTATAGCATGATTGGGAAAAAAAAGAGTAGAGAAAGAATGAATTAAAAGCCTTAAAAATACCTGCAGCCAGAGGTACTGCAATGTATTGGGTAGTTTTTTTATCTTTATTTTTTATATATAAAATATGTGTTTGATAATGTAGTGTATTATGTTTTTAATTAAAAATATATTATAATATTTTTTATAATTTATTATTAGATTTTTAATATTAACATATTAAAATCATAAAAAAAACCCTTTTAAAAAAATATTTTTTATAAAAATATAATGTAAAATATTTTTAAAAGTGAAATATCACATCATGATATAATTCACTTTAATTTATTTTAATGTACATAAACGTCCCTTTCCTCTTAGCTAGGTAGGTTGTCTAAATGTTAACAACCAATTTTCATTGGTATTCCACGTAATATATATTTTTTATTTTTATAATTTATTTTTAACATCAACATATTAAAATAATTTCAAAATACAAAAAAAAAAAATAATAAATTCAAAATTTAGCAAACATGCGCTAGCTTAGCCAAAAGATGCCTTAATATAATACTTGTTATAGTTTTACCTAAATTGATCACATCATCATCATCAATAATAATAATAATAATAATTATAATAATAATCAGCAGCTGTGGTTTTGGGCCTAACAAATGGTCTGCTTCATCTAAATTAAATCATGTGATCATATGTAATTACATCATGAACTCCACGTGCTGTATTCTCAATACCTTTTTAGATGAGTTGGGTGCGAAAACATTTCACTTTGTTTTTTCTATCGTTGGATTCTAACTGATATCAGATCGTTTTCAGATGGAAAAGAAATAATCAGATTGGGTGCAAATCACTCATGATCACTCAGCAGGTGGTGGACCCTTCCAATTTAGAACAGCCTCCATTATTTGTCATGATTTGAAGAGCTCTTTTTCTTTTCTTTTTTTGAATTTAGTACAGTAAAAAAATAACATAATTAAAACAATATTTAAGAAAATATTATAATTTGACGAGCCATATATAAAATCTGCAATTTACGAATAATATGTGACTTGCCAAAAAAAAAAAAATAATCAACAGTTTTTTATTCTCTCAACTCCTTACCATAAAAAAAATCAACTAACAATTCACAATTTATAAACATAATTTACAATTCATCTCCTAATCACAATGAAAAAATAAACACATTTCACAGTTCATCTAAATTAACAATTTATAATTAAACACAATAAAAATTCAAATAATACTTTTTAAAATTTAAACTAATCTCAAAATTCTTATAACATTAAACAATATAATCTAATTACTTCTAAAATTTACCTCAACTCGTAAATGGGCCTAGAACGCTTATATACGAGCCTACACCATCCTAACTTGTCAAACTCGTAAAAGATATGTAGCGCTCGTGGAGAGGTCACCACCAAAATTACTTTAGCTAGTAAACAAGTCTAAAATGCTTGCGGAGGATCCTGAAATGCTTATTGATGGACCTGCCTCTCTATTTGCATGTCCTCATTCATGATAATCAATATCATCATCCACTAAGGTTGTTTCCAGGCATATTATGAAAAAAAATCATCTTATATAGGTGTATCAATTATCGGATGTTGCTCCATGAATATCCGATCTCTATTGCCATACTAAAAGTCCAAGTAAATTGTATGACTCATTAACCAATTCCCTTCACACTTACTGTTGTAATCCATTTTTGGATCCCCACAAAAAAAAATAGCCAAAGAAGGTTAGAAAAATAACAGGAGGCAGAAGCGCTCAGAAAATGGTCGGAAGATTGGTCAAGGAGGTTAAAAAAATACAAAGATTGGATTTTTGACAATATATTCTTGAAGGATGTGAGCCCTGTTGAGAAGGAAAATTTGCATTTTGAGGAGAAAAGCCCAAATTTGGATGTTATGGACTTAATTGGATTTTATTTGAATTTATAGAGGATTTGAGTGCAAGAAAAATTGATTTTTAAGTCAATTTGGGCTTTAATTAGAAGAAATTTAAGTTCTGGGGCCAAAATATATATTTTTGGAATTTATTAGGTTAAATCAGGGGCTTAATTGCATAAATATTGAAGTTTAATGGCCAATTAGGGGCTCAATTGTGAAAATCCAAAACCAGGGACCAATTTGAAAAACACGGGTAAATAGAGGGGGCTGTTTTGAATTGATTCAGGGGCGTAATTGAAGAAATTGGAAGTTTATTGATCAATTGAGGGCTTAATTGCATAAATCAGAGGCCAAGGACCAAGGTGAAAAACGCAGCCAACTATGGGGCCGAGGACTGAAATTGGCAGGGACGCAATTGAAAGAAACAAAAGATAATTGAGGGCTGATTTGAAATTTGGCGCATTCTAGCGCCATTTTTAAATGAAACGGCGCGTTTTCCCCAAAACGACGCCGTTTCATACATACAAAAAAAAGGACCGAACGATGTCGTTTTGAACGGCACTGTTCCCCTTTCTTCTTCCCCCCGGAACGTGCAACATGGGAAGAAATCTTGTTTAATCAGCCGGTGCCCCTCTCTCCTCGCGTGCGCTGACAAAACCCGGAGCCCATACACCTCGGACGACGCGAAGCTAGGAGGGTCACACCTTGATCAACCACGCTCGCCGACCGGCGCTGTCCTGCTCCCCACGCTGCCCTGCTCAACCCATGCTGCCCCGCGCCCTTTGCCCCTATAAAAGAAGGGGGGAAACCTGAAGCAGAGAGGAGAAAGAAAAGAAAAAATAAACCGGGGGGAGAGAGGAGACCGAAGAGAGAGAGAGAGAACGAAAAAGAGAGAGGGAAAAGGGAAAGGAATAAACCGAAAACAAAAGAAAAGAAAACAGAAAAAAAAGAGAAAGGAAGGAAAAGAGAGAAATACCGAAAACGAAAAAGAAGAGGGGAAGAGGAAGAAAATCTTTTCTCTCCGCCGCTTGGAAACAGCCACAGCGCCGCCGTCCGCAAAGCCACGACACCGCAGAGCCACCGCAGCACCGCCAAAGACCGCCTCCACCGCACCAGGTATTTTTTTTTGAATGGCATGAAGTTGCCTCCTGCATGCAGAATCGTTCTGCATGGAGGAGGTGGGGGGGAAAAATAATTCTCCCCCCATTCGGCCTTCATTGTTGGGCCAGGTTGATGCTGGCCCAGCGTTATTAATTTTCTTCTGTTCTGGGCCAGACGGTTTCTGGCCCAGAAATATTTGCGATGGGCCAGAATGGTTCTGGCCCAATCTGTTTTCTTCTGGGCTGAGTCCGGCCCAGTTAGTTGGGCCGGCCCAGCCCACTCAATATATTATATATTATAATATATATGTATGCATATTATATGTATAAAAATAAGAAAAAATATTTTGAAAAATCTTTGAAAAATATTGTTGATTTTTCCTGTATTTTTTATTTAAGGTGGATTAATATCGGGTTGTATTTTTATACCGTAAGGATACAAACCCAGTATTAAAATACCCGGTTTTTTGTCAAAACATCAAAGATTTTCAAAATAAAAAATGTTTTTGCTTTTAAAAAAATTCCAAAAGTCCTTAAAAATATTGTTGATTTTTCCTGCATTTGTTATTAAGGTGGATTAATGTTGGTTAGTATTTTAATACCGTAAGGATACAAACCCAGTATTAAAATACCCGATTGTCGTCAAAGCATAAAAAATAATATTTTCCAAAAAAAAATTGTTTTTTTTTAAAATACGGCCTAGTCTCTCCAATATATATATATATAAATATTATAACATCATATTTTCACACAACAAAAAATTTCAAAACAATATATGTATTAGCATGCATTTTGGCTTTAATAACCAGTTTATTCAAGCCATGAGAACTAGGCCAATATTTCAAAATTTCTAAAAAAATCTTTTTGTTTTCTTTTAATATTTGGGATTACGAATTTATACGTAAAACGTATTCCTAAATATTATTAATAAAGTTTTGGTATAAACGTTAGAACGGTTAGGATTTTACCCAATAAGATAAAGATTCCTTACCGAGGAGGATTTTTCTTGAACCATAGACAGACCAATAACTAGGAAAACACAATAACACCTTAGTTTTTTATCAGACAATAAAACAATGCAGCTTACCTTAGGTAGGGCGTATTTGGGGTGCTAATACCTTCCCTTTACGCAACCAGTCCCCGTACCCAATCTTTGAGACCAGTTAGGGTTCCTAGTGACCAAAATACTAGGTGGCGACTCCCATTCCATTTTCTACCAAAAAAAAGACAAGAATTTTCTTGTTTTCCCATTAGATTTTCGCCTCGACGCCGCACACGTGCGACACTTACCTTAATGATTGATTCTATACAACTTATCACTAATATCAACATGATCCTAGATGTGTTGAGACATGCCAAATTACAACATTACCCAATCATGGCAAAACATCTCAAGGATATCAAAGCAATGCAACATACTTGTGCTAACCACAAAGCATCTCCATCCTAGCGCATCGGTGAAACTCCTAATATCAAATCATCAATGTCATAACTCATTTTTTTACCTTAAAATGTTTTATGTGCTTTCAAAAATTACACTTTTTTTATCTAATTTAATTTATATCATGATGATAATATAAAGAAAAGAAAAGAAATGTTTAGGGAGTGAAACAAGAATAAAGAAAAACAATGGATTAAGGTAATTAGAGACTAAAAATAATAATGAGAGATTATGCAAAAGAGAAAAATAAATAAATAGGAGCAAGAAAAATATTTTTTTATATATGAAAAAGATCCTATTAAGAAGAGAAAATTTAATTAATTAGAAATCCATGGTTAATAAGGAAACAATATAATTACTTAACATTATTATTCCAGTTTAGTTTTTTCTATTTTGCAGACATTATAAATAAGAGACATTCAAACAAAGACATGATGCACATATAGGGATTTAAAGGATATGCTCTTGCAAAATAAACTAGCGAAAAACCGGAAGAAGAAAAACAAGAGGAAAACAAAAAACACAATAGTCCAATTTGTTTAGCAGTAGAAGCCACTTTTTTATATTGGATCTTTTTTTTTTTTTGATAACCCAGGGTGTCCGGGCCAGCTTACGCGCACCACAACTAATTCCCGGGTCTACTGAACATCCTGCAAGTCTAATAGGTAGGTAAGGCACTGCGGGGGTAACAGGCAGGTGCACAGAGAGGATCGAACTCGGGACTGTCGCAAGGCAAGCCTTGTAGTTGACCACTGACCTAGACCCTCAAGTGCTTGATGTTAGATCTTTTAGCATAGTGGGAGGTGGTCGACACCTCTCACACTAATAGAAAGAAATAGGAGTCTTGCATGGAAGGGAGTGGTCTACTCACCTCTTTGGGCTAGTAGCACATGGAATGACACTCTAAAAGTAAATCTTTCAATATGAGCATGTATCCCACATGATGAGTTATTTTGTTTTTTTTTCTTTAGTAATTTTTCTCCCAATCCATCCATCTTCATTACTCTTAAAGGTCAATTTAATTACATGAATAATATATTTATTGTACAAATAATTGTTTTTATTCGTTTTTATTAATCTTTGAATCGCAAATGAATGTTGATGTTGATATTGATGTTGTTTTATATAAATTAATGATGTATTCATGATTTTCTTTTTGCGTTTTTTTATGCTCGTTTATATCAATTAAGTTGGGTGGGATACTTGTGGTTATTTATAATGGATATGCATTAGTAAAATAATTAGTTTATGGTGGGTAAATATATATTGGATAATTAAAGGAAATAATTCAAAACTCAAGTCTCTGTTAATTATTATTTACAATCTTGAACCCATATTAAAAAAAAAAAAAAACCAAGTTAGGTTTCATTGTCAAGTCAAAATCCCCAATTATTATCCTATGATTTTTTATCTCTAATAAACATATCTATTAAGTTTAGGTGAAATATTAACATGTATGTGTTACATGTATTTTTATTATAAAATCAAATAACAATACAACTTATCTTAAATAAGATGTTTTAAAGTAATTTTCATCTTCTCTTTAGCATTACCAACCCTTTATCAAAAAAATCTTTGAAGATCAATTATAGTTTTTAGTAATCATAAAACTAGGTGGTGACTTTTTTTCTTGTTTATACTACTTTCATAATAATAAGTCAGATCGTTGAGATGTTCATTACGACAAAATGGTTACTCTACTAGAGATTTAGGGCTAACTTTTGAATGTTTAATTTTGTAATAATATGCTTGACATGTTTTGTATATATTTTATGCTTGATTGTCTAAACTAATTAATATGTGTTTATTATTTCTTATTTGCATGTTCTATGTTCTTATATATATATATATGTTTGAATATATGATTTTTTATGTTGTATTTTATATATCATTCATCTTTATTATTTTGATCAATCATTCAAAGAATTGGATATGGTCAAATAATTGGATATGGTCTATAGTCGTGCTTTTATTTTATGGCACTTTGTTTTACACACATTTCACTTAAGTTTATTTTATAACTTTTTATCTTATTTAGCAAATAGGTTAATTTTGATCACTAAGTATAAATAATTTTTATTTTTATAAATAAATTATACAAATGTAGCCTATTGATCTAAACTTTACGAGGAAAAAAATCAAAGATAAATTATAATAATCTCATTAAAGATTATAAATTTATAAAAATAATTCAAAATGTTTTATTCAAAATATTACCATTTAAAAAAAAAGTAAACTAAAAAAATTTAAAATATGAGGAAGATTGTATTAAGTAATAATTAAATGAAAACAAATTGATAAAAAAAGGCTAGACTATGCTAGATATGATAAGCTACTCCAACTTGCTTGGTTCATATATATTTTTTTTAAAAGAGAGATGACGATATGTCATTCACATTAGTGTTTTCTTTTAAAAAACATTAATGAATGACATGTTGTCTATCATGTAAGAGCCCAAAACAAATCCATTTTTGGATTACCTTCAATGGCTGAAAATTAAGTATATGAGTTTTTTAACCTCAAGAATCCATTTTAGAATCATTTTTACTTGAAAACACTTTAAAAATATTATAGAACCCGATAAAACCAACCCATAGGAACCCTGATAAACCAAACCCTCTCATTTAAAATACAAAAATTAAACGAATAAAAAAAAATTATAGAGCCTGATCTACTTTTTGTTAGCATGGTTAAAGGGCAACACTAACTTCTAGGGGTGTTCAAAAAAACCAAAAAACCGAGTAAACAGATAAAACTGACAAAAAATTAATCGAAAAAACCGAACCGAATAATAAAACCGAGTAAACCGATTGGATTATATAGAAAAAACCCCGGTTCGGTTCGGTTTTCGGTTTTGCAATGCAAAAACCGGACCGGTTTAAAAAAAAGGGGTCTGTGCTCCGAGTAAACCGATTGGATATAAATAGAAAAGTTTTCTGTACGCCGCGCCCCTCTCTACCTCTCTTCTCTCCGTTTGTTTGCAGGAAAGTGGTTTCCTTTTGGAAAGTGAATTCCGGGGAAAGTGAATTCCTGGAAAATGAATTCCGGGAAAGTATTTTCCGATGTTTGGTAGTGTTATGAAAAATAAACTGGAAAACACTTTCCAGTGTTTGATTGTGTTATGAAAAATGAACTGAAAAATAATTTATTAATGAATTAATTTTTTTTCAAGTTTATCTAATATATATAAAATATTTAATCACTTACAATAAAAAAAATAAAATCTAAAAAGTATAATGATGAATTATTTTTATTATTTGGGTTTTTTTTTTTGGTATAAAGAATTTTTTAAAAGATAAATACATACAAAAATATTTTTATAGGTTTTTTGGATAAATATTTTTTTTTTGTACGGGTAAAGGCAATTATCTCTTTAATATCCCTTTAATATATATCAAATAAATTAAACACTATTTTATCCCTATATAACAAATATAATCAAACACTAATCATAAATTAAACACAAATTTATGTTTATTAGAGGGTTCTGTTATAATTCCCATCCCATTTCCACTCTTATATAATTAATTCCCCATTTCCATTCCCCATTTCCCCTCTTTATTATTCCCCAGTAACATTACGGAAATGCAATGTTCCCATTCCCCTCCCATCCCCCTCTCCTCCCTCTCTCGGTTCAGTTCCCCTCTCCCCATTCCCCTCTCCCTCTCGGGTTAGTTCTCATTCCCCTCTCTCCGTTCCCCCAATTCCTCTGTTATCATTTCCCTCACCCTCTGGGGTTCTCCAATTCCCCTGTTCCCTCACAGAAATCCCAGAAATGACGCCCCCCCTCTGTTCACAAAAATAGCGCCCCCTGTTTTGCCTCTCTGTCACAGTAATCTCCCCCCCCCACCGGTTTTGTCTCTCTGTGATTGATGAAGAAAAAATGTGTTGTTTATGGGTTGCTTGATTAATTTTCTGTTTTGCATCTCTGTCACAGTAATCTCCCCCCCCATCGGTTTTGTCTCTCTGTTATTAATGAAGAAAAAATATGTGGGTTGCTTGATTAATTTTCTGTTTTGCCTCTATGTCACAGTAATCCTCCCCCCCCATCGGTTTTGTCTCTCTGTGATTGATGAAGAAAAAATATGTGGGTTGCTTGATTAATTTTCGGTTTTGCCTCTATGTCACAGTAATCTCATTTGCTCCAGAAAAATGCTCTCCTGCTCAGCTTCCAATTCCAATTGATTTTGATGAAATAAAAGAGAAAAAGAGACAGTAATATTTGAGCAAATGAACGAAGAAAAAAAAAAGGAAAGTGTTTTCCTTTCTTTAACAGAAGGAAAACACTTTCCTTCCACAGTGTTGCTTTTTTAACTTTGACCGGAATTTAAATTCCGTTGACTCCTTTTCCAAATGTTACCAAACATGGGAAAAGCAGGAAAGTGAATTCCAGGAATTCACTTTCCTGCAAACAAACATGCTCTAACTCTAAGTGTCTAACCCTAACTAAAGTCTAAACAGCTCAGCTCTCGATTCTCTTTCTCTCCCAGCTCTCAGCCTCTCATACTCTCACTCTCACTTGTCTCACTCTCTCAACCTAAACAGCTCAGACTCTCACTCTCTAACCCTAAAGTCTAAACAGCTCAGCCTCTCGCCTCTCCTCTTCCTCTCCACTCTCCAGTCTCCTTAGACCGACCACCGGCGACCGACGTTTCCTCAACGGCTCAACCTCTCAAAAGTCAAAACCAGTGAGTTTTAGTTTTTTTTTCCCTTTTCTAATTAATTAATTCGGTTAAGGTTATTGTTAATTTTAATACTGTTAACTGTTAAGCTAATTTTTTTGATGTTTCTTCCTCAATCTCCAGACTCTCCACTGGATCACGATCAACACAGTCGGTGACTCGGTGTTTGAGTGTTTCTTCTTGATCAGCCTCTCAACACAGTCGGTGACTCGGCTCAAAACCATTAAACCAGTGAGTTTTAATTTTTTTCTCCTTTCTAAATAATTCATACAGTTAATCTTATTGTTAGTTTTAATAAATTTTGTTGGGTGTTAAGCTTATTGTTAGTTTGAAATCATGTTTGCTATTTGCAATAGATTACCAGGCTTGAGGGGAAAAAATCACCTAACTTAGGTCTTCTTCCTTGGTTCTTTGGATGTCGTTATGTGATTAAATTAACTGGTTTCAAATAATTGCAGAGAAGTCGCCAATTGCAGAGTATTTCGTCCTTCTTAATTTACTGCCACTCAAATGTGCTTATAGCAAGCTTTACTGATTTATTTATTGAATATTATTTTTATTCTGCCATGGTGTGTGATTGTATATTGGTGAAATAATCCATGGAAATGAAAGGTAGGTTTTTGGATTTTACGATGGAGTAAAAAGTTATTGTGTTGTGGACTGGAACACGCAGATCTATCTGTTTAAAAAATGAGTCATGCATTTGGTAAATTATAAGATAAAAATCTCAAAACACTGAAGTTTGAAAATAATCTTAATGTTCAGAGCCAATTCAAATACTATCAACATGTATCATTCAAGTTGAGGATTTAATGCAAGGCTAGAACCTACCGTATTCCATGTTGTTTTAGAGGAGAAAGAGCCAAAGGTGGCATGGGCATCTCCATGTCCTTGGATGCAGGATTTAGAAAACGTGGTTTGCCAGGAGTTTGCAACTTATCGCTGCTATCATTCAAGAAGTCTTCTGGTAATTGAGATCTCATTGACTCTGGATGGGCATAAGCTTCATTGTGAATTTTCTTTAATGTCTCTTCATTGTACCGCACTATATTGGCCTATAAAATCACAAAAGAGAAATTTGGTTTTTCAAACTCCACAATTATAAGATAAATAATCTTAATGTTCAGAGCTAATTCAAATACTATCAACATGTATCACTCAAGTTGAGGATTTAATGTATTTTACCTGCCTTTAATTAATTAGCTGAAAGAGGTATGTTTTATTGTCATATCAATAATTCAAGCTCCATATGGTGTATTGAGGATAGCTACGAAGCTGACGCGAAAGCTTGTTTTCCCCCCACCTATTCGCAGTTTCTTGTATGCCATAATATGTTGATTTTGCTGTTTTCCCCCCACCTATTCGCAGTTTATTGTGGTTGCATCATGGTCCAATTTCAATTAATAATACAATCTTGATGAATGATTTGGAAACCTACGAAATCCTTGAATCAGGTAACGTTTCTTAAAAACTTACACATTTTATTTTATTATTTATTAATTAACACGTTTTTATTCTAACATGTTTAATATTTTATTTTGTAGAATTTGGTGGAAAGTTGCATTTAGCAACATATGATAATTAGTTCACAAATTGTGAATTTGTGATGCATGTATTGAAAGCGTATGGTATAAATATATATTTTTTTAATTTTTATATCTTCTGATTTAATTTATTATGTTATAATTCTAGATTATGAATTTCAGGAATCAAAGTGCAATGCTCTTGGAAGTGCTTTTTTATTGAGATGATGTGCACATGAAGATTTATTTTTTGTGGCTTGAAGTGTTTTATGATAATGTTATTTGTTGTTTTTTTGTTAAGTCCTTTGAAGGCAATGGTTTGTATTTTGTAATTTGGATTTTAACTTATTGATGTGTGATTGTGAGTGTGTGTTATTTATTTAAACTTTTCGGAAGTAGAAAAATATTAGTAAGTTAAAAATATATTGAACACAAGATTGACACTAATAATTTCATATAAATGAATATTTAATGGTCAAAAAAATTAATAAACATAAGATTGATAATAATAATTTAATACAATTGAATATTTAAGGGTAAAAGAATTAAATATATTTGTAATCTTTAAAGAAAATGAGATAATAACAAATTTAATTGTAAGCCCACTAGAAATCCATTAGAAGCCCATTAAAAAGCCCAAATAATGCATATAGGTTTGTCCGGTTTTTTGGCTAAAAACCGGACCTAAATCGAACCGGAACCGGCCGGTTTGGGCCGGGTCCGGTTCGGTTCCGGGTGTTTTTTTTTTTTCTTTCTCGGTTTGGTTGTTTTTTTTGGGGAAAAACCGAACCGAACCGGAAATGATCACCCCTACGTAACTTCATTGAACTCTCTTCACAAAGACAAGCTTATTGACATTAAAATCAAAAAAAAAATTTATTGTTAGATTGTGGTCTCCCGAATGGTTTCTATCTCATCTTTTTTTTTTTTGTGACTTTCTCTTCCCTCTATAAATATTTGGGGACTGAAATGTAATAATAATGAATTTAGAATTGAAATGAAAAAAAAATCTAAAACAATAAGGATCTAATAGTGCATCCATTGAACTTTCTGGGATTAAATATAACTTTAATTTTCCTTTCAAATAGTGACAAGGAAAAAAACACATAATTTTTTTATTTGTGTTGACTTTGATACTTGTTCTTTTAGTTTTTTTTTTAACTATAACCTACAATTTTATTTTATAATATCAATCTTTGATTTAACATTCAAACACTTCAAACTATAATTTTATTTTGTAACATTAATCTTTAATTTAACGCTCAAATACTTTGTCTTTATGAGAGCATGCAAAGTAAAACAAATTACTATACATAAAACCACGCTAATATATCATGCCAGGATAAAATTATGAAGAAATATGTTTGATAATGTAATTAAAAAAAACAGGGACAAAAAAAAAACAAAATAGTTGAGTGACAGGAAAATGTGTTTTGGTGAATAATCTGTGTACACACACCATTTTTCTTTTTTAGTTTATAGTATAATGCAATGGTGTTTTTTTTTTCAAACACTTCATATATGTATATTTTTTTTTACTAATGAGCTTAATTAGTTTTACAGTGTAAAATTTATTTGGATGAGTGTTGCCTAGTCTGGTATGAGAATATAACATTTCAATTTGAAAATCATTTTCGCATAAAAAATCATATTAAGAATAGAGGACAGGCATCAAACACCTCTTCGTTGCTTTTTCCTTATGCACCCTCATCATTTACAAGCATATCATATGAAGAATGTAAAGAAAATAAAGAAAAAAAAACTTAAAATAATAAAGTTCATTAAATAATTGTTTATTGCTTGTGAATGTTGAGTTTATTATAATACAAGAATGTAAAGAAAATAAGGAAAAAAACTAAAGTTAAATTCTAATTATCAATTCCAGGACACATTTATCATATGAAGACTGTGCACATGCAGAGCATTTTTATTTAACTTCAATTTTTATACATGCCAACTTTGCTAAGGAAAAAAGACGGTGCCATATATAGAAAGTAATAAAATCGACTGCAAGCAACCACCATATCCATATTTCTTCAATGGGTGTGGAACTCATTCTATAATACAAGTGAGAGCCCATTACGAAAACGCACAAAACACACTCACAGTCTTTAAATCCTTTTTTATTAATGGCCCAATCCTCAACCCATACAATTGTTTTTTTTTTTTTTTCTTTTCATTCTTTCTTTAGTTAGCTAAAGCATTAAATACATATCAATCACCAAATTTGGGAGCAAGCAGAAAACGCAAGCAGCCAGTGATCCCAGATTAAATGATAATTTTAGCTTCAACATCAGTAGTAATTAAAATTTTATGTGTATTGATGCAAAATGCTCTTTGTCGAATATAAAACGAACTTGTTTTTATACTGGTTATAATATAACTAAAATCTCGTTTGTTTGTCATTAAAAAATTTATTTATCATTAAAAAAGTTGGTTTTTTGTAATTACTTTTTAAATTTTTTTGGATTTATTTGTCATTAGAAAAGTTGGTCAATAAAAAATACTTTCTAGTAAGAAAACAATTGATTTGGTTTTTAAGAAAGTATTTTCCTTTTATTTTGGGTGAAAAACATTTTCAGCAAGTTGTGAAAAATTTAAAAATATCATATTATTTGTTAATTATATCAAATTTAGTCCTCAAACTTTTCATTACTATATATAATTTTTTTTTCAATTTCATCCCTTAGAATTTGATTTTTATTTTAACTTTGTTCCTTGTTTTTATATTTGTTATTTGTCTTTTCCTTATTATTTTTTAATTAAAATTTCTTATCTATCAAATTTGGTCCTCATTCTTTTGATTGTTACTTATTTTATTTGAAATAATTCATGAAATGATAATTATTATTATTTTAATTTCTTCATCTTTCAATTTTTTTATTTGTTAGATTTGATCTCTATTATTTTGATTATTATTTATTTTATTTGTTATAATTTATAAAATTATATTTTTTTTCAATTTCATTCTCATTTAACATTTTAATATATAAGATTTGTTTCTTATTATTTTAATAAACTTAAAAAAATAAAATATTAATAAGTTATTTTTCAGTTCATTTTCTATGACATAATTAAACACTGAAAAATATTTTTTTAACTTATTTTTCATTATATTATCAAATATCAAAAAATAATTCACTTTCGTAAATTTACTTTTTTCAAATTTATTTTTTAAAAAAATTATTTTCAAATAGACAAACAAACAGTAACTCCATGCAGCATCATGGGTTAAAATTGTGAGATCCATCGTCGAAATCACTCATTTAAAGGTGGAAACAATCCGGTGTAGAATAATGCAGCAGCAAATCTCGAGCAGGCATTGAGCACTGTCCTTCAAGAAGAATGCTCGATTCGGTGGATTCAATTTTCCTAATTGCTTCATTAGGAGAAAAGGGATTCTGTGGCGCAATTATAGTCGTAAATTTTGTCAAGAAAAAGAGAAGAGTGTCGGCCGGTTCTTTAGAAGTGAAGGCCTCCGCGTGGCTCATCCATCGCTGCATATTTTAGAATTAATTATTATAATAGCCTAGAAGTTAAAAGGAAGTCAAGACTGAATTGGATTTGCTTTCCTAATTAAACTACTTAAATCTTGTATAAACTTAAGATTATTTGAAAATTAGTTTATGTATTTTTTGATGTAATCAAGCTTGAAATAATATATGATTTTAATAGTTTAGTATGGATTTGTTATGACTAGATAATAATCTATATTAGATAAATTATATGAATAATATAACAGATGTATTTAACAACTAATAAAACAAGTTTAGACTAAAAAAAAGATCTATTCATTCTAAATCAGAATGATGACTTAAAACTCTCGATCCAATCGTTGAATTGAACTCAAATTTTTATAAGAGTTTTTTGAATCATCAAATAATGAGATATAAATCTCATCACGACATTCTAGTAAATTTTTATTTTGTTTCCTAGTTGAAGTAAAGTTTTTAATCTATTTTAGATTTTGTAAACCTTCTAGGAAAACAAAACCCATTAAAATTAGATTTAGAAAGAATAAATTTTTGAATTTGAGGTTCTCATCAGCAGCATATTTTGCTCATCAAATTTTTTGTGTTATGTATTTATTTGTTGTCTTTAACTTATGCCTGTATCATTTTTAATTTTACATTTTACATTTTTATATTTTAAGATATTTAAAATCATGTATTTTTATTATTATTTTCAATATTCTCACCATATTTTACATATAAAACTAAATCTCTCTATATTATATATATAAAACTATCTAATAACTTAAATACTCACAAATCTAATAATCTTGAATCAATTTTAAAGTTTTTTTCTATGATATTAATTTTGATTTTCGGAATTAAAATTTTAAGATCATAACTTTAATTCATTCTCCATCTAGAAAGTTTGGTTTTAAAATATAAAAAAGGGGAAGATTTTAATTAAAGCTATAAGTGTTTCTTTTTTTCTTTTCTTTTTTTTCCAAAAAAAGTATTGCATACATAAGCACTCACGTGTAAATCACATTGGATCTTACGTACCGCTAATTGAATTGGACCTTTACACACTCTTTTTTTTGCTGTGTGACCATCCATAATGATTTAAACTGAAGAACTTAGAAGTGGATAGTCACGAGTTAAACATAATGTGAAGGGTAAGTTGGGAGGAAAGAGATGCTCCCCCTTTTTTAGCTGGAGAGGTATGCGTTCGTGATACACCCTTTAGGCTCATATGCTCCTTGTAATTTTAAAATATATATTTCATGCTGATTTAAAAAACAGAATAATTTTCATATTATTTCAAATCTCGATTCGTTTTGAATTTTATAGCTAAATTTCAACTGAAATGTTCCGATTTCATTTCATATGTTCCGTTCCGGTCTTGAAAAACCATTAAATTAAATTGAACCCAGTTTAATTTAATTAATTAAACCACTCAAGTATAAAAAACTCTTTTTCATTACTATTTTCAATAACAATAATATTAATTTTTTAAAATTAGATTTATTACTAATATATATGGTTTATATTCATTTTTTCCATGTTTATACTTTATAGGAATTTGAGCAAAATAAAGGATGCTTTAGATTCCATTAGCCTTGATAACATTGACTTAGCTTTATATTTAAAATATTTGTGTTAAAACATTTTACTTTTATAATATTTTATTTAAGTTGAATTATTTTAAGTTAAATATCTAATTTATAATTAATTTATCTTGAATTTGAATTATATTTGTTAAATTATATATATATATATATATAGAAAGAGAGAGAGAGTACAATCCTGAAATGTTATGTCAAAACACTTCAAAACTAAAATATTTTATTCCAATTAAAAAAATAAAATATCTATCGAAATAGAATTGACAACCTTGATTCTAATGGGTTAAAATAAAATTTATTATTATTATTATTATTATTATTATAAACTACTCTAGCAAGCTAAGAGCTAAATCAATCAAGGTTGTGTGCTTTTTTATGCGCGGCTGTATATATATATATATATAACACCATTTGCAGCCCCGCGCTAGCCTACTTGCCGGGAAGTATAAATTAATTGGAATTGTCCTATGCCATCACCAATATGTAGAAAGTGTATCCTTAATTAAGCATTTGGAAATTATATAATTAAAAACAAAAAATAGAAATAATCACAATATGGAAGCTTTGTGCATCACATGGCAAGTTTTCCTGTAGACCGAACATGGTCGCATTTTCATTACCGGGGCTCACATTTGTTTGGTCCAAAATTGTATTACTAATTAATAATAAGAAACGGGTTGGAAGTAGAAAAATATGCAGAATTCGAAATCAAACTAGCTGGATACCTGGTACTCAAGACTCGAGAGAGAAGAAAAAATGCAAGGAGCGTTCTTCCACTTGTCAGAGTGTGATCTAAGGATTTCCCTAGCTTTGTCCTTCAAATATGGTGCACAGTCTGCCTGAAGCAACATACATAGCTTTGTCACAGCTTTAACATCCACCATTTCTTGGATCGCCATACTTGTTCCTGAGAATTTACATATCTGTGAAAGGATCAGAACGGCTCGATCATCCACCGCTGGAGAAACCCTCAATATTCTCTTAGCAACCACAGCAATGCTACCTCCATGGTTTAAGAATTGAGCCCTTCCCTCAGCACAACAACATAAATGAAAAAGAACACCCAAATTGAGCTCTGTGGTTCTTCTTTCAGGTGATCCCAATTCAAGCTCAATAAGCTCAAAAACTGCACCGGATTCCACAATCATTTTCCGATTTCTTCCCCAGGGACAAGCATTTAACAACACTTGCAAGGCGGCATTAATACCTTGATGGGTGATTCTCTCTCTCAAAACACCAACAATCCTCTCAAAGAATTCAGGTTTAAGCCTCTCCAATACACTAGAACTCGCTTCTTCAAGTAGCATTTTCAACACCGAAGCTGCATGGGATTTAACCGTGGCATAATTCTCCATTCTGCATCCTAAAATCCAAGTCAAGGATTCGATAATCTTATCATCATTTTCACTAAAAAAGGCCTTTGATTCACTTCGAGGAATTCTAATAAAACATAGTATACTAAGAGCTTCTTGAATACCAGAAACTTGACCTTTCTTGAAACATGCTGCTATAAACAATAACATGGCCTTGGGCAGGCCAGCATCCACCATGCACTTCCTGTTTCTTTCATTCTCCGCCGCAAGTAATTCCAATCGTATAAGAGTTTTAATTTGCAACTCGTGATGCGAAAGATTTTTGATGAGTTTCAGGACATGGGCTTTGTCAAGACAAGGTTTAGGGGTGGGGATTCGATCAACACCATGGGATGCATTCTCGGTGCACCAAGCTTGAATTAACCTGCGTAAGGTGTGATTAGGGGTTAAATCTGAATCTTTTTGCAAGGGCTGTTTGGTGACTGGACAAGCTGTGTTTTGACTAGTGAATAACCACTGCTCAATGCTCTCTCGATCATATGTGATGCCAGTTATGGTTGTAACCGGGTCTTTCATGATTTGGAGAGATATTGGGCAGACAAAAAACTTTGGAACTTCAATATCATCCATGAAAAAATTATCGAAAGTAAAATCTGTGTAGTGAAGGATTAGCTAGGAGGCTGCAAAATGGAGAGATTGATGATTAATGATCAAATGTGGAAATGAGAATTTGTAAAAGTCTTGAAGATTGGTAAGAGAATGCGGCTAATTTATTGAGAGAGAGAGAGAGAGAGAGGGCATCGGTCGTCTCTCTCACTGGTCATATTCTCTCGGGAATTTTAATACAGTATATTGTGGGGAAGCATTCGGCGGTCAAAGAAAGAAAAGTTGTTGGCTATATATGAAATAAAGAATGCACGTAATCGCCGTTATTACAACGATCTATAGAAAATTATTAATGATTCCTTAGTAGTGTATTTGAAAATATGAAAGCTTTTACCTGACCATGCACGAGGAGGCAAAAATTTATGAGTTTTCTTATTATAAGAACTCAAAAGCATTGTTTTGATTGTTATACAACACTCAAATGAGTTTATATATATATATATATAATATATATATATAGTTTCATTTAAACTTTAAAGAAACTACTTAAAAGTATTAATAAATATATTCTTCTAGATATACCATATAGATGTAATACTACTAGAAAATTGACATGAAAAATAATTAAAGGGTATTAATTTGAATAAGTTTGAATTGAATAAATGATGAATAATTAGTTGAATACCAATCATTTGTTGTTAATTTGATTGTTTAATTCACATTTTGATGCTACATTGTATTTATGTAGAAATAATAATTGGTTATTGGATTTTGAATTTATTTTTACTAAAACATTGAATTTTTAATTGATGGTTACACTATTAATAAATATTTTCTTGGATGTATCGAAATTCACCTAAAGGGTTGTATAGACAAGACTATCTTCAAATGGTTGAAAGTTTTTATTAATTTTGCACTTTCTAATTCAAAAAATATTAATCTAGGTAAAATTAAATGTTCATATGTAAAGTGTAAAAATAAAAAGTTCAGTTATAAAGATGTTGTGATGATTCATCAAGAAATATTTATGTTGGTTGGCATAAGAAAAACTCTATGTTCCTTACAAGATGACGTTAGAAAAAATGATTAGCTTAACTTCTAGGTTTAGCAATATAATTAGGTTTATAGATAATAATAATAATCCTTATCGGAGTATAATGATGGATGTATTAAGAATGAATCAGGGTTATTTAGGTGAAGGTTCATGTAATATCCTTTTAAATAAATAATTAAATATAAATGTAATTAGGTTTTTTAAACTTTTAAAATATCTCAATGAACCATTATAGGATGGGTACATAATTCATACAAAATAATCAGCCATTATAAGAATATTTTCTATCAAGATAGATTATAGGTTGAATTAGATCAATTAATGTTAATAATAAAAAAGTAAAATAAAACTTTTCATATTTTATACTATATATCTTGTTCTCATTCAACTAATTAAATACAACTTTATGATCTTGATTTCCAGTTTCGTCTATTATTTTGCCTTATCTCTCATGTTATAATACAACATTCAAAAACTATTAACTGACTAAAATTTCAAGTCATAGTCCGCAAAACGAAAGGTAAATTGTGCATTTCTTCTAGAAATGCACCAACCAATACATTATTTAGACGTTAACATGGGATCTTGATAGTCGTCTTTTCCATAATATTAACATGCAGATGCTATGCTTCCTCGTCAAGAATTCCAAGGAGATGCAACGTCATGGCCGGAAGAGGCTCATTGTGGAGTAAGAAAAAAAAACAAAAAACAAAATTATTTGCACAGCCAACGGGTGGTTTTACTGCGATCAAGCTCCTAACAGTTTTTTTTTTTTATTATTAATTCCATGTTATTTCTTAGAGTTTCAGATTTGTTGGTGAATCTCGCTGGTAAGTGAAAACTGAGGGAATAAGAATCTATTGTTAAGGGAGAAAAAAAAACAGAATACTTCTGTAATTAAATTGTCTAAGAAAAGGAAATTTAGGCTTTTGAAGAGCTTGTCAACACATTTATTCTGATCCCATCATGCATAAATTGGAAAGTTTTAGGTGAATGCATGTATTGTCTTCAAATGAAAATTTGATCACAGCATTCCATGCCTATTAGTGACTGTTGAGAAATCTTAAGAAGTGAAAAAGTAAAAAATCTACATAGAAGATGTGAGATTAAAAATTAATTTCATATTTTATTCACTAAATAAACTTTTAAAATACACTCATGATAAAACAACAAATGGAGTTCAAAACTAAAAAAGTTCCCACAACTGGAACTTTTAAGTCAATCCACGCGGATTCCGGCAAGCATGAGGTGGTAGCAAGCAGCTATGCCTAAAAACACCATTAGGCAAGTCAAGTCAAATTTCTAAAATATACAAATTTGTAATTTGCATATCGCCAGTCAATCCATTCTCACGCAGGTCTCCGCCACTCGCTTTCATGCATAAATAGTTTATTTTCTTACAAATAATAAAATAAATATGAATAACATATCCATGAAATCTTATATAGAGGTTGATGGATCGGTGTTTGGAAGAGCTATTGCTCCTGTTTTTAGATATATTTTTTAATAATTTTAATACATTATTAATTAAACAAAAGAATATTCTTAAGAATTATAATTCACTGGAATATATATAAACAAAATGGATAACGTATCATGTCTGCATACAATAATTCAATGTTCATACTTTGCTGGAAATGATTAAAGAACAAGTCTGGCCTAAATTGTCGGCTGGTCCCGGAATCCTTTACTACTTTGAATTCCATTGCTTCTAAGTCCACCTCTTTTGTCCGTTTTCTACTGCTTTTTCTCCTAAATGCCACCTTGTTCATCCATCTCTCCTCCGGATTGTATTGATGAACTCGCGAATCACTTTAGTTTTAAAAAAAATAAAATAAATTAAATTAAATTATAAAGATAAATTCTCAATTATTATAATATTAAAAAATAAAATTAATATATATTTTTTTAAAAAAATCATAATAAAAAAAAGAAAATAAAAAGAAAAAAATAAAATAAAATAAAACACTATTAATTATTATTATAATCTACAATCCAATAAATATAGATGAATTGTAAAACATATTTATCCTTGTATTACTAATATGTTTTATGATATTCTTCTTAAAATAAGGGTTGGGCATTAAAATAAGTCTACTATAATGGTCTGACAAGCTACATATATCATAATATGTATTATGATATTCTTCTTGTCAGGGACAATATTATATATAAAGACTTGAGTAAAAAGCTACTTTTATTATTTTTTCCTCCTCGTCTAAGCTTTTTTTTTTTTCACAATTGAAAACCCATAAACACTAAGTCTAGGGGTTTTCTTAAACCTTATAAGCATAAGTTTATAACCTATAAACATTCTCCAACAACAATAGTGAGAGAGAAAGATTGACAAAGGCTTTTTTAGTCATGTAATAGCAACTAATGGCTTTCCTATTCCGTTAGCAATACTAATGCCACCTACCATTCCTCTTTAAATGAAAACCACCCTTTTGTACCTCTTTTAAAAGTGCATAAACAATTTCCTTTAGATAAAAATGTAATTAACTTGATAATGAGAATGATGAAAGATGAAAAAATCATTACTCATCCATCCTCTAAAAAAGTTCTTATTATTGTGAAAAAATGTTAGTGAGTCAAGGCTCGAAACAAAACAGAGGGTAGGTGAAGAAATGGTTGGAATGTCATTGTAATTAGAGGATCGTCAAAAGGGATGTCATGTAAAAGGTTTACACTTCTAGATGAATTTAGTTAGTCTTGAACCTAAATGCTCTTACTAAGGTATAAGGCCAATAGTGGTTTAACATTCTAAGCATAACTATTATGAACACCAAGTCCAAACCTCTGCCTTTATTCCATATATCTTGAACATTAAAATATTTAAGGAATTTATCTTTAAAAAGATGAATATGAATAGCTATGATAGTTTAAGTGACCCTTGATAACACATGTGAAATATAAATAGTACTCTTAAGTTAATAATCTAAATAATGAATACTAAGTGAAAACACCTCCCCGTTATTTTTGGAGGCTCAACAAGAAAATGGTACAATAATTTACACCCCAAGTCCATACATAGTTTTGAAGACCTTTGTTTTGAACTTATCACTTAACACTGTTAATAAAAGTTCCACTAATGTTTTTTCATCATCACATTAAATGAAAAACAAGAGTACCAAAGCTTACCTTTCTAGATTTATTTTTAGAGGCTCAACAAGAAAATGGTACATCATTTGCACCTTAAGTCCATATATAGTTTTGAGGATCTATTTATTGAACTTGTCACTCAACACTATCAAGAAAAGTTCCACTAATGTTTTTTCATCATCGTATTAAATGAAAAATGAGAGTACCAAAGCTTACCTCTCTAGATTTATTAATAAAATACTAAGAGTTGATGGCTTATGAAGTTAGTGGCTATATAAACCTCGAAAGGCAAGAAGTATTATCTATAAAGTGAGTTCTATACTTTTTTAGAAAGAAATCTCTTTCAAGTAAATTACGTAATAAAGATCTAAACTTACTAAAAAAATGTCAATGATGCAAGATAGGCTTACCTTTATTTTTTATGGTTAAAAAAGAAGAGAATCCAAAGAGACAAGTGTCTATATAATTTTCAAATCCCAAAGAAAACCTTAAAAGGTTTATTTATAACCTTTTAGATTTTTTTAGCTTTAAACTACATCTCTAAATATCACTCAAATGGAAACATATGCTATTATATAAAGAGAAAAATATATTTTTTTCTAACCTTTCCATGAAAGATGTTCCAATATCACAATCCATAAAATACTATCTTTTATACTAAAATCTCATGAAATTGATGATTGCTTTATACTAATGAAGGAGATATAAAGTCTAATAATGAAAGGCTACCTTAAATAATTTGTAGAAAATAAGATCAACTCAGACTAGAATCGAGAAGAGCTAGCCAGATGAGTATGTTAACCTTTATACAAATTTTAACTTCATTCTAGACAAGTTCTTAGTAGAAGGAGACTTTAATAAAAATAAGGAAGTTATATAGAAAGCATATTCTCATCATCTTATAAACACCGAATCATTGGTATAAACCTATCTTTCATCACCACCACCATCCTTTCCAATCACTAAATACATTGAGTCCTTATGGATAATGGTAGCATCGATTATAAGTATCTTCTCCAAATAAATATTTGGCCTGATAAAGATTAATACCTCCAAGTTATGCTATATCAAGATCTTTTTAATAGGGATAAAGAGAGAGAGAAAAGTAATTATAAAGGGAGCCATTAAGATATTAGTTACCACGAGCACATATACTTAGTGTAAAATATTCTACTAAATCTTCATGGTCATTAAAATAAACCTAGCATACAATATCATTATTAGAAGACCGCTCCTCCATGACATTAATATAACCAGTACCACTAAATGCCTGACTTTAAAGTTCCTTACAAAGGACACCGTGGTCATGACTAGTGGTAACCAATTAACATTTTTATAAATACACCTTTTTGTGTCTACAAATGAAGAAAACCATCATGTTTAATAACAAAAAAGGTTTGACATTAAAGAGAAGAGAAAGTTGGACTAAATTCATTAAAGAATTGCAGGGTATAGTTTTAAATGAGAAAGATCTAGACTCTTTAATGAAGATTTGTTCAAATTTAATGATTGAATAAAGTGAACTTGTTGATATTCCTAAAATCATCTAAGACATGCTTTTTTATTGAATTAATTAATATCAACTATTTTTTTCCTTATATTTGTTAGAAGAAGAAGAGTTTTGAAGGGAAAAAAATAAAATAAAAGATGGCATCTAATGAAGTGATGAACTTTTAAAAGTAAAAATCATTCAATAAGTCATATACCCATATTTGATTTGCCAATGCCATCGACTTTAACAAGTCTTGCTCGAAAGATATTTTTTTACTTATTAATATTGATATGATGATTGAGCCAATCATTGATTTTGAGTTCTTTGGATGACAAATCTAGCTACAATAAGATGCCCAAGTATCCCTATAATGAGGCAAAAAAAAACTTATTTCATCATAAATAGATGAACATATTATTATAAGGTTATACCTTTCAACCTCAAGGACATAAGAAAAACCTACTAGATGATGGTGGATAAGGTATTTGGCGGCCAATTAAGTAGGAATATTAAGGCCTATGTGGATGACATGCTAGTTAAATATATGAGTTTTAAAGAGCACATCTGAGACCTGTAAGAACTATTCTTAGTTCTTATAAAAATACTAGAGAAATATAAGTTGTTTTAAGTATGTTTTTTTTTTTATATGTGAAGTAAATTATTAGGGTTACTCGTGAGCATCAAAGGGATTAATCCTAGCCTCGAGAAAGTTCAGGCTATTCTAGACATTATCATTCTTAATTATTGAAAGATGTATGAAAGCTTTCTAGTTGACAAGTTGTCCTAAATCACTTCATTTCCTAGATAGAAAAATAATGTCTTGTTTTCTTTAGCACCTTTAAAATATCAGTAACTTTTAATGGACTCTAATGTGTGAAAAAGTATTTGAAGAGCTAAAAGCCTTCCTATCTTTTTCGTATAACTTATCACAACCAATGGAAAAGAATGCTATTTTGTCTATATTTAGAGATATGTAATATTATTGCTAACATTATCCTAGTTTGAAAAGAAAATAAACCATAAAAATTGATTTATTATACTAGTTAGACTTTATAACATATAGGAAAAAAAAAAAAGAGGTTATCTAAAGATGGAAAAAATGATCTTCGTATTGGTTAGCATATTTAGGAAATTCATCCCTACTTTTAGGCTCACCTAATCATAGTGTTTACTGACTATCTATTTAAACAGATTCTTTATAAACTAAACATACAAGGGCAGTGAGTCCATTAGACCATTAAGTTGGTAGAATTTGGACTACAATATCATATTTAACTAAAAATTAAGGCTCAAGCTCTCATTGACTTTAAATTGAATGTTCCTTTAATGATCTTACGATAAAGAAATAAACAAACTCTAATTATTTAGAGAAAGAAGTTGTTTATAGATAATGCCTCTAGCATTTATAAAAGTGGCACTGAGATATAGTCTTTATATATATATATATATATATACATGCGCATTTTAATAAAAGTTCATTTCCTTCAATAATATAATAAAATGAGCTCAACCTAATATAAGCCTTAAAAGCTTACACTCTTTAAATATATTGTGACTCTATATTGATACTGAGGGAATATAGGAGATAATATATAGTAAGGGAGCCATCTATATATAAATACCATTAATAGGCATTAAAATACCTCAAATCACCTAAAATATAGGGGAAAAAGATCACAATTTCATAAATCTTAATGAAAAAAAAAACATTCAGGAAGATCTTTTGTTAAAAATTTGGTAACACCAATCTTATTGATCTCTTATTAGGGTATATACAAGTCTTGGATAAGTTAAACACCAAAGATAAAATGACTTGATGATTTACTTTATAACCTAAAATTCTTCCATAAAATATTGATGAGTGTCATTATAGAAAGATACTTAAATGATGAAAACATCTCATCAGTCATAATAGATAAATATTTTATAACATATATATAAAAGGTCTACTAATGGATAATACTAATTAATAGAACAACTATCAAAAGTTTATTTTCCTTGCTAGAAGAGTAATCAAGTATTATTTGATAAATGAATAGCTATACAAAAGGTCTACAATAACACCTCTCTAAGAATACAACTTTTACACTCAAACCAACAACTAGACCAGGCTAAAAAATAGGATCTTTTTTTAACATGCTTAAAAAAATATAGAAGTCAAAAAAAGAATGAGCTATACTTTTATATGATATATTATGGGCATATAAAATAAATGAAAAACCTCTATAAGGACAATACTATTCTTGTTAGCCTATATGAGAAATGTCGTGATCCTAATTGAAATTGATTGCTAATAATTATCAAGTACAAGGTTATTTGGGCATAACAAATAAACAAAAAATAAGGACCAACATGGACATTCTAAAAAGATTTTTCTAGCCATCATTGTCATAAATGAGGCTTATAGATGAAAGGAAAATTAGCATCATAACACGCTAATAACAAATAGATGCTTATACATTAGATATCTCTATTTGAGAAAATCATAAGCACATGGAATATAAATAGTAGAGGAAAGCTGAAGCTAAGTGGGATAGATCATACAAGGTCATATACACTATCAAGATAAGAACTTACCACCTATAAGATATAAATTGAAAGGTTTTACCCTACCCATGATACTCTAACTATCGTAAGATGTATTACTAATAAGCATAACTTAGCCAACTTGTAATTTAAATATCTTAATAAAATTTTAAATTAGCTAGTTCTCAAAGTTTAACTTTAATAAATTACACTTATAACATAGTCATTTTACCTGGGTGTAAAAGTCACCCTCTCTTAATTGTGTGGTTTTTCCTTGCCAAGGTATAAAGTCATACGTTGCCTAAGTATAAAGGCATAACATCACTTAAAAAAGCCATGTTCTCTTAAGAATGAATGACCATTTCAAGTAAGTTAAAAGAACAAAAAAATATTACTATGATCCATCTTGGGTATCGATGTTCTAGTAACAACATAATGTGTTACAAAGGACTTAATGTGAATTTGGTTAGTGCCTAATCAAAAAAAGTACCATTTACCTAACCATGCATTTAATAGAGTCTTTAAGGGTTTTAGATCCCTCATTTGATTCAAGATAATATATTTAATCATGTTTAGAACCTTACTCATTCCTAACCTTAATAAAACATCAAGGAATTACCTTTTAACTCATCTGAGTTCTAAGTGAATGTCGCACCAAAAAAAAATCCAATATGCAGGTTCGACTGGCGAATGTTTTTTTTTATTTTTGATTTGGTTCTTTGGAGTCGCCACCTAGTATTTTGGTCACTAGGAACCCTAACTGGTCTCAGAGATCGGGTACGGGGACTGGTTGCGTAAAGGGAAGGTATTAGCACCCCAAATACGCCCTACCTAAGGTAAGCTGCATTGTTTTATTGTCTGATAAAAACTAAGGTGTTATTGTACTTCTAGTCGTTGGTCTGTCTATGGTTCAAGAAAAATCCTCCTCGGTAAGAAGGTCTTTTATCTTATCGGGTAAAATCCTAACCGTTCTAACGTCATACCAAAACTTTATTAATAATATTTAGGAATACGTTTTACGTATAAATTCGTAATCCCAAATACTAAAAGAAAACAAAAAGATTTTTTTGAATTTTTGAAATATTGGCCTAGTTCTCATGGCTTGAATAAACTGGTTATTAAAGCCAAAATGCATGCTAATACATATATTGTTTTGAAAATTTCTTTGTTGTGTGAAAATATGATGTTATAATATTATATATATATATTGGAGAGACTAGGCCGTATTTTAAAACAAAAACAATTTTTTGAAAATATTATTTTTTTTTTTGCTTTGACGAAAATCGGGTATTTTAATACTGGCTTGTATCCTTACGGTATAAAAATACAACCCAATATTAATCCACCTTTAAAAAATGCAGAAAAATCAACAATTTTTAAGGACTTTTGAATTTTTTTGAAAGTAAAACATTTTTTATTTGAAAATCTTTGATTTTGACGAAAACCGGGTATTTTAATACTGGTTTTGTATCTTTACGGTATAAAATACAAACCATATTAACCACTTTGAAAAAATGCAGAAAATCACAATATTTTTTTTTAAAGATTTTTTTTAATATATATTTTTTATTTTTATATACATACACATATATACACATGTATATACATTATAATATATTATAATATATATATATTTTTTATTTTTATATACATACACAATATATACACATGTATATACATTATAATATATTATAATTTATATTATATTATATATTATATATTATGGGCTGGGCCGGCCCAAATAAACGAGCCGGATTCAGCCCAACAAAGAAAGGTTGGGCCGAACTCGGCCCAGACTGGGTTGGGCCGGTCTCGGCCCAACAGGCCTCATGCATCTTCTGGTCTGGGCCGGACCCGGCCCAGATCTAAAGGCTGGGCCAGAACCGGTTTGGCCCAGGAGAGAAAAAAAGAAACAGGGAGGGGAATTAATTTTCCCCTCCCGTCCTCCTGCATGCAACAGGATTATGCATGCAGGAGGAAGATGCTGCTAAAACAAATGCAGGGGGGAGAGGACGTGAGGAGGCGGTCGCTGGTGGTGCTGCGGTGGCGTGGCTCACCTACAGCGGCTCCGGGCGGTGCTGCGGCGGTTCGAACGGCGGCGAGAAATACTTCTCCGCTATTCTGTCTTTTCGTTTCATTTTTTTCTTTTCCTTTCGTCTGTTCAGGTATTCCCTTTCTGCTTCTCCTTCTTCTCTTTTTTTGTTTGTTTGGTTCTTTCTAGCTTTTCTCTCTTTCGTTCTCTCTCTCTCCTTCTCTCTCCTCCCTTTCGGTTTCTTTCTTCCTTCTTTTTTTTCGTCTGTTTCTTCTGTATTTATAGGGGAAGAAAAGGTGCTGGGACCATTGTTAGTGCGCCTTGGAGCGGGTTTCAGGGGCGGCTGGTCGGCCACCACCCGCGACAGCAAAGCACCGATACCTTGCTTTCGGCGGGCGCGACGACTGGTGGTCGGCCATTGAGTTCGGTCGGTGGTCCAGTGTTTCGGGTTGGTCGGTGGGTGCAAGGAGAGAGAGGCGGGAAGATTTTGAAGAAGAAAAAACCATTTTTCTTCTCCCCTGCAACGAGTGCAGGGAGGAAGACGAAGGAGGAACAGTGCCGTTCAAAACGGCATCGTTCTGTCCCCTTCTCTTTTTTTTTTTTATGTATGAAACGGCGTCGTTTTGGATAAAACGCGCCGTTTCATTATAAAAAAAAGGCGCCAGAATATGCTTTTGCGAATCAGTCCTTAATCATCTTTAATCATCTTTAATCATTTCAATTACGTCCCTGCCAATTCGGTCCCCGTCCCTCTTGTTGGCCGCGTTTTTCACTTTGGTCCTTGGCCTCTGATTTATGCAATTAAGCCCTCAATTGATCAATAAACTTTCAATTTCTTCAATTAGGCCCCTGATCCAAAGCAAAACAGCCCCCTCTATTTACCCGGTTTTTCCAAATTGGTCCCTGGTTTCGGTTTTTCACAATTAAACCCCTAATTGGCCATTAAACTTCAATATTTATTCAATTAAGCCCCTGATTTGGCCTAATAAATTCCTAAAAAATATATTTTGGCCCCAGAACTTAAATTTCTTCTAATTAAAGCCCAAATTGACTTAAAAATCAATTTTTCTTGCAATCAAATCCCCTATAAAATCAATTAAAAATCCAATTAAGTCCATAAACATCCAAACTTGGGCTTTTCTCCTCAAAATTCAAATTTCCTTCTCAACAGGGCTCTCATCCTTCAAGAATATACTGTCAAAAATCCAATCTTTGTATTTTTAACCTCCTTGACCGATTTTTCTGACCATTTGCCGAGCGCTTCTGCCTCCTGTTATTTTTCTAATCTCCTTTGGCTATTTATTTTATTTCATTTATTTGGGGATCCAAAAATGGGTTACAATAGTGAACATGATAACTCTATTTTGACCCTATCTTCATAGAAAGAAAGGAATTTGGATCCTATACATCTTAAAACCTATAGGATTTTAAATTTTATCTATATCAGCAAATGAGAATTTAACCCAAAGAACCAAAAACAAAGAAAAAAAATGAAAAGGTATAAAAAGAAAAAATAGTAGTAATAAGAGGGTAATAAGAGTTAAATATCTATAAACAAAAAAATTAACCTCATAAAACTATGTTAAAAATTATTGGAGCTTAGTTTATCTTAACAATATCTCCAAGCACCAGCAGGCTTTATGTTTTTTTTTTCCTTTTCTTTTAGCAAGTTTCATGCTAACATTCCCTAAACTCACTATACTCTTTAGATTTAACTATTTAAGAGTGGACATCTCTAGAGGTGGTTAAATATGAATCAGTGATAGATAAAAATTATTGGTTGTATAGACTCATATTCTCTAAGAAAGTAGAAGTTTCTTTATCTAGGAATGACTCATACCACCTTCCTTGCACTCATTACTCTTTTTAAGAGTTAAAGGGACCACCTTCCTTAACAAGGCCAGCTAGTTTAGAAAGGTTAACATTCTTAATATCTTCTACAAACCGAGATCATTTTTAGTACCAAATACAAACAAAACTAAAACAACAATAAAAGTTAAGTATCTACCCATAAGGCTATAGTTTAACATCCATTCTCAGGCTAAAAGGTAGATCCAATACATAACACCTCTCTTATCAACCATCTCCTAGTAGTTTTGTCCTTATTACATAAAAGAGGCATGTTATTATGATTCAACAATGGATTTTTTTATTTTAAGGAAAAGGCACATCACACACACCAATCCATATAGAGGTATAAATCCTATGTACTTAACCATAAATCATTCCCTTCTCTATTATTTCATATCATTGGTCTTATCTATAATTACCCCTCAAACATTACTCTTTTTCTTGAATAAAAAGGTGTAGAATCAAACCATTCCTTACTTTCTCTTAAAGCTTTTAGCTAGTAGGTAACAATATCTAAAAAGCCCAACCATTTAAATGCAACTAACTAACATATAGGTCATAGTAATGGAATGTGCCCATCATAAACTTGGTCAATGAAAGGTTGAAATTGTTTTACAAAAAACCTGTACACAAGCACATTAATCTTCGAATGTCATTATTTTGCCTATCTAGTGGATGATGATAATAAAATACCAAATTTTTAAGTTCTTATTGAATGAGACTAGTCTCTTTACATATACCTTACTTGTATAAGTATCATTTAAATGATCCTTAGGCTTTTTAACTCACATACACTTGGTGGGTCTCCTATGACATGTCTAATCTTGCTTGAACAATTGCATTGACTATCATTCTTATTTTTAATCAGTATCCCGTTGAATTAATTATGCAAATAGCCATATTATCTTTTAAGAATTTATAACCTTAGCATATTTAACTTATAAACTATTTTAGTGGTGAGCAAGAGTGTTAGGGATTTTTAAGATTATCATTTTATTTCTCCTAGAAGAAGTTTGCTGCTTGAGGTTGTTTTTTTAAAAGCATTTACTGGGAAACTTGTATTAAAAGCTATCCCTACTATTTTTATTCTATGCAGCTATTATGGCAAAGCAAATATGTGAGGGTCTGCGACTATTTGTCAAAATTAAAGTGTATCTGGTATTGTGGTAGATTTTATGGTTGTGATTTGAAAAGAATTATTTATAAAAAGTATTTTTGGTTGAGGTTGGTTTGGTATTTATATATGTTTAGTTAAAACTGTAGTTGAAATTGAGATTGAACAAAAAATAGTTTAATGTGTTTGGTTAAGAATGCTTTTGAAATTGAGGTTATAAATTTTTTTAAAAAAATATATATTAATATTGATGGTTTTTAATTTAAATATTGTAGATTTATTTATTGCTATTATATCATGAAATAAATAATACTTTATATAAAATATTTTTTATTATTCCATTAAACTATCTACAATTCCATCACGTATGAAATACATCTAACAAGGATTACAATTTTCTTGATTTCTTAAGCGCGCAACAACATCAGGTAAAATATAATCATGAACAAAATTGGAATTGCGATTAAATTTTGTGAATGCTACGTCATCAAGCGATCTTTATCTAATTTATGTAGTGTCATTAAATAATATTAAACACTTGTTTTTTTTTTTGAATAAAACACAATTAAAAATTAAAAAAAAAAAAATTTTTTACTAGATCGTATCCAGTTTAATGCATTTGACTTTGGATCAGACCTAGTCCGGCCGGAACAGTGGAGAATATCTCTACTGTTCAAGTGAACAATAGAAACACTCTCCACAGTAGAAAACAGCATTGCGCTCTGTGTTATAGTGATGGGGCCATTAACAATGAATAAAATTTTATTCATTACCAAATATTTATTTTCTGTGATTTATTTCAAAAACAGAAGCAACACATAAACAAACGGATAAATAAAAGAAAGGATCAAAGGAAGACTAGATTTCCTGCTAGGTCGGGCTAATACCTCATCCATTATTAGCCAGATAGGCTCTTTCAAAGCAGCCCATAGAAATTTAGACCTAACTTTAAACAAAGGCTGACTTACTTGCAACCAAAAAAGGAAAACATTTTTTAAAAAAAGAAAAAAAAAAAAAAAAGGAACCAATGTGTTCTCGACAGACAGAGCAGAGGAAGGGAGAGCTTTCCCAGTTTATCTTTGAATGCGAAATCAAAAGAAAAGGAAATAAAAGGTTACGAGGTTATTTATTTATTTATTTATTTTAACTTTTCTTTCTAATTCCTTTTAATTATATCTGCATATCTATCTGCTACTTCACTATCTTCTGTTTAAATTTCCTTTTACCTTTGGTTTTGCTGCTTCTCTTTTGCATTTCCACTCCCACAAAATTTTAGCTTTTATTTCTTTCTTGTACAAGAATCAAGAATTTCACTTCTTTTTGTAAAATCTCCATTATCTGGAAGAGATTGTGCAACTCTTGCGTTTTCTTTCTTCATTCCTTTTGTTTCTTTACCTCAAGAGGTTGCTTATAGATGATGTCAACTTGGTGAAGTGGGTAGCTAGAGAAAATGAATTAAATTGTGGGTTTCAAAGTTGACGGTGAAATTGCATGCCTAATTAATATATGGGGCTGTTTCATTATGGCCTGTTTTTGTATAATTTTGTGGCTTTTTTAATCTTTAATCTCTTTAGATGAATAATGAGCAGCTATGGAACTAAATTTGTGAAACCTGTTCTTGTAAAGATGATCCTTTCATGTTTTTGTGTCAAGTTTGAATGATCTCGGATCAATTAAGCTTTAGACCGCCAAGCCGTTCTTATTTCTGTTATTTGGTTTTTAAATTGGTTAGGTGATACAATTCTTCTATTATAGAAAAGGATTGATGTATGTAACTTAGTTGAAAATGGTGGTAGAGTTCAACTAATCAAGTTTTAGACCATTTCAATCTGCAATTACTTCGAATTACTCGGGTTCTAATCTGGTAGTTTGGATCAATTAAGCATGTGATCTTAAAAGTGACAGCTAACTCAGTATATATAACTCTTAATAGCGTTTGATTAGTTTTGTATTTCTAATTATTGCTTTCAATATTCCTATGTTCTTATAACTATGCACTTGCATTTTTTTCTCATTTAGATTCTCATTCGTTTGCAGGAGCCATAATGGGCAAAAAAAATACTTATAAGTGCTGATTGCTTTGATGGAATCTCCAGTAAGTTTTCTCACTTTGTCCGTCATAGTGATTTTCTTCATTTCAACATGCATGTCAATTCTTGATTCCGTTTAGCTGTTTATTCTTGATGAGAAAAAAAAGAACCGATATTCTTATTCCTTCCTTTGCTGGGAGAGGATCTTTCACTTTGCATGATTATCGAGTTTTGAGAGTACATAAGAGGCGAAGTCCAATGCTATGTGATTTTCTTTTGAGAGGTTGTGTGCCGACAATCTGAGTGAACCATGCTAATATTGTGTGGTTTTCTGTGTGTTGGTCTTGCCGTAGTTCAATGCTGCATGTAATCTTGCTGAATGATTGTAAATGATTTGTTTCTATTACGGCTATACAGGATTTCCCTTACAAGTATCGCGCATGTTTGAGAATTCTTGTTCCCTCAACAATTGCAGATTTTTCTTAGTTGCACAATGCATCTAACTCTGCTTATGGTTTTTCTTGATGCATTATTTCTTACATGAAGGAGCCAAGTAGGATTGGTGATCGTTCAACCAGTGATGTTGTTGTCCGACTCCGAACACATGAAGGCCGAGATGATTGGTTTTATTGCCATTCTTTTATCTTGATAGAAAAGAGCAAATATTTTGGTGACCGCCTTTCTGAGAACTGGCCTACATGCCAGATCCTTGACTCACGGAACTGTGTTGAAGTTTACTGTGAAGAATCAGACTTTGATCACCATGTCAATTTTCTACGACTTCTCTATGTTGTTATAGATGGTTCATTGGAAGACATATGGCATGGTGTGAAGAATGCCCTTGGCATTCTGCGTGTGGCTGTGGAACTTGGTTGCCCACAAATTGTTAATGCTTGTGCGAACTACTTGGAAGCAATGCCATGGGAAGAAGCTGAGGAGGATGAGATCCTAAAAATCATACCAGGCATGGGATCGAAAGCACAACCAATTCTTGCCCGTGTCCAACCAGTCAATCAGTCAGCTGTATTGAGAATTTTTCTGTCAGCTATTAAATTTGCCACATCATCACCTCCTTCACCCATGAATGATCTTAAAACTACTGCACAAGAGCAGCTCGAATACATGCTGACTGAAGATGATGATGCCCCTCTACTAACAGCTGATCAAGAGGTCAAATTTGAAGTAAAAGAATGTGTGAAGGGACTGTTCACCAGATTTAACAATATGCTAGAAGCTCTGTTATGTGAGCCTGTGGAATCAGCCAATGAGAAAGGGAAAATGCAATCTTTTCAATCATATCTATCAGATTTATCGTGGGCTTGTCAGATACTAAATAAGTTGGAAATCATGAAGGAATTTGTCAATAGTTGGGTAGGCGCATCAGATAAGATAGTTCTGGTTGTTGAGCAAGCTAGTTCGGTAGCTGAAATTATTGAGACAAAGTCGAAGGTTATAGAGGTGGCAGCAAAGGTTTTAGAAGCAATAGGATATGGTAACGTTATTCTGCCTACTGCAAAACGGTTTCACATGGTCAAGGTTTGGCTTCCATTTGTGAGGGTTACCAAACCATTAATTGATTCTGCCACGACTAATGCCAAGGATGCTCCAGAACTTAAGATTGATGGTGAGCTATGGCAGTCCTTAGAATCCACATTTGTTTCTATGGTTCTTACACTGCCATCAGAAGACCAGGCAGAGATTTTGACAGAATGGTTAGGGAATGAGCATATTCACTATCCAGACTTCACTGAGGCATTTGAGGTGTGGTGTTACAGGTCCAAGGTTGCGAAGAGAAGATTAGCAGACATTTTGGGCAACCACGGTATGGCCAGTAGCACACTTTGACCTTCTGTTTTTTCATCTTTTTGGTAAGAATAGTTACATCGTGCTTGATCATAAAGCATTTTCCTATTCTTTGCGAAGATCGGGGCTTGGTTTAGAAAGTGTTGTTGAAAAGAGGTTCCTAAACTGGGTGCACTAACTTTTAGCTTCTTGTCCAAAAGTGATTGCATTCTAAGGTTTGTAAATGAAGTAATGTTTAGGCTTCTGTTTGATTGTAAATCCGTAATTGTGAATGTCTAGCGTAATCAAACTCGATAAATCTTCTGGGCTTGTGCTATCTTATTGTCCAATTTGCTCATGCCAATTTTCATTTGTTTACTTATTTGTTTACTAGATTATTTTCTAGTTGAAGTTCTTGTGCTTAATCAATTTTATTTTCTACTCTTAAGGAGAGGGAAATGGAAGTCCGAAGGGAATGCCTGGGTGAGGGGCAGTAAGCTTAATAAATACTTTGTACATCAACTTAACTAGATATGTTCATTAAGTGGATGTTTTTCCTTCTTAAAACAACAATTTTTATGTCGCGAAAAGAAGTTTGACGAACCTTGCATTTGGAATTAGTATTTCTTCAAGAGTTGTTGTTGATTTGCAAAAACAATAACCAAGTAATATAATGCTATTCGCCTATTCCCTCCGTTGTACAGGGCAAGGAACTACCGAAAGAACATGATACATGATACGAAAAAACCTTATCCATGGTGGTCAATTGTGGGCAGAGGTTAAGGTCTTAAGGATATCAGTATCCTGGCCAAAGAGGCACTCCTTCAAATCAAAGAAATAAACATGGATAAATTTGCACTTTACGTCCTTTTATCTATTGATATCCATTAAGCAATAGTTTCTTCACTTCTCTTCTTCTATTGAGCAATGATTCTGGACCGTCTGGATTGGTTATTTTTGCATTCGGTCTTGCACCTTTTGACTTTATTTTTCTACCCTAGTCTTTCTTCAGACTTTTCTTGAGCAGAGGACCTTTCTGGGTTCCTCATCTAGTCATCTAATTTCCCAGCATTCATGCATCAGAAAACTATATATTTTGTAACTATTGCTGACTTTTCTTTGAAAATGTTGTTTGAATGGGACTTGTAATGTTTATGCTTCACTAAGCTCTCCCCTTATAGCACTGTGTGTGGATATAAAGGAGGTTTTCTTCCAAAGTATCGTTTCTAGATCTTGATTTGAAGGGGAAAAAATTTATCGTTGCTGATGTCTGCAGTCTCCCATTCTTTTATCTTCGTTTCTTGCGTGTAGCTTGCAATCAAGTGGGTGTCACACTTCATACATACTTCTCTTTATTTGATGAAATAAACGATGACATGATGATTTCTCACAATCAATATACTACATTGGTATACCCCAATAACTAACTGTTATGACACCAATCCATCTATCCATCTTCAGAACTTACAAAAATAATATACAATCCTCAACCATATACTAAATCCTAAGCTGTCTTAGAACTCAATGGTTCTATGCCAAGTATAGACCTATACTAAGTAAATTTTCTTCTTTCTTTACACTACCATGCATCTTCCTAGTTCCTTAGCAATACATGGAACAGTGAAAAGAGATTCTGAAGCCTCGGCCTCTTTGTCCTAATGTATCAGGCCACAAAGTCTGGCAACAGTTGTGCTATGAACCTCTTTCGGTTCTGAATGTCAATGCTCTCGTATGCAGTTGAGGAGTGAGGCGTGGATGTGTTAAGGGCTCCGTACTCATTTGGTTCGCCGATCTCTACTCTTCTTCCCAGTTGAATGTTTTGGTTAGGAAGAAAAGTTTGATGAGTACCTGATAAGGAGAGGTTTTCACAATGGGGTAGCCCAAGAGTGAGAGAGACACCATTGCCAGAAAACCTTGGTGTGAACTGCTCTCCATCAAACCTCCCAATTTCCCCCATCGGGTATTGCCCGAAACCTCCAATGAAGTTGGTTTGGCCTCCCATGAATGAATAGCCATCCCTACTCTGCCTCTCATCGCCGAATTTCATAGAAACCTGCTCGTTGTTTGCCTCGCCAGGCTTGATATCCATGTTAATGGATGGCACACTAGTTGGGGATTGTATCAAATCATGGCTTCTTGGTTTCTTTGGGCTCCCTTGTGTGATCCCGTCTAATTCTGATGACCCCATAAAGGAAAATCCAGACTGGTTTCGGAGATGTCCTCCAACAGGAGATGTTGAAGATGTGGGTATTGAGATTGCAGAAGGAGCATCCGGTGAATTGTCCAAGGACTTGAAGCTTCTAGTTTGATTTCCGTTAACTGAACCTTTCTCTTGCAGAACTGACCTTGAAGCAGCATCTTCATTGTGTTCGCTCTTGCTTGTTTTGTCCTCTGATCCATTCTGTTCTTGTTCCTTAATTTCCTCCATGTACATTTCTTCTACCATTGGCTTCCAAAGTCGAACTCGAGCATTTATGAACCAATTAGACACCTGTATAATAACAAACACATAAATATAAGAATTTCCTCAGCTGCGATAGGAATGCTGAGAAATGCAGGAGTTGGTTCATACCTGGCTCCTCGTGAGCCCTGTTTGTTTTGCGAGCATGTGTTTGTCTGAATCCTTGGGATAGCTGAAACATGAAAGGTTCACAAATCAGATATGAACAAAAACTAAAACCCAGGGATTTTTGGGATCATGAGAAACAACTATGATTATCTACATGAAAATAGTCGTCAATAGGAAAGGGCCAAAAAAAAAATTGTAATTCTTAGAATTCTGAAGTGCTTACGGGTGGAGAAAGTGTTCGAAGAGCCAAGCACGGAGAACTGAAACTGATCTTTCAGGCAATCCTCTCTGGGGTCTCCAAGCATTGTGCTGGATCATTCCCAACTGCTGAAGTGCACGCTGTTGTCGAAGGTGATGATCGACAAATTTGAGCCTTGAACCTTCAATCTTTCCTCCTAAGCAATCCTCTTCACCTAAGCTTTTGTTTGCAGCTTTAATTTGACCTGTTATTGCATCTTTCAAGCACCTAAATTGCTTGGATATTGTTTTCAATGCAAGGGCTGTGTATGTCTTTGCTGAACCAATTCCTGCTGCTTGCTCAAACGAGGAAATCACTATCTGCATCTGATGATGATACTGCCTGTACCTCTGCTCCACCTGCAGATGATAAAAACAAAAATGAATAAAAATATCCCATTTATCTGCTGTAACAACAGGGTACATATTGAATTGAAAGCCTCGAGACTCCCTCTGTTCCTATCTTGTGAAAATTGAAGTTCTAAATTTTAAGAGCATATAGCAAGAGTCCAAAAAGATGAGAGACTTGAAAACATTATTAGTTGAATACAACACCAGACTGAATTCGGACTCGGTTTCCTTAGATGGGTTTCTTACAGTGATAGAGACCTAACTCAATCCCGAGTGATCTTAACCAATATTTTTCGCAATACAAACAAGAACGTTCCAAGAAACTATCCTCAGTTTCTTTAAACGAACTTATCTAAACCTCACCAACACAAATGATCAACACACAAATTGAAAACAAAGCATAGTTGAACATATAAACTGCAAGTTCGTACCTCATCGAGCATGCTAATAAGCTTAGCCTTCTTCATCTGAATTTCCTGCCTCTCTGCAGTGGAAAGCTCCGGTCCGCGCTTCCCACTTGCTTCTCCTTCGCCAGACCCTTCTCCGGTTGATGACTCTCCAATCACCTTATTGCTATTATTACTACTGATCCCGTTACTCTTCTTTGACAATTCACTCTTGATTCCATTACTATTCACATTAACAACCTCATCAAGTAGCTCTTCAGTGGCCTTCAAGTACTTTGAGCTCAACAACACCCCTTGCATACCCGGTACCCCATTTGTCACACCCGAACCTGGTGACACCAACCCACCAGACACCCTTATATCTTCACCAGACACAGCTTGAGCCTGTGATCCAAAACCGCCTTGCTGTTGTGAGGAGAGGCTCAAAGACAGGCCTTGTTGGGCGCGTGGTGTTTCACGCGCAGTCGATGTAGAGTCAATTGGATTATAAAAATTGTAATGGACACGGGGAATAAGTCCATGCAAAGAAGAAGCCTCATGAGAGTTAGGGTCCAAAGGGATACCGACGAATTGTTGGGTGTTCGATGGCGCGTGGCCCGATAGGTGCGGTGGAGGAGAGAGGCTGTTGGCAGCAGCAGAAGCAGCGGCGTTAAGGAATACGAGGTTGTTGGATTGTGGTGGTGGAGGGGTTTCGGAGTATTGGACATAAGTAGGGTTCATAAGTACAAGAGTTTGAAGACCTTCCGCTGATGCAGCAGCTGCTTGGATTTCAGGATTCCCATGAAAGTATGTCGCCATCGGATTGGTTTTCTCGAAAAACTATGTTCAGTCTTGTATCTACACTTGAAAAGAGACTACGTTAGTTATCAGCCTTCACATCCAAATATCAAATCCAAAGACACGTACAGATATAAATCCACACCACCCCTCATCTTTCTACATGCAGACAACCCCATATATGTATAATTCAATGAGTTTTTTATGTTACCTTTATGAGAGTGGAATTTGTGATCAACCCATCAAAGAGGACGTGTTAGAAACAGATGGGATCGAGTTTTATAGAAACTGCGTTGATCTCTTCTTACTGTAAGCCTGTGAATCAAGAAGAGGATGCATGAGGAATCCAGAAAATATTGAAGTGTAGATCATCAAAGAATTTCTTGTGCGAATTCATTTGAACAAGATTTTAATAGTACGATCAAATCAAGATTTTAAAAGAATTCTTGTTTGTTAATGTTTATACGTTTCCATCTTCTACAGCTTGAATATCAACACAACACCTAGAAACAGAAGAAGAAAGAACTAGAAAAGAAGAGGGAAAGGGAGTGGATTAAGGAGAGGTGTTGTTTATATATATAGGGATAGAGAGAGAGAGAGAGAGATAGTGCAGAGATTGACAGAGAAAGAGAAAGAGAGAGATAGAATTGATTATAGTATTAGTTTTTATATAATTGGAACCTGTTGTGATGGAAATCTGAGTGTGCACGTGCTTCATGATCATCTGCACTTCAAGGGGAAAGAACAATTTTTCACTTACAATGACCTAAAGCCCATGAATTTTGAGAGAGAGAGAGAGAGAGAGAGAGGGAAGTATATACAGTTGAGGCTAAAATACATGAGATAAAGAAAGGGGAGGACACTTCTATCTGTGTGTGTTTATATATACTTGAAAAACACAAAGGAGCGCGCACACACAGCCACCTGTTTCTTGTATGATCTATCTATGGATTTAACAGTCTCTTCACTACTTGAGGGGAAAGACCTTTGTCAGACTCAAATCTCTGCAACTCCCTCTTTGAGAAGGAAAAGGAGTTGTAAGGAGAAAGATGGGGCTAAAAAGGCTAAGAGAAAGATACCCTTCTTTATTCACGCATATTATCCAAACATATAAGTATTTATGAGCCCCCATTTTATTCAAACAAAGGAAGAAAAATTTAAAAATTGAGCTAACAGGAAATCACTTGACTAGTTAATTCATGTGCTAGTACATATATATTGATTGTGATCTTTCTTGACTGGTGGTGGGGGTACTGTGCTGTGTAAGTATATCTTCTATATCATTAGAGGTTGTTATCTATGATCAGTTCTCTGCTGCACTTGAGGACTCCATATATATCTTTCTTATAGTATACTTGCAGAGACACACCTTCCTTCTCTCTCTTTTATGGCTTTTGAGTGAGGTACCTGCGAATAGATCAAAACAAGGGAACTTCTGTGATTTGACCTTCCCTTTTCATATCATTTGATGCCTTGGGCATCTTTGATGAGCCACAAAGAACCTTTTTCTTCTTATTTGGAGTGCGAGTCTGTGAGAAAGAGAAGGAGAGGAAGGGGTGTGTTGTGTATAAAAAGAGTGGAAAGAAAAACAATAAAAATTAAGATTTCATCGGAGGGTGTCGAAAGATAACACACAATCAGCTGAAAAACGAGAAAAACGTTCTCCCTTCCAAGACCCAAATTACAGCTTAGTAAACGAAAAATATAAAGAAATTATGACGAGAACTGTATGTGGGTGGTGGAGGGGAGGGGTCCCTGTTGATGAATTCAATAATAAAAATATCTCCTTGTCCTCTTCACGTTTTTGTTTGTTTGTTTTCTTTATTTATTTTCTTATTTTTCATTTCTGGGGTATATTTTTTGTGGTTGGATGACAGAGTTTGAAGATAAAGCAATTAAATCACCAAGGAACATAGAACCAACCACCACAGCACCTACTTTAATGCTCAAAAAAGTTTATATATACTCAGTTATCTAAAATCTTAAACCACCGTCTCTGTGTAAGGAATATGTGGATATCAAAAACTCGTGTATATATATATATATAAAAAAAAAACATCAAAATATGAGAAATTCAACAGTGGAGGAATTCAAATGCATGCATTTGCATCGAGTTAGCCACAATACATGGGCCCTGTCTACCCATAGGATCTCACTGTTTTTCTTTTTCCTTCTTCTGGGTGGGTAAAGCATCCAACCTGCTATCTAATTATTAAGAACAAATTAATTACTTGTTTCTTAATTATGGATGAATTTTCTTGTATTTGCTCCATAACCCTTTTCTTTCTTCACTATTCTTCTTCGAGCAACACCTCTAGGGAGGGGCCTCCAAACCACCCCCGTATTGGAAAATACAAAGCAAGGGGTCGATAGCTAGCTGTAGCTAGGTTTTTTAACAAGATAATGACTATAATAAATAAAGAAGAAAGGGTCCTCAGTGCAGGACCAGTTCATCAATTCTCACAGCGATCTTTAGCTCTTGAATCTAAGTCTGATATCTTAGATCAGAGAACAGTTCCATCACCATCAGAAACAATGATAACACAAGAATATGATTTTGTGAAGTCAATATACAGGACTAGTGTACAATCAAACAAGACTCATTCATGATGTTCATCAGGTAAAACAATGTGTGTTGCAGGCAATTAATGTATACATTATAGGGTTTATTATAACGTGAAAGGGGATTTGTGTGATTGTATTCAATTCCGAAGTCATCCTAGTATTCTCTAAGAAAACTTTGTACGAACTTTACAATTTAGTTTCTCAGGCCCAACTCACTTCCAGTGGAAAGAAAAAAAGCTGCTGCAATATGAAGAGTGCTTTCTTAATCTCACCTATCTGAAGTACCTGTTTGGGCAGTCAGGGACACCTTGAATAACCAGAGGGTGGCAACTTCCATGGAAGATCAGGTCCCCCCAACGTCTATTGATGCTGCAAGGTAATTACTGTACATATGATAATATTTACTTACTCTGAAGGTAATTAATATCTATGTCCCATGCGAGAGTCTTCATCATAATTAGGAGACCTCTTCAACTTGAAAGCCAAATAATTCAAATCCAGGATTGACAATGGAGGAAAGGAAATAAGTTTCTTGACAAAGTTTCCTTGGAGGCACCCTCCAAATTAAGTCACTTCATTGTACAAGAAATTATCAACTCCAAATAATGTGCCAATAATTGTCCACTGAGTTTTTTAATTATTAAAATATATATAGATTGTTCACCTGGTCATTTGATAGTTCAACTTTATTTATACTTTTGGATGTTAGTTTCTTTTGTCACACTATTATTAAATTGAAAACAATAACTAATCAAAAAATATAAAATAAAATACCGACATAAATAATTTCATTGATAAATTACGATATGAACTTTACTGATTGAAATTTTTCATAGAAAATTTCATCAGCATATAGTGAAGATTCCGTCAGTATTTTCTCATATCTATGGAATATACGACAGAATACCAACATTGAAAATTTATTCATCTAGGCATTCTATCCCATTATCATTAGAAAATACCAACAAAATTGCCTACAAAATATTTCATTAGCATTGAAAAGAATATTCCGTCAGTGCTTTTGTTGTGTGTGTTTTGTTCGTTATGATCCTCAAGCCAACAATTGCTTATCTATACGGAAAATTAATGGATTCTAATATAAAATTTGGATTTTAAATGACGATGATATAATTGGATTAAAATACCATTTATTCACTAACCAAGAACCAAATAACCTTAGATTTTAATTGCTATTTATTATGTGCATTATAAAGACATGAAAAATTTTAAAAGGAATAAACTATGTTATATTGAAATAAACTATTCTTCATATATTAATGAAGTTCAAGCAAAAAGATATGCTAGGCTAGAGAAACAAGTAATGTTGCATTCTCTTTCAATCATCACCAGAAAATTATCAAATATAAACAGAAATACTAACGGGATCTTTTTGTCAATATATTGCAATGATCTTTATCGATAGAATTTTCCATCTATATATCCATCGATAAACACCGATAAAAAAATTTATTTGGTATATACCAAGGGAATTGCAGTAGGAAAATAAAGAATGAAAAAAAAAAGCCAAACAATATAATAATGGGTAACTTTTATAGACGACATTATCACGGAGAATTAACCCGACAGTAAAATACGTCCATAAATATATCGATGAAAAATTTTCTTGGTATATACCAAGGGAATTACGAATGGTACTATAGTGGGATTTAACAATGACAAATCGTACGGTGATGTGATGTTTTGACCAATAGAATGATTGATAGAATTACCAATCAAATTATATTTTCGGTAATGCCATTGTTAATATTTAATTTATGATTTGGTGATTGACCCTCCTCTTTTCATTTTTCATTTCTCTTTCTTCCTTATGCATCCCTCCCCTACCCCAATCTCAACAAAACTAAACCTTCCACAACAAATTTGGCCATCACAATACTTAATTTGTCAGCATTTGTGTTTTGATTTGCATTTTATTAAGGATTCTTCATTTTAAGTAAGTAAATCTACTCCTTTTTATTTGAATTTAATTTTAAAATGTTAATTATTTTATTTTTGTATATTTTTATAGCAAGTGTATTTTGTTTGGATGTTTACTTGTTTTATATTTTTTTTCTCATACAAATTTGTTGTATGGATTTATGATTTGTACATGTTAGGATTTGTTTTAGATTTTGTAAAATTATATTTGTTTGTAAATTGATGAAACTTATGTCAAATTTTTAACTTAGGTGTTTTGTGAAATAAATAATGACTTATTTAATAGGTATGTTTTATATTTTTTTAATTTTATTACCGAGTTGAAATTTTTGTAAATGTATACAAATTTGAATTTATATATATAATAGATGATGAATTAAGAGAACTATTAAAATAAATTGAATAAGTTTGAGCTAAATCAATATTTTTACAAATTTATTTAGTTAACACAGTTAATTAATACATGTTATCATCATTATTTTATATAGATTTGATATAAGTAATGGATGATTGTTCATGGATGTATAGAGATTCACCTCAAAGTTTGCGAATGATGGGTTATTGTAATGAGATTCAAGGTTTTATTAATTATGCACAATCTAATCTGAGAAATATTAGTGAAATGGGTATTAGATGTTCATGCAAGAGGTATAAAAATAAAAAGTTTATTGGTCCAGATGTTATAATGATGTATCTTATACAAAACAAGTTCATGGAGAAATACTTGTGTTGTTTGAAAACGTAAAACCATATGTTCCTCACGATACCATGGTAGAAAGGATGGTTGGGTCAACTTCTAGTTCTAGTAACGTGTATAGAGTTGTAAATGACAATAATAATTCTTATAGAAATATATGGTTATGGATGCGATGAGAATAAATCAAAGTCATATCAGTCAATGTCCAATCATAGATGAAAAAACTAATGTAGATGCGACTAGGTTTTTTGATCTTTTAAAAAATTCTAACGAACCATTATGGGATGATTGCATAAATTATCGATCGTTATATAGGTGTTCACCATCAAGTCAGTTAATGGGTTGAGAGAAGTCAGTTATGACAGAATTGTCGAATGGACAAAAAACATTTTAACTAAAGGGAACAAACTGAAAGAAAACTTCTATGTTATTAAGTTCATGAAGAAACCCTTCGATTTAGGATATCAGAAAATTGACATGTGTCCAAACTTCTACATGTTGTACTATCTTAAAATTACAGAGTTGACCTAGTACAGAACATGTGGGCATTCTTGTTATAAACCCATAACTGGCAGGAAAAGAACTCTTGTAACACAAAAAATATAAATACTTCTCAATCACACTTAGACTGCAGAGGTTATTCATGTCACCAAATATTGTTGAACACATGACATGGCATCAATCACATGATATGGTGGATGAAGTGATGGTGCACCTTTTCGATGGTGAAACCTAAAAACAATTTAACAATGTGCATCCTCAGTTTTTAGTGGAGACAAGGAACGTGCATCTTGGGTTATATACAAACAGATTCAATCCATTCAGGTCATTTGCTGCTCTTTATTTTTATTGGCCGATGATACTCATAATTTGCAACTTGCCACCGAGGTTGTGTATAAGGTCGGATTTTATATTTTTATCTACATTCATACCTGAACCTAACAGTCCGGATCGGAATATAGATTTTTATCTTCGACCATTAATTGATGAGTTGGAGCATTTGTAGTCATCTAGGCTTTGACTTATGATATATCGAGGAAATATAATTTTTATTGACGAAGATAGTTTTGATGTGAACTATCAATATCAATGATTTCCTAGCTTAAGAAATGGATTCTGGTTAGAGCATGCATGAGAAACTAACATGTTCATACTATATGAAAAATAACAAGGCATTCACGCTAATAAATGATGGCAAAACAATTTTTATTGACTATCATTGGTGGTTCTTGTTGACGAATCATAAATTCAGGAAGAATAGAAAGGACTTCTTTGTTGATAGAGTTAAAAAGGATGTTACGTTGTTGCTTCTTTCGGGTGAAGAATTGTATGACATAATGTCGGACTACTTAACGTTGTGTTTAGTTTTCAATTCATTGTCGATGATGTCTTTGTTTTTTTCAAGCAATGCCAGCAAGTTTATTACATATACGCTCCTTCCTTTAAAAAAGATCATTCAAGAGTTAATTGGTTATCCAAAATGAAAACCAAACTCAGGGGTCTTATTGAGGTTATTAAGGATAACAACAATGAATTAACTATGGGAGATGATGTATTTCAACTTCGTGAGTTAGTTGATTCATATCAAGTTGCTCTGTCTAATAACTTAGAAGAAAATTTAAATTTTCACATCGCCAAGAATATTTTTTTTATGTTGACACTAAGAGGTTAAATGATGTTTTGAGATCCAGTAAACATACACAAGTCGATGAAGATGGTATTGATGAAATCAACGTAGAAGATTGCGATGGAGATGAGGATGCGTCAATTGACGAAGAAATAGACAATTATGATTAACTTGCATAACACGAATGTGTAATGCCATAAATTATAATGTAATATTTATGAACGAAATTCACTTCACTTCAATGTAACGACAATGATATGAATTTATTATTGAATGAAAAGGAAATATTTATTTTATTATTGTGGTGTAAACTGTTATTGTTGTGTCAAGTGTGCAATAGTTTTATTATTGAAAGGACAATCATTCAATGTAAGTTTGTTTTGCTTTCATAACAACATGTTTAATAAGTTTTTAAAAATTAATTTTATTTAACAAATGCAATTTCAGGTTTTCAAACATTGAGGTTGTGAGAATAATAACAATAATCTTTAAATCATCAATGAAAATTCAATTGTTTTTTAGCTAGGTTTCCAAACATCCTGAAAGGAAACCGCAGGTCAGTGCATGGTTTTCAAGGTTAAAGGTTAATATTAATTTAAATATTTTTTATGTTAATTTGGTTAATTTATTCAAATTATTAAAAAAAAAAGGTTTAAAAATTTTTACTTCAAGGAAAAATTCAAGAGAGAGCTGATAATATTGCTAGCATGTTAAATTGCTGAAATTTTTTTATTGATTTTTTTTTTGTTTTGTTGACATTTCTATCAAAAATTAATAATGGAAATTATTTCATCATCATTTCCATAAAAATAAATGATGAAATATATTTTTGATGGCGTTCTGTTGTTCTTTTGGTAGTGGCATTAAACTCCAATTGGTTAGCTTTTTTTGAGCTGGATTTATGGATGCAACCAGACTTGTGACCTTCCAAAGTCCTTCCTTTTCAAGTACATCAATTTACAATATTATCAATTGGCAAATTCAATTTACAAGCCAAATTGATGCAGGACTCAGCACAGATCATGTTCTAGCTCTACGAGTTGATGATTAATTTCAAGAATTAAATCATGAGGAAAACCTCTAATTAATCACATATTTACATATAAATTAAAAGATGCAAATAATAAGATTGAAATTAAAGATATGATGTCCCTCTAATTAATTTTTTACCGCTTCACTTGAGCTAAAAATAGCTCACAATACTTTCGTTGCAAGTGATACGTTGATGCGCTACACTAGTACGTATAACCGTACTGATATTATCGTGTCCCCATCCATTTTAAAAGAATGCAAGTGGTGCATTTCACATCAAAGCTATCCCCTATCTTCTGTGCCACCATCGATATACTCAATGAACTCTCTCTCTCTCTCTCTCTCTCTCTCTCTCTCATTTTTTATTCAAAAATATTGTAAGTTTGTATGCGGGGCTACGCTGCAATGCAATCTTCTTCCTTTTTCTTTTCTATATTTTTTTAAATAATATGAATTTATGGATGGAGACACGATAATATCAGTACACCCCTCATAATTACAATATGATCTCTATTTTTAATATATATATATATATATATATATATGACACAGTGCCTTTTTTGTTGCTGTTTATCTCTTGTTCTCAAATTTCTTATTTATCCTGTAAGAAAATGGTTAATTTTAGGAGTTTAATTTTGTATTTTTCTTGCAAAAAAATATTTTATATTATTTTTAAAAATAAATTATTTTCCAATACTTGATTTTATTAAACAGAATGTTATTTGCAAATCATTACTAATTATCTAGTGATGATATCAAATAATAATATAATAATGGTGTTAGCTAGTAATAATACATGACGGTTGCTATGTTTATGATGCTATATGAGGAATTGACAATGTAGAGAATGGTCAAAAAATCATAATAATAGCATTCTTATTTGTGTGTTAAGCACGAGATTTATATAAAAATAAATAACTATAATATTCTTAAATACTTTTGAAAGATTATGATATTTTTAAATCATTATTATGTTTTTACTTAATACATATATGTTTTCTTGTAACAGGTTATTTAGTTTACGAATAATAGTTAATTAAAATGTTAAAGTAAATAATTTTCTTCTTCCTACCTCAGGTAGCACCAAATCAATAGTGAAGTTTTAAATACCAGTAAAAACAATTCTAATTATAGGGTTTAAAGACTTTTCAATGATAAAATTAATAAATTTTTGAAAAAAACAATAAATAATTTAATTAAAAGAGCTTTAAATTCCAATAACAAGTGATGTGTATATATATAAAAAGTTATTGAGAAATAAAAAGGTTAGGAACCCTTACCTAGATAGTTCAAGTGTATTTATACCTCCTAAATCTTGTCGTAAAAAAAAAATTAGTCTCTTACTTTCAGTAATATTAATAAGAAACAAATATTACATATATATTTTTAATGGGATGGTAAGTGATAAGCTTTTTAAAATATCTTTTGTATATCTATAAGTATAGAAAGATTATTATGTCTGATATGAATAATCCATGTAATTGTTCTAAAAATAAGTTCATGCTTTTAACTATATTTAACATGGATGAAGAATTTTCTATTATTTTTAACTATATTTATAAGAAAAATATTTGATATTTTTAAAAGTAATATTTTACGAGTTTTTATTGTCTGTGTATGTTAAATAAGCTTTTAAATTATTATGTATTGAATCAATTTATAAATAGAAATATTATATATATATATATATATATATAAATTGAATAATACGCATGCAAGAAAACAAGCATATGAAAAGGTTTAGATATTGAAAACGATTCATGCATGTGTCACATAGGAGCATAAAACATTACGAAGGTGAAAATCGGAATGTGGAAATTTATACAAATTAATTCTTTAATGCGTACCAAATAACCAAAACAAAAAACAACCCACCCCAGTCAATATCATCATCATCATCAATAATTTATGAACTACTACGAAATAATGGAGTTGATATGTGGGACCCTTCTTCTCAAGCTTCACTGTTAGTTTGGTAAACTATCCCATTAAGGGGGCCAAAACCAAATTCTTGATAGAGATTAGGCTGAGAATCTAATCTAAACCTCCAAAATTTGTGACTTTTCTGTGAAAACATACCACCAGACGGATATCAAAACTTGTCACAATACACTTGATTGATCTTTTCTTTTCCTTTTTTCCAGAAAATTAAGTTAGAAACTAGAATATTTCGTCCTATTAATGCATCCATACATGTGTGTGTTCGTTAAAAAGAAGAGGAAGAAATGCATTATTAATAGTTTCCAAAGGCCGAGTCATTAATCAACAATGGCTGCTTATGTTTGTTTTTCTGTGTGTGCATGTATACTTGTGTTTGAATCTCAAGCTTGTTTCTTCGCTCTCACCTGGGTGTTTTCTGTTCGCAAGCATGCTGTGTTTTATTATTTTTTATTATTATTATCAATTTACGAGTCTCCTGAGTTATCGAAAATCAAAGTGAGTTCATGATGTTTCAATAATTATGCCTCGAATTTGCATGCCCATCGTTCGGTGGGTATGCATAGCTTCTGTAACCATAACTCTTGAATGCCACTTTCTCACATAGAAAGAGAAGAAAATAAAAGCAAACTAATTATTATCGGCGAAGATAACTGGCCCTACTAATTAAGCTTGCTGCTTTCAAGCTGGATCCAAGTCTTGCTACCTGCCAAAAGGGTGGCTGCTTCTTCGCTCTACCGCGTGACTAATGTCTTTTTTTATTTATTTGATCCTCTTCTTGTCGCCATGGAAGTACCGCGGTCTCAAGATGCAACCAGCACTTGGGTTATGTCCGTAGACTCTCAACACGCAGTACAAACACTTTGGGCTCCCATTACCTGCTCACGATCCCATCTATACTATAAGAATCATGCGCAAACAGATCGAGACATTATATATATATATATATATATATATATATAATGTCTCGATCTGTTTGCGCATGATTCTTATAGTATAGATGGGATCGTGAGCAGGTATATATATATAGTCTTTAAGGAGACCTTCTAACCTTAAAATTTGAAGTTTCCCCTGAGATCTTCAAGTCCGAGACCTCAAAATGACGGGACAAAGACGAGGGATTGAAAGAGTATCATCCATTTCTACTAATAATGCGTGGAATGTAAAGAATCTGAGAGTGAGAATCCAGCCAACTTGTGTATATTATAATGTATTAGACAAATAAATGTGTTTGATACACGTTTTATTTTATTTTTCAATCCAAGGATCTGTTTATACATCAATCTAGAGTAAGTTTCTAATATATGTCCAAATATTTTTAACCATATTACGGCACAATTGCAATAAATGCTTGAAGGTCGGGTATTTATTATATTCCTATTACTCCCATGACAAAACAAATAAGAAATTTAAGTATTTATATACTATATTAGATAAAAAAAAAAAAAGTAAATGTTTTATATATATAAATAAATGTATATGATATAGATATGTTGGTTCCGATTTTAGTATAAATGGGCATCCATCAAGGTGGTTAGGATCAACATCCGTCGTTCCACGTATTAATTTCTTACTTTAAAAAGCTGTCATTATTATTAACATGGCGTTCCTTGAACTACTATTAGCATATGATCTTCCCTCCCTCTGCTTTTTTCTAAAACGTTTTCAAAACCTCCGATCATTTTACAATATCTTTAACTTGTCGGGTAGTCATTTATAATCTTTCTGTAAATGTCAAATTCATTGAATCGCCCTCAACCATAGGCAAGCTAATTTGATTGTTTCGAGGAGGGAAAAAATGAAAATAAAAAAGTTGAATTGACAATATACAGGAGATATCTCTTCGCCGCATTAGCTGGTGAGGCAGATAGCGGAAGTGCCAGCGTCCTCTTCCAAGAACAGTTTTTTTTTTTTTTTCAATTGAATATATAAAACCAAATTGACCAAGATCTTTTTTGAAAAATTGATTAAATGCCCTTCTCCCACGTGTGAATAGTTATTTTAAATACAGTGCGACTTTTGATTTTGATTTTTTGCTTTAACAAGTTGCGAAAAGGTCAGGTCAAGTTAAGAAACTAAGGATCCATCTGAAAAAACCATGACTTTTAGCTGAAAAAATAACGCATGAAAGGGCTTGTGATTTCAATTTTTAAAGCAGAATCAAAGATTTAAAATTTATACACAGAAGAATAAGTTTATGTTTATTTTTGTATTTCAAAAGTATTTTTTAAAAAATTTAAAAAGTTTTATATTTTTTTGCTTCAAATTAATATTTTTTTTTATGTTTTTTTATTATTTTGATGTGTTGATACAAAAAATAATTTTTAAAAAATAAAAAATATATATCATTTAAATAAATTTGTTTGTTAAAATTCAAAAATACAGATAAATAATTATAAAAAAGAATAATCATACAACAAAAATACTTTAAATGATTTTATTATGTCTACTTGTATGATAAAAAAGGGGGCGAAAATCCACAAATCAGATTATTAAAATTTTGAAGAATTGTATGTGAAAGTATATGTAATTTTAAAATGCATACTGAACGTTCTACCCACGAAAGAATCAGAATACATCAAATATATAATTTAACCCTAACAGTTAATTGGTCGAGTTATCACAAAAAAATTCAATACCTGCCCTACACTTTTCCATCCTCGACTAGTCAATGAACAAATTAAGATTCATTCAGTCCAAATAGCGACATGCAGGTCAATACAAAAAAGTTTATTTGGTAATATGTTAGCAGTTATTTAAAAAAAAATTAAATATTATTTTTTAAATTTATTTTTAATATTAGTATATTAAAATAATCTAAAAATATTATAAAAATAATTTTTTAAAAAAATAATTTCCAACCATAAAAACAAGTGAGGACTAAAAGTGGAAAGGTTGTGCAAAACTCAAAATACGAAGATAAAGCATAGGACGTTCGTGGACCATTTTCTTTTTAGAAAGAAAATAATTGAGGTTGATTGCTTACAAGACTAAAACATCAAAATAGGTTAAAAGACATGTTGCCTTTTTTTTTTTTTTTAGAAATAAACGAAAAAAAAATCATTCCTTTTTAAATCATAAGTATAGTTTTGAAACCTGACTCGACCCAGCGGGTTAATTCGGGACTCGGCCGATCCGGGATTGAAATCGGGTCGGATTGAAAAAAAAAACAACGGAAGAAAAAACCTGGCATGACCTGGCTGACCCGGTTAACCTGGTCAAGACCTAATTGCAAATCCGTTAACTTTTAATTTTTATTTTTTTTACTAAAATAATATCGTTTTGTTTTTTTAAAAAAATTAACCTAGTCGACCCGGTGATCCAATCAAAATCCAAAATCCTAGTTTTAGATCAAGCCAATCACCGGATCAGATCTCAAAACTATGATGATAAGTATTTTGCCAAACGAACCCACTATCAAATAGCCAAAGATAATATTTAAGCTCTTCATGTAAACCATCTTTCATCAACACCAATGGGTTCTGGGGTTAGTGGTGATATGTAGCTATCTACTATAATTGCATGTGATGTGATTAAGATTGGATATAAAAAAAATTGGATGTAAAAACAATATCCAATATTATTAATATAATTTTTAGTAGAAAATAATTAAATTATATAAAGATTGACTTGATATAATCTGGTCAACTTGATAAATCTAAAAATAACTTAAATAACTTAAATAACTGATAAAAATATGGTTTGGCTAAAAAAAAAAATCAAGATAGCATCTTTCTCTAAAAACATTAAATTGACTCGAATAAACTCAAGTTAATCTCTCAAACTCATTATCTATGTCATGAGACCCTAATAACCATATAGAAAGCAAATAAAAAAATATATTATTAAACTCAATTCTCAATCAATCCAATACTGAAGGATAATATTGAAAACAAAATTCAACTAAAACACAAAGTTGGGTCAACCTGGGTTGACCTGTCAAACTTATATCATGAGATCAGTATAACCTCATGGAAAGCACATCGAAAAAAATTATTAAACTCAATTTTCAATCAACCCAACATTAAAGGATGAAATTTATTAAAAACATAACATAAAAAACCACTCAAGTCAACTAACTATTATAAAATATAAACTAAAATAAATTATAAAGTCTAATTTTTAATCAATCAAATATTGAAGAAAATTCAAGTAAAAAGGGGATAAAAAAATCCAAGTCAATCTGTCTAACCTATAACCCGGGTCAAAAGACCTTGATAAACTCGTAGAAAACAAATAAATAAAAAACAAAAATTAAGAAGTCGTATTCTCAATCAATTCAATGTTGAAGGATTAAATTAAAAAAACAAATCGAGTCAACTTGGTTTATGAGATCGAGATAAATCTACAGGAAAAAAAATCATAAAACATTATAAAATATAATTACCAATCAATCCAAGGTTGAACGATAAAATTGAAAAAGAATATTCAATTAAAAAATACAAGAAAAACCTGAGTCAACCTAGCTAAACACAAAACTTGCGACATGGGTAATGAGATCATGATAATAACCCCTATAAAAAGAAAATAAAAACAAATATGAAGTTTAATTCCCAATTAACCTAATATTGAATAATGAAGTTGATAAAAATTAATTAAAAAATAATAAAAAAATAACTCGAGTCAACATGGTCAACCTACAAAACTCGTAATCCAGGTCATGAGACCAGAATAACTATATAAAAAGCAAATAAAAATAAATTATAAAATCCAATACATAGTAAAATCAATATTAAAAAATGAAATTATTAAAATAACCCCCCCTCTCTCTCTATATATATATATTAGAATTAGACAACATAGTATAAATTTGATTAAAAATTAAATTAGTTACATAAGTATTACGGTTAAAAAAAATTCTTTTGCAAGACAGATTTTTCGTTGTAGAATATATTCAATTAGGAAAATTAGATGTTCAGTTTTTTTTAATAGTCAATATTTTAATAAGTTATAATTCTTTAATCTAAATTAGGTATCATTATTTGTGTATGAAATTTAAAAGAAAAACGTAACAACGCCACCTGTCATCAGCTAAATGTGAAAAAAAATCGTCTGCAAGTCCGACCTTGGGTTTTAATTTGATTTTGTGTCATGAACACCATGTCATCTAGTTTTTAAATTCAGTGCTATGCCATTTTTTCAAAAAATAAGAAAGGTTTGCACTCACTCTAAATTTATGTTAACTTTTCTTGTATGTTATAAAACCCGACACGAGTTATGTTTCGGATCAATAAACCAGGCTTGACTATGTTAAAACTTTAAGATCTGAACTAATTACTTGAAAAAATAAGATAAATTGACTAAACAATTAATAATATAAAAAATAAATTTGTGGAAGGGAGGGCTTGAAAAAGAAATAACTAACAAAAAATCTTGCCGTGAAATGCATTAAAATGAAGGAGACCTTGTAGCCATGCCGGGGCCTTCATCTTGCAATTTGCAAACATTTTCAGCAGCATTATTTCTTGTTAATTGAATTGTAGCTCTCAAGCTTCTCAATCCTCATCAAATTCCTGAATTCTCTGAGAGTCTGAGTTGAGCCCATAACCTGCCCACGTCATCAACACGCACTAAATTCTAGAGTTAGGCATGCAAACCAGGTCCCACAGCTTAGAACCCACGTGCCACACCCTTCAAAAAGCACTTTTGTTAATTTGGCACACTTGGCCCCACTTTTCTTTTTTTTAAAAAGAGTTGGGTTTGGACTTTAGCTAGAAATCAGAAAAGAAATGGACCCCACTCCCGGATCACTGTACACGCGTCAAAGAAACAAACCATCTAAGCCTCTCTTAATTTATCTATGCATATTTTTTTTCAAATTATTTTTGGGCTTTAATGAAGATTCGCCTCCCCTTGTAAGAAAAAAACTCTTTTCTCTTCTTGTGGACCCACCACCCCATCAAGACTTCCACGAATTGAAGGGACCCACGTGTCTACAAAGTCAAGAAAGAAACCAATAGGAGTAGAGGCTGGGTCTCCGGGGCAACTACTTTGCCTTTTTCTTTAATTAATATTGCTATATATCTAATCTTCAAGCTTGTCTTTGTCGGCTTTTATTATGAATTGAGAAGGACACTTGTCGCACGCTGGTACCACTTCACCTGTTTGTCCCTTCCTAACCTTGGTATTGCCACGTCAGCATCGATGTCCTTTTCATTAAATTGACAGTTTCGCCCTCCTAAAAATTTTCATGGAACTTCTCGAAGTTAGTAGCTTGTTTTAAGTATTTGAAAAGATATTAAAATAGTACTTTTAAAGTTTTTAAAATTCAAAAATCAAAATAATAAAACTATTTAAAAAAATTAATCTTTTAAAAAAATATAATTAGACTGCAATATCAATCATATTATAATTACTAATTGTTGGAATTTTTAAATCATGTTCTCAGTGAAATGGAGGTTTTTATTCAGAAGGCATGCTTTAAACTATTAATTGAATTAATTAACATATAGTAATTCCCCATCTTAACACATGATGATTTACAATTTTGAAACATTATGGAAGAAGAACGACGTATTAGTATCATAATATCATTAATCACTCAACTAATTTCATACAAATATATGACTTGAAAGAAATGTGCAGGGGCTGATGTATGGATGATTATTTCTTGGGTTGCGTGTAAGTACGTGATTGGATGATGACGTAATACGAACGCAGTATTAACATCCTTACAAACGACAAAAATCCATTGTGAAATGATCATCTAAATTTTGAATAATAAGCTAGTGAGAGACATCCACGCACAGTAGAGGCGCGTCATTAGCACGGCCATTTGAAAGGGACAGAAGTGGTGCTGTCAAAGATTTTGACATTTCGTGACTTGCCCACCCCTTTCTATTAATACATGGGAAGGCCCTCGAGATTTCAAGCTCGGCATCTTTTTTTACCTTATTTAACTGCGTTTCATTTAGGATAATATAAATAAATATTTCCATCAATATTCCATCCATAAGATTGTTGCTCGTCATATTGTTATAGCTAGCCACTCAACAATATTATGTTCTTGCATTCTTGAAGTATTTTTTATTTTTAAGGTATGTATTTTTGTACTGAATAAACTATTAATCTTTCATGGTAATTATGAGTCTTTTATATGAAAAACCCGTTAATTTATAGATAGTATTAATCCTACGAACATTAATAGAATGATTTGATTTCAAGCAAATTATAGATAAATTATTGAATGGATATTGTAATCAGATGCTACCATGAAAGAATAATGAATTAATAATATAGTTTGGTAATTAATAGTGCGCGACTGCAGCAGCAATCCCCATCATGCAAGCATCCATGCATGATATTACAAATTGATATACATGCACTCAAGTCAATTCTAGACTTAAATTTATTCAGCTGTGTTATAATTGATGGTCAATCACGCGATAATGATTTAAGATGGCCAATATATAAACCAATCGACGGCAAGCAATGCTGCTTTGGATGGTAGCTACTGAATTTGAATTTTCAACTTGCGTGCATGAATAGAGACACAAGGGTACACGTCTCACACCCACATCCAAAATCGTGTGAGACTCGTTAGCCAATACACAGTATATTCGGTTTAATGTTGATAGAGGTTTTGTGATGTTTATTTTGGCAAAGACACCCATGTTTTCAATTTAAACAATTAGGTTATTTAATCCATTAAAGTAGACTAGTCCCTTTGTTTATAGCCAATTTATTAATGGGTCCATCAAAATATGTGTAATATTTAAGTTGAATAAACCTGATAATTTTTTTTATGAAGAAAAACACTTACTACTTTATATGTAAAACTGATTTCATTTACGAGTAATAGTTGGTTTCGGCTATTACGAGTGAGTGCATTCATGATATGGGGTGAGGCAAGAGTGGTCGAAAGTTGTCTAGCCAACAAGGACGTGCGATGTAGTATGCATTTGTGTCGCGACAAGGCTATATTATGTTGGGTTTTTTTAATCACATGCACGCAGTAGAAACACTAAATTTAAAAAATTTTCGGGAGTCCTTAAGATTTTGTTAGACATACCTAGAGTTTTTTAAGGTTTATCCAAAAATTACCTGAAGATTAGATGTTCTTTTCGACTTTGAGTATTTGCTATAAAGTTGGGTTGTCGCAAATCATAAGTCATTCAAGTGTTCGACTTTTAACGGTAATTCACACGAATCACAATGAAAAATTTCCTAAACCTTTTCAAAAGAGAGATATTGTTATACTTTTAAGTGCTAACTCTTTTCTTTTTATGTTTTAAGTGTTTATGTATTGTACTTTTCTCACCCTTCTTTTCTTAGGAAATGTCAAATGACGGAGTTACCTCCTGGAAATAAGGGGGGTTGGGTTTAATTATAAAGTATTGATTAGAGAATTAGGAGTCGACACCTAGTATTATGATTACTAGGAAACCTATTGGTCTGCAAGAATTTAGGTAAGAGGATTAATTATGCAAGGAGAAGAGGTATTACCCACAGTGCACCCTACCTATGATAAGTTGCATTATTAATTGATTATTAATCTAAGACATGATTATATTTATTGGTCTCATTTAATGTTCAAAGCAAATCTCCATTCTTTAGAAAGTCTCTACCTTATTAGATTAAATTCTAATCGTTCTAAGGCCCTAATTTTAGCATCACATTTATTTTCTATTATGTATCTTTAATACCTGAGGGTATGATATACTTTACAATGTAATTTTATACTTCTAAATATTAGAGCATATAACTAAATCCTAACACTCCGAATAACAAATTAATTGTTGTGGGATTTTTGGTATTTTGGTCAAACCTTAATGGATAATCATAAATTGATTACGATATCCATTTTGTATTTTTAAAACATGATAAAAATTCAATTTTGTTCTTTTTAGGATTTGATCATATGAACGAAAACAAAACATATTTTTGTATTTTTTAAAATGAGGAATTTTTTTTGGATTTTTTTGCAATTTTAGAGAAAAATTAAGTACTTTTAATACCGGGTATGTATTTTACAGTGTAAGTCTATGACTCAATATTAGGCAAAATTATTGGAAAAACACACGACGAACTTACAAATAATTTCAAAATGGTCTTCGAATTTGTTTTAGAATTTTTTTGGCCTTTTATTAGACTTGTTTGGCTAAACATTAAAATAAAGACAAATTAAAAACTAAAGGAAAGATATTATGGTGTGTTAGGCAAACACGCCTTTAGTCCAGGGGCTGGGCTAATTGGCCTCAAGGCCTAAGCCCAGTCCAGTTGGGTTGGGCCAATTAAAGGCCCAATAATTTTATTTTTTTTATATTATTATAAAGAAGATAGGCTAGGGGTCCAGCCCATCTCTCTTTGTTGGTAAAGAGAGGCAGAATGACATGAATTAATTCATGTGCTGCATGCATCGTAAACAAAGTGCAACTTGTTGAGAAGGAAGATTACCTAGTGCAGGGAATGTTGCTGCTAGGAGGTCCGTCGTGAGGATGGTGTTGATGTTGGTAAAGTCTGCTGCTACTTATAGTAGCTGACCTTGTTGCTATTGTCTACAACTGCTAGTGTTGTGAAGAGACAAGCTGCTACATATGGAGCTATTGAGGGAAGCTACTAAGTCATGTTTATAACTTGTTGGTTTTGGGTTGCTAGGTCATTCGAGAGAAAGATGGTGAAGTTGTCATTTCAGCCAAAAACATATAAGAATAGGTTATGGGTTATCATAATTCTCTCTCTCTCTCTCTCTCTCTCTCTCTCTCTCTCTCGCAATGGTGTTTGTCACAATGTAGGTGGATGCAGGTGAAGGAGATGCACGATTGTTGATGTAGAAGGTTGGTTCTCACGATGGAGAGAAGGAAAATGTTGTTGTAGTGACTAATTCGTGTTTACGGTGTTCTCTGTAAGACGAAGAAGATGGTTGGTTGAGTAGCTAAACATGGTGTGTGAATCATGGTTTTTTCTCCAAATTTAAAAAAAATTATAAATGGTTTGACTTAATCTTTCAATGACTAGTTTCTTAGTGCAATTATTATCATTTCATCATGAATGTTCTGATTTAAACATTATAGCATGAAATATGTATGCTTTGTTAAATTTTGTTAGTTCTCAACATTATAATAATTGATTCTTTGAATAAGATATCAAATTCTTTTTAAAACTCATTCCACTTTGACCAATGATTTCACAATCAATACTATTTGAGAACAGATGACATATTTTTTTCTAATTCACCTAGAATGATGAATCGTCTCTTGATTACTCAAATACCTTCATATAGTTTATGCTATACATAATATCAGCCTCTTTTTTTACCATTGATTAGGACAACGTGCGGTTATGATCAAAGCATGACACTCCTCATATAAGATAACTTAGTGATCTCAAATATAACGATCACTTACACAATTGGTATGAGAGCCTTTCCATAGACATATGTGATATCTCTACATGAAATTCTCTTACGACTCAGTTCAATGTAATATCATATAACAAGCACCTGCATATTAGTTCTTTATGTATCTCTTATACCCTAGTTTATGAGAGCAGCTTCTTCTTTTCATAAAAGAATGAATATAATATGTATTGGTCTCAACAACTTTAATTAATATTCAATCTTAATATAGCATTGACCAGGAACATTTATGAACAATATTTTGATGCAATATGAATATCATAATTATAATAAGTTTATAATTTTTTTTGCAAAGCATTTTGTTTCATAAACTTTATCTTTACTTTAAATTTATTAATTAAACATTAGATTTATTAATCAAATATAAATTAATATTAAAATAAAAATATGTATTAATAATAAAAATATTTTATATAAATAAAATCAATATCATATCTAATCAACTGATTAACTAGCTAGGTTAATGCTTTAACAAGAGAGTGGGCACGAAGCTAGCTGGTGCATTGCACAGTTGGAGTTGGAGCCAAGCCACCAGCCTTTGAAACGAAAGATATTTTGAGATTCTCTTGCTCTTCCCCAATAAATAGAACACAACAAAAGTTGTTGGAGGGCTGGAGCATTGCCATGGATGCATTTATATCATGTCTTTTACCATAAGTTGACAATGAACTAGTGAAGAAAATTAATCCTACATATATTACTACAAACCATTTTGAATCCATCATAGGTGGCTTGATGTCATGTTTTATATATGTCGCAAACAATTGATGAGTCTGTTCTATCGAGTTTGTTCTCTAAGTTAGAAAAATGGGGAGAAATGCTACTTTCTCAGTGCAAGAATCTACCGCGTCAAATATTATGCTACTTTCTTTCTTTCTTTCACATTGTTCTTGGTCTTTTTTCGTGCAAACAATCTCATCTTCGTAGTGGTAGCTAGAAAATATGCTTTGATTAGCTTGAGTAGTTGGATTTGGAACTTCTTTATATCGGAAACGTGGCCGTCCCACATCCACAGATGAATCAACAAGTGGCTTGTTAGGCAGAGCATGTGTCGCTGTGTTCTGTCTTAATTTGACCTTTCTTTTTCCCAGTAATAACGGGATTTATATGTTCTAGAGACCATTGCTCGATGACCCATTACATTCTAGACGAAATCTATATCAACCCAATCAATGAAATACAAGCAAGACTTGACTCTACGTGTTTTTTCTTTCAGTGTTTTTGATATTAAAAATGAAAAAATATTATTTTTAAAAAAATACATTTTAAAAAACAAGATGAACACAGTACCGAACACTGTCTTCACAGGTTCTCACGTTCCTGCTATCTTAAAACAAGATAGAGGGGAGGAGTACACTGTAAAGACTGCCCTGCCATGTCCTAAAAAGATATAGATGGCGACATATTGAAGGAGTTCTCTTCGTTAAAACTTAGGAACGAATAATTATTGTTATCTAATGAAAAAGATGGGATGCACTAAATTTTTACTGTTTCCATAAAGCAAGTACAAATCATGTAATAGGACGAACTGCTCCCTGTATTTCCAGTGGGGTTCACCATTCGGATTCTCGGTGTCCAAATCTTGATCCATTCAAGGCCAGCAGAATTGGGTTTAACTAATTAATTTATCTACACACTCAGCAGCCTCAGGGCTCCCCAGGAGCTCACACATTGGCATGTAGGATATTGTAAAGCTATAACTTTGTATTTTTAACTAAAAAACTGCATGCTTTCTTTTTGTATTTTATGGGTCTCATATTCTTTGATGATAAGTATTGATTTGTATAGGGATAGCTCGGTTCTGTGATCATGGAATAAATACTAGTTAATTGCTAGAGGACTTGGTGCCTCAGAAAGTATAGACAAATCTTGTGTCGTGTATAATTCACTTCACTGTCAGGATCATGCTATGTATCTTTCAGTCAGTCTCCCTTTGTGTTCCTTTGCACCATCCATGAAATTATATTTATTTATATCAAGCTAGCTGGATAGATACTTAATTTGTCACATGCATGTTTCCGTGTATTCTATAATGAAAAATCAACTCGCTCAATCTTCCTCGGAAATCAAGACCCAGCATTGATCATTCACTTGGTTAATTATCTCAAAATACTCCTCTCTCTCTCTAGCGAAATTGATCCCTATAAGAATTCGAGAAGAGAGAGAGAGAGAGAGTGATTTTCAACAAAGTATAATAACAACAACAACTCAAGTGAACAGTAAAGGAACCATTTTCTTTCGATTTTTCTGAGGAAGCTTCCATGTATACATGTACTAACATTTTTCCCATGAAAAAAAGCTTCAATAAGAAATGACAAGGGAGTAATTATCCCAATATGAAACGAGTGAGTCCAAAGTGGAGGTTGGCCCAGATGTCAACTTGCCGAGTTCTCAAACAATGATATCACATAGACGGGATGGGGCCTGAGGTTCCTTTTAAAACATTGTTTTGGTTATTGGTCTTAGTACAATCATGAGATTCCCATTTTCATATTAGGGTAGGGGAGGGGAGGTGAGGGGAGTGGTGCCCTACATGTTTTCATCTCTTCAACACCACTTTTTCCATTGCCCATTACATCAATTAATTCCCCCCATCTTCCCACTTATGGGTTTTCATCTCCACTACACATTTTATCTGGATTTATCAGCAAGCAACTTTCACTCGATGCGCATCTGAGATGACTGACTGCTTGAATGAATGCTGCAGGTCAATTTGGCGATGTTTTCTCGGATGAGAAAATGAAACAGGCAATGGACAGGCATGTTGATCCAGATGACCTGTACCCGTTTCTTACAGCAATAATTCTGTCCTAAAATGGGCCTCCCACACTGGCCTGAAAGCAACCTTTGCTAGGGGCATGCGCCGAGAAACCCTCTCCTCCCGTTGGAAGTTGGAACAAAGCACCTAGTTGCATTATTTTTGATATCATCCCGAAGGGCCAAAAAAAAAAAAATCAAGTTGCAACGTCGATACAAGTATATAACAATATTAGGTTGGTGGAGGGGAGGAGTTATTAGATGCTATCAAATATAAACACCATTTCACACTTTCAACACTTTCCCTTTTCTTTCTGCAAAAGTTACAATAATCATACGAGAACTGCCAATAACTCCGTCCAATATTGTTCACTCATATACCAGTTGAGGACTTGCAACGTCAAGTTTAGTTTTATGTTAAAAAAAAATTCGTGCCTGCATTTTATTTGGATTGCGATAATTTCTGCTTTAACATGCTTTCTAAACATCTATTTATTTAAAAAAAAATATTAAATTAATATTTTTTAGTATTTTTCAATGATTTTGATGTTATAATATTTAAAATAAATAAATAAACCAAACAAAATTATTTTAATATATTTTCAAGGAAAAAATACTTTTAAAAATACATTTTGTTAATAATACATCGTATAAATGTTAGAAATTTAATATTTTAATAAATGTTATCAAAAAATATTTTTTTTGAAATAAATCAATTGTTTTATTTGGTGCAATATATATCGACCATTTTACGTTTGTGTAGGTTTTATAAAGTAAGAAAACCTATATTTAAATAGAATAACAATTTATCTTGACATTGCATTTTAATTATTAAAAATTATGTAATGATCTTTTTGCTTCAAAATGCATTTAAAACATACAGAATCACCATTCCGACCCTGTGCTCAGTCGTCCACATCAATTTTTTAAAATCAGGAAGAAGCCTTCGACGTGGGCTTTTGTAGCCGTAGTGAAAGCAGAGCTAGGCATGGATATGGGTCAAGATATCGATTAACTTCCACTGTTTAGCAGAGGCCTTAGCACTGATATGGTTCGAGATTTCGATGTTGCCAAAGAGTAAGTTTTTTTTTTTTTAATATATATATAATAAAATTATTTTTATGTTACAAATATTGTATTTGAATAAATTTTCCCTGAAATTATTAATTGCATGAACCTCTCAGCTCACCATATGTTAAATTATAGTAAGAGCCACACTACATGAGAAACGTAGCCCATATTAAAGAAATTTGTTTGCTTCGATTCTTACAGCAGCAGAAAGGCCCAATGGTTTAATGGGATTCAAAATTAATAGCAGTAAAGTTGCACCGCGCCTAGCTATAGCCCACAACAGCTTTAATAAACAAACTCCTCAGCCCATTGAAACAAGGAAACTTCCGTCTATGATTTTATAGTCGATTTTATCGTTCATGCAGTTTGCATGTATATTAACCTGACAATAAATTTATTAATAGTTGGCTATATAAACATGTTATCATTAATTTAATGGTATATTTGAATTAAATAAATTTTCTTTCATGCTTAAATTCAGCTTTCATTTAGTTATTAAGTTGCTATAATATGAGTTTTTAGTAGATGAGATGCTAGATTTGCAATCCATAGTTAACGAGACATCATGGTTAGAATGTATATCAGATGCCTGTTTATGATCTACATTTAAATGTACCACAAGCTTAGAAACATTATTGCTTGAAGATATATAATCACTCTATTTTGATCTTGAACTTTTCAGAGCCATCTAAAAAATATAACTATATAATTAAGAATAGCCATTAAATTGTCAATCTACTGTTTATAGTTTTTTAATTTATAAAAATTATTCATATAAAATAAATTTCATTAGTATATTTCATATACATTACCTTACATAAAATTTCAGCTATACAGTGCCAAACACAAATGCTAATCAATATGGCAACAAAAACTTATAACAAACCACTCACACATGTTATTCAAATCATGAAATTCTAAAACTGGCATATGTTCGAGGTGAGCTCGTGATGATTAAATTCCTAAACCATTGTTTAATCTGAATCCTTATCATCTTTATTTTTATAATCTTCATATCTATCATCTTCTTTGTTGAACTGAAGTTGTTTGATCCCTTCATCTTTATCATTTTCTGTATTTATATTGGTACTCAATATATCATTTAACTCATCAATATCAATATGAACATAAGTATTTTTTGCGATGAAATTTTTAAAAAAAATCTTATTCTAACTTAGTAGATGGAGTAACTTGATATGGATCAATTAACTCATCTAGTTAAAATAGATTTTCTTCCCTAGTTGCTTCATCCTTAACTTCTTGACATTGTTTAGCAAATACAAAAACATCATTGATGTTGCCAAGTCTATCTCTTATTAATCTTAACCAAACCTTGATGAGAATCTACCATAATTCATTTATTTTGTATACCTGGTTAAAGATAACAACTGTTAACATTTGATGAAAAAAGTAAAGTCAATGTAGTTTTCTTACAATTATAAATTTCTGCACACTTATCTGTTTCAAAACCACATGACAAATTACTCATTTTGTATTTAAAACATTTGAGCTTTAGTGATATATGAATTTTAGAATAACAAAAAATTATAATGTTGCCTATAAGGAAGTTAGTGACCATTTATCATAAATAAGAATACAAGAGAAAATGATTTATCATTTCAAAAATATTGTAAAATTGACATACTTAACAAAAGATCTATATTCATCACAATTAAATAGCACATAATTATGTGCTTGCTTGATTTCAATGTCTGTCAAATATTTTATTGAAACTGCATTCTTCGACAATGATCAACCAATAGGAGAAAAATAATAATAAATTCTCACTAGAAGACAATTCACCACCATTTTCTTGGATTGAAACATGATTGATTCTTGTTCTCATATAGGGTTTAAAACAATATGAGATAAATGTTGAAATATTTTCAACAATATAAACATTGCATATCGAAGCCTCAATATGCACTTTTTTTTTTTTTTAATTTTTTTTTTTTAGGTTTAACAAGTACATGCATTAAGGTAAACAAACATATATATATATATATATATTGACTCACGGTAAGTTTTAAAAAACACATTACTAAATTAGGATGCATGTAATCCTTAACCTCTCGAGATGATACATTTATTTGTATTACACAGGGCCTCCAACTTTTGCTTCATATACTAAATTTACAAGCAAATACTCCATTGAGTTGAAGAAAGAGGGAGGGAAGATCATCAAAAGTTTGCATATTGTCTCAATAATATTCCTTTTAAGTTGCTCCATATGTTGTGACACAACATGTTCGAGCAAACATCTCTAAAAAAAATGACTAATTTTTTTGAGTGTATATATCTCATATTCTTTTTGACAATAAATTTCTATTTTTGATTGGAATTAGTGTTTGCATAAATATATGACATCCATGACTTTTCATTCCATACAATCTGCATTTCTTAAAGTTCATCAATCTAAATATGTTTGAAGTATATTCATTAGAAAATCACAGACTCTTAAGCCACTAATAGATAAGATATTGTGCTTTTTTTTTTTTATCGAAGACAAATATGGCTTTAGGCTTTGCCATACGTACCTCATCATTAAGCAACTTCATATCCTGTTGGTCATAAAATAAAGCTATATCAATTCCCTTCCATGTCCATTACCATATTAAAGATGTTTTCAAACACATCCATCTCAATATGTGTGGCATTCAAATTATGATGGAGGACATTAGTCTTCCAATAAGAAAAATCCTAAAAAATACTCATTTTACTCAATTATAAATCATACCAAAACTAGGAAACTTTTGCTTACTAGATTGAAAATCAAATATAATGTCTTTATACTGCAAGACTATATATTATACAATTCTTCACCCAACAACACTGAAGGTGCAACATCCCTTTCAATTTTACCTTTTAGGAAGTTTTTTTTGTTTTTTCTGTATTAATGACGGCTTGACAAGAACCTCCGGTGGCAAAAAAAGAAAGAAGTTTCCATGTGTGTTATATCTCAAAACCATCTCTTACACTAAAAAATCATTTATAGTTCACATCAAAGCTGTCTTTATTTAAAAATTATGTTTTCTTGCGACATCATACATCAAAGCCTCAAATGATCATAACTGTTTTAACACATCAATCAACGGTTGAAGATAAATATCTATATTATCACCTTAACTGTAAGGAACACTTATGAATGCAGATAAAAAAATGAATTCTAACTTCATACACACCCCCCAATGCAAGTTGTAAATTATTAGTATGACTGACCAATAAAAATAGGGTGCAACAAATGACACCAGTGGATAAAATAGATAATCTTTATAAAATCATCCGGTTATACCATAATCTTTGAATAAAATTATTAAAATTATATTTATAAAATCATCCGGTTATACAATAATTTTTAAATAAGTTAGAGCTTTTTATAGTAATATTAGCAATTATTTTATGAATAATTACATGTGAACTTGTATAATTTTTATAAATATTGCTTATTAATATTAAATGAAAATAAAATATTTCTTTTTGTTATTTTACATGAATATGACATTTTTTTTCTTAATTTAAATCATTGAAATTCTTACAAACACTTATTTTTAAAATTTTTTATTCATAGAAATCATGTTGTTAATAAAAAATACATGTTTTGTACAAAAAAGAAAATGATAAGAAAGAGAAAGTTTTGATTATAAAAATATTTTTTTCCCTTCAAAATTAGATATCTTGCAAACATTTATTTTAATTATCATATAATTTAATAAAAAAAAATTAAAAAGGGCTCATATATATATATATATATATATATATGGTGGTGCGTTTACACGCTTGCCTAACCTATGTAAAGGGGCCAAGCTTCTTACGAGGATTTTGAAGCTGATTGGAGGTAAGAAAAACGTACGTTGTTAATTTGATGTACCTGTCGCAATTTCCCAATATATTTGGTTTTAAAAAATAAATAAAAGAGGAAAAATTAGTCAAAACGGACGTAACATGAGACCGAAGAAGAAGTCCTTAATTAATGATATTAGAGCACCATTTACATTTGAACATATTGCCACTTCCATGTTATATAATACGAACCTAACTTCATTTTACTTTTTAAACAAATATGAACCGATCTCCATGAGCCAAGTAATCCCACTGAGGCATCTAAGATTAACGCGGATAAGATAGCACTTCGGAACGTGCCTGTAATGCTGGACGGTAAAAAATTAAATTTATTTTTTGTGTTCTTTTATTGTTTTGATATTATTGATACACGACGGCTTCACTTTTTTGTTTATTTAACAAAACAAAAAAAATTTATTAGAGAAAATAAAGATTTTATTGGAGTCGTCATCTATTAATATGAGAGAACTAAAAATCTCAAATTAGACACTGGTATCAGAGATTCGGGTACTGAGTTAGTTATGATTAAGGGAAGGTAAACACCACCCTTAAAACATTCTTTCAAGAGAAAGGTTACCCTTACTTGTATGTTTTTATATTTGATTCAAATGCTATTATATTTTGAGCTTATTTTTAATTTTGTTTTTTTAAAAATAGTTAACGTCGGTCCCTAAAAATAGGAGACACGTTAAAAATGACATCAGTCCCTAAAAATAGGAGATTTGTCTACAATATCGACGTTTAACCCTAAAAAAGAGAATTACGTCTGAGTTACCAAAAAAAAATTATGGACATAATCCATATTTGGTATTTAAATACCCTTGACATCGGTCCTTTTCTGTAAAAAGAGATGTGTTGAAAAACAACGTTCGTAGGAGATGCATCAAAAAACAAAATGGATGACATCAGTTCCTAAAAATAGGTGACTCGTCTAAAATATTGACGTTTAACCCTAAAAAGGAGAAGTACGTCTGAGTTACCAAAAAATTATGGACATAATCCATATTTGGTATTTAAACTTTTGACATCGATCATTTTCTATAAAAAAAGATGTATCGACAAACAATATTCGTTTATAAAACAAAAATTATTTTGATATCGTTGAGAAATACGTATAACCATATTCGAGAATTGGGTTTTGGACCCACAAACGATAACATGATAAGATGGGTGTTGGACCCGCGTCGTTATTCCTTTTATATATGTTTTTGGTTTTTTTGTTTTACAACATGCAAGAAAATTTACAAATACTTATATATTAAAATAAAATAAAAACTGTTAGGAATCTCAAAAAATTACTTGAGTGCCACTCTATAGGTAAAAGACTGAGATACCCTTGAATTTCTCAGAAAATTATGAAATTGCCCCTGGTGGCGCGTGTGGCTCACGAGCGGTTACTGTTGGCGGCGATTAAATTTTCCTGCGAGATTTCTGGCCAACGAATGGTTGATTCTGGTAGATCCGAGGGAGATGATTCTGATAAAGATGGTCTTGACGGTCGTTGATGGCTGACGAGGGAGAATCGTCGGTGGCCGACGAAGATCGCGGCCTTTTTCTGGCCAGATGAGGAGGCGAAAACGCTGAAAACAGCCGGGGGTTTGCTTGATAGGAGGCTATTAACCGTTCTGTAGTGGTTCGAAGGCTTAAGACGGCTGGAAATGGGAGATCGGATGAGAGAGAGGGAGTCACCGACGAGAGAAGAGAGAGGCTCTGAGGTTTTGCTACGGTGTGAACGCTAGCATGGTACACCGGTGCAGCTGAAGGTTGTGAGCCGTTGGATTGCGGATGAACCGATCCTTCGGTTGTGATTGGCTTGATCTGCAAGTTGATCGGACGATCCGGATGAGCTGAGGTTTGATCCTGTGTGGCGCAGTGCACCGAAATCTCAGTATACCGGGTGACGTGGCACAACAGGATCAAATGACATATTATTTTAAAAGCTGAGATGGATTTGGGTTTTAATCTAGTGTAGTAAACCCTATTGTATCCTATTAAATCAAAGGTCCAGATCTAACACTATTAGATCAAACGGTTAGGATATTTTTGGTATTTTTCAAATTGTTTTTTTTTAAATAATATCTTACTCAAATGAAGAAAAACTAAAAAAAATTCAAATAGTATACTCTCTTTTCTTTCTTTCTTTTTTTCTTTTCCCCTCTGCTGTCGTGGCTATTTATAGCCAATGAGCAGAGGACAATGAAAATAATGCACCCAACAACTAACCCACATACTATAATAAATTTCTGTATTATTAATTTTATTTTATTATATATAATAATAAATATTTATATGGGTAAAACTAAAAATCTTAAATCAGTACTAGAAAAAGCTCGTTTCAACCGCTAAAAAAAATATTTTAATTACCGAAAATTGTATTGGAAAAAAAAAAAAACATTTGATGGGTATCAATCCGGTGAACCGGGTTTTGACCGAAAAATGATGGTTTTGACCCGAAACAACCTGAAAACTCATTTTCTTATCCCGGTTGATATGGTTTGACACGGTGGACTCGGTTTTGATAAAAAATGACGGTTTGGACCGAAAATAATGGTTTTGACCCGAAACATCATGAAAACTTATTTTTTTACCCTGGTCGACATGGTTGGACTCGTATTGACCCGGTGGACTCGATTTTGATAAAAAATAACGGTTTTGACCGAAAATGACGGTTTTGACTCAAAACGTCTTGAAAACTCATTTTTTACCCTGGTCGACAGGGTTTGATCCGTATTGACCCGGTGGACTCGGTTTTGATAAAAAATGACGGTTTTGACCCGAAACGTCATGAAAACTATTTTTTATCCTGATCGACATGGTTTGACCCGTATTGACCCGGTGAAATCGGTTTTGATGAAAAATAATGGTTTTGACCGAAAATGATGGTTTTGACCCGAAACGTCATGAAAACTCATTTTTTACCCTGGTCGACATGGTTTGATCCATATTTTGACCCGGTGGACTCGATTTTGATAAAAAATAACAGTTTTGACCCAAAACGTCATGAAAACTCATTTTTTACCCTAGTCAACATGGTTTGACACGTATTGACTCGGTGAAATCGGTTTTTATGGAAAGATGCGGTTGACTTGAGAAAAATATATTTTGAATTTTAAACTTTTTTTTAATTTTTTTTGAATTTTTATGAATAATAATAGAAATAAAATAAGATTCAAGAAAATCTTAGTGAATCAAAAATTGGGTTACAACATATATTATGATGTTATAAATTAATTTTTAAAAAAACTATTTTAATTTATTTTAATTTATTTTAAAATAAAAAATAACTATTCTCATAAAACCAAACATTTGCTGACTACATATCACACACATAATAGAGTTCATGCTACTAGCAAGTTGATGGAGAATATCTCAGTTGAGTTTGAACAAGGGCATATAAAAACAAGATTTAGAGTGCTCTAATTACATCAACATCAATTGTTGTTTGGGAAGTCAAGCCTCACGATCCCTAGCTAGAAGTTCCTTCATAGTAAGCATGCGTGAAAGTCAGAAAGGTCTGCATGAAGAATCAACTGTTTCTGTAATATTAACACATCTGCTAGATAATCTCAGTGTTTATCTCAAGGCAGTTAAATATTTCCTTAATACGGCTTGATCAATGGCCTAAACACTGTGCAGAGTCATTATCACTTTCATTTTGTGATCATTTGCGTAATTAATATTAAATTAAGCTGGCGCGCGGGAGTGCATGCATGACTATCAAAAACGAAATACTGTTGCTGTCATGATTTTCATTTTCAAAATGGGAGATCACAAAGCATGAAGCTGGTTAATCCTCGTTAATTTTTAATCCCCAAAAGACTTTCCAAATGATATAAAAAACCTCAGAAGGAAAGATAGATAACGATATTAATTCCAAGTACAAAAAATATGTCCAATCTGAACAAGTTATTTGTGCTTTTCTGAATCCCATAATCTAGCAAATTAATTAGTGGTTAAACATGCTAAGAACAATAGGAGAAGAGATGGCTTAGAGCTAAAAAAAAACCTCACCCACTTTACCAATCGCACTAATGAGGCCTGAGGGATTTTCCTTTATTGTCTCAGTTATCCTAATTGATACAGTTTGGTCATGAGCTAGACAACTTCACTAATAGGATAACATCTTCACTGAGGGATTGCTGAGTGACAAATACTCGCCGGCGAACAATATTATTTTTCCTGGTTTCGAAACAAAGAAATAGTAATAAAAATTAGGTATTTGCACTGCAACGTACATGCCACTCATCAATCTCGAGTAATAAAAGACAAACTCTCGCCGGCGAACAATTAACCACAGCTTGTCGTGCAACAAGATAATGGCGGTATGATTTTAAATTCGTTATTGATATAGTCACGATGTAATCAATATTTTAGCTCTATCGACTGATTTTATAAGCTTAAAAAACAGACATCTCTTTTCTTCGTTTATAAATCAATATGTTTAACGAATTATGCATTTCCGTGGTTTTCCATTGGGTACGTGTGAAAACAATGGTGCTACCTGTCCATCTCATGCTTAAAATAAATCTCTAGTGTTTCTTTAAATTGCTTTTAGCAATTACATAAGAAACATAGTTTAGCAATTAGTAGCTGTGACTGTGATCAACCACGAATCAGATATTTTTTTTATATAAAAAAGTTAATGTGCATACTTTTTTGACATTTTTTTCATAAAAAATTCTAAATATAAATCAAAAAGTTTATACACGTATCTAATTGAATAAATCAAGAATTATATATGTAAATAAATAAATAAAAATTATTAATGATAACTAAAACCGAAATTGAAAAAATCAAAATATGGATTTAGATCAAGATATTTAATCTCTTAACCAGGGCCATTTATCTAGTTATGTTTAATGAATTTGTTTATTAAAGTATTTTTTATAAAATCAAATAATAATAGAAAGAGACACACACATAAAATTAATTGAATAAAAAAAAATATTATGCAAGGTTAAACATATTAGAATATTATCCAAAAATAAATATTTTTTATTTTTAAATATAAAATTCATCCTTATAAAACATAAAACAATTATAGATGAATCATAATAATCTCTTTAAAAATTAAATACATACAAAATAATTAATAAAAATAACCTTCATTTAAAAAAAGGCTAAATAAGCTAAACAAAAAAAATTACAGAGAAAGAGTATTAATTTAAATATAAATTTTTTAAAAGAATTATTTTATTTCTTAAAAGATCAAATCTAGAAGAAGAAAAAAGAGACAAGCGTTGATATGATTGATAAGCCAGGCCAGCACGCTTGGCCTATCTAGAAAGGGCTTGCACATGGGCTTTTATTTTTTTAAAAGCTAATGGAGTGGATAACACGTCGTCCATCTTAAATTATTATTTAAAAAAAAAGAATTAAATGATGCATTGTCTAATTTTTTCAAATAGTGGCTGGAAAATCAGGATTCATATTGTTTTGGCTTAGAACCTAAATTTGTTTTACCGCATACAAAAAAAATCCTAAACACCTTGATAACCCATATATAAACGACCTTAAACAACATAAAAAATTGCACAAAAACCCCAAATCAACCCAAAACCAAAAATCATCATATCTTAGTTTGGTGTTTTAGGCAATTTTAAGGTGAAAAAAAAATACTTAAGTGAAATTATTTTCATTAAATAGAATTCATTGACACTAAAATTGACCAAATAAATCTAGCGCTGGAATCTAGCGATTTATCTTTTAATCTAGCAATCTCCCTCTATCTCTAACACTAAAATTTAGCGATTTCTCTCTTTTTTTCTGTTCTCTCAAACCAAAAATTAAAAATAATAAAAATAATTTTATATCAAAATTGAATTGCAAGAAAACTAAGGGACCAAATAGGTATAATTTGAAAATTTTGAGGTTTAAATTAATTTTTTTGCGAGAACTTTAAACTCATCACCCATTTTTTTATTCCTTTTGCAATTTGGTCATTCTCCTTCTAATTTTGTCCTTGGTCAAAAAATTTAAAATCAATTATCCTTTAATTTAGGCTTAAAAAAATGCAATCATGTAAAAAAAAAATTAAAGATCAAAATGAAAAAGAAATTTATTTTTTGAATAATGAATCCGTGATGAAATATAATTAAGAGCGTGAACAATATTTTATCTACAACCTTTAGCTTTTTGTTAATGCATTCGATGACTATTTTGTTTAGTAAAGTGAGTTGAAAATTTAATAACTTAAATTGATTATGTTACTACGACAACTATGTTCTGAGATTTATTTTCTTTCTTTGGTTTTATGTTAATTAGAATTTAAAAAATCACTGCAGTTAAATTTAAAAACTTATTGGACATTATCATAGGGTGTGATTAGTAAATAATAAAACTACTTAATACATTACATCATTGTGTTACTAATATCTTGAAATCTATTTTCCTCAGAGTTTTGTCATGCATTACATTATTGCATTATATGGTATGATTAGAGGTGATAAAATCATTTAATGTATTATATTATTGCATTTAAATATTTTCAAAGATTACTTTCAGTGTAGTTTTGTAATGAATTAATGATTTTATTATTCACATATTCTATTTATGAAAAATATATTGTCATCGAGCATTGTCATAAGATATTGGTTAGTGAATAATAAAATCATTTAATATATTATATTATTATTTAAAAAAAAGTATGGCCCATGCGTTAAAAAAGTTATGGCCCACGCGTAACACGGCACACAAATCTAGTATGGTCTAAAATCGAACAAATCTCTAGATAAAAAGAATGTTTTTAGCTTCTTATCACTAAGCAAAAAAAAGGAAATAGAATACAGACGAGGACTGGGTGTGAGTCTGGCAAGGCACAACCCTAGAGTAGATTCAACCATTGGATTGCTTTGCTGTTTCCCTCTTCATAAGTTAGCTGGAGACACACTTGTGCCATAGCTTGGTGTATTTGGAAGCTTTTTTCATGGAGTAAAAAAAGAGAAACAACACCATCTAATTTCTGTTTCGCTAAGAATTCTGTGGTATAACTAATACACACGCGCGCGCGCGTCTGCCATGCCTTTTCCATTCCCATAAAAGATCCTAATTTTGGTTTTGCAATCTTTGTTTTCAAGGGTAGAAAATCAAAAGAAAGTAAGAGTTGATATGTTATAAATACACGATCGCGTCAGATCCTACTCACTAGTGATTGCTGACTTTGCTAACCGACATGACGAACATTTTTCTAGGTTATAAAGCATATAAATTAAGATAATATATACATACCAGATCGATCGATGGCTGAGTATATTTATTCACAAATGTTCAAAACATTGGGGTTTTAGTAGCTAGCGTATTAGTTTTTTTTACCACACGAGTCAATTTTTTTTTTTTATCACTCTAAAACAATATAAAAATATTAGAAAATTAAAGGTTTTGATCCATACTAAATGAAATACTTTTAAAATACTTAAATGGTGACACATTACATGGTATTTAAAAAGAAATAAGTTTTAATCCACAATATGAGTATTAGATAGTAATAAAATCACGAAACTCGTAGCAAGATATAATAAGAAGTCAAATTATAACCAAATATTAAAGGTCAAAAGTGAAAAAAAAACAATTAATACAAAAACTGTGGTAAAAAATAAAACCAACTTATAACCAAAAAAACATTAAGGAAACACCAAATTTCCAAGTAAGTAAAAGAAATTCAATACTTAAGTTATTGAGTAGATTGAGTTTAATAAGTTTAGTTAATTTAATAACACACACAAATATATATATATATATATAAACAACCCAAGCAAGCCCGAGTTAATTTTTCAAAATCATAACTCGTGAAATCTTAAATTTGAGCTCAAACAAAAAATTTATTTATCAACCAATTTAATTTAAAAGATATATTTTAAAGAAAAAAATAGTAATAAAAAGAATGATGACCAAACATTAAAAAAAAAAAGGAGGATGAAATCACAATAAATAAATAATATTTATAAGCCATCTCAAAACAAAAATTAAAACAAAGAGTTGGGAATCAAATTTGAAAGATGAAAAACTGAAGGATGATAAAATTGAGAAAATAATCCAATTTGAAGTGATTTTTTCAAATAAAACAATTGCAACTCAAAGAAAAAGGGCTAAATCTAAACAAAAAAAGAAATTGAAGGGTTGTTGTGATTTTTTTCCATAGGCAACATGTAAATCGAGGTAGAAGAGAGAATTTAGGGCAAAAAAAAAATAAAATCAATGTGGCATCAAACCAGACAGAATCACCATACACGTGTTGCCTAGATAGGTAGAGAACGCTAAAACGAATTAAATGATATAGTAGAATTTTTTTTTCCTACCACTAGAGTCAGCCACATGCACCGCCAAAATATGATGGAGTGGTTGATACATTGACGCATGCCATGCACATGTTAGCTATATCAAAAGACAACATTATCAACCATCTAGGTGGTGGTCCAGTGGTAAGAGCTTGGGACCAAGAGGTTTGCTCCCTTTGTGGTCTCAGGTTCGAGTCATGGGTTGCTCATATGATGGCCACTGGAGGCTTACATGGTCGTTAACTTCAGGGCCCGTGAAATTAGTCGAGGTGCGCGCAAGCTGGCCCGGACACCCACGTTAATCTATATAAAAAAAAGACAATATTACCCTTAAGACCAAATAATTATTGTGTAAAAACCATTATTAAATGATGAATTATCCCCTACAAAGATGCTTCGAGAATTTTGATCTTAAAGTCAATAGAGTTATTAAATTATGCTTAAAAAAGTAAAAAAATCAAGAATGCCCTTATCCATAGTTAAGTGATGTTTTGTTTTCAAGGGTATTGAAGTAAATTTATTGTACAAAAAATTTAGAAAAAGTAAGAGATACCCCTCAACAATTCTAGAATAACAAATGATCTATGTGAAAATACAAATATAACCTTCTAGACCATTTCATTGAGTTTTTTTTAAAGGCCAGAAATATAATTCGATATACTATTATAATCTATGAAGAATCCAGTATTTTTTTTTAATTATAAATATGAACCATTTTGAAGATTTCTTTGTGATCAGTATACAAATTTAAAGTAGTTATTTCACCTGATTTAAGAAATACCCGATTCTAAGTTATTTGGTTATGAGGTTTCATTAAGTCAATCTGCTTATAAGTTTATTTATAACTATCTTATAGGGTATCGTTGAACTAAAATCCAACCAAGATTAAATTCCAGTCAATCTATCGGATCAAAGTCGGATATTTTAACAACTATAGGTTTTTTTTTTTTCTGTTAATTAACAAATTAATTAATTAATTTAAAAGTGTAGAAGATAACATGGGTCTATTGTAAGCAACAATTTTATATTGTCCTGCCTAAGATTCATCATTTCTTTTTTTAATTTTTCCTGCGTTTCATTGTCATCATGCTGTCACCATGATTTAAATGAGATGCTATTATTATTAACTCTCGAAACATTTAGCAGCGGATAGTGGTGCCGAGTTCTTACCCTTTTTTTTTTTTAGGTATTAAATACAGGGGTGGTACACACTAAGTTTTGTTCGACTCCCTACGCCCTCTTTTAGTGTATTTAATAATAGTTCATGAACTCCTAGTGATATTCACACTCTTTCCAGTGCTCAACACTAATTCATAAATTATCCTAATTAGTACTAATATGTAACTTTAATTACAAGTCGTGGATAATTAATCACCGAGCCCATGAAAATAATTGAGGGATATCTCCATCTTTTGAAGCACTGAGTCCCACTAGTTAGATAATGGTTGATGCAAGTTTAACAGCCTTGGTTTTTTTAAGGTAAAAACTACCTTTCTTTTCTTCCATTAAGAACATGGTGATGACAATTTCTAAGCTTGTGCTGTGTAGCAGCTTTAATAGGGAACGATGACGTTCTCTTAGAACTTTGTGTTGCTTCGATCATGTAGTGTTGAGCTTCTCTTAGATAATGGCCATTTTTTACATTTTTGCAAGTACTTTTGGAATCTGAAAGAGTTCTTGTAGATTACTGTCACATTGTGTAGAGAAAAATAAGAGCAATGAAAGAAAATTTGAAACAAAATAAACATTAGATATTTGATAGTAAAGGGTCAGGATGGAAGTTTCTGAAAATCATAGAATTGATATTGAGAAAATTTAATCTACAGGGGCCAAAGTCGAACATTCTGAAGTTACAAGGGCTAAAATACGTGTTTTGCCCTTAAACGCATCCTTCTTTTCCCTAATTTAAGACTTGCAAATAAATTACTTGTCCTTGAATTCTCATAGAAATTGATATGTCAATCTTCAAGTGATAAAATATAAGTTTCATAAATTATAAATAATTATTGTTTTAATAAGAAAAAACTAACACCGCGCGTAGTTTCTATGAAAACTCTATATAAAAAAAATTATTTGTATAATTGTAGTCTCTTCAATCAATTTGCATCTTTTGAGAGTTCGAAATGGTCTTCCAACAAAAGAGAATGGCGTCTGAAAAGTGAACCAACTAATTAAAATGCTTAGTTTATTCAATAAACTTGAGGCAGGGAAGTTCCCAGAAGAAATTGCAAAGCCTTGAGGTATTGGAATACAGAGCACACCATAAACTTCAGTGCGAGAATTCATGGCTGTTGATCAGCGTACATGGTTTTGAGAAGTGGCTCCATGGTGGGGATTTGTGGATGAGAAGGAGAGCACCAAAACTAGTTTTACAGCTATATCGTGGAAATTACTGCAGACTGCAGCTCCTAGATCATTAGTGGGCTAAAACTTCCCAAGCTACTTATTTTATTATTATTAATATGAATATTTGGATAATTTTATATATATTTTAATTAATTTTAAAATTAACGATTATATAATTTTTTGGTAATTCTAAAATTTATATAAAACATAACTAATTAAATTATACCGCTTATTTTCTTGCTATTTTTTTTTGTTAAAAGAGGTGGCCGAACTCAAAAGAGTCATAATTAATTAATGGGCTGATTCTATCTCTAAAAGGTACCTTTTATCCAAGTTTTATAATAATTTTTATTCAAACCATGCCTCGTCAGCAACATGTTGGAGAGAAAAAAAGCTTTTTGATAAACAAAAAATTTGTCCTCTCATCCTACAAAAGACACCAACACATGCATCAATTTAATATTCTTGAGCCTACTTTATCTTCCTATTAATACAGGCCATCAATTGACACTCCGAAGCAATATATTCTCAAGCAACTAACATATAGCTTCGAAGCAGGTAATCAACTTCAGAAGGTTCAAGCCTCTAGTCCCCTGGTAATAACCGTTTCTCTCTAGTGCATATGCTTGCCACCCCCACAAAATATATCTTTAAGGCATGGAGATTGATCAATCAGCTATTCAAGAGAAGGCCAGGCCTTTGGCTAGTGCACGGGGCTTGCTCAAGGCCTTGCCTGGCAAGGCCGAGGCTGAGGTTATAGGGTTTGCAAAGAGCGTAAGAAAACTTGGACAGGATGACCCAAGAAGAATCATCCATTCCCTAAAAGTGGGACTAGCTCTCACACTGGTGTCCTCAATATATTACTTGAGGCCTCTCTATAAGAGCTTCGGGGAAGCAGGAATCTGGGCTGTGATAACAGTGGTGGTAATTTTTGAATTCACCGTAGGTAAGTCGATTGATAGGGCTTGAATATTGCTTTATATTATAGCTCAAAACGATTCCACAAGTTGTCGAATAATGTATTTCCATCTTGTTGTTGTTTAGGTGGAACATTGAGCAAGAGTTTGAATAGAGGTTTCGCAACATTACTAGCTGGAGCTCTAGGGCTTGGAGCTCAACAACTGGCCAGTCTCTGTGGAGAGAAAGGGCAGCCCATTGTCCTTGGAATTCTTGTCTTCTTATTAGGTATGTTGCTTATACATATACAGACAAAAGCACTTCTGGTAAGACAATCTGTATTAATCCAAGTCACTCTGGGTACTGTATGCAGCTGCAGCGTCTACATTCACACGATTTTTCCCACGAATCAAAGCTAGATATGACTATGGAGTCTTGATATTTATATTAACATTCAGTTTGGTATCTGTTTCTGGGTATCGAGTTGAAGAACTCTTGGTGCTGGCAAGTCAAAGACTATCAACAATACTAGTGGGTGGGGCAATATGCATGGTTGTGTCCATCTGTATTTGTCCTGTTTGGGCTGGTGAAAATCTTCATAACTCGGTTGCTTCCAATATAGAAAATCTTGCAAGCTACCTAGAAGGTTAGTGTGGTGACTTGAAAACCATTAACTTAATTCGTTTTGTTTCATCTAGATATTATTTGAACTTCAGAGATCGCCCTTAAAAAATAAACAAATAAACTCACAGGTTTTGGAGGTGAATATTTTCAGTCCGGTGAAGGTTCCGATAGCGACAGATCATTTCTTCAAGGATACAAAAAAGTCCTCAATTCAAAACCCACAGAAGAAACCATGGTAAGGACAGCTTCCACTAACTTGCCCTTCTGTCTTGCATGAATGCCACTAACTTGTGCACTTTCGTTGACCTTGGTTGAGCGCTCTCTTTACCAATATGTGTGCCAGCTTGCAGTACGATTTCTGCTGGCTGTGCTAAAGTACTAATCAATGGATGCTCCTAAACATTACTGCAGGCAAATCTTGCAACATGGGAACCTGGACACGGCCGCTTTGGTTTCCGGCATCCATGGAAACAATACTTGAAGATTGGAGCGCTCTCGCGTCAATGTGCTTACCAGATTGAAACTCTTAATGGCTACATTAACTCTGATAACCAAGTAATAATCTATCACAAAAAATTTCTCTGACGTTTACAGGAAAAAAAGAAAATTAATAGCGAAGATCCCTGGTTTAATTCCATTAGACAAAAGGGGGCCATACTTATGATAAATAATTACTTTATTTATTACTAAACTTCATAAGTATGCACACGCCGTCCATAGTGTTTTGATGAAATCACCCTACAAGGCTGCTTTATAAAGATACTCCACTAAGAGCGTCACATAGGCAGGTTCTATAAAGAAACAAATGAAAAACAAAAAGATAAATGGATTCTTTTGTTCTTTCTATAGCTTATCAAATGAATGACTAATGCTGTCAAACACTAAACATATTATGCTACTCTTTCCAGGCACCACTAGAATTCCGATGCAAAATCCAAGAATCATGCACACAGATAAGTGCAGAGTGCGGCAAGGCACTGAAATCACTGGCCTCGGCTATCAAAACCATGACTTTTCCATCCTCCGCAAATGTGCATGTGGAGAACTCCAAAACTGCGGTCAAGGACCTCAAAATTTCTCTCAAAGCTGTCTCGCTAGAGCAGGATCAAGAACTTTTAGCTATTTTGCCAGATGCAACAGTGGCATCGACACTGGTTGAGATTGTTATGTGTGTGGAGAAAATATCCGAATCAGTACACGAGCTCTCTAATCTAGCACACTTTAAGAGCGTGGAACCTACTGTGTCACCAGAGAAACCCCAATTACTACACCGAGGAGCCATAAATCCTGTTTTAGAAGGTGACAGTGACCATGTCGTTATTACAGTACATGAAACGTCAACAGATTCTCAAGAAAATGAGAATCCTAAGGCACCAAAGGTTGGCCAACGTGTAGAATTGTAAATATTTGTTACTGACAATCATGGAGCTAAATTCTAGCGTTGGACTATTTTAGAGGGAAGGGTTGATAATATTGTTAGAAAATTTTTTCCATGACTTCATGGATTCCTTTGCAACAAGTTCTACTAAGAGAGCTACAATTGGCAGAGGGTTATTAAAAAAGTATTTCTCCTTCTCTTCAGCTATAAATGTGAAGTAAAAACTATCTCATTCCATTGCATCTGCGACCAGCCATCGGGTGATGTTGCGTCATTGTGCAGCCATAAAGGGATGCTGCATTTTATGGTGAAAAGGCTCTCATGCCGCCAGTTTGGTGGAGACGCAGTGTATTTTGATAGTATTTTCTTTTCCTTATTGGTGCGATAAAAAGGATAAAAAATTCCGATATAATAAAGAATTAAAAATAATAATTTATATTCACTCACTAATTACAGCTTGCATATACCCAAATTATTAATATATATGCAATAGACCCAAGATGCGTGTTAATTTGGAAAAGTCTTCAAAAAAAATGTTTTTTTCTTCTTCTTTTTTACGAAGTAAATCCTTGGATAGCAGCAGATGCACAGTTTTTGCCTTAGGGATATTCCATCACATACTGATCATGGACAGGTTTTAGCTTGTAATTAGTGGTATACTTGCATCATAAAGGCACACGTTGGACCCATTATGGGCAATGTTTATGAGGTTTTACTCCACTCAACCTAAAACTTAATCTTGAGATCTCAAAAATATACAATTTTATATTAATTTTTTGAGTTTTTCTTAAAATAAGGTAGTTTAAAATCTTAATTCTAAGAATAAAATAGTTTTAATCTTATTTCTGATAATAGGGCATTTTTTGTCAGGTGGATGTCATCACGTATACATGCCATTAAAATATTTTTTCAAACAAAAAATAAAAATTGAAGACAGAAAAGGCACAACATATATATATAGTTTTGCTTTCTCTATATTTGTATTCTCCTCCTCTAAGTAATATTCTTTTTACAACTTAAATCTAAAAAACAATCTATTTTAGAACTGGCCAAGAGACACATCCTTTTATGCTAATAAATTTTAATTAATGAAGTTTCGATACATAACATATCAATTAAAAAAAAAGACTTGAATATGTAAACACAAAACAGAATAACAAATAATACATATTGGGAGTTGAAGTTTGAGTTGTTTCTTACTCATATTCCTGTTTAAATGAATGTTCTTTTCATGAAAATGCTTAAATTTTTTGTGTTATCAATTGATTGCGCCAATCAGATCAAAATATGGATTTTATTTGGATAATTTAGAAGCTAATACCGATCCCATCACTAAATCTTATTCTTAAATTTTGCTACTTAATCCGACTAGAATCATTTATATACAAATTTAACAAATAGGTTAAAGACATGATGCTTTTAAAAACAACCTTAAAACCTTTTCTTTTCTAGAATAGTTGTTTTGTTGGCAATGGTAGTTTTCTTGGTGATAACTTCTTCTTTTTTCTTATTCATTGTTTTAAATTAATTGGTTTTTATTTTGTATCAACAAGTCTAGATCTTGGTATTTAGATCTATATGATCATGTGTAGACTACATGTTTTCTCTTTTTGAACAAAGATCTAGTGGTTATTTCTACCTAGATGGAGGAGATTGTTACTATCAACAAGGTATGGTAGTGCAGTCCAGTCCCCATTGATTTAATGTAACTCAAACTCATCAATGTGCGTGAGATACAATTCGTTACTATATAGGTAGCCTCCATTTGGGAATTTCATAGGTATTTCTTTGTCGTTTAAATTATTGAAATGATTAGTTGTTGTCTAAGATTATCATATATTGTTATATTGTCAATTTTTTCCAAACAACAAGTTGTAATTTCTCTGGATATAATATGAATATAGTGATTTATTTGTACTTGTTTAATACTATAAATAGTTATTTCTTTATAGAAAAAGGTTATAGGCATCATAATGGTAGCAAAGCTAAGGATTTTATGTCGGGAAATGATGAAAAGAAAAAAGAAAAGAAAAAAACATTGACTAATTTGAAACTACATATTGAACTAATGGCTTTTATTTTTAAAGAAAGTAAGAAGCACCAAGAAGGAATAATATATTCAAATTTAGACACGGTCTATATATAAATTAAAAAATTATGAATTAAATTAAGAAGAGAGAAGAATTAAATGCAAAATTCAATATGTGATTTAATGCTTTTTGGTTAAATGACAGCTCACGGTTTTGGCACTTTCACGATAATAATAGCACCTTAATTTCTTGTCGATTAACCTTTTTTTAATAAAAAATAATTCATTTTTTTATATATAAATCAAGATGGACTTGTTTTCTCTAGATGAATATTTCATGTGATCACTATTATAATTTATTTTTTACCCTTTATTTTTAAATAAAAAATAAAAATAAATATTAAGGAGCAAAACAAAAATCAAGAAAATAAATAGGAACCAAAATAAATAACAAGGGTTTGAGTATCTCTCCGAGACAACTTTGTGATAGAGATATGAAGGATAGGAGATAAGAGATAAAGAGATAAAATTTCATAATATATACAAAGATTAGAAGAGAATGACCTACACATAGACCAGAAAATCAATAAAAAAGTGATTTGAGTAAAAAAAAAACCAAAAAGAAAATATGCAAAGAGACTGAAAGAAGAATTCAAGAGGGAAATATTCTAAGAGAATAAAGGGAATTAAAAAAAAAAGCATTACAGCAAAAAAAAGAATAGAAAAATTAAAAAGAAAAGAAAAAGGAACAAAAAAAACCCTTTCTAAAAACAAATCACCACCCTTATTCTCTTTCATAACTACATTATAATGACAACAACAATAACTCACACCTAGCCTTCTTTCTACATCTCTCATGACACTACCACAATATAAACTTGGCCTCCATTATCATTCCTATCCTCTACAAACCAAAACCATCCTCTCTTCTCCATTAACATTCAGGCCACCTCTCTACTAAAGAAGGTCTCTTCACACACAGATCTTTTTTCTATAAAATATTATTTTTATCTTTTTAATTTTTTATCTACTTTATTTGTCGCCGGAGCAACAAAACTCAAAAAATAATTTAAGCATTGGAGTTTTATTCCACGGTCTAGAAGTTAGCCATAAAAAATCTATTTCCGTGTGAAGTTTTTCTTAGACTTCATCACTTTCAATGAAGACAATTAATTTAAGAAAATGATATTTTTGTATGGAAAATGTTTAAGGTAAAAGGCTAAAATATATGATGCTGCTCTTTGCAGGCACCACAAGAATTCCGATGCAAAATCCAAGAACCGTGTACAAAGATGAGTACAGAATGCGGCGAGGCACTGAAATCATTGGCCTCAGCTATCGCAACGATGAATGTTCCATCCTCGGCAAATGTCAATGTGGAGAACTCCAAAACTGCCGTCAAGGACCTCAAAATTGCTCTAATTAAAACTGTTTCATTGGAGCATGATCAAGATCTTTTAGCAATATTACCATCTCTCTAAGCTAGCACACTTCATGGATGCGGAACCTACTGTGTCACCAGAGAAATCGCAATTTCTTCACCAGGGAAGCATAATACCTGTTTTAGAAGGTGACACTGACCATGTTATTATTACAATACGTGGGAAATCTGCAGATTCTATGGAATGTGAGAATCCTCAGGCTCCAAAGCTTAGCCAGCATGTGGAGCTGTAAAAAATTTTCACCAACATGCATGTAATCTAGTGTGACGGAAATTAAAATTATTAACCAAAAAAATGTTCCTATTAGTAGCTAGTGCATTAATTCCATTGTGACGAGTGTTGTGAAAATGAAATGACAGAAGAATATTAAGGAAGTAGTGTTCTTTTTCGTCAGCTATGCGAGTATTGTCGGCTCCATTGGGAGTGCTTTAATTTATTTAATTTTTCGAGTAAAAAAAGAAGTCACCTACTCGCCGTTGAAATAAATTTGACACTGGAAAAAAATCGCTCTAGCAGAAACGAGAAGAGCACAAAGTTGGGATATGTTTTGATTCTTAAGGTGGCAGGAGCAGGATTCAAACTTAAGATAGACATTTCTTCCTTTCTCCCTTGTATTTTAGGGCCAAGAGCACTGCGAGTTCTGTATAGATATCCAGAGGCTTACTTATGAACAACAAAGACAATCGAGCGTACAATAAGCAAGAAAACTAATATGGAATTTGTGGTCGTTCCAAATTTAATGAATCCAAAAACCTCTTCAGAAGATCTCTTTCAACATACCTGAACACAACAACCCCTTGAACTCGCTCTAGAGAAGAAGCCTTGCTTCATCGACTCATTTTATGGTAAGAGTCCAACTCTATACGGGTGTTCTAGTCATACGCCTGAATTTATTTTTTATTTTTAACACATTCAGTCAGAATTTATTTTTTATTTTTAACACATTCAGTCAACTTGCTCGAGGCCAGCTTATTTTTAGAAATTTTTTTAAAATTTCATGTGAATGTCTCAATATTTTATATTAATTTAATATATATTATTTTGAGTAAAATATAACTCAAAATATTACAAGATTGAAATTACTCTTAATTCATTCTCTTCACAAAAAAAAATAAATTAAACTCATGAATTATAAATACATTATAAATCCTTCAAACACCAAGTTGATAATCTTTTCATTATTAACATTCATAAAATATATATTTTCAAAGTTTATCTTTTAAAATATTATTTTATTTTTTCTTTTGTATAAAGTTATTGTTTTAAACACTTAAGAGTTCATATTTATCAAATGAGATTTTTTTTAAATAATTAATATTAATCATCTAAAATTTTTATAGCAAGCTATCCTTCACCTTCAACTTAAAAAAAAATTTAAATTATTTAAACTAAAAAATTAACTAACGTATAAACAGATTGAATTTTTGTTAAATCGTGAATTTGACATCCACTATCGAGTTGTTTCCCACTATTCAAGAGCTTTGGATTTTCTGATAAGCCTATTGAGTTTGGCAGCCAGATCAAATAAGGAGACATTGACAGAAGCCAGGAGTTTTAGCCAATCCCATCAAGTTGGACGTAGTACGTACTCGTACTTTTGGCCAGTTTAATTCAACTTTAAGCACGTTTAATGGAATATCGACAAAAGGTTTTTTGTAGACACGACTGGTGGTCCTAATTTGATTTCATCTGTCAATTTTCTAGAAGCAATACTTGAATCACATTTAAAAAAAAAAAAAAAAAAGATAAATTAGTTTTTGCTATGTATATAATATTCGAGAACCCAACACATATAATATGAAAATTAATGAGAACTAAAAAATTGGAACAAAGTTTGTACATTCTGCTACAAATTAAATGGCTAGGACTACAAATTCCTACCACGAAATTTGGCTGTATGTTAGGTACATTAGCATAAACGTGCAGCAGACATAAAAGATAAGTGCGTGCTTCATTCCATTTCTCTCTGATTATAAGATTCCCTTGCATGCACAAGATATATTAATAAATTTGAACATATAAATTTATTTAGGGTTTTCAGTGCCATCAAGTACTGATCTCTCCTTCCCCTGCTTTCCTTCCTTCAAAAGCAAAGGTCCTAGCTTCCTCTGATGACATCTACAAGGTCCGCCACTCGAATCATTTGTTCCACTTATGGACAAAAAGTTGGGGCACCGAAACAACACTTTAAAAGGTAAAAAACACCGGTACAAATCGCAGAATCACATAGAATATGCGCTTTTAAGGACATTAAAATATTGCTAAAGCATGTGTGACTCAGTGGTAGCATAAGCATGACAATTGACAAGGACTCGCAGAAGAAAACAACAACATATAGTGACTGCAATCCCGATTTGAAAGCTGAACATTCGTCTGCGCGTCAGGTTTTCCAGTCTTTAAGAGTCAGCAGAGGAAGAATCAAATTATATAAACTATACTATACGGGATATAATATGGATCTAAATGGTTGTTTCTCTTCTGTCTCCCATTAAAACTATCAGAAGGAGCAGTGGCTGCAATCCCATAGCCTAACCACACTCAAAAGCTGAACTTTTTACAGCACTGATCAATATAACAAGACCAACTTCAAGTAGACAGATTCATGCATGGCAAAATAAAATTATCAGAAAGGAAACCTGAACGGGAAGGTGACTGATCATATACATGTAATTAGCTTGAACCTACTGGGAAGTATTATATAATTATATTCAACTACAGGTTGCATGCACCATACATGCATGTACAGATGGTCTGATCTCTTTTGGCTAAAGCATGTTCACAAATTATTAACACCAAAAAATCTCTTCCGAGATCCTCAGAATTCTGCACTTAGAACCCTACCACTAACGATACGAATCCAGGATCAAGTGGCTAATAAGTACTTGTATCAAAGCATCAGCCAGCTTTCTTTGACTAATCTTTTCTACTGGTGGTATTTTATTCCCTGAAAAGAAGATTATCAGTACTCATGAGCATAAATGACTTAGATTCCCCAACTGCGCTTGAGAATTCTAGTAGTACATTCATTACAAGTGCCCAAAGCTTTTCATCTCTGTTAATGGCGATCACATGCTAAAATGAGAATCGTTTCAGTCATTGTGAACCCAATTACATTAATTTTACTGGCAAGTAAATTCATGAAAGTTTAAGAGTGCACATGATGCACACAAACGGAAAAGTGAGTGGCCAGCATTACATTTTGTCTTCTTGAATCAAATTCATATTTTTCCTTTCCAAATTTTTTGATATAAAAAATCTATATGACAACAGATTAAACGCTCTCTCTCCTCAAGTCATGATCTCTCTCTCTAGATAATATTTTGGAACCCAAATTGAAATCAAAACCAAGCTTTGCCTAATCAATATTTTCCTTTTAGTGACATACGTTGTTGATTCAAAAATAATTTGTCTCGTCTCATGCTTTTACAATATTTTGCTCTTCAATTTTGTGTCTTAGAAGTGTTTTGGGTATAATTTGGTGTGATTTCAATTAGTGGATATAGGGTTATTAAATTTGAGTAGACATTTCCCTCAGCAGATTCTTCTCAAAGTGCAAAACTCGGGTCAGTAGATCTTAGGAAAACATGATGGGTGGGGTTTAATTGTTGACGTTGTTAGGGTTTTAGGTTCTTTAATTTCTTCTCTTTCTGCAATTCCAAAAAAAAACAAAGCAAAAAGGACATGATCACCAATTCTTCACTTCACTACACACTCCATTCAAAAGCACAAAATTCGTTCATCAATATTGCCAATAATAATTAAAGAACGCAATTGGCAAAGAAACTTAGGATTTCATTCGCCTCTCATAACTTTGAGTTTTGAAGGAGAAGGGATTCATCAAACTCAGCCACAGAACCGGCTAATTTAAAGAGCGTATTGATGGTTTATAAATATTTTTGAGTGAATTAGTTAAGAAAAAGTATGATTTGTGAGGTTTGGGTTGCCTGATTAAGGAGGGGGAAAAGATAAGGATGGCGGAATGGGTTTTTTTAACTTAATGTTAAAGTTATAATATTTAATATAAAAAATATAATTATTAAATAAAATATAATAAAAATTATATAAATAATTAGATTTTTTTATGTTGGTTTAAAAATAATGTAAAGTGTTATAAATATATAAATTTAAAAGAATTGAAACAAAGAAAAAAACAACTGTAGGAGGTTGGTTTTTTTATTGTTTGTGTTGTCATCTAATTTAATTACTTTTAAATGCTCTTAAAAGTTATTTTTTATTTTGATTTTTACTCTTATTTTTATAATTACATTTTTTATATGATCAATTTCTTTTTTTGTTACATCTTTTGGTGTTTGGTTTCTTCATGATTAGATTTCATTGTTTTTCTATATGTCATGCTTTTGACTTAATCATACCGGTTACAAGTTTTAAGTGTTAATACAATTATGAATTTTTTTTTATTATTTTTTTATAATTTAATCATTCTATATTATTTTAAAAAACTAATAATTTTTTGATTACTTTCAATTTATATTCAATTAGTTTACCTCGATCCCATTATTTAAACCACGAGTTTTGTAAGTTCTTTTTATTAAGTTTTTTTTATAAATAAAAAAACAATTGTTTTGTAATTAATTTTTGCAGATTTTTTATTTTTTATTTTATTTTATAGAAATAAGTTTTGTTTTGTAAGAAAAAATAATTATTTTGAAATAATATTTCAAATATGTTCAGCCATGCATATTTTTTTCTTTTATTTTATTAACTCAGTTTTATAAATGTTTTTATTTATATTATCTTTAATTAATTTTAATAAACAAATTCAATAGGTGTATACAGGTAAATTATTTTTATGTATGGTCATCTCTCAATTTTTTTCACCTTTTTTTTATTGTTAACGAATTTTTTATTTATTTGCATAGATTATTATTAGATGTTTGGATAATTTTTTATGTAAAACAAATATCAAAATAGCCTTTGTACTCAAGTTTTTTTTTTAAAAAAAAAAAGACATGTGTGGAGCACATGTCAATTCAAATTTTTTATTTCCCTCTAATTGCTTTTTCCTTGCCCTCATTTTTTTAGATGCTTTATTTTTTCATAAATTCATTTTTTGAACATTTGATTTATTGGGAATTCAACTTCATATGATTTTATTGTTTTACAATTTTTTTTATGAAAAAAATATTAGTTTGATGATTATCTTTAAATTTTTTTCTCTAGGTTTATCATGATCTTATGTTTTGCATGTCATTTTTTAATATAAGGTTTTTTTAGAGTTGTTTTGTTCGTATTTGATTTTTCAAGATATTATTCTAATTTATTTATAATTTTATTTATACAAACAAATTTTATTTTTGAAATAAAAAATATTCAATTTTAAATAACATTAATGATTTGTTTGGCCTTGCGTAATTTTTATAAAACATGAGTTTATTCAATTTTTTTATTTGTGTTTATCTTTTAGATAATGAGATTTTTAGAATGTGAAAATCTTTTATTAATTTAAATAAATAAATTTAACAAACACAATCAAGTGAATTAATACTTCATTTTATATAATAATTTGCATTCATTTTAATTTTATTTTTATGATTATTACCAATAATATTTTTTATTTATTTATATAATTAGTTATTGATTTATTTAGTTTGATGCTTGATATAATTTTTTATGTTAAAAAACATTTTGAAGTAGTCTATATATCCAATATTTTTTAAATAAAAACAAAAACAGCCGCATAGCACAGGTTAAATGGCTAGTAAATCTAAAAAACGTGGATTATCAAAAATAAGCAAAAGAAAACGTAAGAAATCAAACAAACAGAAGAGACCACAGAGAAATGCCGAAAATGAACTTCCAACTTAAGAGACATTTATTATTGATACTTTCTTACATAAAAGCACAGTTTATTTGCACTTGGAATCACCACTACATACTTTAGCATCTACCTGTATCTACTGAAAAGAAATAAAAACAAAATTTGGAGGTGGCTGTAGAAATACGTATGCTTCAGATATACATACATCAGTGATGAAAGAAAACTTTCTTCCAGCTAGCTAGTTTAGGAGGATCCTACATACTGTGTGTGAATATTATACAGGAGATCTGCGATATCGACAGTTCTATCTACTTACCACCCATAGATCGGGTTTTCTACTTGTGGAGGCAAGAGATGGAGGTCTTTACAATGCTGCTTGTCATAGTCCCGTGTCCCGGGTATGGCTCCAGTACAGAGTCTAAGAAGCTCATTCCCTGTGAGGCAGTAGTGGGCAAACGCCAACCCTCCATCAACCATCTCTGACATATTAGGCGTTGAAACTGCTTTTGTGATGCTCCACCCATTAGTTTTGCTCAGTTTTACATCATCTTTTTCAGGATCCAAGACTCTATCAAGCTCCGAATACTGCATAAATCTCTGGGTGGCTGCCTCCCATGAGAGGTTGTAAATTTGCTCTGGAGTAAGAGGATGAGGTTCATTTGCTAATGCTTCCTTAACTCTTGCAACAAAGTCCTCAGATGTCTTGTAAGTCAAACAGTTGGGAAATGACCTGAAGTACTCATTTGATGGGTGGTCCGCACATACAACAAATTTTCCCATTGCTAGTGCCTCAGCAGTGGCCGTGCAGAGCACATCACTGAGACTAGGATTTATGAAAACTTTGTACCTTCAAGCAGAGAAGAAAATGTTAAAAGCCTAAAGATAGTGAAAACACAGCCACAATGATTTACTAAAACCTAAGTGTCTTCAAGAACTGACAAAAATCTTTCAAAAAGAAACCTTTTACTGCCAATCACACGGCTGGAAAGTTTTCAGTAGGCTAGCTCAGAAAAAAAAAGCTCTACCCGATCATTAGGATTTAGTCTTTTTTTCGAAGTTATAGTTCTTGAGTTATTATTAAATTTCTTCCGATTTACAACTTGCTCATATGGTAAAAAACCAAAAGACAGTTTCTATAAAATCCTTACCCGTGAAGAGAATCATCCGCATGGTCTCTTCCTTTCAGAAAGTTGAGATTCAAATCCAATCTTTTAGCTGTAGTCTGAACTTCATTTGCGTCTTCTCCATTTCCAAAAACATCTAAATTGAAGCCATCAAGATCATTCTTGTGCTTTGCCAACAAATCTATCAACTCCTTGTATCCCTTGGCCCATACCATCTTGCCTAAGAAATATGCTCCTTTTGAGAAGGCTTGCTGCCCAAGTTCACTTTCAGCTGCAACTTTTTCCCCAATTTTCAAAAACTTTGGATTCACACCATGAACATTGCAAATGACAGACTTCGGTAAATCCTGGGTGGCAGCAGAAAGGCGAAGGACCTGAAAAGTGAACACGAAATGATTTAATCTAGATAATAGGATGAACATTTCAAAAACCAGCCATTTATATGGTTAACACTGCTATAGCAACAAAGTTTAGGTGAAGCCGCCTTTAGTATCCAATGATCAGTGTATCCAAGAAATTAGTCAATTTACCTTATGGCAGTATGCTCGTGTAACCAAGTTGTTTATGTGTTTGACGAAGAATGCTTGGAGAGCCCCATTCTTCTCCCTCTTGATATATTCTAGATAATTTGTGTGGACAACACCAACAACATGATTGAACTTTGTGGTCCAGCGCTTTCCATGGTGATACCAATTCAGGTGTTCTGGCTCTTCCAGGATGGCAATGTCAGCATCTTTTGATGGAATGAACTGGGAAGTATCTCCAGCAGGTATTATGCTTCTCCTTTCTTTTGCAAACTAGAGAACAATAAGAACAAAATTATCACTTATCCTTTTACACTTCAATACTATCAACAAGATGGTGCATATTATTATCAATCAGCTACCTTTCCAGGATAAAACGAGATCTTAAAATCAGCTTTAAAGCCAATCCTTTCCTCAAGCCAGTTTCGTATATAATTCTCCTGCTCTTCTGGTGAAGTAAAAGTGAGATTGTTAGGATAAACTAGCTCTTGATCTGACTTACAAAGCCATGGAACCAGCAGGGTAACATTTTGCTTTTCAGACTTTGCTAAATATGCTGCTCGAAAAAGTGGATTAACAGCTGTTCCAGTCATCCATGGAAGACTAGCAGTTGTGACAATTGCAACATGCCTCTTCCTATCAGATGGGCGATGCTTTGATGAGTCAGTCCAAAAGCCTCCATCATAACAATGCCCTGTACTTTGAAGAACACTGGCTATTCTTAAATCCAGTTCATCATTTGCATTCTCGTCAAGGAGGGTCGATTCTCCTGAAGACAGCGAGGGTAACAAAAGTTGGTTCTTGCGACTACTACACAAGCTCTCCACTATCTTGTCACAAACATCTGAATCATAATGAAAACATCACAAAACTCAAAAACTGCATAAAGGTCAACCAACATGCAATAAGCATGTTTGGTGGAAAGAGGAAAGGCATTAGTCACATAAACAAATATTTGAAAGATGTGATATTATATTAGTTTCCCGATAACAGTAGTTTTTGACAACAGTCACCATTGACAAATGGATTTACATGCTTTTCTTCAAGATATGCAAATGGATGGTGTATCCTTCCACATCTGGTACTATCAGTAGTGAATATCAACATACTAGAGAAAATCACAGGAGGGTATGAGGCAGGGGTTCAATTTGCTCATAGCTGTGAAACATCCAATCACACGTATGAATATCACCTCAGCCTGGTGTGTTATAAAGAAAAAGCCTCAGAATGAACACAATCCACCCCATCTATTCACTATCCTCCCCCCAAACATTCTACCCTCCACAAAAAGATAGATTCTGAACCTATTACTACTATATTTCTCACAAGACAACATCTGAATTTTTTAAGCATCAAGAATTACAATTTAGCATCCATGGTGGAACCGAATCATAGTCATCATACTTAAATTGTATCCAAACAACCTCCAGTTCTATCCAACAAAGTCAACAGTGCCATTGGTATGAAAAATCTTAATCTGATGAGGATTATTCAAGTAAAAGCCTCCCTTTGTATTTCATTGCCATGGAAAATTGCAACTGGTTCATAAATTTTCCACACATGAGAGCATGAAATAAATGTAGGCCATGCTTCTTCTACAAAATATAAAGATCTCTTTAGGTACACAAAAGATCGACATTCAAGAATAGTCCAGCTAATTAAGCAGTATTGACAAAAATATTACATTCACAAGAGAGCACGCATGCATATAATCATGCCTTTGCACCCGGAGCGTAAGTTTAGAAAATTATAAAACTCAAGTTGCTTGCCTTTTCTGACACCAAAATGGTCCAAGAATGGCTCAGATTGCCTGACCAAATATGCCAAAAGTTCAGGGACATCCAGTGGCGGTACTTCCTGCATCAGGCATACACAAGCAAAAATTTGTCATATTTATTATTCAAGAAAAGATCTTAAAAAATAGTAATAATAACAATAAATAATTCTATTTATGTTTTCCTCCATGAACGGTCAGAAAGCCAGCCAGCTTGAGTACACTGTAACTAATGGAGTCCTAGGTTAAGAAGTAGCCAAGCTTAGTAAGGTTCCAGCTTTCCAAACAGGCTCAAAGTTCAGCCTGGGCAGTCTATGATCTTCAAAAAAAAAAAAAAAAGGAGGCAACCTGATCAAGAGAATTAATGTGCTCTTACAATTTCAAATCAAGAAGACACCACGCGCGGCAACCCTTTGGTGCCTTTTTTTATCTATTTGCTTTTATTTAGGAAAGAATAAAAATGGAAGACTAAGTGTAGTATACCCTCCAGCTATAGCACAGAAACTTCAAATTGTTCACTAAGGCAAGGACAATCAACCTGCAATATTTTTATATTTACAACCATTAAATGACATATAAAGAGATTGAATTTCAAAAGTTGTAAATATATCATATAGATAGTTCTCCACAAGAATATTTTAGCAGCATAGATACTAAGTTCATTCCTCCTGTGTGGAGTGAGGACATCAGAGCCACAACTAAAACTGTCTTTTTCTCTCTGTTTTTTCCCCTTAGATAGATAATTTGATTCTGAACAATCCCAAGTAATTTACCACAGGTTTAAGTGGTCTCAACACCCAAATGTCATCAATTGCTTCCAAGTGTAAGGTCACAAAATTTGGAGGGGACACTGGTTTTTAGATGATATTGGACTTGCACAATTCATTGTGACTTGAGCTTTAGTCTAATGGATGCAAAACTAAAAATGAGTCTCGCTGTCTGGAGTTAGGGGAGATTTTGGTGACAGAATGCAAAAGTATATAAAGGTAAACATCTAACCTTTGACTCCTGAGGCTCCTTGTAGATTGCTTTTCTGCAAAAATGTAGACAGAATGAGACTCCTTACATTGTTAAAAGAATGAATGCAGCTAATGATCATCTAATGAATATTAATGAATGCAAAATATGCACTGATGATTTCAAAACGTTATATTGTACAGTAAGTGTAAGATTCTACTAAGCTTAGGTATCTAACATCAAACCAGGGGAGAATATTTTGGTGTGCGTATGCAATCAAGGTCAATCTCATTCATTCTGTGGAAGAATGTCTCATGAGGATCAACACATTTCCTTCAGGTTTGAAAGCAAGCCCTGCATCTATGTCACCCAGACCCAGACTACCGTATTCATGTCAGACATGTTTACATGAACTCCTAAATGAGAGAAAATCTCATAATGATTAACAAATCTGAAACTTGAACAAGCACAACAAACCAGACCGTGGTGCACATGTTGACATAGCTTTTCATAGACGAACTCACAGCAGCCAAATGGTGAACTTAAAAAATTTACACAATGAAAATAGGGTCCTATAGCTAATTATAACCTTACTAATGTCTAAATGCCATTAGGGAAACCAAAGCATCAGCCTTTTTCTCATTACTTAAACACCAACTTCATCATTGCCAGCATATTTCAGCTTACACAAGACCATTACAGTCCCCCTCGACTGCTTCAAATACTTTAGCAAAAGTTTCTCCTTAAGCTAGTGTTTCAGATATGACCTTCCAATTTGTTAGTTAACCATCTTAAATATAAAAATGGACAGCCAATAAACATTTGAGTAGTGCTGCATAAAGTCATCTAGCTTTGTCCAGCTAATAAATAAAGAGACCAATAAAACCGATCAACTAAAAAAGACTCTACTCCAAACAAAATCCCCGAATTCCCAAGTCTCATATAAGCAATAAAACTCAAAATCCTATAAAAACGAAATTGCTCATATTCTCATCTAAAAAACTGCTAAATAAACGAAGCCACGAATAAAAACAAAATAATAGTAATAACAGAAAAACATACCAAGCTAGACTTCAGTTTCTCCACAAACTCGCTATTCTTAAACCCACCAAATATCTCACCGAACTCACTTTTCTTCTCAAATTCCCTCAACCTCCTTTTCAAAACCCGTATTGGCTTCCATTCCCCAAATTGCTCTCCTCGTCCCTCCTTCCCTTCCCCCCAGAACTCCCTAAACCCCAATCTCCTCCTCCTATCAAGACCCACAACCCCTCTTCTCTCCTCTCCTTCCTCCTCCCCCGCCACAATAGCATTCTTTATCGCCGACAAATCAATCCCTAACTTCGCTCTCGGCCCCCACTTCTCTAAAACCTTCTTACTTATCTCCGGAGCCGAATAAACTCTCCGAATTTCGGAAAATTTTGGCCGCAGCTTCTTCACAAAATCAACTTCTGTAGGTGAAGTAGAGGATTTGAGCGGTGAAGATACAGAGAAGGATGCAATTGAAGCTGAATTAAAGAAATTTTCGATTTCGCGATCGAATGAGTTGGCTAAATTCTTGAATGAGTTGGCTCGTGCTCTCATGAGTTGGAGATCGGCGTCGGCTGAGTCACGGACTTCTTTCCATCCTCGTGAGATTAAAGAGAAAGGCGTGTTGTGCTGTTGGTTCTCGTTGATGTTGAAGTGGTTTCCATGCTTAAATTTGTATAATTAGGGCTTCTTAATATGTGAAATTTTGGCAGTTAGAGAGAGTTCTTTCGTGGAAGAGAAACAGTGCAGATAGGCAAAGATGCAGACTGCAGAGAAATGAGGAAGGAGAGGGTTTCTTTATTATTATTGGGTTTCTTTATTATTATTATTACTATTAATAATTGTTTTAACGGTTGAGAGTTGGGGGGCGTGTTTTTAGTCTGGTGAAACTACATATCAGTACTCCAATTATGTATATTATTTCATTTGGACTCTTGAGTTTGGTTACTTAGGACAGACAGATTAGGGAAATTAATGAGAAGGGATGGATAAGATTGTTTTCTTGTTTGGCATACGGTGGTGGCTAGATGCCTATTATGGAATGAAAGGATTCTTATTTTTAATATTATTATTTGGTTTTTATTTATTTATATTTAAATACAGTGTAAATTTATTTTTGTTTGTCTATTGTGACTCTTATCCACCCTCTTATTTTATCCTTTTTTTTTATTCTTCCACCATAAAAAAAAATAAAAAAAATAAAACTCTTTCAAATAAGGAAATATTATCTTTTTTTTTGTTGTTGACTTGGACCGATCAAAAATATTATTTAATTGAGTGTTTTTATATATTTCTATTTAGAGGGTAGAGATTGTTCGATTTTGGAAGATATATACTCAATTGAATACATCTATGTAATTCGGATACTGAATTGTAATTCTCCTTTTTATTTCTATAAGGTTCTGGAATGAAGCACGTGTACGATTGAAGACGTAGGGGGGATTTTGGCGGGTGGTGACGTGGACGAGTCACGTGGGAAGAGGAGGTGGCGCGGAAAGATTGGGTGGGGTAGATTCTCTTGCGAATGATCTTGTTAGCTTATACGAATATATTAAAGGATATGCTGCGTAGGAGTCATATTGAGTTGTATACGTGTGTGAGGTTGCACGGAGGTTGATGTGTGCACCCTTCAAATTAGCATATAAATCATTCACTTATTTTTTTGAATTATATATATACGGAGAATTAATTTGAAAAAACAATAGAAATATGTAAGAATAAAAAAAATTATTTGAAACATATTTATAATAAATTGAATTCTTTAGAAACTTTAATAGCTTTGCGGTCTAATTGTATTTTTAAATTCTTTATTTTAAATTAATTTTTTTTATTTTTAAATTATTTAAATAAAATCACATTTCAAGAATAAATTTTTTAAAATTTTAAATATGTTAGATAAGTTTTAAAAAATATAATACTCACTAAAAAATATAATAATTTTAAGTTTAAAACCCAAGGCACATGCATATATATATATATATATATATATATATATATATATATATATATATATATATATATATATATATATATATCACACAAAACAAATGTTAGAACAACTAACACTTTTTTTTAAGGATATCTAATAACTAACTTAAATGTTTAGGAAAGTTTTTCGATGCTTAATAAAATTATAGATCATGTTTTTGTCATGTAAAACATAGTTTTAAGGTAGCTTAATCAAATGTTTTATATAATTACAAAATCATTATCATTTTGTCATATGCATTTAGGTGAATTAATTATTATTATTATGAAGTCGCCACATGGCCCACTTGCGTATACAAAGAAGCAAGGAAACTTAATTTTCTCATGTCGGCAGTATTTGAAATTGTATTTTAAAAGTATTTTAAAAAAAAATTAATTTTTTATTTTAAATTAATATATTTTTTATGTTTTAAAATTATTTTGATATATTAATATAAAAAAAATTTAAAAATAAAAAAATATATTATTTTAATATATTATAAAATAAAAATCATTTTAAAAAATAACAATTACTATATTTTCAAACAGCAGCATAAAAAGAAAACAAAAATATGCAGTCTTATTGACGACAAGAACGATGAACAGTCAAGCTGTCCATTTGATGATGCTTGCTTAGACTCTTCAAAGGCAAAGATGCTCGATTGTTAGCCAGCCGAAGACATTTCCAAAAGGGTTTCGAGCTTTTCAATCACATTTTTAAAGTGTAGTTTACGTTAAAGACAAATTTGAAGACTTAAACAACTACCCATTCAAGTTCACACAGGCTCAAGTGGCTTGCTGTATCCCAATTGTGTTTGTCGGCTAAATTATTGATATATGTTTTATAAAGGGAGAAATGTGATTTTTAAAAGTATTTTTAAATTGAAAATGTATTAAAATAAAATTTTTTATTTTAAATATTACTATATTAAAATCATTTAAAAAATCAATTTAATATTAAAAAAATACTTTAAAAAATAAATTATAATATAAAAATAAACACTCATGTTACCCCACCATTGTTTTGTTTATTGTGTTCTTCACCTTGCATGTCATGACAAAAGATCCTTATGCTTTAAGGACTGCACTGTTACATCAACATCATTGTGTAGTGTGTACACTAGCCTATTGGTTTACACTATGTTGAGAGTTGGAATATAAAAAATAAAAAATAATCACTGGTATCATGTCTTTTAAAAAAACAGATTTTAATCATGAAATTAAAAATATTTTTATTTAATATTGATACGAAAAAACATGTCTGTTATTTAGGTTAATTTGAGTTAACTTGTGAAATTTATAGGAGTAATCTTGAAAAAAAAATAAAAAACTTCAATCCAGAATTAACTCAATATTAAAGGATGAAATCGATAAAAAATAATATTTAATTAAAAAAAGTGAACTCGAGTCAACTAATAAAACTCGCAATAAAAGTCATTCACGTCATCGTCATCAGATTCAATAAAAAAAAATCTTAGAAACTATTTTTAATTTAATTATATGACAATAAAGTAAAGTAATTTTTGTATGAAAAATATTTTTAAAATGTAAAAAAAAAAATATGAGGTAAATAGTAATGACAAAAAAAAGGTTGTCACATTAAGGTTAATAATTGTAAGTAATATAACCATAATTCCAGGACATGTTAAAGAGACATTATTGCCAGCTTAGTGATGGATGTGGTGGTAACGTATTCAAATATGTGAATTGATCAAGGGGTGATGTTAGAAGATTCAAGTTATCAATAGTTATTGTGAGATGAACTAGAGGTGTTGTAAGGGAATCTAGAGGTGGCAAAGCTAGTATAGCCAGTAGAAAGGTTGCTAGTATATACATGTAATTTTCTAATATATTATTTGTGCTAATTCTATGGGTTTAAAAATTCTACATTTAGCCAATCAATATTTTTCTTTTAAATAGCAGCAACTCAATTTACATTCTTTCAGCATTTAACACAAATAAATTATATTAAGTGAAGAATATGAAGATCTTTAAATTGTTATATGTGTTTATGATATGGTCTATATTCATTCTATTACCTTAATGTAAACAACGTTTAAAACATATATGTTAATGGATGTATTAATATTAGTGTTGCCTCGATATATGCAACTTTTGAAATATATTGCATTGTTGATGTATTATTGGTAATGTTGTCTTGATTTTAATGTTAGTATTGCCTTGGTGATAATGTTGTCTTGATGTTAAAGCAATATTTTTGTCTGAATTTATTTATGTATTAATATCATTTGTTCAACATGGACATTATAATAGTTATAAACATCAGCATTGCACATACTAAATTAACTATCACCATTAACTTTTATACTTGTAATGCTAGCCTTTATATTATAATTCTTGATCCAAACTTGATGTAACTCATTTTTCATTATATTCACTTCATTTAGTATAAGTTTAATATCATTAACACATGTAAACCCTTTCATAGTTAATTCAATTTTACTTATAAGTTTGTATCAGTCAATGAATATGTTGTCACATGACCTATCATCATATCTATAGAATAGCTTGTTCTTGCTAGCTTCAGACTCTAAAATCCTAACAACTATTTTTTCCAATATTTCATACACTTTCCATTCTTTAACTTGAATCAATCATAATTGTTACAATTTTGTATGCTATTATTGTGTTTGATGTAGATGAATTCATGTTTTAAATTTGTGAATTTATAAAGATTTTTTTATGATAAGAATAAATGGTTGATAAGAAGAAGAGGTGTTATTTTGATGAAAAGAAAGGATGCAAGTTTTTATAAGAAAATAAGGTGTTGTTTTGATGAGAAGAAGGGTTGCTATTTTGATGAGAATATTCATGTGTTTTGATATGAAGAAATTTGCAGGTTTTAATGAGAAGAAGGGGTGTTGTTTTGATAAGAAGAATGGGTGTTTTTTTATGAGAACATTTGTGTGCTTTTATAAGTTCAAATGTATTTTTTGTTACGAAGAGATTTGCAAGTTTTGATAAGAAGAAATTGTTTGTTTTGACAATGTCAAGTTATATATAAGTTTGGGAATCAACAATTACTTTTTCAAAATACAAAACTCCAATGATAACTAGTGGCAAACTTGTAAATAATACGAGGTTTTTTGCACTAAAAGTTCTTTAATCTTTAAATAAAAAATAATGACAAACCCATAAATAATTATAATTTTTTTATTGTCTTTTTTTGACGTCATTTAATGACATACAAAGTTGAGGATGTTTTTTTTCACTAAAAAAGAGTTTAGAGTGTTTTATGTAAGTTATAAAACAATGAAGGCAAACTAGGAACTAAAGTAAACTATAGGATGATCATGGTAATTTTTTTAAAAAATTAATTTAAAAAAAGAACTAAAAATTTACCCGAGTCAACCCGAAATAAATTGTTAAACTCGTGTCTCGAGTCATAAACCAAGTTAATTTTATAGAAAGCAAACTAAAGTAAATGAAAAAGTCTAATTATTAATCAATAAAATGTTGAAGGATAAAATTAGGATAAAAGTTAAATAAAATAGAAAAAATAGAGTAAATCAGGTTAACCTGTTAAATTCATAACTAGAATCGTAAAGCTCAAATAATCTCATAGAAAGCAAACTGAAACAAATCATGAAGTTCAATTAAAAAAAAAACCAAATGTGAAAGGATAAAATTTAAATTTGAAAAAATATATTAAAAAAGAAAAAATCACTATTAAAATAAATAGTATTTTATGAAGTGGTGCATAGTGAAAGCACAACTTCTTATAATGTTTTGTTAACTAGATAATTACAATACACTAAGTAACTCATTCACCTTGAAAGGTTTAAAGTCAACTTAAATTACTGCTAAAAATATAATTTAGTTTTTAAAAGATTTTATAAACTCCACTGGAGTTGATACTTTGTTTTTTTTTTTTTAAAAAAAAAAAAAATATATATATATATATATATATATATTATTTAATTATATAATAAAAAAAACAAGATGCTTGAAAAATTAAATACAAACCTACATGCATCTATCTTATAGAAATCTAATTAAAACAAATTATAAAACTCAATCCTTAACGTAGTTTTTTTAATTGAGAAACAAAAATATGAAATTTATTTTTTTATAAAATAAATTAAGAAATGTATGAATTGATAAATAAAAAAGAATTGTTAATGCTAATTAAATATTAAATATTAAACATACAAAAAATCTATTCCACCACTATTATAATCACAATTAAACACATAAATCATCACAATAACACAAACAAACCCAAAACAACCTAAATCAAAGCCAATTTTCGAAATTCCTCTAATGATCTAAACTAACAACTTGACCATTCATATTAAAACCTTATAATTGACCAAAACCCCTTTAATTTGCTTAATAAACATGTCATTACATCACAAATTAACAAATAACCATTCAAATTATCATTTTTAAAAATCAAGCATAAATCCTAATAAATCTAATTTGGGGGTTTTCTTTCCCTTTCAATAAAAACTCCATTAAAGGCAATAAAGTCATAGAAATCATTTTACCCAACAACAATTAAACTCAATTTAATGAGTTAAAGGTATGTTATTCCACAAGTCTACCCTTTCTTCTAAAATTAGTCTTCCCTGCTCTTGTTTCCATGCTTCCAACCCCTCTCTCTCTCTAGGGAAAATGGAAGAGAAGATGTGTTTTTCAAGGCATATTGTCTCTTCAAAACGTCAGCCTCTTCTATTTATTAATGGGGAAGGAAACTTTTTTTCTTGTTTATAAAATTGCCACTCATTTAGTTTTTACAGGAGTAGTTTTCATAAATCTCTTGATCTCAACAAATTTTGTACATAGTTTTATTTCATTTAATCCGGGATTAATAATACTACACTTTTAGGACATGTCACCCTTTATCATAAAAAAATTCAAATAATTTTATTATTTTTTTGTTATAAATCACTCTACTATATGGGAGGTTTGCTTTGACCGTTAATATTCTCTATGCACAATTTTATTTTTTATTTTATCCAAGATTCTACTTTAAATTTCTTTTGTAAAGACTTCCACCTCTAGTCACGAAAAAGCATTTTCCTTTAAATTTATTATTTTCTTTTTAGTTAAACTTACATAATTTATCACGAGACTTAGACACTAGTTTATCAATAATTTTCACCATCAATCACAATTTTATTTTTATCTTTTTAATTTTTTGTTGAGGATTATCTCATTTAACATTGGTTTAAAATTTTAAGCTTGGGGTTTACATAAAATGATACAATCAATAGAAAAAAATTTGATGATCAAATTGTTTTTTTTTAATCAATAAGGATTTATTAGGAGCTCCACAGTTCATGGCTTCACAATAAAATACCTAGAAGATTTTGTTTTTACTAGATGATGGCTCGCGTTATACTGTAAGTCCGAGTTATTTTTCTATAAAAAATGATATTTAGGTATCATAAACACATTTTTAAGAAAACAAATTAATAACTCGGATCATAACTTTAACAGGTCAAATAAACAGGTTTTATTTTAATCAAATGATAAAAAAAATAGACAACTATAGTAAATAGATAAAAAAAAATACCACAATAACCTAGGAAAATAAAACTTTCTTCCAGATGCAAAAAAACAATGATGTTCAATTTTCAAACAATTAAATATGAAATAAAAAAATTAAGTAAAAAAAAAAACCCCAAGTCAGTATGATAGACATGTTAGTATGATAGACATGTGAACTAGACAATAAAACACGAGCTAACCCAAGTCAGTCCGCCAAACCCACATCTTAGGTTATAAGTTTGGGATAACATTATAGAAAAGGAATCAAAGAAAGTCACAAAGCCAAATAAAAAAAAACTAATATCGAACGATGAAATTAAAAAAGAAAATAAGATTAAAAAAGATATCAACCCTCATTAACTTTTCAAACCCATGACTGGGGTCATTAGATCGGAAGTATCATACATAGAAAATCCATAAAACTCAATTCCTAATAAATTAAATGTTGAAGGATGAAATTTTAAAAAAAAAATCAATTACATAAAAGGATTAAAAAAAAGATAGGAATTAAAATTACGAGGTTGAAAATTGAAATAAAAAATAAATTAAGGGCAACTATAATTTTTTTTTTATTAAATGGTTAAATTAAAAATAAAAATAACTTTAACAAAAGAAAAAAACAGTTATAAAAACAAAGATCAAATTGAAAAAAATAATATACTATAATTTAGATTGGAGGTAAGGGTGATTATTTTCGATTTGGTTTTGTTTTTATCATAAAAAAGTAACCAAAACTGGTTTTTTTTTAAAAACCCGAAACCAAATTAAAACCAATTCAAACCGATCAGTTTTGGTTATGTTCGGTTATTTTGGGGAAAAACCGGTTCAAACCGGTTTTGCTTGGTTTTTTCCTGTTTGGCTAAGTTTTTTTCGGTTTGGCTTTGGTTCGGTTCGGTTGTTTCGGTTTCAAGCCTATAAAACCAAAACCGAACTGGCAGGTTTTTACAAAATTCTTATCGATTTAATTATTTTTTTTATGGTTCGATTTTTTCGGTTATTTTTTTTTGTTTTCTCGGTTTAATTAGTTTTTCAGTTTTTTTGCTCACTTCTAATTAGAGGATGAAATTGAAAACTAGTAAAAATTATATAAAATGACCAAAAAATAAGAAATAAAAATAATAAAGTTCAAATAAAAATAATAATAGATGACAAATTAGTATTGAAGGATGAATTAAAAATAAATAAAACTTTTACAAAAGAATCAAGAATAAAAATTAAAAATCAAAAGAATAAAAAATAAAATTAAAATATTAAAAATAAATAAAGCCAGCCTTTAACTTTTAGGGAAGGAGTGAGAAAATTAAAAGAAAAAAATTCACTAGCAACAAACCACTCCACCTCCTCCGACTCGCACCGATCAATAGGAAAAGAATGCATCAACACTTTCAAAGACATGGTGAAAGGACATTTTCTTCCACCAAGAGGCGTCGTGTAATAGCCCGACCCAACTTGCCATATATTGTCCGCTTTGGGCCTTACCGCCCTAACGGTTTTGTTCCTGGTGACGCGAGCCCACTTCTGAGCCTGACGCCCCAAAACACGTATAACAAGTTGGCAACCAACACCACTTATAAGGCCAGCAACACAACCCTCACCCGCCGATGTGGGATCTTACAATCAACCCCCCTTAAGGAGCCCGACAACCCCGTCGCACAATCGGACAGCTAGTGAGGTCGGCTCTGATACCAAATGTAACAGCCCGGGCCAACTTGCCATATATTTTTCGCTTTGGGCCTTACCGCCCTCACGGTTTTATTCCTGGTAACGCGAGCCCACTTCTGAGCCTGACGTCCCAAAACGCATATAACAAGTTGGCAACCAGCACCACTTATAAGGCCAGCAACACAACCCTCACCCGCCGATGTGGGATCTTACACGTCGCATGCTGCTCAAAATGTACAAGCTCTTCTTATATGCTGACACTTGTACAACATGTGCTAACAACTTTTTTTGTTTTGGTATTAATTAATCTAGGAGTATTTTTTTTCTATTCCAAGAGTAAACTTATCATTTTACACTATTTTAAAAAATGAAAAGAAAAGGGTACTCTTTTTAGATATTTTCAAAGATGTTTTTATTTGAAGAGTTATTAAATTATTTTATAATGATAAAACAAATTGAAAAGACTCTCCTATCTATATATCAATAGTTATTTTTTTAATGACAACACTAAGGTTATTGGTTTTTTTTGGGAAGGATAAAAACATAGCCACACTATAAATCATATTTTTAAACCCGGCCCTGTATTTGACCCGGTTCCAGACCAAGATTCCGGGTTTTGACCGAGTCGTTCGGGCCAATTCTAATTTTTTTAAAAAAATCAAAACAATATCGTTTTATTAAAAAAAAAATTAATAAATTATAACCAAGTTTTTTATAAGGGTTTGTCAAATCAACCAAATCAATTTATTAAATTCCAGATTAACCCACCAATCGAGTTTCAAAATTATGCTATAAACATTGAACAATGAATTGTTTTGAGTAGGGATGTTCAAAATAACCGATTAACCGAGAAAACCGAAGAAAAATTAACCGAAAAAACCGAACCAAAAAGAAAAACCGATTAAACCGATTTTTAAAACCATAAATTTTAATAGGTCCGGTTCGGTTTTGGTTTTGAACCAGAAACCGGACCAAACCGGACCAAACCCAATAAACAATTAAAAAATATATATACTATAAATAACCGGCTAACCCTAACATAACAACACATAACTTGCCTCTCTATGCATCTCATAAAAGCCGCCTCCTTACTTCTTTCCAGAGAAATTCCCCTCTCAATTAATCCCCAATCTTCCCTTCCTGAAATATCTAGTTTGGAACTGCTATCAAGATACGAGAGTGAAGACTTAAAGGATGAAGTTTGCAGCATTGTTAGCGTACATAAAAAGAGATCAAATTCTCTTTTTGCTGGAGATATTTTGGATCAGAGAGCTGGTTGACCCCTACTTTGGAAAGTGAATTCAACTATTCCACATAACTACGTCCGGCAACTACCTGTGGTACAGTGGGCAAAGGCTTTACCAGATCGATCCTCTTTACAAAATCCTCAAATTTCAAAATTTGAAAAATTTGAAGAAAGCTGTGAATGGAAGCCAGTTAAAAAAAATCCATATATTATGGGATTAGGTTTTCCGGTTTTTTACTAAAAAAACCGGATTTAACCGAACCGGACCAGTTCGGTTTGAACCGGTTTTCGGTCCGGTTCTGTTAGTATTTTACAAAATTCATGTAATTCGGTTCGGTTGGTTTTTTGAGTCTAAACCGAACCGTGAACACCCCTAGTTTTAAGTGAAAATACCTGGTGTTAGGTTTTTTTTTTATATGTAATTGTAATTTGTGATCTGTAATGGATTTATTAGCCCGGCCCAGCATACGGCCTGCAATGATGACAGGTGTTAAGATAATGCCACGTACACACCTCTTTGCTTAACAGGGAAGGTTTTTAATAGAGAGCAAAATCGTCATCAGTAGGAAAGAACCATTGTTCTGTTTTTGCAATTTGTTTAACGCTTTGGGAAAGGAAACAAAAATTGCAGAGAAGGAAGAGAGATAGAGAGAGACATGGGGCTGCTTTCTAACAGGTTTAGTTTGTTTGATCCATGTTTTTTTCGTTTTTTCCAATGTTATAATACTAAATTTCTGATTTACAAATACTGGGTTTTGAAAAAAATAAATAATAATAATACAGGATTAGTAAGGAAAGCCTGAAACCAGGAGATCATATATATTCATGGAGGACTGCTTACATCTACGCCCATCACGGTACTCCCTCTCCATCTTCTTGTTTCTTTTGTTATGAACGTTTTTTTTAGAGGGGTGGGGGGTTTGCTGTGTTGCGATTGGGTTAGCTTTCTTTTTGCTCTCGTCATTTTTTTCTCTCTTGTTTCGGTGGTGATCCTGTGATGAATTGCAAAAGGCTGTTTCTTTTCCATGCGTCGGTGACAAATCTAGCAGCCAATAATCAGTAACCATTTTTAAATTTAGCCGCAAAATAAACAATGGAGTTATAGTTCTCATGGGATTTTTATACCACCAGCATCTGCTGATTGGTAATTGTTTATATATGTATCTCGAGAACCAAAACGATTGATGGGGAAATGGGTTTTAAGCATGATTGGAATTGGTAATGTTTAAGATGAATTACTATAGTGTTTTTATTGAACATTCTTCTTTGTTCTTATCCAAAATGCACCAAAGTGGTGTAAAAGCTATGACCTGCAAAAGTAGCTTTGGGAGCATGATTGCATGCCATCACATTATTGATTAACCAATATTGATATAGAATTTTGTAGTGTGCGACGACTGAATTGCATGACCAAAAGCAAAATAAAATAGTGGACTGCAAAATAGTATTTATCTGCAATTGCTAGTTGCCATCATTTCTGTTTGCTATATAATCTTTTCTTGTGGTCACAGCATCAGTTCGTGTGCTGCTCTTGTTTTCTTTTAAGTTTTTACATCCTACTCAACTTGTGGATGATACAGGCAGAGTAACTTTGTGGTGACTGATTTCTGAGTTAGTTGGGTTGAGATCATGAACGGTTGCATGGATGGTTTGCATAGGAACTCAGTAAATGCGATGGTGTAGAATTTGTTCTTTTGAATGTTATATTCATATGTAAAAATCTGGAAATGTCTTCTTTTGAGAGATGTTTTGCTAGCATGCAGAGAAGTAGAGCTCAATTCTAGCCGATGTCGAGTCTCTAAAATTGTTTACATCTGCATTTTTTCATCCACCCCTTCATACTTCTTTTTTCTTGTTCTGTAAATGCAATTTGATTCCCCAGATAATAAGCCTTGATACTCCTAAAATGATACCATGCTATCAATAGGGTTTTTCTAATTATTTTTCTTCTTCTCTTTTAGGAATCTACATTGGGGATGATAAAGTAGTTCATTTTACCAGGCGCGGCCAAGAAGTAGGAACAGGGACTGTGCTGGATGTCCTCTTGTTAAGCTCAGGACCAGCCCGCTCCACCGTGCCTTGTCCCCAACTGCACTATGCAGCAAGATGGTCATGGGGTCATCCTCTCATGCCTGAACTGCTTCCTTGCTGGTGGCATCTTGTATCGGTTTGAGTATGCTGTCAACCCTGCTCTCTTTCTTGCAAAAGTGCGAGGTGGAACTTGTACTCTTGCTGTCTCAGACTCATATGACGTCGTGGTCCATCGAGCAAAATACCTTCTTGAAAACGGATTTGGTTGTTATAATGTATTCAAGAACAACTGTGAAGATTTCGCTATTTATTGCAAAACTAGCCTGCTTATTGTGGATCAAGGAACATTGGGACAGAGTGGCCAGCAGCATCCATCATAGGGGGGCCTCTTGCAGCTGTTCTATCTACACCAACGCGTCTTGTGACCACCAATATTTATGGGATGGCAGCAACAGCTGTCGGGGTTTATTGCGCTAGCAGGTATGCTGCTGATATTGGCATGAGGAGGGATGTAGTGAAGGTGTCAGCAGAGGATTTGACAAGGAGGCTTGCAACAGGCCTTCTCCAGGTGATTGAACCCCAAATTTCAGTGGCACCAATCCAAGCGATTCAATAGCTCACCCCCAATAAGCATAAGAAAAATATATTATTCTTGATCTGGTCAATAAATGGTCTGGGACTCTTTTAAGGATCCCTCTACATGAGAAAACGCTGTAACATTGACAATTTGTTCCGTGGTAAGCACTGATTTGGGAACGCTAATTAAAAGCCAGCTTTTGTCTGATCCATGCACTTGTGTGTTGTAATATATTATTGCCGTTTTAAGAGGCATCCTATATGACTATGTTTTGTGCTTTCTTATACTTTCTACTCGAATGCTGCGATTTCCATTTTTATGAAGTGCTACGAAGCTCGTATCCTCTCATTCTGTAGCTTAGGGATTCTGCTCGATCCTTTGTTGTAACCCGCTAAGCTGGTGTTGAACAAAAATACGACTAAAGGGCAATGGAAGTGATTTGTATCGAACACAACTCAAGGGAAAGATTGTTTCCACCGGGATGGATCCTATATACTGAAAACATTATCAGAATTCCTAACACGTCGGTATTTTTGCAAGTTCTATGATGGCACAATGTTCATTCAACCCTTTCAATTGCTCGTTTCCAAACCAGTGTGATGCACCGGTGGCCCTGTTTTAGGAGCAACAAATGCATCACGCAAGAGCAGAATGCTTGCCTCTTTTCTGTAGAGATGACTGACGTCTTTCCCGTTATTTTTCCAGAGAGACGAAATCTTGGCCTTGTTAAAAGCAATCAAAATATACTAAACCACCCAGCAGTAGCCTGGCAATAATCAGTAATCTGATACAAAATTGAAATACCGCAAGGGATATATATTCCATATTACAAACAACACTTCAGCTCGATATATATCCCAGCAGGCAATGAGGGATCAACTACATTAAATACGAAGCACAGCATCTGGATGTCAGCAAAACTTAACAGTTAGAAGCTTTCCTTCGAAGACTTCAAAGACTCCAACATTGAACCATATCTTTCTATTTTATTGATCTCCTAAACAAGTAGAACTCCATTTATACAACCATCATTCTCTGGGTTATTTGTTACTTGAGCATACTTCCCTGCATCAACACCATAGAAATGCCAAATTAGCAAAAGTAGTTGAAAGATGTGATTACAATTTAAACAATATCTGCAGTGAAACCAGGTTTGACAGGCCAGACTCACCCCATACAACTTTACCAGCTGGTGTGACAAGACCTAATTCACTAACATTCACCTGAAATTTAGAATGATGAAAAATAAGTTCACACTCCCCAAACAAGGAATATAACTATATCATGGGCTCATAGAAATAAAATGACATTTGATATGTTTGTGTGTGTTTTACCTCAATGATAGTGCCCTTAGTGATAACACCAAGAGATGTGTACGTAGGACCATTAGGGTTTTTCTTTACTCCAATGATCTCAAGGTTGAAGGTGCACTTGAGTTCAGGGTGTGTAACGTGAGCCTTAGTAAATCGCAACCCAGTAGGACGAATAAAACGCTCATACTTGGGAGGTTTTCTTGTAAAACCTGGTCCCACAAATGTGGCCTTCGTGACCATTCTCTTCCACTGCTTGGCTGCAAAAGAAAGCCAGCAACATTAGGGTGGTTCTAGGTCATCATCCCTAGGATGTTTTTACATAATACAAAAAACTAATCCTCAAATGTATGTGAAAACATTATCTTTGTACCATAAGCACATGAACACAAGCCTCATGGATGGGAAAAAAACATGTTTACAAAGTGTTTGGGACAAAAGGCATGATTCTTGTACTTAATTATTTCTAATCTGTGAACTGATAGTTCATTACCCCACTTCCCTAACTAACCACAGCCTTCATTGCATATAATACAAATTCAGGTATCAAATTATGTTTATCTACAAGCCAATAAATTTGTTAACCCACATTCCTAACTGACCATAAGTTGAATTGAATGTTATCCACATTCAGGTGCAATTGCAAATGTCTAATAAGAAGAGCTTAATGTAGAAAGGAAAAAACTTGGTGAAAAGCTTACTCTTCCGTTTGCCAGATCGAATAACTTTAAACATTTCATCCTCTGCAACAGGCCTCACCTAAAGAAAGAAAAGGCCTTCCAGTGAGATACTTATAATAATTCAAAGTAACGAGCAACAGCATACACGAACAATAACTCATGATGGAGAATAAGCCAGAGAAGCACATATGGAGGTGCTAAGGAAAAAATCAAACTCCATCTTACCTTAGGTAGAGGGACCTCCCATTTTCCAGCCTTCTCTTTCCTCTTTTGCTTTATACTGTTGCTAAGAATCTACTTGAAGCACCAAGTCACATATTTTATCTCAGAACATGTAGGAACAAGAGAGATGATTTATAGTCATATCAGCCAAAAAGCATCAAGAACTTTACCTTTGCTCGTGTAGTGTTTTCACGATCCAAAAGATAGGCAGGAACAGCTCCATCCTGAACGTCATCATCCACCTTGCGCCTAGATGTTGACTCCTCATGCATAGCCAATCTGTTAACATAATACAAAATTATCCACATGCAAAACTGTCAATAACTGCTTGCTTCATAAAGAAGAGATTGTGTAAAAAGTACCTAGACAATGTTGACATCCCAATGCTGCATAACTACATAACCACAAGCTATATATGGAAAAAACCAATTTGACGAGCAAATATAACTACACCAATTCATTTCTTTTGCATGTATTCCAACCAAAACTTCAACAAATTTTGAAACAGAAAAATAGAGGATAAAGCGAGAGAAGTATGCTCAAAGGTAAAACACAAAAGCTTTGCCAAAAACTCTAAAAGGACACAGCTATAAAATAAAATTCCTCTGCTGAAAGGGAAATACAGCAAAGCCGATAAATACCCACATGGTTAGCTTGAGTACTTTGCTTTTCCTTTAGATCAGCATTACGAAGGAAAAAAGAAAAACTGCTCAACAAGCATCACAATGTGAAAAATAACTGAAAACTTAAATTTGATTTGCACTGCTATCCCAGTGCAGTGAACAGAACTAGTAATAATAACACTAAGCTGGCATAGCACAAACATAGTAGTCTTGTGTGATCAAACTTAACTACCAACAATTCAGATTGGTCTGCACATAATACAGAAGATGGAGCAAAAATGAAAGAAAAGACTAACGTTTTCTTCATGAGAGCCTTCTCAGCATAATTTTTCTTCGCGATCATCTTTCCTTTAATACCCAATGCCTGTTCCCATCCAACCACAAAACAGCAATAACACTCGCATTAAAAAAAAAAAGTAAACTCAAGAAAGAAAAAAAAGTGTAAGAACAAAGAAGACCTTCTGGGCTCTCTCAGAGTGTTTGTGGACTTCACGCGCCTCCTTCTTGCGCTTGCGCTCGAAGTGGTCGAGGCGGTATCCATGCCTCTTCCTGTGCAGCTCTATGTAATCTCCTTGCGGCTACACAAAATAAATCAATCAATCAAACTAAATCCTTCTTAATCAATCAATGAAGAGATAAGTTCATCGGAGGCAAACCATGGTGGATTCCCTTTCAGAATCAGTTTACAGAGATTTCTTTTTATTTTTCTGTGTGTGAGAGGGAGGAAAGGAAGAGAAACCCTAATTCGGGGTTTTGGTTTTCAGGAGAAGAAAATGAGTGGTTGGGGTTTTGAAAGCTTGGATCCCTGCAAGCTGACCAATTACTGGATCGGTGTAGCGTTTGGGCTTAGCCTATGAGAGTCTGGTTGGTCTGGGCTGGGTTCCTGCAACATCTTTGGGCTTTCATGTATATCGGGGGATTTTGAACTTGGTGGACTTATTTTGGGTCCGCAAATTCTTCCTAGCATTCACTCCTTTACCCATAAATTCTTCTCGGATTGGTAATTTTTTTTTCTTTTAAATTCGGATGTCAACACCAAAATAGAGGGTAAAAAAAGGTGTACTCCTCATTGCACATCAATGAAAAAAATCATTCTTTCTTCATTTTGATGAATCAAGGCTGACATGGTGAAGATTCACCAAACAAGGGCATACCGATTTTTTTTATGTGCAACGCAGTGTACACCTATAACATACCGAGAGGTCAGCCTAAGACCTGAATTACGGGTTAAGTTGTATGATTCATGTAAATTAAGTTTTGATTTTTAAAAAATCTTATGAGAAGATGTTATTTTGAGTTTTTTTAAAAAAAAATTAATTAAAATAATATTATTTTGATAAAATTAATATTATCAACTGAGTTAGTCAAATTAAATTATATCAACTGAATATCTTTTTTTACATCATAAAAAAAGTTAACCTAACCTGCAGGCCACTAATTAACCAAAGTACTAGTTTTTGGCTGGTTTTGTGAGATAAAGGTCACATTGCAAAAATCCCCAAGTTGCGTGTTCAGAAAAGATATTGTGCAATAATAAGAAATTAATTTTAGTGCAATCATTTATAGTAGAAGGTGGTGTAATAATAAGAAATTAAAACTTAAGGATTGAAATTATGTGGTTGTTTAAATGATAGTTATTAGAGATTTATATAGTTATTAATTTTAAAACTCGTAAAATTAATTGAAATATATACAAGTTAATTTAAATATTTACATTAATTAAAAAATAAAAATATTGTGCGAAAACATCATTTCAGGATGTAACAAAAGCATATATAAATATGCTTGGCCCTATACGTGTCTTGCGGGTTAGGCAAAGCCACAAAGACATGCTTTGGCCAATGGCCATTTATATGGGTTTTATTTTTTTTCTATTTTTTTGAATGCCTTGCCGTCGAGGAAATTGTTTTAGTGGCTCCTTGATAATGCTTCCACCATAGCATCAGATGATACTTTGCATATTTGTACTTTTCACTGTTTGCCGAAGAGGCCTCGGGCCACTTGGGCACGAACGTTGGACCAGAAAGAGACATGTCATGTGGGTCTGAATTCACGTCTCATATGCTATCAATAAGAAAAGTTTGGGTATATTCTCAATTATCAAGTTATCTGGATATGAAATTTATCCATTACCCTCTTCTATAATAATAATAATAATAATGGACCTAAAAGGTAAGTGTCCCAATTCTTGAAGAATCTTTTAGTATTTTCAAGTTGATTGTATATATTCGTGACATCTTTTTATTAAAGATCTTCGTGCTAAAAAGTTGCAAAGGAATAGCACTACCTCAACTAATTTTCTGCTTGTACAAGGCAGCGTCTGAGAACACGGTACAAACCGCGCTCCTAATAAATTTGAATTTTTTTTTTGCTAAAATTGAATGTGGTTTGTACTTTTTGGATTGTGTTGATGTACTGATTTCAAAAATAATTTTTAAAAAATAAAAAAAACATCATTAGCATGCATTTCGGCATAAAAAGTTATTTGAAAAGCAACCGTTACCACACTGCCCATAGCTTTCAAGTTAGAGTTTGTTATTGAAATAACAGTTATTTTTAAAATATTTTTATTTTAAAATTATTTTTTATTTTTAAAAATTGATTTTTAATATTAATGCATATAAAAAATTCAAAAACACCAAAAAATAATTTTAATATATATATATATATAATTTTTTTATATATAAACAACATCTTGACCATGTGCACTAAACAAGCTCCAAGTATTTTAATAAAAACTAATTGTATGGCAGGCAATTTGGCACGACTTTCAAATGGTCAAAAATAGATTTAGTTCACGTGATTGCAGGAAGATGGACATGGAATTCAAGCAGGACACAGTGTTAACGAAATTATCATGCTTTCCACCCTCCCAAAAAAAAAAGGAAATTATCATGCTTTCGGTACTTTTGAGGGCACCATCCTCAGATTCATGGGCTTTTTCTTCTATCTAACACCAAAAGCTAGAGCTTTTTTACAACACCACGATGGATGCGCCTTAAAAGAGGAGGCATACTAGTCAAACTTTAGACTATGAAATCCGGAGACTGGTATAATTAGCTAGGACATGTATGGTAACGTGGTTTAATCTTTATTTAAAATTGCTTTTGGTTTAAAAAAATATTAAATTGATATATTTAGATATTTTAATATAATTTTGTGTGCTGATGTAAAATAATTTTAATTAATTTTTAATTAAAAAAATACTTTTAAAAAATATCATATACCATATTATTAAACGCTCACTAAATAATCTTAAGGTGAGTTTTATCCTAACAACATATTTTGAGTACTTTGTTAATCAATATATACTATGATTTTATATTCATCTAATTGAAAACTCTCTCTTGCGATGTTGGTTAAAAAAACTATAACTTATATATTTTTTAAAATTTATTTTTTCAAACCACGATCGCAAAAGTTATCTTCATACCTTACACACAATAAATCTTATATATTAATATGCATGGTTTGATTAATTTTATTCATAAAGATATTTAAAACTTCATTTTTAATACAAACAATATGAGATAAAAATTTGCCTAATGTATGAAAATCCATTTCCTAAAAATATATAGGTCATAGAAAATTCATTGTAGCACTAGATAAAGTTTATTATGGATAGTCATAGTGGATCAACTCTTCTACCCTTCATCAAATCATCTAATAAGACCAACCTCAAGGTTAATATAGTCTTTTTCATGTAATTCATTTGTCATTTTTATTTTGATCGGGGTATGAAGACCTATTCCCCTTATTCCCCTTTTTTAGAATAATAAAATACTTTTACTACCTTTAAAAGCCAAAAAAAAATCAAATAATTGGCTTCTAAGACATTTTTTTTAAATTTCACAATTTTTAGCACAGTAAATTTACTAAATTCTCCTTGATGCCAAAATTAATTTAAGCTTCTTTTAGGGGTAATTTTAGATTTTGATATGGGTGTTTTCTTTGCAATCAAATAGGTACAAAGTAAATTGTTCTTCTATAATAATTAAAAAATATTAACTTTCAAACTTGTCAAGCGCAAGCCTTGCACATGGAAGTGTGTGGAAGGAGTCACGAAGCTTTGGAGGCGTGTGAATAGTTATCCAATGGTGGAAAATTTTCTTCCTCATGTTAGTTGATTTATCACTGTTAGTGTACATGTCTTGTAATCAATTAATTGGTTATATGCGTCATTAGCTTTGTTCATGTAAATATATTTAATTTATTAATAAAGGTTTATTTATCTTTAATATTCATAAAATATCTGATTAATGAATTAAATATTTAATCAATGAATCTAGAGTAAAGATAAAGTACCTGAGACAAAAATATTTTACAAATAAAATATAAAGTTATTATAATTATATAATTCTTATTGCATCAAAGCATTATCCCTGAAATGTTCTTTGTCAATGCTCTATTAAAACTGGATATCAATTAGAGTTGTTGAAACTGATACATATTATGTTTTTTCATTTATGAAAGAAAGCAATTACTCTCATAAGCTAAGGTACAAGAAATACATATAACTAATATATAGGTACTTGTTAAATGACATGTTTATTGAATTGAATTGCATCGAAATTTTATATGAAGAGATCACCCATGTCTATAGAAATGCTCGCGTAACAATTGTGTAAGTGATTCTTAGACTTGAGATCATTAAGTTATCTTATATAGCTATGTTTTGATCATGTTACATGTTATCCTAATCAAATGTAACAAATGAGCAGATATTAGGTATAACATAAACTATATAAATGTATTTAAATAGTCAATAAAGGATTCATCACCCTTGGTGAATAAGAGAAAATATTATATTTGTTCTTAAATAGTTTTTATTGTAAATCCTTGTGTAAGGTGGAATGAGATTTGTAAGGAGTTTCAAGTCTTATTTCAAAGAATCAACGACTATGGTGTTAAGAACAAATATGATTTGACATATTAGCACACTCCATACTATAATATCTAAATTAAAACATTGTTGATAAAGAAATAATAATTACATTGAAAAACTAGTCATTGAAAGGTTAAGTCAAATCACCTATGACTTTCCTAATATTTAGGGATCATGACAAGCTACTAGACATTATATTTGATCTTTAAATATAATCAATCAATTGTTGAATTTATAATAAATTAATTTGTTTAATTTATTTAATCCTATTTTATTTAGGATTATAATTTATATTTGGGCTAACTTATTATAGAACCTAATAAGTCACACACATAACAATCATTGGTCATTAATAAAAATAGAATAATTAATCAAGTATGTCTTAATTATAAATAAGTTGAAATTAAGGACTACATTGTAATTTATTGAGAGAATTACAAATATAGACCTAGAAAAATCAAGTAGAGACTTGATTGAATAAATTTATAGAATTAGCCTAAAATAATATATTAAAAATATTATTTAATGGGCAAAATGATATTTTACCATATATAGAGTTTTTAGGTTTCGCTATAAATAGAAAGTGATGTTTCATATTTCTTATTAAAAGAGTTTTAAAGTGAAAAGAATATAATACAGAAATGTCTAAACACAAAAGAAAATAACTAGCACTCTAAGGTATAACAATCTCTCTCATCTAAAAAGGTTTAGGAGATTTCTCATTAGTAGTTCGTGTGGATTACTGTTAAAGACCTAACAATTAGACAACTTATAGTTTGCGACAACTAGCCTTGAAGCATATATTCAAAACTAAAAAGAAGTTCAGATAGTTAAGTAATCTTTGTATAAATTCTAAATAACTCTAAATCTGTTTAACATGATCATTGAGACTCTAGAAAATTTTTTAAATTTATCATTTTTATTGCATGTATGTGTTTCAGGAAACCTAACACCCACGACATCCTCTTCCTCCACAAACGGCATGTGTTAAATTGTGTTGGATGGATTGTTGTTGGAGGCGTTTTCTTTTTCTCTATCCTCCCTTGAAGTTTATGCTTGGCATTTAAAATTTTTAAGGCAATCTTCTTAGTTGAGAATATTTGAGTATCAGTCCTTATTATTATTATTATTATTTAATTTTTATCCTTTAACCTTTTGTATGTACTTTATTTATTTTTTAATTGCATCCTTCAATCTAATTTTTTTTAATTTTTTCAATTTGGTCCTAATTATTTTTTTTTCTTAATTTTCTTCTTACAACTTTTTTAAACTTTCAATTGTTTTCAATTTCATCATTTAATCAAAAAATTTAATTTGTTAGTTTTTTTTTTTAATTTGGTCCTCATTTTCTTAGTGGTTTCTTCTTTAATTCTTTTGTGAAATTGACTTTTCTATTCAAGTTATCCCTCTAATCGAAAATTATCCATCCTTTAATTTGTTTTTTTTTTTGTTCAATTTTGATCATCATTCTTTTAATTGCTATTGTTTTCTTTTGATTTGTTTTTTTGTTATTGATGTTTTTAAAATTCGTCTTTTCAACATTTGATTTGTTGAAATTTGGGCTTCAAGGTTTTTTTTAGGTTTAGTGCTTTCAATCAAATGGCCTGGATCACAAGTTCACGTTATTTTTTTACTTATTTTATTTTTCGATCTCATTACTCGACGTTGATTTTTTTTTTTTATAAAAAAATTCATCATTTAATATTTGATTTGTTGAGCCTTCGTGTTTTTTTTTTTCTGTACTTGGTGTTTCCGATCAAATGGCCTTGGACATGAGTTTTATAGGCTAACAAGGATTGACATAAACTTACTAGTGGGTATGATGGGCTAACTCGGGCGGCCTTAGGCCTTTTTCTAGCTTACAATTACTTTTTTTTTTTAATCTTTTTTTATGTTTGGTTTTTTTCTTTTCAATTTCATCCTTCAATATTTGATTAGTTGAAAATTGAGCTTCAAGGTTTTCTAAATTTGTTGATTCTGGTCAACTAACTCAAATCACAAGCTTAATGGTTCAACACGGGTTGGCATCTCTTTTTTTCTTGTTTTCTTTTTGGTTTTCATCAATCGGCATCATTTGACATTGGTTTTTTTCTTTTTGAAAAATGTGTTTGCGTTAACTAAACATTATTTTTTTCTCAAAAAAATTTTATTTGACCCGTAGCAAAGTGTGAGTCACGTAGACACGTATAGAGCAAATCAATGTTTTTTTTTGTTTATGTTATTTACGATGTTTTTTTTAAATTATATTATTAAATTAACTTGGTTTATATAATTTGGATTTTAAATCAATAATTTGGATTTTATATCTTTTTACTTTTCTTAAAAACACTAGCATTATCTTGACATTTTTTTTTCTACTTGAATTGTTTTTTGCCTTATCCGCTAATAGAGCAAATCATCTATTTATTAACACCCTAAATAGTAAGCAATCAAAATATGTATCGTCATCATCGTAGCAATATCATTTTGAGGGTTTATATATATATATATATATATAAAGCTCAATCACAAGCCACCTTTGCACCGCCATATAAAGCCATTGAATGTGAAATAAAGTATGCCAGGAAAGGATAGATACAGACATGCGTGACCACCTTAGCTGTTTGTGTCGATGAAAGGCTCATGATCGGTCCAATAAGTTCAAGTAACTACATTTTTTATGACCTAAAATATATTTCCAAATAACTACAGTTTCATGACCTAAAAATATTTATATATCTTTTTCTTTGGAACAGAGTTCATAAATGATTTAAAAGCTGAATCACTACCCACCTTTCCACCGCCAAGAGCTTACCAGAATTTAGAACCGATGAATGTGAACAAAAGTATATCAAGAAATAATAGATATATACATGCGTGACCCCTTTAGCTGCTTGTGTCGATGGATGGAAGCTAATGATTAGTCCAACAATTTCAAATAACTACAATTGATGTAAGAAATATCTTACAATAGCCTTAAATTAAAAAAACAAGTGAGGGTTGTTCTTGTATTTTAGAATGATTAATACTCTAAAATAAATGGAAGCTCTTAAGAAATATAAAGGTTCTCAATCTCTTTTCTAGATGGTTTATGGTGTATTTAAACCCTTTAAGCATTGTTGTTTTCAGAGAAGGGAAAGATTTTACTTTTGATGATATTAATAATAAACAAATATCCCTTATATATTATTAACAAAATAGTAAATATAATAGGTCTCTTAAGAGATTTTCTATATATATATATATATATATAAACATTACCTCATATATGAATAACTCAAATAATCGTTCTAGAAACAAGGTTCCTTATCTTAAATACTCAAGATATGAGATACAACCTGACCTAGATTAAAGAGCATGATGATTCATTTAATATGTTACACTTTTAATTTAAATGTTTATTTAGGTACGTATTATTTTGGGTTTAACTGACAACTAAATTCAAGTATGTTGGGTCGGGTATTTCATAAAATTTATGTTATTGTGGGATCAATTGACAGGTAAATCAAGTAAGTTGAGCCTAGCATTTTATTTGACACATATCATCTTAGGTTCAGCCGACGACTAAACCAAACCATATTACTGTCCTATGTTTTCTTGGTTACAGCTAATGAAAATAGACAACTTTAGCTCTTTTATCTTACAACAGGACAAAACGTGTAACTGAATAAATAAGTTTAATACCTAGTATTTAAGGGGATAAATACTTTCTTCTTCTTCTACCTTATATTGCATTTTACCTTCTAATATTTGTATTGCATATATACACACACACATTAAAGATGCCATTCCCTATTTCATGCATTGGATTAATTATTGGAGGGTCATCCGGCTTACATTCTATCCAATCAGCCATGACAATAGCTACATCAACTGTGAAGTTTTTCAGGCCTCATCAGTTAGGACAAGAAGCAGCCTTGACTCCCGGACTGATAGTTGAGAGAAACCAGAATTCAGAAAACCTTGCAATGAAATCAGTGCATTTGTGGCAAATTTTCCACCGACAAAGAAACGTTGACTTGTATCGAATATCGATGTAAAATCCATTTCCCTATTTGTTCAGCTATGTAGTTTACGTATCAATATACAGCGATGACTTATATATCTTGCGATGTTAGTGCCCACCTTCTTGAGTAATAAAAGAATTCTAACAAAACAAAATCGTGTGCGTGTTGGGTCATGTAAGAAGCAAGTAATGTTGTTTTATAGGAATCGGGCAAAATTTTCCTTTACGAAACCATTTCATGGGCGATTTAAAAAAGCTATAGAATATACTAGTTTTCTAGTATACCCTACATTGGATAAAAAAATATAAATTAAAACATAAATAAAAAATAGAGCTCACAAAAATTATCATCAAGATGTTTTTAAGATTGTAATAATCCAATAAAAAACAAACAGAAACAAATTATAAATACTAATTCAAAAATAATTAAATGTTAAAAAATAAAATTGATATAAAAAAATGAAAAAAGAATTCAATTACAAAAGCTAGTAGATCAAATAAAAAAAATATTTGGAATTGTTATTAAACCCGATTTAACAGGTCAACCTTGAAACCTTTCCACCCAACTCTTTATATAGCCCAAGTTTAAAATTAACCCATGTGACAATTGATTATAAGTGACCTAGTAAAAACTATGTTTTGATTTATAAAAAAAATCAAGATCATATATATATTTTTAATATTGAGATACAATATATTAAATCAACTTAGGTTTCATTGTTTAACTCGTAATACTTGTTACCCGAATCATGGGCTTCACTAAGTTTAAAAGTTTTTATTTAATAATGTGATAATAAAAATAGATACTTGTAAAAATTAAACACCAACCAAATACTAAAATGTTTATTTAAAATTACAATAACTTTATAAAAATTTATTCAAAATAAATTATAATAACTTATTTAAAATGAATAAAATATTAAATAATAAAATTAAAACAAAATGATTAATCTCATGAAAAGATATTTCGGTGATTGACAGGTGCGTGTAGAAATGATAGTAGTTGATTTTATTACACCTTTAAATAATTTTAGTGGTAGTTTGTTTGTTTGGTGGGAAGTATTTTTTTTAAATAAATTTTTAAAAAGTAAATTGTTTTTTTTTTATATTTGGTAGTGTTACAAAAAATAAATTAGAAAAATCTTTTTAGTATTTGGCTAAGTTATGGAAAATAAACTAAAAAATAACTTATTAATGCTTTTCAAATTTATTAAAAGAATGAAGACCAAATCTTACAGAAAAAAAGGTTGGAGGATGAAATTAAAAAATAATAATTTTATAAATTATTTAAAATAAAATAAATAACAATTAAAATAATAAAGAATAAATTTGACAAATAAGAAAGTTGAAAGATGATGAAATTAAAAAAATACAATTACAAAAATTATCTATGATAAAAATAAATAGTAATAAAAAAAATAGATAGATAAAAATTTTCAATTAAAAAAATTGATAAGAGAAAAATAAATAACAATAAAAATAATAAAGATCAAAATTTATATAAAAATCAAATTAAATCATATTTTAATTGATGAAATTAAAAAAAAAATACAAAACAAAATATATAACATTGAAAGATTGATGATCAAATTTAAAATAAGATATTTTTAAATTTTTTATAACTTTTAGATAAAAAGAAAAATATTTTCCTGAAAATTAAACTAAATTTTTATTTGAATAAAAAAAATTATTAATTATTTTTTTTTAACAATAAACAAATGTATAAAAGTTTAGTAATTGTTTTCCATCAACTAAACTGGCCTTAGGGTTACGTGTGAATAAATAAAATTGGATGTGATTTTGGTAATTTCACAAGGTGAACACGTCAAAAGATGGTGGGGGGGGGGGTCTGGGGCAGGTAGTGCCTTCGCCACTCGCCTCACTGCAATCCGTAATTTCCCCATACACGTGGTCACATTCCATATTTTACCTCGTATTTACAACACGGCCATTATCAAATCTTATCAATCATGTTTTTACTTTTTTTAAAAGCCGTCGTGATTTTCCACGCACGACCTCTTATTTCTTTATTCATTATTTTTTTATATATATTAAATAAATTTTTAGGAGAGTAGCAGTCGTTATATTATAATATATATTTTTATTTTTAAAAATTTATTTTTTATATTAACGCATTTAAATAATAAAAAAATTAAAAAATCAATTTTAAACAAACAACATTTTAAATACACAGTCAAAACACTTCTAAACATCAAGGGGTATGGTGATGTTAAAATTATGATTTGTTCTTATTATAATTTTAAAATTATTTTATTTATAATTTGTATGATTTTTATTAAAAAACCCTTAATTTGTAATTTTTTTTAATTTATTTTTTAAAAATAATAATCAAACACACACTAATATATTAGAAACAACTTTGGAGCGTCACGTGAAAAGTCTACATTTTGAGTGAAGAAATTTAAAATATTTTTTAATTGAAATAATTACAAAAAAAAACTAGGAGGTTTTTTTTGTAGCTATCATTTTTCAATTTAAACCATTCAAACTGAGAACTGTTAGCTAGAAAATACTTATGTTGAACCTTATTGTATTATTATATTTATTTCATTTCAAATTTACTATTATTTTTTTTATTTATAAACATTGATATTAAATATTTTTTAATCAGTTTTAGATATATCATAGAAAATATTTTTGTATGATATCAAGCTTAAAGTCCCAATTCAAGAAATTAAAAAAGAGAATATTTTTTTTTATTGACATAGTGCCAAGGAAACATGTTTACGCAACCGAACCGACATGTGCATCTTTTTGTTTATCCTACACACTGTATGCATGTGTTCTGATTATTATTATTATATATATATATATAAATTAGATTTTGTTTACCAACATGGTTGTAGTTGTTTTTTAAATAATTTTTCGTGTTAAAATATACATCAATGATACTTTTTATTTTTTTAAAATTATTTTTAACATTAGTACATCAAAATAATTTGAAAAACTAAAAACATATTAATTTAAAATTAATAAAAAATAATAATAAAAAAATTATTTTAAAATTATTTTAAAATATTTTTAAAATATAAAAATAAACAGGTATTAGACGCACCTTCTATGGTTGATTTTAGCACTTAGGCCCCGTTTGTTTGCAGGAAAGTGAATTCCTTTTGGAAAATGAATTCCGGGGAAAGTGAATTCCGGGGAAAGTGAATTCCTGGAAAGTGAATTCCGGGAAAGTATTTTCCGATGTTTGGTAGTGTTATGGAAAACACTTTCCAGTGTTTGGTTGTGTTATGAAAAATGAATTGGAAAATAATTTATTAATAAATTAAATTTTTTTTCAAATTTATCTAATATATATAAAATATTTAATATAAAATATTTAATCACTTACAATAAAAAAAATAAAATCTAAAATGTATAATGATGAATTTGTTTTTATTATATTCTATATTCATACATAGCTTATTTTATAAAATATAACTATATATATCATATCATATTATAAAGAAATAAGCTTGTAAAATATTTTTTACTATTCTATAAAACCATTTATAATTTCATTACGTACGAAATATATCCGACAAAAACTATAGTTTTAATAATATTTTTAGCATGTAATAAAATTGGATAAAATATTAAGGTATAAAATTCACTCTAAACTATTTTTTTTTAATGTTAAAAAAATAGCACACTTATATTAATAAAAAATAAAAAAAATAAAAAAAACGGAACAGTGCACTAAAACTGCACTGTTCACTCTTTTTTAGTGAACAGTGTATGCAATACACTGTTCATGTTAATTGCACTGTTCAATGAACAGTGCAATTACCATGAACAGTTACAGAAAAACACGCAGCATTGGCTCAGGAAAGTGTTTTCCGAGAATTAAAAACGGAATTCCTTTGACTGGAATTAACTTTCTTTTGATTAACTTTCCGGATGGTTGCCAAACACTGGAAAATGAGGAAACTGAATTCCTGGAATTCAGTTTCCTTGAAACAAACAAGGCCTTAATACAAGTTAACGATGATTCCATGTTTCATACAGAATGTCAAACTAGTTATATTTTATTACATTCTATCAGCATCTTGTTTTAATTCATGTAATATTTGCTTTCTTTTGTGTTGAATACTCAATGGTTTATTCATGCTAGAATAAGAAACTTCTTCAACATATAAATTATAATTGAGACTTGTTTTTTTTTTATTATTATTAATATGGGTGTCCGAGCTAGCTTGTATACACCTCGATTAATCATACGGGCCCTGAAATTAATGATTATGTAAGCATTCAGTAGCCATTATATTAACAACTACATGGCTCAAACTTGAAATAATAAAGAGATAAAACTTTTTAATCTCAAACTCTTATCACTGAACTATCTATTAAATGATTAATTACCACCCTCTTGACATATATAAGTTTTAAAAATCACATTTTTAGAGTTGTTCTAATTAAGTTTTAGTTCGATAGAAATATTATTAGATCTTTCTAAATGAAAAGATAGTAGAGATGGATAGAGTGAGGAAAAGGATTTTGGTTATAGAACTCAATTATTAATATACAAGGGTATTTTTAATTTTTTTTTATAAAGATTTTAAACTAAGAACAACTCATTATTTAAATTGTAGTTTTTCAAAGAAAGGAGAAAAAATATTACCATCTCAAAACATAAAAAAAAAATTTCAAATAATTCTTTAAAAAGAAAATCTAGTCTTTGAATATAAATTTTCAAATGACTCTGAGGTTTATGATTTTTTTAAATTTATTATTTTAAAATCATAAAAATTTCTAATAATTTTAACTATACATATATTTTTTAAATTTATTATTTTAAAATCAAAACATTTGTTTTTTTTTTTGTTCAAGCTCATTTGGACCTTGGGGTGCTTGAGTTAGGTCTCCACTCTCCATGGCTCATAGTAACATCCGGGATTATCTGTCTTCCGCGGGATTATCGCGATATCTAGAGCAAGGGTCATGCGATCGAGAGGATAGAGCCTCAGGGCATCACCAGACCCCTCAACACTGCCAAAAATCCACATATTCACTATTGAATCACACATTGTATGATAAACTAAATCAATCCCCATCTTCACACCATGTCTCCACCTTTTTGACAAATAACTGTCAGTCCAAAGACAAGATTGCCCTTCATAGTCTTTTAATTACTACGAGAAGAGAGAACAGAGAGGTAAGTAGCTCCAAGGTGTTGTCTGTTTGTGTGGCATTCATTAATCTACTTTCCTGGACAGTTCTAGATTAGATGAGATCACCTCGTAGATTCTCAAAAGAAGGTGCTCTCCTCTTTCTTTTTTTTTTACTTGTGAATTTAGTCTAAAATAAAATTCCCACATTTTTATTTTTTGTTTTTGGATAATTCTCTTCATTCTTCATAGATCCACCTTTAATGGTACCTTGCTGGTTTTGAAGTTTGTTTTGTTTCTCTGCCCTCTATACACCCCTTTTTTCTTTTCATGTTATGCAGTCTTAATTCTGAATTTCTGTTTTTTTGCCACTTTTTTCATGCAAGATTTGAGATGGGCGATTCAAGTGCCAGTCTTTAATGATGAAATGAAGCTTCTTTTGTATCTCTTTCTTGGTTGCAATGGTTCTTCATGAAGCAAAAGATTGCAACTTTATAGATCTGCCATGAGAAAACACCACAAAAAGCTTGTTTTGGCACTCTTCTCTCTTGTTACAGTGGTTTTTAGTGCCACTGACCCCAATGACTTTGCAATTCTCAAAGCATTCAGAGAAGGGTTAGAGAACCCTGAACTTTTAGAGTGGCCTGCTGATGGTGATGATGACCCATGTGGTCTATCTTGGAAACATGTTTTCTGTTCTGGTTCTAGGGTCACACAAATCCAGGTTCAGAATATGAGCTTGAAAGGTACTTTGCCTCAAAACCTCAACCAACTTACAAAACTCCAAAGGTTAGGCCTTCAAAGGAACCAATTCACTGGAGCGTTACCATCCTTAAGTGGGCTATCGGAGCTACAGTCTGTTTATTTGGATTTCAATCAGTTTGATTCAATTCCTTCTGATTGTTTTGATGGTTTGGTGAGCTTGCAAGTCCTGGCATTGGATACAAATAATTTCAATGCGAGTACAGGGTGGTCATTCCCTGAGGGTTTGCAAGCTTCTGCACAATTGACCAATCTTTCTTGTATGTCTTGTAATTTGGCTGGTCCCTTGCCTTATTTTCTAGGGGCCTTGTCATCTCTACAGAACTTGAGACTTTCGGGCAATAATTTATCCGGTGAGATTCCCGCGAGCTTCAAACGAAGCACGTCTTTACAGAATCTGTGGTTAAATAATCAGAATGGAGGTGGGTTGAGTGGCACTCTTGACGTGGTGACAACAATGGATTCTGTTAATGTTCTATGGCTTCATGGGAACCAGTTCACAGGTACAATTCCAGAGAGCATTGGTAATTTGACTTTTGCAGGATCTCAATCTTAATGGTAACAAACTTGTTGGATTCGTTCCGGATAGCCTGGCAAAAATGCCATTAGAGCATTTGGATTTGAACAATAATCAGTTAATGGGTCCAGTTCCAAATTTTAAAGCAACTGAAGTGTCGTATGCTTCAAATGCATTTTGTCAATCCACTCCAGGTGTCCCTTGTGCACCAGAAGTTATGGCGCTTCTAGAGTTTCTCGGTTCGCTGAATTATCCCTCAATATTAGTTTCTTCATGGACCGGCAATGACCCGTGTTCATGGGTGGGATTGGCTTGTCACAACGGTAATGTTAATTCCATTGTTTTGCCTAGCAGTAATCTTAGTGGTACCTTGAGTCCTTCAGTTGCAAAGCTAGGTTCTCTTATTCAAATCAAACTCGGGAGTAACAATCTAAGCGGTCAAGTTCCAGAAAACTGGACTAGCTTGACATCTTTGAAAACATTAGATCTCGGTACCAACAACATTTCCCCCCCATTACCAAAATTTGCTGACTCTGTGAATGTTGTCACTGTGGGCAATCCTCTACTTACTGGTGGTAGTCCGTCCAATCCAAACCCCTCTCCTGGATCCGGAAGGTCAGGTTCTCCACCCAGCAACCCCTCATCACCAACCAAAGGCACAGGTTCTAGTCCCGGGGATTCTTCAGAACCAGTGAAACCCAAGCGGTACACTTTGGTTGCAATTATAGCCCCGGTTGCAAGTGTTGCAGTTGTTGCTCTTCTGGCCATTCCTCTGTCTATCTATTGTTACAAGAAGAGGAAAGATACCTTCCAGGCTCCAAGTTCCCTTGTCATTCATCCAAGAGATCCATCTGATTCAGACAACACAGTTAAGATTGTGGTTGCCAATAACACCAACGGAAGCGCATCTACAATAACAGGGAGTGGTTCTGCAAGCAGGAATAGCAGTGGCGTTGGCGAGTCTCATGTCATTGAAGCAGGAAATTTGGTCATATCAGTTCAAGTTCTTCGAAATGTGACTAAGAATTTTGCCTCGGAGAATGAGCTTGGCCGTGGTGGCTTTGGGGTGGTTTATAAAGGAGAACTTGATGATGGAACAAAAATAGCAGTTAAAAGAATGGAGTCTGGCGTGATCAGCAGCAAAGCTATAGATGAATTCCAAGCTGAGATTGCAGTTCTTTCAAAGGTGCGGCACCGTCATTTGGTTTCACTTCTGGGCTACTCTGTTGAAGGCTATGAAAGAATCCTTGTTTATGAGTACATGCCTCAAGGAGCTTTAAGCAAGCATCTTTTCCACTGGAAGAGCTCGAAGTTGGAACCTCTTTCTTGGAAGAGGAGGCTAAATATTGCATTGGATGTTGCTAGAGGAATGGAATATCTTCATAATTTGGCTCACCGGAGCTTCATACACAGAGATCTTAAGTCTTCAAACATCTTACTTGGTGATGATTTCAGAGCAAAAGTTTCCGATTTTGGATTGGTGAAACTTGCTCCTGATGGAGAGAAATCTATGGTGACCAGGCTTGCTGGGACCTTTGGATACTTGGCACCTGAGTATGCTGGTAAATATTCTATTTTGTGGCCTTGCGTTTTTACTGGATTGAATTTTCACCTACCGTGATGCATAATTGATAGAGAATTTTATTTTCTAAACTCTGTATTAACTTTTGATAGAGCTGAATGTAGACAACTTGTAGCTGACTCCTTATTGCGTTACAGGATTTTGTTCATCATGTATGTGGTAGCTATAAAGCAGACTGCTTCATCAGAATTCTGGTTCATTAGATCACCTAATCTGAAAGATGTCTTTTAATTCAAAGGCATATAAAAGTAACATGTGAAACTTTTAGGTGGTCGGAATTTCAAAGAAAAAGAGAAGGAAACTGTAGGTTTAACTTAAATTGTAGGTCAAATTCCATACTGGAGCGAGGACATGCAATACTGGTTTTACCTTTGCATTTTTATTTTCTTTTATTCTCTGTGATGTATGCATTTATCCCAGTGACTCTGACTCACATGCTGACTGTTTTAGTGACGGGAAAAATCACAACCAAGGTCGATGTCTTTAGTTTCGGGGTTGTGCTAATGGAGCTATTGACTGGATTGATGGCGCTCGACGAGGACAGACCAGAGGAAAGCCAGTACCTGGCTGCATGGTTTTGGCGTATCAAATCAGATAAGCAGAAACTTAGGGCTGCTATTGACCCTGCCCTTGATGTGAAAGACGAAACATTTGAGAGTATCTCCATCATCGCTGAACTGGCCGGGCACTGCACGGCAAGGGAGCCTAACCAAAGACCAGATATGGGCCACGCCGTGAATGTACTGGCCCCACTTGTTGAGAAATGGAAACCTTTGGACGATGATACTGAAGATTATTGTGGTATCGATTACAGCCTCCCTCTTAACCAGATGGTGAAGGGCTGGCAGGAAGCGGAAGGAAAGGACTTGAGTTATGTGGACTTAGAAGACAGCAAGAGCAGCATTCCAGCAAGGCCAGCTGGCTTTGCGGAGTCTTTCACTTCTGCGACGGGCGGTAGCAGAGGTGCTCTATCCCGCTTCAAGGAGAGTTCTTTTGATAGGTGTAGATAGTTTGTCGTTCTGTTTCTTTCTAGTATCCATTGTTGATATGTTGCACTGCTTGTGCGCTCATGGTGGATTAAGCATGGAGTTCCAGATGTTCAAGGATCTCATGTAGGTTTTGAAATTTTCAGTTGAGATTTATGTGCTATTTGTGATGTAGATAAAGAACAATGATGAACGAGAACTTGCTATAATTTATTTCTTGAAGATTCAATCCATGAGCTCCCTGTTAATGTGTTTTATAAATGGAATGGTTCATGAAGGCTATCGCCTCCTGCCATTGTTGCTAAGTGATGTCTGTTGTCTGATCTTATATGACTCCTCGACTGTGCTTTTAATCAAAAGATTAGATTTACTAAATTCCTGGCTGCACTGTTCATGCGTGAGTGAGGGAGAGGCATGTGTCCTCACTCTTGGAGCTTGGCTGCAAATTATGGTTTGTTCATTAAAAAAAAAGTCTGCATTGAGATTTTGGACTTGGAGCTTGTTCGTGTCATCTGTTCTTAGAAGCAGAGCCGCTTCCTTGTTGCATTAAAAAGAACTAAAAAAATTACTGAAGCTCCAGATTTATTCCCTTCATCCAAAAACCTAAAACATGCTTACATGGGCATTTTTGGGTTTTTATCATGGTCTATTTGCCATTATAAAAAATAATAGGGATAAATAAGTATTTTTCATCTTAATTGCATAGTAAAATAAACTATTTAAATTCTATTATTCGATACCTAGAGACGCGTGTGGCATCTTCTAACGTTTAAAAATATCCTAATGTCAATTTAAAACTTGACCCTCTTGTTGGTATTTTAATTTTAATTTTTATATCTTTGATTTTTTATTTTTTATCTTGGTTTTTTTAGTAGAAGTTTTATTTATTTTTAATTTTATCTTTCAATCTCAATTTATCAAATATTATATTTTTTAATTTAGTCCTGATTTTTTGAATTTTTTATATTTATCCTTATCTCTTTTATAAAAATTTTAGTTGTTTTTAATTTATCTTTTAGTTCAAATTGATGATATTATATTTTTTTAATTTAGTTTTTTTTTTTTGATCCTTTTGTAAAAGTTATCATTCTTTTCAAGTGCATCCTTTAATTACAACATTGTTTTAAATTTATGCATTAATTTTGACTCTTATTTTTTTGAAAACAAATTGACCTTTTACTAAATTGTTTTTTTTTTTTAAATTTTACAATTCAATTAAATATAAAAATTATTTTAATTTTAATTTTAATTCTTATTTTTTAAATTATTATATTTTTTAAAATTAAATAATAAATACAATTACAAGATTACAAACAAACTGATAATTTTTTTTAGAAAAAAATTATTGTTAATCAGTAGACTACTGCAAAGGGTTAGTTCGGAACACTGCACGCCTATTCATCGATGGAACACACAAGCAATTTTCCAGGCCAATTGGTCTTATCGCTGTCTGCATTTTATTCAAATAGCAGCACGTGGCACATAACCTATCCACTTGCCAGGTCGAAACGGGCACCATATGACACTTGCAAATGGGACAAAATTAAAAAAAATATAATGGCGAACTGACATAACTGCGAATTTTTTTGGCGAAATAAGACATAGTTGTCGCGCTTAGGAATCTACTTTTACGAGATATTTGTTTTTGAAGTGTTACGAGATAAAAGTTATGTTATTTTTGAATCACTTGTGGATTAATTTATAATAGTCAATAAAATAATTCGACTAGTTTAAAAAATAAAATGAAATTTTTTAAAATTATCAAGATATTAGCGAGATTTTTAATATTTAAACATCAGATAATCTGTATAGTAATGTATTCTCTGCTAAAAAGAAAATAATCTCTAGAATTTTTTTGTAAAAATTTAAACATAATTCAATAATAAAATAAAAAATTATAACCGTTTTAAGCTTTTATTCTACACTGACATTATCATATCTCTTCTTGAATTTATATTTATCTCATTGATCTATAAATATATTTATTAAACCATTTATATAATTTATCTAGAGCACATCCTTATTTAGTTACGTAAATTAACATTTAACTGCTTAGAAAATAAACAAAAACTATTATATAAATAATAATTTTTAAGATTTTAATTAAAATTTATGTTCTGTTAATCAATCAATTAATATAATTAAATTCCACAACTCCACCATAAAAAAAGTAGAGCTCGATACTTCATTAGCGGCATCATCAAAGTAAACTATTTCACCTAATATTATAAAAAAACCCCAAAAGGTTGTGCCTGTCGTTGTCATGCTGCATGAGGATGAATCTGGCAGGTCTTCAATAATGAGGTCCTTTTCAGCTGAAAGAATATAAATCGTTAATTACATGGAGGTGACGTGAATTCCTACCATGTGGGTGGTGCACAATGGCCTGCTGACCAGTTGGCTTTTATGTTTTCTTGTGACCAATCAAACACCATTACATGGCCAACGACTTGATGTTGGATGTTACATCATACATGTTGTCTACATTCAATTGTCCGTTCTGGCATCATGTCCAAGGCTTTCTCATTGCCAGTTTTTTTTAAATGATTTCTAGCCATAAAAATAAATAAATATTCGTGCAATTAAATAAGAAAGTAATGTTGAAACCTTTTTATCTGATTTTGATCCATCTTGTCCTTTTATATTTCCTTAAGTGATTATCCGAGAAGCATTGACATTGACACGGGATAGAGGACGACTATATATATATAAAAGATTAAATAAAAATAATGCTAAAAAATCAATATAACTAATAATAATGTAAAATCAATTGCATGGATGGATATATGAAGTTATAAAAGAAAAAGGATAAATATTATGTTATTTTCTTAGTGATAAAAAAATTTAAACTTAAAAAGTTATATTATCTCGATAATTATTATAATGCTGGATTGGTGATAAATTTTCTTTCATTTTAATTTAATTATTACCATATATCTCCTTTTTTATTTGTTAGTTGTGATAAAATTAGATAATTTTTTTTATTTTAGGAATAATAATATCATATTGTTCTAATTAAAATTAAAAACAAATAAGGAATAAATTATAATATTTTATGTCAAGTATTTCACATAAAATATGACCATTCATTGTTATTAAAAAAAAAATTAATTATGAATTAAGTTTCTACTTGTTTTAAATTATTTTAACTCATAAAAGACTTAAAATAATATTTGAACCAAGTTTTTTTAGAAAATTACAAATAGAATCCTGAAAAAATCATTACTGTGTTCCTCACGCATCCTGAGCATATCTGCCATGAATCCTGGCCATGCCCCCATATATCTGAATTTAAATTATTTTTTTTATCATTATTTTAATGTGTCATCACATGTTTGATACATGTCGGGGTATAAATGAAGTGTGTCCATGTCCTGACACTTGCTCGCTATAGATATATCTCTAAATAGTATTGTTTGGTTACTTTTACGGGATGTAATAGATAGTAACAATGAAGATGTGATTGGTTAAATAAATAAAGATGGAAAATATAAAAATAAATATATTTTTAAATAATTTTAAACTGAATTTATATGTTTTTAAAATAAAAGGTATATAAAAAATATATCACTAGAATTAATATTTATTATTTTTTATTCAAAATTATCCAAATAAAAAATTCTTAATTCAAAACTTGTCCAATTAAAACATATAAGGATAAAAATGATTATTTTCATGACTTTAAAATCAATTTGGGACAAGTCCTGGATCACAGTTCGGGAAGGTCAACCAAGATTAACTTGGGTCTATCCTAATTATTCTTTAAAAAAGATCAAAACGACATCATTTTGATTAAAAAAATATTACAAAAAAATTAACGGGTTTTAACTTAATTTTCTTTTAGGACATAGGTCGACCTTGGTTTTTGACAAAGTCAAATAAGATCAATTCTTTCTCTGTTTTTTTCTTAAACTTATAATGGTCTCGGCTCTAGCTGGCCAGGTCCTGGATCATATATATATAGTTTGATAGCAACACATATTAAAAGTAAAATAAACTTAATTTTTATTTTTTATTATTTCCCATGTATTATCAACCAAACAAGATATAATGACAGTTAATTTATCTTGTACACCATTATCAAATATAATTTTGTTCATAATATGAGATAAATAAGAGAGAAAATATAGATAAAGAGATTCTAGTTGTGAAGGTTCACAAACCTAGCATAAGGGTTTTTTTAGCTTTGAAATGCTAGAAATTTATGGAGGCAAAATTTTACAAATAAAGAGCAAAAGGACAATAACCATTGATTGAAGCTTTAAAGGTATAAACCTTCTGTAAACTATTAAGTGATGTTCACGAGGCACATCTCTAGCTCTTTTTTTTTTTGCATGTTTTAATGATGTTTTGAACTTACTTCGGTGTTACATTGTGCGTGAGCTTGGATTTTGATTAATGCATAAAAATATTTTTTTTCTTTACTCAATCCTAATTTGAGATTGTTGTTGATGTTACTAGATACCAAGAAGATATGCTTGTGATTATGTTTTTCTAGAATGAAGTAGTTTTGGAACATGCTAACAACAATAATAATGTTTTGATGTTTGCTTTGATGCATGTTTTTGGTTTCTAGGTTGTGTGAGTTTTATTGAGTGTTAAAATGCTAGTTTTGAACTCCAAATTATCAAATATGCTTGCTGTTTTAATTTGGTAGTTTTGGGAATTGAAATCGTAGGCATGATTTTGATGATTTAGTGCTATTTGTTGTTCATGTTAGCTCAATCATGTGTAACAATGATAATGTGGTTTGTGTAAACCAAAAAAGCTTGGTTTCTGGGCTTGCAAGGCAAAATTCTAGATTTAGCAGTAGCTGGGGTATTTCCAAACAATTATGGGTTTTTGTTTTTCATGTTCTTAGAAAGAACATTACCTTTATTCCATGATTTGAACTAGTTTTGGTCCAATTACTTACAACAACAATTTTGTGAGACTTGATTAATCGATAATCAAGGGTTACTTTACATTAATAACTGTTTTTTTTTGTACTTTTAATCCTAGTTTTTTTTTTGCAACAAAATCTATTTTGATCAAATCATGATTATTGGTTGATAATTGATGAAGTTTGATGCTTGGTTATTGTTCAGTTATCGATTTTCAACATGCCCATGTCCTTGGATTATTCATATCTAGCCTGGATTTTGATTCATATGTTATTGGACATGTTCTTCGTGTTCTTGAGATTTCTGGTTTTTGATATGTTTTTGACAAAAATCTTCATATTTTTTTTCTGCAAGTTTGATATGTTTTGGATTTTAATTATGTTTTTGGTTTGTTTTTGGTCAACTCAGTGTTTTTAGTTCGATTTATTGTCAAACCAAATATTTCAGGTCAACCTAATCGGGTCAAGTTCGGGTCATTTAAGAAAGGTCTTGTGTGATCTTCAAATGTTCTGATAAAGGATTTTATGGCTTAAAGGCATGTTTGACAGTTTTATTTAAATAAAAAATAAGTTTTTGCCAAACAAAGCCTTATAAAAATAATAGAAAAGATATCATACAATAATAACTTTTTTTTTTCCCATAGATGGCCAAAGATGCTAAAAATTATTTGAGAATATTTATAAAAATCTAAAATATTTTGGCATATATATATATAAAGGTGTTGCAAGGATTTTACAAAAAGTTTGTAAAATTTCAAAGGATTTTGACCTACATTTCAAAAATATTAAAAATTTATTTTTGGCAAGAAAATACACTATTCACTTCTAATATAAGGATAAAAACTTCAATGAGTTTTATCTGAAATATTATTTGGAATGATGTTGTTATCAAGAATTTCAAGTTTGTCCCGAAAGAAGCCTTAATGATAATTGAGAATGTTTCACACGTGTCTCATTATACAAGAGTCATGGACATCTGAGATACCAAAAAAAAAAGAAAAGAAATAAAAATGACCGAATCTATTTGGATTTCTAGTTATGGTTCATTTGCATTGCATAAGTTGTGAATATACATGTTTTTTTTTTTTTTTTAAATATTTCAAACCAAGTTCTTGACCTAAAAAACTAGGCCCTGTTCGTCGTGGCAATCCCATCATATATACATTAATAGAAATAAAAACATCATCAAACTATAGTAACCACAAATGAAGAAAAACAATCCAGCTTACCTTAGATAAGACATACTAGAGGTGCAAATACATTTTCTTTTATACAACTAGTTCATTGTTTAGAATCTCTAAAGATTAGTTAGGGTTCCTAGTAATTATCATTCTAGGTGGTGACTCTTTATCCAACCAAAGACCTCTCAACCTGCTTGGGAAGGGTTATGGCTACGTTGCACTTTTGCAAGGGTTCGACAACCCTGACTAAGTCTAACAAGTTGGTTTTATTTTAATTGGATGATAAAAAAATAAGTGATGATAGTAAAACGACAAAATTAGAAAAAATCGATACGATAACTTAAAAAAAAACTTTTAGAAGTATAAAATTGAACAAAACTAAACATTAAAAAATAACTTAATTTAACCCCCAGATAGCAGGATAAATAAGTAACCTAGTTAAAAAGGAGCGAGCCAACTCCGAATTAATCTGCAAAACTCATGACCCAAACCATAATATCAAAATAAGCGAACATAAAAAAAATTAAAGAAAAAATTACCTAAGTTAACCTTTTATTTTTTATTTTTTATTTCTAAGGTTTCTGTTGGACAAAATCTTTTTTTATTTAAAAAAGAACACAACAAAAAGGTAGAATGATGTTTACAATATCTTTTTTGCTTGACTCATGATGGGTCATTCATATTTTCAGTCATTAAAACCACCTCTAGACAATTGTTGTGCTAATGCTCAGAATGCTTATTGCGCTGGACACTAAGAGCGTGTTTGGTATTGTGGTGTGAAAAAAACAGTTTAATAAAAAGTACTTTTTGTGAGGTTGATTAAAAAAAAATTGGTGATTGGTTAAAACCGTGGTTGAAGTTGTGGTGTTAAAAAAAGCAGTTTCTTGTGTTTGGTTAAAAAACTGTAGTTTAAATTGTGGTTGAAAAAAAAACAGTTTTGTGTTTGGTAAAACTGTGGTTAAAAAAAATTACTTTCTTGTTTTTGGTTAATATACTTTGTATTTTATATTTGATTTGAATTAATTAAAAGGACATATATATAATTCCAAAACATAGGTGTTTTGTAATTATGATTACATAACAAAATGCAAAATCCTTACACATTAATGTACTCCTTTATTATTCCATTAAACTATTTGCAATTCCATCGCGTACAAAATCCATACGTGAAGGCCTCTGTGAGCCTTGAACGACCGAAGCCTGAACAATATCAGGTAAAAAGTCATCTGGAATTAAATTGAGGTTGCGATCATACTCAGAAAATATTGCATCATCTTGCGATCTAATAGTTTCACCTGAATTCAGGGGTCCAATTACAATTTAACTAGGGACTTAATTACAAAACTTTCCAAACTTCAAGGGCCAAAATGAAAATAGTCATTTAACACAAAAAATAGCCTCATCCCATTACTGTTCATCTTCCTCTCGACTGAAACGGATGCCCACCACCACTCCCACCATTACACCTGTAATTAACACATTTTATGGCTGGAAGAAACAACATTGTTCTCTGGCTATAAAAGACAGAGAACGATTGTTCGCTAAAAGGGGGGAAAAAGCTAAAAAAAAACAGACGAAAAGGACGGGGAAAGAAAAACAGAACTAGGGCTTCGACAAACAAGCCTAACACAGAGACAAAAACGAGAAAACATAAAGGAGAGAGCTTCCGTTCAACCAACAACACATCATGTCGTTATTACCATCTTTTTTGTCCTGAGCAGGGGGGAGCCGAGAGAAACCAGGGTAGCAAACTTTCGTTCCCCTGTTTCTTCTCAAAGAAATAGAGGCCATCCTCTGGCTTTATAAAAGCCAGAGAAGGCCACAGAGGAAAAGGGACCATTGCCTTCTCCATCTCCAGCACCAGAGATGAAAAACAAAGATAGGGGATGGAAAGCTGAGAGAGAACAGAGAGCAAAAGAAAGGGATACAACCATTCACAAAATAACAAGAACGAAGAAGAGAGGCTAGTCTTCCCTTACGTTTTCTTTTTCAAAGTTACTAGGTAAGTAAACTTTTTGTTCTCTGCATTTCGTTTTATGAAACCGCATGAAAGATCTACAACAACTGCTTTCAGTGAAATTTTGGGTTTGTTGTGACCGTTGGGAAATTGAGTTATTGCAAATTGATGAGGGACATAGAGAACAGTTGGGAAAGCAAATGCAAATTGTCGGTGATGAGAGAGAGCAGAAACACATGAAAAGCAAAAGATAATTGCTTTTCACTTTTTGCAATTGAAATGCAGTTTCTAATGGGACCCATGTAAAAATAAACTGTAGTTCGTGGTTAACCAAACAAGTGTTTTACTGCTTTTTTCTAAACCATAGCCGCACCAGCATTGCCAAACACCATCTAAGCCAACAAGACTTTCCGAACTTAGTATTTGCTCTTTAAGTAATGTCCTTTCATCATATCTCATTGATGTTGCACATGTAAGTATTTCTACTCTTCAACAACTGTCCTGATTCTCCTTCTTCTTTACTAAGACCTCCCTCTTTTCTTGCTGTATCTGTATCAATGTCTGTTTTTCTTTTGGAGTGCTGATGGACATCATTATTTTTTCTGTCTTTTTTGAGCGAGAAAAAAAGAGCTGGGTTGTCATAGGGTTTTTGATGTTGACTTATCAATAAATAAGTGTCGCAAGACGATATTAATTTGGTTTCCTTTATATGGTGCAGCAGTATGTATCTTGAGTCTTGACCTTAGCAGCCTAGGTCTTTGTGAAGTCAATGATATTGGATCTTGTTTCCTGTACACTTTTTTGGTGGGAACTGGGATGCTTTTGAAACTGTGCTGGTTTCTTTATGGCATAGATCTTTGATCATTTCTCATGGTCATGTATACAATGGCCTTAGATTTTTCAATGAGGATGGAGTTTTTATTGGCCAGGAATCTCTTCATTTAATTTCCAGGTTTCATGGAACAAGATGCATTTTAGCAGTTGTTTGCGTGAAGTTTTATCTATCTTTAGACTTCCCTTTTCCTTATGTTGTGAGCTGGGGATTTATTCTTTCTTATTTTGCACTAAATTTTGTGAATTTTCTCATAAACCTCAAGCAACCCTCTCAATGATTTTTTAGCAATTGAAATGATAAATAGTTCACTTTTCTACAGTGTGTTCCAGAAGATGTTGATGAAAGCACGGGCTCCCTTCATGAACAAACATGGTGTTGTTATCTTCTGCCTAGCTTTTTCCTGTTTGATAGAAGTTACAAACTTCTCAATCTCGCATTGAACGTGATGGTAAATGCTACTGTTTCTGTCCTTCTACGGATGCAAAGGGATGCTAAGGTTCAGCAAATTCTCTATTCATATAAGGAAGAGATTGACCATATTTCACGAAGCATATGCTCGTTACAGGTATAATTTTGCTTCCCAGGTGCCTCATGTCCATGTCCATGTCCATGTCCTATGTTTCTCTGTTTTTGTATTGCAAAAGATCGATCAACAAAGTAAGGAAAAGAGTGCATCATTTGAAGGGTAGAGAGGAGAGATTGAAGGTCCAGCTGGCCTTTTTTTAAATCAAAAACTCCTTATGCATCCTGGTCTTGCTAGATATCATGTTTCGCTACCTAAATAATGGGGCATTTCTAACAGTAGAAAATATTTTTGGAAAGTGAAAGCTCCTCATATCTGCATAGCTTGATTCTTTAAAGCATGATGTTTATGATTATGGATACTTGGAGACATTTTCTCTCTCTCTCTCAGAATGCCGACCTCTTAGTCATTTTCTTGGGGGCTACTCAATTTCCCAGTAAATAGATGGAAGCTGGAGATACTGCATAATAAGGTGAACGTGGAATTGGCATAGTGGTTGGGAATGTGGAACAGAATCTGGCTTTGCTAGCAAGTCAATGAAGGTCCCAAGTTTTCTATGGCATGAATGCACAGGTTCGAAGAAGCCCTAAATGGCATGTATTGCCTACAATTTTTAATTACGTAATAGATAATCAGAGGGGGGCAATATATATATAATTTAACTTTTTGGATCTATTGCTGGTCCACACTCCTCTAAAATCAACTTCTTTGTTGATTTCGTTCACATTCTGGATGATTCAACTTCTTTGTTGTAAATTCTTTTATCTTCATTTGTAAATTTTAAAGTTTTGAAGAGGTTTGGGTTGCTTAGATTCCGGGAAGTAGAAAAGAATGAGAATGAATAGCTTGGGTGTTTTATATATATATATTATTTGATAGCTAAGATGTAATATTTAATATAAAAGCCCTTTAATTATTAACTAAAATGTCATGATAATTTTATAAATAATCTGATTTTTATTGATTTTTTTTTTTAACAGAGAACGTATAGCGTTACAAATTTATAAATTCTAGGTTATAAGCAGTTCAATCTTTTCAAGAAAAAAAGAGGAGGGAAACTCATCACTCAAAATAAAATAACAGCTAATGCTACCAAGAAAGAGAAAGAAAACTCAGACAGAAAAGGAGAAATAAGTTCCTTCAAAACTCCTCCTTTCTCTTCTCCATCCGAGAAGACCTATTTTGGACGATGAATTGGCTACTTGGCAGAATTCTAAATATGATGAAATCTTAAAACCCTTGTAACTTATAAAATTTTAGATCCAGCTTCTGTCAAGAAATTTATTACAAGATAATTTAAAAATATAAATTTAAAAAACTTGTTAAAGCTAAAAAAAAAAAAAAAAAAACTCGGGCGAACCCTACAAGATCTAAAATTTATAAATTATCTTAAAATAAGGTTCCAATCACCGGAGCAAGCCATATGCGTCGTTGGAATGCGGCGAAGCGGTTGACATGTGCAAGACACTTGTCAATTTTTTTGTTTTTTTTTGCAAAAACTAAAAATGATCTTAGAACTAAACAATATTAACAAACAAACCATGATAAAATTACAACCAAGCTCCTAAAGCCGAGGCAAAAAAATTCAAATTATAAGGGAAATATAATACTTCAATTGTTCTATAAAATATGAAAATACAAAAACACCTTTATGCAAAAGGTATTGAATTATTTTATTCATGAGTTATGTTAGTAAATTTATTATGTATAACAAAACACAATTATCAAAATAACTCCACACAATCCTTACAAGAAATATAAGAAATTTATGTTATGGTAAAAAAACTACCTTATTCCCTAAGCAAAGGCTAAAGATAGAATGACCATATAGGCAAAATAGCAATTATAACACTAATGAATAGGACAAGGGGATTAGATTTTTTGGATAATAGCCTTTTTGATGAAATCAAAATGAACTAGAGAAATTATTTTGCATTGAGCATGGACCCAAACAAAAGGCCGCACCTCTCCCCTTCTGTGAGTATAGAGAAGTTATCTAGAAACGCAGCTGTTAGTTCTCAGAAAGAGTCGGGCAGTAAAACCACAGTGAGTGATTTTGCATCTGCAGAATGCAAAATGGGTAATAAACTCTTCTAAGATCTACCGTAAATATAATCATAAAAATATTTTAGCAAACAAAGAAGGTAGTTAGGAGCAGCATGGAGACCGATGTTGGAACGCGTTCAAGCCCTAAATCAAAAGCCAAACCATCCATTGAAATGGCCAGGTGAAAATCGGGGTAATTCTATTTGAGGTTGGCTTATATTATTAAGATAAAAATTAGCTAAGTACCATAGTTTATTATGTCATGAGATTTGCTAATGAAAGTAAAGAATTTAAAATTTCAGGTAATTTACACAGGAGTTGACTCCACGTACACTTCGGCCTCGGTTTCATTTTGTGCTGCAGTATCCTCATCCGCATCTGCCTGAAGATATGGACCGAATACCTTCATAACTTGTTCATAGACTGGCTTCTTGAAATCCACAGCCTGCTCAATGAACAAACAAGTATCAAACATCTAAACATAGATTTCCGGTTATATATTTCCACGTAATATTTTACTCACAAGCTCCAATACTCTTTCCGGCAACAACCATGCCCAGTCCTTAAATTCTGGAGTTTCACTTCCATCACCCAAAAGATTTATCTCATCCTCCTTCCCAGTGAACTTGAAAAGAAACCTGTTTTCAAAAGTTCTTTACGAGCATGAACAAATTGAAAAGGGCATACTTTTGTGAAAAATCCAGCAAATTGGTCTTAGAATCAGAAAGGGGCAGATCCTATACTTTCTGCAATTATTTATAGGAAATCGTGAAGAAAACAGGTAGATTTTGAGATTAAGCGAGGACAATTTGTAGAGAGAAAGAGACTCAATCATGATAAGTACACAAGGGCAGAAACAGAGACATAAACCCCTTTAGCAACATTTCTGTTACCGAAATAACAAAAGATGCTCAAAGAAACCATTATTTTCAAAACCATTACATGGAATCACTCGTATTTATGAATTAACGGCAGTAAAAGACAAGGCAGTGGTTATCATGAAAGCAAAACTAAAAGCAACCAAAAACACACAATTGGGTCAATCAAATTAGCTTCCATGATATGATCCATCTGATTGTTTTTGTTTCTCTTTGTGAGAATGCATCCTTACCACTTCTGTGTTTGACCTTTGTAATTGGTACCCCATCTACGACTGAGTCTCTCTCTGGTTTGCGGTGGAAAATCATAAGTAAGCCAGTAGGGTGCCTACACATCCGATCCAGTATCAAAATCATTTCAGTTCACTCAAACAGGTAGCAAAAGACACATCTTTCCTTTTCAATTTGTTAGATGTTCATCTCATACACAACCCTAACTTAAAACAAGGGGAAAATAAATAATAATAATAAGAACCCACCTCTGCAACAAATTCAGCTGAAGTAACACCGGTTTCTTCCCTCAATTCCCTCATGGCTGCTGTCAATAGGTCTTCACCCTCACCAGCACCACCCTGTAGCAATACACCAAAAAACCAGTCACAAAAGAGAAGCTGTTATCAGCTCTTCCTATCCACACCCCACCAATACACATACCCTACATCTAAAGTCCAATAAAATCATTTCATTGAACAAATCTGATACCTCTAACCCCCCATTAATCCCAGCATTTACTAAAATCAGCTCACGTAAATACCCAACACTACCTGAGGCATCTGCCACGTGTCCGAGATGTTTATCCTCAAAGCAGTAAATATCTACACCCAAAGCCAACAATTAAATTTATTTCAAAACCAAAAATAAATAAATAAAATAAACAATTTCAAGTTAATCAACCTTTTTAGAGGAATTAACGAGACAAATTCCCACATTTCTTCTATACCCATCCGGTGGCGTCTCCATTGACGGCGGCAACTCCCTTCTTCTGCTTCTCCTTCTACTCCTTGTTAAGGATAAGGCTGCGCACGAAGAGCCAGACAGTGGTACGCTCGCAAATTTGTTCAAATTTATAGGGCAATTTGGGGTTACAAAGCGATAGATATAATATCTCCTGACAATACTATCACACGACTCCATAACCCGTCGTTTAAGAGAATAAAATTACTTGGTCTCCAAGCATCTATCCACTGCCCGCTTTCTGTTTTTGTAAAGATTGGGTCGTCTTGCCTACTTTGAATTTCAAGGGCTTGCAGACTTGCAGTTGATAATCAGCGAGAGAATCGGAATTTCTCCACATCAGTTCTCTATTTTTCTCGTAACCGCGAGAAGAGGGGATCGAGGATTCCTGTGGCTGCCAGAACTAATTTCTCGAAAATATATCGCGAGAAAGACTGGTTATTTCTCGTGGTGTTGAAACGATCGAGGCGCGAGAGGAGGATAAAGGGACACGAGATGATGACTGGAAACACCGTGAGGGATGATATAGTGTTGCTATTAACGGAAATGGGTTGCCAGGCCTTGATTTGGGTCGGGTCGATTATGAGAGACGAACAGGTATGGACCCTGGGTTTCGTTGGTGTGTTTACAAACTGTTACTTTCGGGTTTCGGTCATCAGCGGGTCTGATTACACGGCCCATTAAAAGACTTGCTCGAGAGGAGATCCAGGTCCATGTCGGGTATTGAATTGTAGTGATTAAGGAAAGAAAGATGGATATGGTGTTTTGTGGTGTAGGGGAATTATGGTACACCTTACACGTTAAGGCATGTGACGGTTTAGTAATGGCTTGTAATTGAAGAAAAAAGAGTGGCAATGATAAAGGAATAATTGAGAGGTTATTACGCCTGATTGAAACGAGGATCATTCCCTTTCTTTGCTTTGGAGTGGGTTTTTAATTTTAATGGGAACAGTTGCAATCAGGTTTAGGTATTTGTTCTTGTTTTCTTTTAGTTGGAGCTTTAGCCATTTTGAGTTGCGCAAAGCTTGTTTGACAAAATTCGAAGGTTTTTCAAAATTCATTTAGTTACAGTGAGTTAGCTCACTATTAGAACTTCAGAATTATTTAATAAAATTTAAGTATAATTTAATAGTCAGATCTAAAATTTCAAATGTTTTTATCAAGCTACATATTTGACGCTTTCAAACTTATCTATTTGCTCTAAAAACATATTTGCAACCTGTATATTTAAAGAAATGGGTAGTGCTATTAAGAATAATCTAACACGTTAGATTTTATTGTTTTCAACAGGGTAATCCACTAACTGTATTATTTTTCTTAAAAAATTTAGAGTTGTATTAGTTTTGTAATTCTTTTTTAAAAACATACTGTTATGAGTAATGACTCACTAAATTAGAGATTTGATTTTCTACTGGTCACATATTTGGGGTTCTATTTGCTAGGGATCCATATTTTAGCAAGTTAATTGCATAATGGAAGCTGGATTTAAACATGTAAGAAAATCTGATTTTGTTTAAACAAATATTAAATTAATGTTAATGTGTTTATATAGCTTAGAATCAATTATTTTATTTTCAAGTTCATAAATTTAGAAGCTGCGAGAACAATAATATCGACGATGAAAGTATTATGGGAGGTGCTTTTTTTTCAATAGAGCCAACTTAAAAATCATTTAGAATGGAGGCTTGTGGTTGATGCTTGGTGGGGAAAGTTCAGGGTTAGTAGGTAATCAATACTTTTAGTAGATAAAAGCTGTTTTTTTAAAATTTGAAAACTAATTATTTTACAAAAATAATTTCAAGGGAAATTTTGGTGGGATGAGGCAAACTGAAGGGTGGTAAGGAAAATTTTGAAAAACCACAACACAACTAGGTAAGTTTTAATGTGTGATGTATATTTTTTTTTTGTAAAATTTTAATATTTTTTTTTATATATTGTTTACTTTAATAAATTTTTAAACCAGGTTACATGATTTCTAGTATAAAGGACACCCTATGCTAAGAGAAGAGCCGGATTTGATGACTTTGAGATGTGGAAGAGTTATAGACCTTTCCACATCACTAAGAGAAACTGAGAGAGATATTTAGAGTTTTATATGTCGAAGGGTTTTAAGAGGCATTCATGGAATGGGTCATCAAACATAAATAAGGAGACTTACAGTTCCATTAGTAAGCATACAAGCGAGTCCTTTCCTTTTATAAACCATGCAAAATGCTTGGTAAGAGAGCTTGTTTTAATTTCAAGTATTTTTTTTTCTTCCGAAAATCATACCTATAATTTGTGTTTAACTAATAATCAACATATTTATTTTGCAGGATACACAACTTAGACACGAGCTTACTTCAATGGAGCTGGATATGGAAACACATATACGCACAGAGGATAGAAGAAAAAAAGGTGCAACAAGTTGTTGATTGTCGAGTTGGGAAGTTTATTGCAAGTTAAATTTGAAAGCTTTTTGTATATTGTTTGGACTAATGCTTTTTCATCCATATCTTTAACTTATTTATCTATGGTGTAGGAATAATATAACTTTTCCATGTACACAAAACATGGTGAGGAGCCTTTAACTCATACAGAATACAATTCAGATTTGTGTTTAGAGGCTGGAGCAACCAATGGACTCAATATGAACGAGTTTGCAGTATCTCTATGACTATGGCTTGAGATATAAGATTGGTTGTAGTGTCTTGACTTTAGATACCTTACAATTCAGCCCGAGTCAAATATCACCAACTATTAAGGAGTTGGATAAACAATGAATCAGTGCTCTAGAGGTTGAAATGGAGGCAAAGTATGGAGCACATGAAAAGAAGCTTGAGGAGTTCATGGCAAAGTATGGAGCACATGAAAAGAAGCTTGAGGAGTTCATTTTTTTAAAAGATAATTTGTTTAAAGACCAATGGAATTTCTATAGGTAATTGAACAACCTTTTCATTGTAGAATTATAAGAGGTTGTAAATTGTTTTGATCCACACCAATATAATAACCAACAGAATATGTTATTGTTGTTCTGTGGGTGGAATCGTTGGTGACACATAAATATTACTAACATGATTATCTGTTTGACTTCTATTGGTACTATTCACCAACAAATTTGATAATAGAGATTGGTCAAACCTTTTTTTAAAGATCTGTTACAATAATTCATTGCTATATTTGTTGATATAAAAAGCACCAATAAAATTACTGATAAGTATAATATCAGTGACGAGATACTTTATGACAACCTGTTTTTATTGGTAAATTTATTAGTGATTTTTATACAATAAAATTTGTTTGTATATACTAATAAAATATTTTGTCAATATTTTGAATTTTTCTGTTGTGTTCCAATCAACGTAGTTATCACCACTCATAGTAGCAATGTTAGGGGAATCAAAATTCAAAAAATATAAAGTTTGTACAATTACAAATAAGCAATAAAGCTTACTAAAACATGCTACGAAACTAAATATGAGATATTTACCAATGTAAAATAATCCAACCAAATAAATAGACATGTCATTATAATCTAGAAGTGAATATGAAAAAAAATAGCTCACCAAGAATATAAGCAAATATGAAAAAAACTCCATAAAAGTTTTGAAAATAAAAATAATAATGAAACGCAGAAAATCTCCTCAAGGACCACAGGACAGAGCCTTCACCACCTGCTCTCAAGGCTTAGAAATGGTATGCCAGCGTAACTTAATATCGAACAACCACTCGATTGTTTATATGTAGAAGATCTTCTCTATTTCCATCGATTGTGATTCACAAACTCTCTCTGTTTTATAAGATCTTCGTGTCCTCCCGACCCGAGAGAGCTAGCTAGCTAGCACCACATACATCCCAAATTCAAACACCGTAGAGGGTTTTATATATATATATATATATATATATATTTTCTTTTTGGTCATCGTGGCCCCTTTTTTTGGGCTATTTGTAAACTTCCCCATCTATCTAAGGTCTTCGACTCTTTGTATCTGGGCTTCAATCCTTATGCTAAGCGCATGCACTGATGATTTAGGATCAGATGCAAGATGGAGAGAAATGGAAATAACATCATTAACTAAAAAAAAAAAAAACTATGGCGAAATGGCATCGTGTTATCCTCTAAAACACAGACAAAGGAGGAAGGCCTCTCCATGGTAAGCGTATAAATACATTTAAGGAAATAATTTACGAGTGCATGAATGAAACCAGTTCCCCCACTCCTAAAAAAAGAAAAGAGAAGAGAAGTGATGCACAAAGCGACAAAGCAGAGGAGGCTCATTGACTGGAAAACTTATATAAAGAACATCAAATCCCCCTTTTTCCCAAAATCCCTTCATGTTTTGTCTCCTCTCCTGGATCCTGGATCCCTTAACAGAAGTACAGAAATACAAACCAGACACTAACAACGTTTCAATAACCAAATCACTAGAAATCTGATAAAAATAATAAAATAACTGTAAAAAATGGGGGTGCCTCAAGCAATGGAGGCGCTAAGAGAACGAGCTGAATTCATAAAAGAATCATTACAAAAAAGCCAAACCATCACTGATAACATGGTCGCCATCCTTGGCTCCTTCGACCATCGCCTCTCCGCCTTAGAAACCGCCATGCGTCCCACTCAGGTACGTTAAGTATCACCCCTACTTCTCACCTTTCTGTTTTAACGGATCTGCATTGTTGTTAGAAAAGGTAAATCTTTTGTTTAAAAAAATTCTGTAGATAAGGACGCATTCGATTAGAAGAGCACATGAAAATATTGATAAAACGTTGAAGGCAGCAGAGGTCATTTTATCTCAATTTGACCTCACGCGAAAGGTACCTTTTTTTTTTAATGAAAATGATTTCTTAATTCTTTTTTTTTATAATGCTATTAAGTAATTAATTAATTTGGATGTGTTTGTGAATGTTGTAGGCAGAGGCTAAGATACTGAGAGGGCCACATGAAGATTTGGAAAGTTATTTAGAAGCGATTGATCAGCTAAGAAGCAATGTGAAATTTTTTAGCAGCAACAAAAGCTTTAAATGCAGTGATGGTGTGCTTAATCATGCCAATCAGTTACTTGCTAAAGCTATTTCTAAGCTTGAAGAGGAGTTTAGACAGCTTTTATCTAATTACAGGTTCGTTGTCTTCGTTGTTGCTCTTTTTTTATTGAGCTTCAATTGTGTTTTGTTTCAAGAAATGAACGATGACATAGAAAGTTATGATATTTGTTCAGTTTATTTGGTTAGATGGTGTCCTTAGATTAGCTTGCACAGAAAAGACTAGTTTTTTTTTTTTTTTTGGTGTTTTGAACTGAGTAATGAATCGAATATTGGAAATGGTGATGACTTCTGCGGCTGCAAAGCGCCAATTAATTGCGAAAGATTCGTTGTTATTTTGTGCCTGATGCAAGCTGTGATTTATTATGATCTCCAATAATGGTTTTGAAATAAGTTAGGATTGTTTTCAATGACAGCAAGCCGGTGGAACCTGATCGACTTTTTGAGTGTCTTCCTGACTCTCTACGTCCATCATCATCTGGATCGCCTAGGAACCATGGTGATGGCAGCGGCAAGAGTCTTACTGATCACCAAGAAAAGAGCTTAGAAAATGCTGTTTACACGCTCCCAATTCTTATTCCGCCGAGGGTTCTGCCACTGCTACATGATTTAGCTCAACAAATGGCTCAAGCTGGTCATCAACAACAGCTATTTAGAATCTACAGGTAATTTCTCTTTTACTTTGTTATTGGTGCTGGTGTCATCACCATGTTCTTTGTTCTTAGAGCTATCTTAACTAGGTTGTCTTCTGTCTTACAAGTTCTCAAGACAAATACATGTCAAAGGATTCATTTATTCCAATTCTGGTGTCTTCATCGTTTGCTGCTAATGATATGCTTGAAACTTGGAATATAAAAAAATCTGCATTGCTCTACCGTTCTTGATCCACGTTAAAGACTTTAAAATTGGGAAAAAAAATCCTAGCTTGGTTTTTTATGATAATCTTTCTTGGACAATCTTGTGTAGATTAGTATAAATTGGAACAGACTTCAGTTTTGAGTCTTCAACAATGAGCGATGGACTTGCTCAATGCAACCAAAGTTTGGGAAATCATTACATGTCTTTGCTGGATTTGATAAGAAATGGAATAACTTTAATGGAAATGTAGCAATGTAGCGGATACATTAGCTTTCAAGAACGTAACGCATGACAAATGCTGTGTTTACACATTCCAGGGACACTCGTGCTTCAGTTTTGGAACAAAGCCTCAGGAAGTTAGGAGTTGAGAGACTTGGTAAAGATGATGTCCAGAAAATGCAGTGGGAGGTCCTGGAGGCTAAGATCGGGAATTGGATACATTATATGCGGATTGCTGTGAGGATTTAACTGTTCAATTGTTGGTATTCGTGTTTATTTGGTTTCTCATTTTTTTTTTCTAATGCTGGGAACAGGTTAAACTGCTATTTGCTGGCGAAAAGAAAATTTGTGATCAAATACTTGATGGGGTTGATTCACTCCGGGATCAATGTTTTGCTGAGGTCACCGTAAACAGTGTGTCTGTGCTTCTTAGTTTTGGAGAGGCCATAGCCAAAAGCAAGAGATCACCTGAAAAACTATTTGTTCTATTAGATATGTATGAGATTATGCGGGAACTTCACTCAGAGGTTTGAAAGCTTTAACAAATTGTGCTGAAATATCATGAATATTAAATAATCTATCATGTGAATTCTAAATATTTTTGGAGGTAATGATACTATGACGATGATAGAAAGTCGTTTCAAGGTGCGTAGAATTTAAACCATGAACCATGAGTTGCAGATGCAAATAAAATGAATTAGATAAATGAAAGGATAAGTAAATTTAAGCCATATGTATGCAAAAATAGTCTTACTTGTGGAAAGCAGATATAACCATTCAAGAGATGAAAATGGGGGCAAATTGAAATGTGAATTTCAATTGAACATGGTGTGCAAGGTCGCCTTGGAGCTCACAGTCCACGGGGATGAAGATCCATTTAAGCAAACCGAAATGCATAAAAAAATCCTGCATCTGTACCTCTTGGCATCAATTCTTGAGTTCTTCATTAACGAAGGCGACTAAAATGACAGTAAGAATATAGAAAACCAACTGTTTTCTTTATGATGGAGGTAACAACATTTCATGTTTATAGATAACCTTAGGGCATTCAAAAATGGCACTACGAATTTTCACTGTGGAAAATGTGTTGATAAGTTAATTTCTCATTCTTGTCCTTCTATCTTTTTCTTCAATTCTTGTTGATGTTTATTTTATATTGTTTCATATTCTTTCTTTTTTGACATGGGGGGTGGGATTGCATCTGCAGATTGAATTACTCTTTGGAAGTAAAGCCTGCATTGAAATGCGGGAGGCTGCATTGAGCTTAACGAAGCGACTAGCAGAAACGGTTCAAGAGACCTTCGTTGATTTTGAAGAAGCTGTAGAAAAAGATGCTACCAAAACCACTGTTCTAGATGGAACCGTCCATCCTCTGACTAGCTATGTGATAAATTACGTGAAGTTTCTCTTTGAGTAAGTTATTGTTGCTACATTTTCTAGTTTCTTTTCCGGTGAAGTTTGTCAATTTTATCATGTCATCTTTTTTTAATGTACTTTTTTCAAGTCTACTGCTTGTTCATTTGGTTAATGATATCATAAGATCTGCTGGTAAGCTGATCTTCAGGGCCTTATATATAGTTCCCCTTCATTAAATTGGTTGCATTTTGACCATCTCTCCTTTCCTGCTTCAACTGTCTGTCTACTTGTTCTTATCCGAGCTTCTCCATTTCAGTCTTCAGTGCTCCAAGTTATTTAAGCCTGGCACACTAGTGCCATACTTCATCTCCTCTGACTTGCAAATTCCGTGCATCTGATGTTCTTTTAATTTTCGCAGTTACCAATCTACTTTGAAACAGCTCTTTCGAGAGTTTGATGCAAGTGATCCGGATGCTCTGTTATCATCTGTAACAACAAGGATCATGCAGGCTCTTCAAAATAGCCTGGATGGGAAATCAAAGCAGTATAGAGATCCTGCTCTGACTCAATTATTTCTTATGAACAACATTCACTATATAGTGAGATCCGTGCAGAGGTTTGTTTCATATTTCTCGTGTTTTATATAGCAAGGGTTGATGCTCTGTACATGCTCTGTTCATGCTCTGCCTGCCACCTTCTAACATCTATGTACAGGTCAGAAGCGAAGGATTTATTGGGTGATGATTGGGTGCAAATACACAGAAGGATAGTGCAACAGCACGCTAATCAGTACAAGAGAATTTCCTGGGCAAAGGTTTGTTTCTTTAACTAGACTTACCCTGCTTCAGAATCTTTGTTTCCTTTGACTATGACGCTGGGGACATCACTTGAACCCATTAATATTGTCGTTCTAGGATTGTTCTTTGCTGACATGTTTACTTGGCATAAATATGGACCCATTTGTTGATTCTTTCTGTTAATTTTATTTAATTATCTCATTACAATTTCTCAATGGAACTTTTGTTTGCCTACATAAAAATTACAACAGCCTGAATATCTACAGCATCCCTTTTTTGCATATCAATTTGTATAACATTAAACTTTTCTTGAAGGTGTCCTCATGTGTATCGAAGATTGATATCCTTTTTTTTTTTACTTCATTTATGATTGACAATTGCGCTTGTGAGCGGCATGAACTAGTAGTTACCCAAAATTGTATTCGACTATATGGTTTCTAGTGATTTTTTTTTTTTTTGTATCTTAGTCAACAAGAAGTGATGATAAAGAGCTTGTCTCTGATGTGCAGATCCTGCAGTGTCTCTCTGTTCAAGGTGGTGCATCAGGCGGTGGCAGTGCAATGGTAGCTGATGGCGGTGCCAGTGGAATTTCAAGAGCAATGGTGAAAGATAGATTCAAGACCTTCAATGCCCAGTTTGAGGAGCTTCATCAAAGACAATCTCAATGGACTGTTCCAGACAGCGAGTTGCGGGAGTCTCTGAGGCTGGCTGTTGCTGAAGTTCTCTTGCCTGCATATAGGTCATTTCAAAAGCGTTTCGGGTATGGTTTTCATCCTTGGGACCTGCTTCCTCCTCTTTCTCCTGGCTTCTCCTTGTCATCACAATTTAAAAGAATCCATCCTTTCTTTCTTTTACTCATAGCACAAAGATACACTGTTTTGCATGTTACAGGCCTATGGTTGAGAATGGAAAAAACCCACAGAAGTATATTAGGTACTCTCCTGAGGTCCTTGATAGCATGATGAACGAGTTCTTTGAGGGTAAGACATGGAGTGAGCAAAAACGGTAAACATTTGCGAGAAAGATTTAGGCATATGGCACCATTTATTTTCCTTTACAACTACAAGGTCAAATAATAGGTCGGCTTGATATATCCACGTTCCACATTAGGCTTGTATTCTTTTTTTCTTTTTAATTGACATGGATATCCGGATTACCTTGTATACATCTCGATTAATTCCACGAGTCCTAAAATTAACGACCATATAAACCTTTAATGATTTCAAGGTTTGTGAAACTTAGTGACCAATAAAAAATAAATTCAGGTCCTCGAACTATTCTCACATTAGACTTTTATTCTTCTTTTTTAAGTTTTGCTGTTATTTCCCAACTACTGAGTTCTGAGTATGTTTCATTCAAGGCATATATGTAAGAAGCACACTTTACCAACAAAATGTACAACCTACCTCCTATGGGGGCGGTAAACAAACGAAAACAAAACATTTACACTGTTTCTCTCCTTTGCTTTTCTTCCTTTTTCTTGTTTCGGTACAAATCACCAACTGGTGGGGAACTCCAAAATTACATACAATCCATTCTAGTTTCCCGATAGCGAAGTTTTGCTCATCAGCCCTCAACCTAAAAATTTTGGCTGGTCACCATGCTCTCGTTCCTTGTGATTGATCGGTGCCTTCTCTTGCTTTAGCAACAGAAGAACAATTTCAGGGGGTCAAATATTATCTAATGGCCAACCAGATCTTCTAGATAGGTTTATATTTGGGTTCGTCATGTGCCATGGTTGCTGCTTAACAAGGTGTAGCAAGCATAGCAAGTTTCTTTCCAGCTAAAAATTGTACTAGAGCATGTATCAGTCATTGTCCTGCAGCTAGAGTCAAACATTCTTCTGTTGAAGCCTCAAAAATTGTATCCTGAAACGGAGTTACTTTAAAAAATAAAGCAGAAACACAAAAAGAAATATAACCCATAAAAGAAATTAAGAAACCAAAACCCAAGAACATATTTTTTACCTCTCTGCTGTTGTTGATAAGATACAACAAGATTTCTTGAACCTATTGTAGTTTCTTCTTGATTCTGCCCAAACACTGTTGCAAATAATGATGATAAAAACCCTTGGAGAAGACTACGATGTGTATCTCTTTCTGCATTATTGGCAACCACACTTCTCTATCTACAAACCTCTACAAACCACCCTTCTTCTTCTTTCCATGTACATACAACACTGTCGAAGCCTTTCTCTTTCCTTTTCCCGCAAACCCCTTGACTGGATTTTTTCAGGTTAACTGAAATAATAGCCGACTCAGATTACACTGGATCAATTTTTTTTTAATATCTTTTAAAAATCAGGCCGGTTTAAGTAAATAATCACTTGAAACATGTGGAACTGTTGGGTCAAGCCAAACTTTTAAATAGTTGTTTTTTTAGATATAATACTTCTAATTTAATAATTAGATCATGAGTTTGAAATATTAATATGGATTAATATATTTTTTTTCGATTATATTTTTTAAAGTTGTTTGTTTTAAAAAAATAAACTTTGTTATTTTTTTTGTTTTTTTTAATCATGTTATTTTTATTTTATGATCTAAATGAAAGGTTAATTTATCTGGGTGGTCAAGTTTTTTTAAAAGTCATTTTCTTATTTTGTTATTTAAAATTTAATTCTTTTTTAAATTTTATATATATATAGTTTTTTTTATTGAATTATTTTATCCGCATGATATTACTTGTGGGTTTTGACAATGCCAGTATTTTATTTTTTAATATTTTTTTATTAATTTTATTTTCTTACAGTTAATTTCTAGAATTTGATGATGATTATAACTAAACTATTATGTGAAGTCATTAATTTTTTTTTTTGTTTTTTTAAATACAATGACAGAGATATAAAGAATAAAATATATGGGTTCTTCTCAAAACATAGACGACACAACCAAGAATGAGTATCTTCTTATGAACATTTATTGGATTTGATTTCTGTTTTTGATTTACACACAATGCATCTCTCAATTTCTAGGAATCTTCGTATCATATCAATATATATAGCCTGAAAATCGCGTGCTAGCGTTTGTTTAACCTGATTAGATAGTTATATTTTCAAAGAGAAAAGCAATTTTTTTTTAATTTTTGTTTTATTTAGAAATGTATTAAAATAATATTTTTTTAAAATTATTTTTAATATTAAAATAATTTAAAATTATAACAAAATATTAATTTTTTTAAAATAAAAAATATATTAAAAAAAAAGTTTTTAAAACGTAAAAATATAAAAATATATTTGTCTATTTTAGCTTAAAATTAGCATGCAACACACCCTTTATACGCGTTTACGCCACCCACAATTCTCTGTTCTCTGCTTGTTTTCTCCTAATTGGTTCCATCCCCCAAGATTAAAATCTCCGCCTCCCACTGATCTCTCTCTCTCTCTCGTTCTCTTGGGAATTGTTCGAGGAGAGAGATCATTGATCACTATGGCTTCTGAATCCAGTCACAATCAACAACACGACAAAGGAGAATATCAATCATCCGAAAACACCCATCATGTTCCACCTTCAGCAAGCCATGATCTTTATCCAGGGGCAGGATATCCTCCAGCAATGGGTTATCCTCCTTCAATGGAATATCCACCACCACCACCAGGGCAATATCCAGGTTATCCACCGCCAGGTTATTATCCCTATGCACAAGCACCACCTGCAGCAGCCCATTATAACGCAACAGTACATCAACAACACGGATTTGAAAGGTCATCAGGTTTCTCACGATGCTTCCTTACAACGATAATATTCTTGACGTTGTTAATATTTACGTCAAGCATCATCATGTGGCTTGTATTGCGCCCTCAACTTCCTGATTTTCACGTTGACAACTTCTCGGTATCGAATCTTAATGCCACCTTGCCTACCTTCACGGCTAACTGGGAAGCGAATTTAACAGTTCGAAATCCGAATACGAGGTTGAAAATAGAATTTAGTGAATTACAGAACTTTGTGTTTTACGAAGAAGATTATCTTCTTGCTTCAGCTATAACTTCCCGGCCTTTCTCCCTGGAAACAAAGACGAGCGGTGTAATAAATGCCAAGCTATCAGAGAATAACAAGGATAACTTGGTGGAGAACTGGGTGGTGGATAGATTGGCTAAGGAAAGGAGCAATGGACCAGTGAGTTTTAATTTCAGGATGCTGGTTTGGACTACGTTTAGATCAGGTTTATGGTGGAACAGGCATTTAAGCATGAAAGTTATGTGTGAGGATCTTCAGGTTACTTTTGTGGGTGCTTCAGGTAATGGGAATATTGCAGCCAATGGACATAGGGACTGCTTAGTTTTTGTCTAGTCAATTTGTATGTCACAGAAAGGAAAAGGAAAAAAAAAATTAAAAAAGTGTCGCCATATGAAAACGGATTATTTTCCTCTTTCAATTTCCTCTTAAGCTTCTTAGTTATCATCCATGGATGGATGTATTATTTTGAGATTCTGGAATCACTAGAAAGATTACTAGCAAAAGTGACAAGCTCCTTGTGATATAAAGAAGAATCTTTCCCCTTTCTCTTCTTTTATTTTCCTGGTTGTTTTTACAAAATGTGTTCCAATTTATAATTAATGAATGGTAATGATTTTAGTACTGTATGATAGAAAGAGACTTGAGCATAATCAATTGTGTTAACTTAATTAGGAATTTGAAAGGATACAACTTAAGATTTTATATGTATTACCATGCGTGTAACAGTACGTTTTTTTTTTAATAATCTCAACATTTTTTTCTCAAAAAATGAAGTGTTACCAGGTTGAAAATAGATGATATACAGTTGAAAAGGGCATAGAAAGACATAGAAACTTTTTAAAATCAAGGAATATATATGTATCTTTTTATGTTTGGTAACAAAATAAAAAAAGAGTACTGTGGAATGAAGAAATTAATGATATACCCCATCACAATTGCCCAAATTACATACCAGTAAAAATTCTAGTATTAAAAGAAAATTTATTGAACTAAACTATTTTTGTATAAATAAAATAGCAATACTAAAAAAAAGAGTCAATAGCATCGGAAATTAGCAATGAAATATTTCAGATTTAAATTTTGCAACAGATTAGTAATGGATTACATATATATTAATTTTTTAATATTAGCAACGGATTTAGCATTAGAAAATCGGTTGCTAAAAAATAAATTAATATATTAAAAATTAGCAACGGATTATCTATTACTAATACGATGACACACAATTTAAAGTCACCGTGCTGATAAAAAGAATAACGTGTCAATAATTAATTGGTATAAGTATATCTTGCAAAAACAACAAAAGAAAACCTCACACGGGAGGAGATGATTACTAATCTCAAAATTAAACAAAACTTCCATTAATCTTCAAATAAAAAACCCTAACCCCATCGATATGTCACTTTCTTGGAAAAGCCACCCCATCTTCTAGCACTTTCTTTTAAATTGTTCTTCATGAACATGTAATTCCAAAACGTCCTTTTCTAGTAACCCTACTTTTACTTTCTTAACTTCTTCTATGTTGTGCTACCAAGAAATCCATTATTGGAAACAAATTTCATCTTGCAAGGAATACGAGACAACAAATTAAGACAGGTATAATTAGAAACCCATATTTGAGAGATTTTATTTGTAATTTAGAGAGAATATATTTTATTTTATTAACTAATTTTCTTGATGAGAAGAATAATTTTGTTCGATCTTTTACAAATTATTGGTTAAATATGACTGTCATAACATGCTAATATTTTTAATTATTAATTTAATGTATTTCATTTTAAATTTATTAATTGGGTGAGGTATGAAAAACAAATATACATACATCATTTTTTTGCTCTTGAAAAAGGATTTATTTCACAAGATATTGTGATATTTTTTAAAATATTTTTTCATCTAATTAAAATAAAATTAGCTTATTTGACAAATCAGAGCTATAATCCGAGAGTAGAGTTTTTTTTTTTTTTATTCAAAATGTGTTCGCGGCTCTTAGATATTATTTTTTTACCATAAAAAAGATACCTACAACGTAGCACATATAGTTATACTATATATAAAGTTAAAGATCTCAGTATTTGCATAGTGAGATTACTATTTCACCCTAGACCAACATAAATAACTTGCTTTGCTAGGAAGGTAGTTTGATAATTTCATAACTATGAATTCCAACGATGTTTTTCATGGAAAACTCATGGAAATCTTGCGAGTTAATGAACAAAAAATAATCATCCTTCTTTTTTGGTGGACTTGTTCCTTCTCCACCACATTTCCTCCTTTTTTTTCACTTTTTTGTACCTTAGATTTTTCAAATCCATGCCTTTTTTTGTGTGAACTAAAATGGTAGAGGAGAGATGAGAGTGACAAGGTAAATTAGACATAGGATGAAAGAGGGAAGGAAGACTCTCTAGACAAGGAAGAGGTGTAGAGAGGAGGCCTTGCTCTTACATTACTGTCAGGGAGATGGTGGTGTTGATAATGTTCATTTCATATGTTTTTTGTAAGCCAAACCAATAAATAATAATAAACAAAAAAAGCAAGAAGGGATGAAGGTACTGAATTGATAGAAAATATATATATATATATATATATAAAAGAGCTATATTTGAGAATATAATGGTTCAAAAAGAGAGTTTTCTCTTACATCATTGATATGGGAGATGGTGGTGTTGTTGGTGATGCTTCTATAGTGGGGGATGGATTCTGTCGAATGAATTTGGTGTAAAATGTAGAGAATTTAAATGATTTTGGTTTTCAATAAGTAGCTTTGTTTGAAACTGTGATGCTTCTTTCTTTAATATAGGTTAGTAAAAGACATTAACCAAGAATATTCTTTTACTATAGAAGCAATTGTGGCTCTACTATTCTTTGGCTAGATGTGGGAATCAATTTTTTATCTAGACTATAATTTGAACATTGGAGACCCTTATCATGCAATTTATTATGAAACTCTTGTCTTTTTTTTTTCATTTTTTTTTCATATCCTGTGTTAGGTTTGACAATTTATTTTCTCCCTTTCTTTCTGCATGGTGTTTCGTTGTTTTCACTTACAATAGAAAAAGTGATTGGCTTGTTTTATTTGTGTTTCTTGAATTATCAATCATCGTTGTTGGATTTGTCAATTTTGGTTCTTCATCATTTCCACTTGATTCTCAGTTGAGTTGGGGTTTATTTACAATACATTTGTAAAAAGTTATCTCTTTGTGGATTTTTTCATTATTTTTTCTCTTTTAAATATTTATCTTACCATTTTCTTTGCATACTTAATATTTAAACTTACTGCATTAATGTAGGAACTTTAAAAGGTGTAGAAATGAATTTGATTCCAAGTTTGCAAAGCTATGAAGGTTTTATATGAATCTTTTAGACAATATAGGTATCTTATTCTAAAATAGTTGGAATGTGGATATTTCACCAATGATCGAATAATATGAACTGAAGCATAGAAAACAAAAGAATGTGACTCGCTTGGTGTTCTTGGTATGCATGAGAATAGACATTTGTTGATTTGATTGTGAACATGTCTAATTTATAAGTAATTAAATTGTATGAAATTGGATCAAAGAAAACATACCTCTCTTTGGTGTTCTTGATATCTTTGAAAATAAGTTATATTCACAAGAAGTTATTGAGTAAATTAATCTCTCCCAAAGTGATCCAACTCAACATGGAAGTAGTAAATCCTAACTAATATTTTCATGTCTTCTCAACACAAAATTCATCAATAATACATGTTTTGGTGAACCACCATTCTAACTCTTTACATTTGGTTGAAGCAAATGGATCTTTCTTTGTTGAATTTGGATACATTTAGAGTAAAACGAACAACTTTTCTTTGAAAATGATGAGAGCATTTCATTACTCATAGATTTATCTTTCTTATTTCTACAAGAGAGTTGTATCTATGATGAGAAGAGTGTGTTTGTCTTGGAGGTATGATGACTTTTTTTTAAATGTACAACACCCTTTAAGCATGAACCACACCTCCAAAAACTAAAAAAAAACATGCCTTTTATATATATATATATATATAAAAGCACAAGTTACCACTCATCCAAACATACAAGAAGATGCCTAATTAAGATTTCAAACAAATCTTTATTGAATGGAAGTGCCCAAGTTTTTGCAATGCACTTCCCTGAAAATTCATGACATGTTGGTGTTCATGCTCAACCAGTTATTGTTTCTTGTTTACAAAAGAGCTATAGGTTCTTCGGTAAATATTAAAAGAAATCAAATAGCGGATATTGAACGTTGTGTTGTTCAAGCATATTCAATATTATTCTCCACATGAGTGAGTCTTCTTTTCAGTGCCTTGTCATTTTTAAAGATTTTAACTTTAAGTAGTATGTGAAGGGTTTAAAAACGAAGTGGAGTGATTGCTAAAATTTGTCTTATAAATAATTTAATGTGATGATGCCCAATACCTTTATAGTAAATAGAAGTTTAATGTTGCCTAATTTTTTTTTAATTTCATCTAAAAGAACCTCATATCCTTCTCAAAACTAGAAAAAAGATGGCATAAAGAGCAAAGCTGTTGTAATCAAGGATCACCTCCCAAACCACAATGAAAGTATATTTATTTTTGTTGACAAGTTTGTTTCTATAGAAAGTGACACCCTTAGAGTGATGCCTTTCTAGGTGTGTGTAGTCATGAATCCAGGTGTTTTTGGTATTTAATTTTTTTTTTTTGTATCTAATAAGAGCTTAGAGGTATATAAGGTTGGTGCATCATTTGTACTCATAAGTTGACCAGTACTAAACCTTGATCATGTTGAGCACATTAATTTAAAATATATTTAACATTTTTAAAAAAATCCTTAAATTAATTAATAATATATTTTAGATATTATTTTATTAAACTTTGTTTATTATTTACTTTGTTCTCAAATAAGATAATAAAAATCTTTTTGTAATGTTAACAACTTTTTTGTTTCAATTCATTGTAATCATTTTTTAAAATTTAATTCGGTTGCTTTACTTTTATTGTATGTTTTTGTTATTATATAATTAAATAAAAAAATATATAATTTCAAGTTTAGTTGGGTCAATTACTTGGATTAAGACTTAGCAGGTTAATCTAAATCGATCTAATATATTATTATTTTAATATTTAATATTTATTTTATTTGTTTTAAAGTTAATTTTTTTTTACTAGGCATCTAAATTATATTTGAATTTATTATATCAATAAAGTTATTTTAAGATAATTTACACGATTTAATTTGAAATCATGTTAGAAAATGATTAAGTTTATAAGGTTTGAAGGTTAATTAGTTAAGCTGGCTTTTGATTAAAATCTTTCTTGCAGTTGAAAAATACATTAAAAATGTTTGGATATTTTTTTCTTAATATTCAAGATTTCTTTTATCCTAGCTGCGGTGTAGCACTGTACAATTATCTTGTCCTGCCCTTGACGTTGTAAAAGCATCAGTTAATGTTAATAAAAAATGATGGGACCGTAATTAATATTGTTTAATTCTAACTGTAATGTAACGTGGTTGAGATTTGTTTTTAAAATAATAAAATACGAGCTTTCTTCTAGCGATTTATTATGTAGTGATTAATTTTTAGAATATTTTGTATTTAAAAATATATTATAAGAATATGTTTTTATTTTTTAAATTAATTTTTATATTAGTATATAAAAATAATATAAGAATATAATTTGTGCTGCGGGCAAAAACAACGAGTGTGTATGTTTCAAAGTTAAACACGAACGTGTACACATAGCCCAAGAGCAGGCCCAAACTGAAACCACAATTAACATTGCCCAATTACACCACAAGGCAAAACTACAAATCCAAACTCCAGGTAGAAAAAAAAAAAAAAAAAAAGGCACTCGCTAGCATTCCCTCCCCTGGTCGCCACCTACTGATGACTCAGCTGACGCTGTTTTTTGAATACAAAACGAACCGAGTCATTTTGCTGAGTTTGGACTCGGGGTGATCCGTGATTTTTGAACGCGGAAGCATAGAGGGACTACACTAACGTGACCCGGTTACAATTTGGTATTTGAAGAAGAATATTGGGACCTGTTTTCGGAGGGCGGATCACAGAAATGTGAGTTTTCTTATGACACATTGATTTTCTTTTCTTCTTCTTGTTTTTTTCTTTTAGCTGTAGAAGAAATAAGGTTTTTTGTTTTGCTTTTTTTTATAAAAAAAAACTGTCGATCATATTGTTCATATTCTAGTTAAAATGCACTGTTTTGCTACTTCTTAGTGTTGATAGTTGAGATGGGAAGCGTTGCATTTACTTGGCTATAAGGATTTTTTTCGTTTCTTTCTCGATTTTTCTGTAGATTTTTAAATATCTGTATGTGATTTTTATATTACCAAGTCGAGTGTTTCAATCAGGCCACGGATTTCTTAGGACAGTTTTTCTTGATAAATAGAGTTGTTCTTTAAGATGCTTTCTAGTTTTCTGATCAGAGTGTTTTATTGAGTTCAGGTTTGGAGGAAAGGCCATAGTCTTGTTTATGAACACCTCAAGTGTTCTTTGACCTTTTGAAAAGACATGTCTGCTTTCTTTAATGTCTTGAAACCTGCCCGTGTCTTGGTTTGGAGGAAAGGCCTGATTTAGAGTGAAACTCATTTATCTGATTGATCATTTGTGTATGATAATACCCCATCAAACATCATGGTAAAGTTAGCATAGAAACTGCATCTTTTAAAATCATATAAATTTATTAGTTTTTAATTTGACTAGCATTTTGTATCTCCTGTTTATTCTTATGTATGATTTTTGAATTGTGTCCAAGGCAGCTTGCTAATGCTTGACATTGGAGTCTGTACAAGTTATATTATTTCTTTTTCATTGATCTCGATCTCTTTTTAGCCCTATGCTCTGCTATCGTGTGGTCGATTCAATGCAGTTGCTTCTGTAACAGCTGGTAGATTAGCTCATTAGATAAAAAAAAGTTAGGAGCATGTTTGATTCATGAAAGAACCCGTGCCCCACTTTCTGAAATGTGTTGGAACACTTTAAATAGTTTCTAAGATTGTTGTTCCTCTTTACTCTAATGATCTGGTTTCAACAAAACATAAAACATGCATATTAATCAACATGTAGACAAAAAATCAACTTGCAGTACTTGTTGATAGAAAATAGACTTGAAGAAGTAGATTAAAGCCATGATCAATCATCTGGTCTTAAAACAACTTATTGTCTGCTCTCTGGTGCTATCGATGTGATTACAATATTGTTACTCGCGCTTACTTAACCTCATATTACTTAACCTCGTATTCTTGGCAGCATAACCAAGAATAAATGGTAGATCAAAATTTATATATTACTCTCTATAAGAATTTGACAGAAGGAATATAAAATAGAGTTTTAGAAAGACTTGAAGTTCTCTCCATTATTAAAACCATGTTATAATTGTCTGTTTTTATAAGCAATTATGACAGCTAATTTTAACGTAACCTTTAAAACAAAAAGATACAACTTTCTAGTTTAAAAGGACATAACTCTATTTAAAGTAGAGTTTAACAATGTGGTCTTTGAATAAGTAGAATCGGTCTTGCTTTACACTTTAGATTATTGCTTTTTGTTTCTTGTTGCTGACTGTAGTTTTGTTTTAGTATTAAATACCCAGGTAGGTTATAATGATGATTTTTTTACAAGGATGATACTATGATGCAATCTAGGTTTGATTTGTTTGTTGCTCGTGGTTGAATGATTGTCAATCATTTTAACATTCTAAATGGTTTTGATAGTATGGAATATGTTGGGACAATGCCAAACTCGCCTAGATTGTTATGTATAGTCTTACTCCAATATGCATGTCATTCTGATTTTGTTCTGATTTCTTGAATATGGATGAAAATAAGTCCTTATAGAAGCCCACAGCTGATATGTATGGTTAGTTTTGTCCAGGTGAACGAATACAAGCTTTGGCCACAGTGCTACCTAGGTAAGTAGAAATGGCCTTAGCTTGCAAGACTCCTTGATTTTTTCAACACTCACTCTTTTTCAGCATTTGTTCCAGTATTTCATTTTTTATTTTAACCCTATTTAGATTATCTAAAATTCTAATTGTTTTTCTTAATTTCGGTTTGCATTCAAGGGCATATATATGGTTCTTCTGATTACTACATTTGAAGAGCATAACTGCATGAAGATCTGAAGTTTGGGTTAACTCTTGCCAACTGCTGTAGAAACTTTGCTTCTAATTTAGTGATCACCTCATGACTGTCATTTTAAGTTGCTTTTTAATAGCCCTCGCATGAACTGGATTATCTTGAAGCATCCTTTCTAAGTTAATTGTTCCTTCCTGAAATCAACCTGCTATCTGTCATATAGGCACTAAAATTTGATCTGTTGAGCACACGAGTCAGATGGCCTAAGGACATTTACTGAAGTGGAGATCTGTGTGAGCTGCAAATATTTATATCAATGTGCTTGCCTGTTATTCAGTTGGTTGACGAGTCACCATGTGGTTTTGGTACATTGTTGGGCATTTTCCGATGTAAGCGTCTTTAGGATGCTGCCATGTCTATACAGGATTGCAAGGGAATACTTTATTTGTTGTGTACTATGATGTTATGCCTAATGAAATCCTTGACAGAAAAAGGAAATCAATATAATTGAAACAGTAGGGTCATGAATTAATCTAGATATAGGACATCCACGTTAATGTGTAGCGATTTTATGGATCACTTGATTGTTGTGATTGATATGTGCATACTGCATGGGCTATTCATCTGCATATCCAATTGATATTACAGAACTTGAGGGACAAAGCTGTTGTACATGGATCATGTTGCTGTCTTAATCTTATGATTTACGAGGAAACATTAAGGTGAAACTTTCCTCTATTGCATGATCTGGTCTTACTGGTTGGAAGATCTCACTCCTTATTTGTAGGTTGCTGCGCATATATCAGATGGCGTAGTGATATAAGCAACTGTTGATCAATGTCCTAGGGCGTGCCAGATCGAGGTCTTTGCATGGTGGAAGTTTGGTTACTAGCCACACCCTAGCATCAAAGCAGATATTTGAGGGGTGTTTTCAATTCAGTTGCATGTAGTTTATATCTATCTACAGACACCTGTGTCTGTATGAAGCTCTTACAGGACATAGCATTTTAGCCCAAATGGATTGAAGGATTCCAAACTTCATCGGAATTTAATCTATAAGATACTCTAGTTTCAGTGATCTTGTTTTGTTCCCAGTTTTTTTCAACACATGATGAAGATGGCGCTGAGGCAGAGCTTAGATTGCACAATTCACAACAATAACATAATAAACATTGTTCAAATAATTGATAGTCTTGCTATTATTGCATTGTGTTCAAAGTTGTTTAATTTTATTTTACTTTTTAAATACTGATTATAATAAGACGTTTACTCCACTATGGTCTTTATAACAAGTGGAGTTGGAACCTGCTGTCTTAGGTTGCCTAACCTAAATGAGTAGGCTTTTTTTGAAGCCTAGTTTGCCCATGGAAATCGTCTTGGATTCTCTTCTAAAACATGATAAGATGCATATCACGATAAAAGAGGTCACGTTATATATGACCCAGTAGGGTACGGTGAAGACCCTGGCGGCTATAGGGAGGAAGACAGAGAAAGAAGCTAACGTTACGTATGTCGTTTGTCTGGACCCACCGTCTCTATCACGGTGTGAATGTATGTAGGAAACTATCAATTTTTTCCCAAATGGATTTGGAATCAGAAGACATTGAGGAAAACAATTTTGAAACGAGTCAATGAAAAATGCGAGCTGGAAAGCGGGAACCATGGAAAACGTTGTCAAATCCAAATCCGAATTTTCATTATTCTTGTCTTCGAACTATTCTGTATTAATTAACTTGGTCAAGTTTCTATCTTGTGTCGAGTGAACAGAGGCATGTGAAATCCCTTAATTTCTATGGGAGACTGGAAACCTTGTTTGTTTGTTTAATACATCACTTCGACACGAGCGGGGTCTTTGGATATGAAAATAAGATGATGGAGACGAAAGAGATCAAAATTATCTTTGTAATTCAGCTTTCTTTATTTTCCATTTTAAGATGGTCTTGTCAAGCTTTTGTTCAAATCCAATAAAAGGAAATCAAGCTTCTTCTGTTTACACAGATCCCTCGATTAACAAGAATTAATGTCCACACTTGTTTTTTTTTTTTTTTAATTGAGATTGCGGCTTGAAGCCTTAAAAAAAACTTATATCGATCGAGTTAGTGTAGATTCAACAAGGTTAAAATATAATATGATCTAATTGTGTCTATCAAAATGATTTATAAACTTATTAAAATAATATTTACTTTATTTTTAAAATTTATTTTTAACATCAAAATATTAAAATGATCCAAAAATATATTAAAAATATTTTAAAAAAAAAATATAAAATGTTTGAAAACTTCAATTGAAACGTTGTCCCATAGAAGGCAAACCGTCAAACATAATAGCAAAATTCTAAATCAACAAAATATTAAAGGATATAATTGAAAAAAATACAATAAAATGAATCAAAACAAAATAAATAACAATAAAAATAATAAGACTAAATTTGATATAAAAATAATTTGAAATTAAATTCTGAGGAATGAAATTAAAAAAAATAAGAAGCTTCCAACACCGCCTTCTAAGGCGGTGTTTGGACGTGAGATGACGTCGCACATGCTGCCAATTCAATGGCTCGTGCGTATCACACACCATTTTTTTCTAGAATAATATTTATGTTTATCAAAAGACCAAATCACTCACGATCAACTTGTTTATAAATAATAAAAAAAACAGTTTAAAAATACAATAAAATCCTTGGATACATACTTGAAATTTTTTTCTTTTAAATGTGATATACTCTTTGCATTGTGCTTTTAAAAAGTGTAAAAAAAAAAAAATGAATCCCCCCCTATCAGCTTTTTAACAAATTTTGCTTCTTAGGGTAATATAATTTTTACATTATGCATATAAAATATAAAAATACCAAATTGTCCCGATCAACATTTTAAAAGTTTTGCTTTTAGGAGTAATATAATCTTTACATTGTGTATTGAAAAAATAAAAAGACCAAATTATCCCTAATTATTCTTATAATAACTAATAATCCTTATGAAAAATACCATATTATCTTCAATAAAAAGTTTAATGATTTTTTCTTAAAAGAGAAAAATAATAATTATATATTACAATGAATAATAATTTATGTCTAGAAAAATAGTGAATTATCCATGCCAATTAATTTATTTTATAATATTAATGATGATTTATCTAGAGATAAGTTATGAAAGATATCAAATTTGGGTCTAATAGCCACGTGGAAAGGATGCAAATTCTTAAAAGCACAAATAATAATATTGCAAGTACAAAGGACTAGCCAAGGTTAATGGATCAAAGGTTCAAAACCCAAAGGTGTAGGATGTGGTGCATATTTGACTTAGTGTATAGCTTGAGACAAAAAAACACTCTAATTTTTTAAGTCTTAAAAATTAATTATAGAGAAAAAAATATATAATTTTTCAATTCTATATAATATAAAATCTCTTATAAAAATATAACACATGAAATTGTTTAAATAGGAGCCAAACCATCATTTGTATAGAGAAACCTAAACAAAATAAAACTCTAAAACTTAATTAAGAATCAAAATCCTAAAATATATAGGGAAATAAAAAAAATCATAAACAACATTTTATAGGTTGAATTTGGACATGAAAACAACCTAAAAGGCTAAAGCTAATAGTAGAATGTATTGAAAAACTTTTAACCCGATTCAATTGTTGAAAAAAAAATTATGCTCTTTTTCATTAGAAAGCTCATTTAATGCATCCATATTGTTTTGGACTCGTCAATATATGTCTCGCGTTAGACTTCTCTACTTTAGAAAAACTCATCCTCATGTTCAAGCTTAGAAAATAAACTCTTTCATTCCAAAAATAAAAAAAAAAGATACTTTGAATATAACATTATAATTAGTTTATTTACAAAGTAACATGTCTTTAGCATGTCGGCTTCCAAATCTTCACCTCCAAGAAGCATTTTGATAGTAGCTTTCACCTCTAAAAATACATTATTTAAATATGAGAAATGACACAAGAAAAGTACTACCACTGAGATATATATATAAGCTTTTTTTTTCATCACAACTACTAGCATTGTTAGTTAAAATCATAGTCTATATAGGAATCCTTGATCAAAAGGATTTGCTTTAAATTAGTTAATTATAATTCTTCTTTAACGTATTAGTTACATTCCTTATTAGATTATGATTGTTGGAGATTGTAATCTCCTTATAGGTATAAGGGCCAATATATGTTGAATTTAAGAGTGTTAATCAATCAATAAACACTTGAAATGTTCAAATACTTTAGTGTTTTATTTCTAACAAGCTTTATTATTCAGCCCATAAGCAATGGTTGTTGTGTTCACCTTATTGATAATACTAATCACAATGAGGCCAACAATGACATCAACATTCTTTGTAGTTTAGCTTTATGAATCATTGAAGTAAGTACGGATTGTAACAACATTCTTTAAATTAAAACTAAGGCATGCCTCAACATGTTATATGAGAATCATTAAAGAAATTCTTCGACTATAAATTAGGAGCTTTATTTTTGATCTAACACCTGATATAATATTATGAGACTTTTTATGTGTAGCCTTCACCTAGAGGTTGACTACGAGCTATGTTTTTAGTACATTACATGTCATAAACACACTCTTTATATAGTCATGATGCCTATATGGGTTTGTACGAATAGATTTGGGGTTCGGTTTTCCCTAATGAAAGTCTTTAAGTACGTCTCTCTCCTCAAAACAATCCTTGTTTATATCTCTTATTGGTAGTTGACCCAACCAATCACATCTCTTTAATAAAGGTTCTTGTGCTACCTCTTAATCCCTCATAATGTCTTAAATGTCCTTAACTCATGCATCAAGGGGTGAGAAGATGTTGCTGTTATCTTCATCCATCAAAGAGTCAATATGCTCTGATATCAATTTAACACAACGTATATAATAACTAACAATATTGTTTCTCAAACCCTAAAAAATAGGGTCTTGAACTATAGATAAAGAAAGTAGGGTTTCTCAATTTTGAGTAATATAAAATTTGTAATGAAAAATAACACACAAGACTATTTAAATAGATGTCAAACCAACTCTAGCTTTGAAAAAACTAAACTAAATAAAACTTTGAAACTTGATTAGGAAACGAATCTTAAATAAATAGGAAAATAAAAAAAATCTTAGAGGCTGAGTTTGGATATGAAGCTTATCCCTTATAAAATTAGGCTTGTAGAATAAGTTGGCAAAACTTTAATTCAATCCAATAGTCGAATAAAAAATTATGATTTTTTTTTATCAAAAAGCTAATTTGACACATCTAGATTTCTTCTTAGAGTTATCAATACATGTCCTATGTCAGACCCATAATATATTTTGTACTCTAAATATTTGGAAGTGGCATATGGATGGAAATAAGCTGGATGGCAAGGAAATCATTGCATTTACCGTGAAGATTGATGAGATCCAAAAAAAGAGTGCAAAGCCCAAAAATTAAATTGGAGTTGCTACGTATCAATCCTTGGTGCATTCAAGTCAATTTGGAGGTGAATTTAAAATTGCTCTATTTAATCTATAAAGTCAAAATATTTGGATTTTATTAGTATGAAACGACTTATTCACATGAGTAATCATTCATTAGCTAGCATGGTGTATAGTGACTAAGCTAATGGGTGATTTCTAGAGCATTCAAGTTGTCCAAGATATGAATGGATGTTCCAGAAATAGGTTAAAATAATTATTTTATTCTAAATACTTATTTTTAATAGCATGGAAGAGCTTAATTTCAATGTGTATATTCAAGGAAGAGTTTTTTTTTTTTTCTAGAGAGGGAGGTGATGCTAGACAAATCTTTTTGGTAATGTTTGGTATGTTAGTTAATGATGGATTGGGCAAGATAATTTTTTGTGAGGTTTTTTTGTGCACATTTAGACCGTACAAAAATTAAATTTTATCTTGTCCATGGATGTTCTAATTGAGAAATTTTTATGTCACTGAAAAAGGGTAGGACAAGTTTATTCACTTCTCTACACAAGGGTTAATCTAGTTGATCCGGGTCAATATAAGAATAAAAATATTTTTTATCATAGTTTTAAAACTCGACTTGTGGCAAGACCTGGGTCTCAGGCTAGGTTGATTGTCGAATAGGTCAATGTAATGATAAAAAAAGATATTATTATAGTTTTAAAACCCAACTTGATGGTTGAACTAGGGTCAAGTCGGGTCACGAGTGAAGTTAACCATTGACCTGGGTCAATATAATAATAAAAATATTTATTATTATAGTTTTAAAACTCAACTTGAGGGTTGACATAAGATTAGACCCAGGTCACGGGCCGGGACTATTGACCTAGGTTAACATAAGGATAAAAGTTGTTATTATCATAGTTTTAAAATTCGACTCGGGGGTCAACTTGTCCAAGCTTAGGTCATAGGTCAAATTGACCATTGACCTTAGTCAACATAAGGATAAAAATGATTATTATCATAGTTTTAAAATCTGACTTGGGGTCGACTTGAAGCTAAGCTCAGGTCACGAGTCGGGTTGAGTATTGACCCTATCAACGTAAAGAAAAAAGGGTTATTATCATAGTTTTAAAACTCGAAAAGGGTCAAGACCGGGTCAATGCTCATCAAGTTACTGGTTGGGCTAACCATTGCCTCGAGTCAACGTAAAGATAAAAATTTATTATTATAATTTTAAAACTCAACTTAGAGGTTGACATAGGGCTAGGTTCAGGTTACAAGTTTGTTTAACCATTGACTTGATTTAACATAAGGATAAAATAATTATTATCATAGTTTTAAAACTTGACTCGAAAGTCAACTCAGAGTCAAGCCCGAGTTGATCATTAACTCAGGCAACATAAAAATAAAAATGATTATTATTATAGTTTTTAAACCTTACTCGGGAGTCAACCCGGGGCTAGACTCAGGTTATGGGCTAGGTTAACCATTAGCCTGGGTCTATTTAAGAATAAAAAATATTATTATCATGATTTTAAAATCCAACTAAGGAGTCAATCTAGGACACGACCTAGATCATGGGTCAACATGGTCAACCTGGGTTAACCTAAAGCAACGTAAAAATAAAAACTGTTATTATTATAGTTTTAAAACCCTAGGATCAATCTAGGATAAGGCTTGAGTCATGGCTTGAAAGGGTTAACCCAAAACAAAACCGAAGCAATCTCGTTTTGACCAAACACAAGACAAGACAATTATTTATCTAGTTCAATTCAAAGCAAATCAAACACAAGATAAGATAATTATTTGTTCAAACACAAGATAATATTATTCAGCATACAAAACACTACCTTATTTTTAGTTTATTAATTTTCATTGTAATTTATATTTAGTTGTTGAGATTTTATAGAATTAGTTGCCTTATATTTAATTATGCAAGTGTTAGCAGAAAATTAGTGGAAAAAAAACTTATAATTAATGCACCGAGATAGAAAGTTTGGCAAGCTTCTCATAAGCTGTTTTCCAGGCATGCAATGATTTGAAAAGTTCAGTGAAACAAAGGAAGCTGCACGAATGGTTGTAGTAGTACCAGTGATATAGAATTCATGATGCAGAATGTTGCTCTAAGCTGCTAGAAGAACCCACTCAAAGATTGTTTCGGTAATATGCAAATTCAACATTATAAATACCTGGATGAATAACGAAGGCATTGAAAACCGTACAATTGTTACTAATTTTACTATTATTGCTCAAGCAATCATGAATATGCATCCTAAGATGATAAAACTTGATAATTTATATTTAGTTTTTCTTTTTATATTATACTCTATAGACAAATATTTTCTTTATTATGTTGATTTCATATTGTTGTGCTGCTGTGTTGATGCATGTGATTCAAGTTGAATGGTGAAAGATACATACATAGTACACACATGTATATGTATGTGTGTATGGCTAATATGACACTGGCAACTTCTATATTTTTTAAAATATAAGTTATGTCCGATAGATTTACAATTATTAGGTAGAAAAAATAATAAAATTCATGATCCATTAAAAAGTTATAATTTTTTTTTTCTAGAATTTATCTCTTCTACTTGTATCTATTTATTTCTTCAAAGTATACCTTATAAATAACTATTAATAATATGCAACTAGTTATTCGCTATATATCATAAAATCACTTAAAATTAGTGCTTTAGGATTCTATTTTAATTTTAATTTTATTTTATTATTCATTTTGTTAAATTTTCATTTAAGCACTTGTAGCCGTTTTGAGGGAAAAAAAAGAAGATATTGAAATAAAAAAAAAATTGAGTGTTTTAAGAGTTTTCCCATACTTATAGATATGTTCTTTGTTTTGTTTTAAAAACCAATCAACTTCGTTGCCCTGCTATCCATCTTGTGGCCAATATATATTCCTAATCAAAAGACTATCAAGAGCTATAGCTAATTGTGACGTGGGCAATTTTATCTTTTAATTAATGAAGTGATAGGCTTGATTATGATTTTTGTTTCATTAATATATATATATAGTATTTAGATTGTCGGTTAAGTATGTTTGCTCCTTTCATTATTACAAATGTCAATTTCTTCATTGTCAAATCTAAGCTCAACCAAACAAAAAGGTTTAAATTTTAAGTAATATCGATTAAAAAAAAAAAGCAATACTGTCAAAAAGCAAGTATGAGATTGATGAACTCAGTTTGTGTTCAGAATTAAAATACAGATAATTTAGGAATCCAAAAACCCATTTCTTTCGTTTTCTGTACATCTTTTCCATTCTTTATTGTTTTTGGAGTTTTCTTCCATGAGAATGCCTACCAATCAAGGGTTCTTGCCCTTTACTCCTGAATCAATGAATCCTGACTTTTAGGTTTTGTCTATTTCACCAGCCAAGTAGCCCCCATTGATTAGCAAAGCTTAGGTCACACTGTATTCTCATGTTAAATATGGAAACAAAGGTATAGCGTGCCCACCACGCACAAATCAAATGGTTACATTAGGCTAGCTAGCTAGCTCTATCCTAATAGATAGAGTTTTGAAATCCATGGCCGCCAACAGACACACACATACTGTTGATCGGAAAAAAGGTTAAAAAATTGGGATTACAGAGGTTCGAATAAGATCTGATGTAGGGACTTTATAAGCACGACAGTCTGGGGATAGGAATCAACCTCAATGTCAGTGCATCGCAAAGTAGAAGCAGCCTTTCTTTCTTGGATAGGATATTCTATGCATAGATGGAGCAAGATTGTTTATTCTATTTTAATAGATATTTTATTTTTTAATTAGAATAAAAATTTTAGTTTTGAAATATTTTAATGTGTCGGATTGTATTGTTTATATATATATATAAACAACAACACACAATAAATATAATTTTAAAATTTAAAATATTTATAAATAGTTAAAATTAAATAGATTTTTAATTAAAGTAATTCAACTTAAACAAAATATCAAAATATTATGAAATTAAAATGTTTTAACACAAATATTTTAAATATAAAGCTAGGTCAATGCTATTAAGGCTAATGAGATCTAAATCATTTCTTATTTTGCTTAAATTCCTACAAAGTATAAACTTGAAAAAACAACATGAATATAAACCATATATATTAGTGATAAATCTATTTTTAAAAAAATTAATATAATTGTTAATGAAAATAATAATAATAATTTTCAATATTATTATTAATATCATTGTTATTGAAAATAGTAATGAAAAATAACTTTTTATACTTGGGTGGTTTAATTAATTAAATTGAACAAGTTCAATTTGATTCAATGACTTTTCAAGATCGAAACGGAACATATGGAATAAAACCATAATTCTAGACAGAATTTAGCTAAAAAATCTGGAACGACCAAGATTTGAAATGAGATAAAAATTGTTCGTTTTGTTCTGTTTTTTGAATTGGTATGAAATGTTTCGACCATTCCGGACGAAACGAAACGAAATTGACAACCTTGAGATTGAGGAATATCCTTGGCTTGTTTCTTTTGTTTCTTTCCTTGAATCATTGTGCATATTGTGGCGATATAGTAGAAGGATTTCTCGTAGAGAAGAAATCCTAGTCTAAAACAATTTATTTTTAATGTGTAGTTCTATGTTATTGAATATACCTTTCCATACAGTTAAATTGACCTAGGATTTTGCTTATAAGTTATAGAGACTTTGTTTCCTATAGGATTCAAATTTTGCAATTATCAGATATCAAGAAGGATTTTTTATAATACCCAGAAGTTACTGTTAGAGATTTTCTAAATTTTCCTAATTGGTTTGGACTTTTTTCTATTTGGTTTAAAACTCTTTTAATATTTTTTCTATATTTATTTAAGACATTTTTTTCCTAGTTTGTTTAGGACTTTTATTACTTTTTCTTTATTTTCAAGTTTTCTTGTTGGTTTAGAAATTTTTATGTTTATTTAAGGAATTGTAAACTCCTCGACATGCAAATGATGTGAAATAATTTAAGGAAGAAGTAGAAGAAGCAAGAAGGAAGAAGACAGTAACTTTGGATAATTATGAGATATCCTTTATTGAATGCCCTCAGGCTTTATATACAGGAATGAATAACAATAATGCTGGAAAGAAGAAAAGTGATTCCTGAAAGGAATCCTTATTATCTGCTAACAACCTAATCAAAACAAACTTGACTTGACTTATTCTATAACAACTTGGCGACAAGCATGATCCACGTCCATGTGTCTCAACATGCCCCTGTTTCTGCCACAATTCATCTCTGTTGCTATATTCACGTCCATATTACTACGTGTGCACATATCATTCCTGCCCCCTTAACAATCCTTGTCCTCAAGGATAAAAGTAGGGTAGGTCTTGGTAAATCTCCTTACATCCTCCCAAATGGCATCTTCCACCGGCGCACCCGCCCATTTAACTAAAATCTCAAGCTTAGGACGGTATTGCCTTTTGTGAACTACCCTACGGTCAATGACAGCTTTAGGTTGCGGAAGGATAGTTGCAGTTTCTAAAACAGGAGGAAGCTGAGCGATTGTGAGGGGAATGGACCTCAATTATTTACGTAGCAAGCTAACATGGAATACGTTATGAATTTGCGAATCTGAAGGTAACGCTAATCTGTAGGACACTGAATCCTACTTTTACAATGACCTGATAAGGTCCAAAGAATCGCGGAGCCAGTTTCATAGAGCTTCGAAAGGCTACTAAGGTCTGGCGGAGGCTGTAGCTTTAGGTACACATAGTCACTAATATCAAAGGAAACATCCCGACGATGTTGATCAGCTTGACATTTCATTTGGTTTTGAGCGAGCAAAAGATTTTTGCGCAGCTCACGGAGAATATGATCTCGATCACGCAGCTTCTCATCCACTGCTTGAACCTTAGAGGTGCCAGGAACACAAGTTAGCTAAGAGGTGGAACATCGTACACCACCTCAAATGGTGTCACTTTAGTGGAAGAGTGGACATAGGTGTTGTAGCTGAATTTTGCCCAAGGAACCCAGTCAAACCAGGTTCGTGGTTGGTCCCCTGCAAAGCAACGTAAATATTGTTCTAAGACCTGGTTACCACTTCGGTCTGGCCATCCAATTGAGAATGGTAGCTGGAGCTCATGCATAATTGTGTGCCTTGGAACTGAAATAGTGTTCACTAAAAGGTACTGATAAATACCTTGTCGCAGTCACTAATAATAAAGGTAGGATTGTCATGCAACCGAACTATGTTGGAGATGAAAGCCTTGGCAACAATGATGGCTGTATAGGGATGTTTCAATGGAATGATGTGGGCATACTTAGATAAGCGATCCACAACCACCATAATGCAGCTATAGTCATGAGAGGAGGGTAGTCCTTCGATGAAGTCCATGGAGATGTCCATCCAGACTTGGTTTGGCACTAGTAGAGGTTAGAGTAACTTTTCCTGTTGGTTTCATGCAATCAGTTTTGAAACGTTGACACCTCTCACATTGCTGCAAGAATTCTTTGACTGTGCAGTGCATATTTGGCCAAGATAAATCTTGCTTTATACGGGCAAATGTTTTATGGAACCTAAAATGCCTCCTAACAAGAGTTGCATGACAATCAATCAAGATCTGTGGAAGGAGAGTGGAAGTGGGACTTAAAAAGACTTTACCTTTCCTAAACCATACTCCATCTCGCTAGACCATGAATGGGTTGGTTGACTTGAAGTTAGCATAAAATGGTTCCTGCTGCACTTCTTGTTGTAGGGTTGGCCACCAATCTGCTCGTGGAGCAGAGATAAATAAAAACTAGAATTCCACCACCCTGGACAACGAATCGGCTCCTTGCTTTTCAGTTCCTTCTTGTACTCAATCACATAATTGTATCCAGTATCTTAGATAGCCAACGTGCTTATGCGGGTGTAGTTATTCGTTGCTCCAAGAGATATTTGAGACTCCTCTGATCTGTGTGAACCGTGAAAGGTTTTCCAAGCAAATATGGTTGCCATTTCTGAATAGCCTTAACGATGGCTACATCTCTTTTTATAGGTGGATAAGGTTAAAGAGGAATCTTTTAGTGCTTCACTAAAGTACGCCACTGGTTGGTCTTGTTGGGAGAGAATTGCTCAAGTCCAATGCCACTAGCGTCACATTCAACCATAAAGCCTTGAGAAAAATCTGGCAGGCGCAGGATTGGGGAGTAGTTAAGGCTGCCTCAACTTTCTAAAGGTCATATCAACCTCTTCATTTCATTAGAAGCCCTCCTTGGTCAGCAGTCGGGTAAGCAATGCAACTATACTTCCAAATGACGAATCAATTTTCGATAATACCCAGCCAACCAAAAATCCATGGACTCCCTTTGTTGTTGTCAGTGTAGGCCACTCAATGACTGTTTGTATCTTGGTGGCATCAACAAAAACACCTTTTTCTGAAATGATATGGCCTAGGTAGTTGACTTGTGTAACTCCGAATCGAAACTTAGACTCCTTAGCAAACAACTCATTGTCTGCCAAAATTTGCAAAACAGTTTGCAAATGAGTGAGATGGTCTTCCCATGATGTAGAGTATACCAAAATATCATCGAAGAAAACCAAAATAAATTTTCAAAGATAGGGATGAAAAAGGTCATTCATGAGGCTTTGGAAAGTTGCGGGGGCGTTAGATAGACCAAATGGCATGATGACAAACTCATAATGCCCTTCATATGTTCGAAAAGCCATCTTAGGAATGTCTCCTTGTGTACCCGGATTTGATGATAATCGGACCGTAGATCCAATTTGGAATAGTACCTAAATCCATGCAGTTCATCGATCACCAGAATTGGATATTTATCTTTGATGGTAATTTCATTCAAGGCGCGATAGTTCACACAGAATCGCCAAGCTCCATCTGTTTTTTTACTAGTAAAACAGGTGATGAGAATGGACTATTACTTGGCCTTATCAAATCTGACTTCAAAAGTTCCGCACCATTTTCTCTATCTGGTTTTTTGGTAATAGGGATATATGTATGGTCTAACACTTATTGGTCTGAATTTGGCTGCAATGGTATATGATGGTCATTAGATCTTTTAGGGGGTAAACTGGTAGGCTGTTCAAACACATGAGAGAATTTGGAAAGAAGGCTATGCATATAGGAGGGTGATGTATAGTGTTATTACCTGGATAGGAGAGGATGATTTGAAGAAAAAAACCAATTCCCTGTAGCCCTTGGAACTCTTTGTGAAAGCTATGTTGTTTGTGCCTTAGTCCATGGGTGTGTGTTTCTCCCTGCCTTTTGTAGCTCATCGTGAGCTTTTTGAAATCCATTTCAATGGGACCAAGGGTTTCAAGCCACTGTACACCCAGCACTAACTGACAAGCAGTGACTGGAAGAATATAGTAATTGGCAGTGACGGTTTGCCCTTGAATGTTCAGTGTAAGACCTTGGCATTGTCCATTGCAGGTAATCTTCTCCCGGTTAGCAACCATGACCTGAAACTATTTGCTGCGGTTTACTTGCAATCCAAACTTAGAGACCACCGCTTGATCAATGAAGTTGTGAGTACTACCTCCATCATGATGAGCACTTACACTCTTGTTCCTCAAATTGCCCAACACACGTAAGGTTTGAGGGTGTTCGGCACCAGCAATGGCATGAAACGAGATTTCTGGCATGTCTTCAGAGTTAACATATCTTGAGAATCATCAGTGCTTCCTCAATTGTGTGGGAAGTGTCTTCGATCATAAACACTGAGGCGTTCACAGCGATGACCTGGAATAAATTTCTCATCACAATAGTAACACAACCCTTTCTCCCTTCGTTCCCTAGCTTCTTGATTGGTTATCCTCGAAATGATGTTGGAGAAGGAGTTGCTCGCTGTGATGGGGTGGTCTCAGACTCCTGCTGCTAAATTGGTGGGCACCTGGATGTCAGCATAGTGTGTGATGATCGGTTTGGAAGGCTGGCTTTCTTATGTAATAGATTGCGCTCCTCAAGCAGTGTGCAACTCCAATTGCATCTGCCAATGTGTGAGGCTGTTTGATCTTGACATCGATACGAATATCATCTTCAAGACCAGCAACAAACATCCTATGAGGAAACCTTCAGGCAGGCCATCAACTTGATGGGAAAGTCTTTCAAAGGCTTCTTGGTAGGCTCCACAGTGGTGGTTTGTTGAGACGCGTGAGGACTGATGGGTCCTCGTATTCTGTGGGTCCAAAGCGTAGCAAAATTGCCTGGACAAATTCACTCCACATGAGGGGTCCTCGAAACTTGTTCAACCATTATGCCATTGAAGGGCAATTCCATCTAAGTGGAAAGAGCTAACTGGACTTGTTGAGCAGGTAATGTTCTGAAAATCAAAATATTGCTCTGCTTTATACACCCAACCTGTAGGATCATTACCATCAAAAATGGAAAGGAAGCTTGAGTTGTGGATGTGCTGACCATTGGTGTGAAGAGAACGGGAAGTGTGGAATTGTGATGATCCTTCTGGTGCGAATGGGTTGATTTCAGGAGAGTTAGGATTTGGATTTCGGCTGGTGTGAAGGGCTTGTAGTTCAGTTAACACTGCTTGTAAAGCAGAGTTTACCTGATCAAAACTTGATTCATGCCTAGCTAAGGCTTCATTGACCTCGTTCAGAATTCAACATTGCTTTTTCCACGAGTGTCCTGATGATAACCTGGCTCTGATACCACTGATGTGAATAATTTAAGGAAGAAGTAGAAGAAGCAGAAAAAGAAGACAATAACTTTGGATAATTATGGATATCCTTTATTGAATGCCCTTAGGCTTTATATACAGGAATGAATAACAATAATGGAAAGAAGGAAAGTGATTCCTGAAAGGAATCCTTATTATCTGCTAACAACCTAATAAAACAAACTTGACTTGACTTATTCTATAACAACTTGGCGAAAGCATGATCCACTTTCATATGTCTCAACGTGCTCCTGCTTCTGCCACAATTCACCTCTGTTGATATACTCACGTCCATATTACTACGTGTGCACATATCAGCAAACTACTTGAATAGATACTATTCACTATTAAGATTTTGAATTAGAATTTCTATGTAATCCTTTTTTATATATATAGAATTTTGCGTTCATGTGGGTATTATCTTTATTGTGTTGTTTTTATCTATGTCAGTTGGTATCAAAGCCCACTAATATTAGGTTATTGGTTGTTGTATGTTGCAATCCCAAGTTATTTTGTCTGTTGTGTGCTGTTAAATAAATATAGTTAGAAGGGGTCATGAAGCAAAAAATATTTAGGTAAGTGGGGATAAGAAGGTTCCCCCTCAATAGAGAAATGTTTAAGAACTGATGATATAGGACATGCAAAGATAAATTAGAGAATTAAAAAAGGTATTTAAGAACTAATGATAGAAGACATGCGAAGATATAATGTGAAATTAACCTTTTAATTGGTGGAGGTGAAGAGCCTAGTGAATTATAAGAAGAGCAATCACGAATCCATGATTTTAAGAACTCATTTTAGAAGCTTGAGCAAATGAGACAACTTCTTGATCGAGGTGAGTATCGTGTATCATAGAGATTTTAGTGATCCTATTTATGGTAAGATAGTTATGAATCGGTATTTTAAAATAAACCAATGGAAAGTACCCATTTCAAATTTAAGGTTTGGGATTCATTATTTTAGAATCCAATAGAAGATAAATAATTCATATATTATTGTTTCTTATACAAATTTTAAAATAAAAAGGACTGAAGCTAATGTCTAGAATTTTTATATACTTGAAGAGAAAAAAAAAAGACTAAAGAGTTTTTATTGGACATACTTGAGATCAAGACAAAAGCAATTTTAACTTGAGGATAAGTTCTTTTCAACTCGAGGAGACGTATGTCATACATTTTTTTCTTAATACACAATTTTATGTTATTGAGCATAACTTTTGATTTGTCCATTGGATTGGCTTGAAAGTTTTCTAGAAGATTATAAATACCTTTCCAGTTGGGTTAAAAATGCATAGTAATTAATGATCATTAAGGCTTTCATATAAAGCCCAAAAGTTATTGTTTGAGATTTCTTATCATTACTAGAAATTTTTTTTTTTAAAAAAACAATGATAACACTATGAAAAATATTATGTTCACTATATACCGATGAAAATTATGATGAAATTTTTTTTCCAATAATTTTCTATGGAAATGGTAACAAAATAAAAAATAAATAGAGAATAATAAAAATATTCCTTTGACAATTCTATTGGAATGGTTGGCATTTCAAATTGCTGACAGAATTGTTGATGGAAATTCCATCAATGATTTTAAAATGAATCAAAACCTGACAATTCCCTTTCTCTCACTCACTTCTTCTTCTTACCTAACTATGGTAGTATCCCTCCTCATAATTAAATTTAACAGCCATTCTCCCCCACTCATAAATCTAGTGTAGAGAGCACCCATCTCAGGTTTGATTTCTTGTTCTTTCTCGTTTAATAAATTTAGAGTTTGACATTATTAAATCGTAAATTATGGTTAGGTTTTTTACTTGATTTAAGGTTGATTTATTTGCTATTTGGGTTTTTATGGGTTTTGTTAATTTGGTGGCCATTGGAGATAAATGGATATAATCTTCTTCTTCTCCTTTTAGCTTAGCATCTCTACCTTGAATAATTTGTTGTTTGTTACTTCAATTAGGTAGTTGCAATATTATGAATTTTATTTTGTTTTACTTTTACTTTTTTTTTTGTATTAATTTTTATTTTTCACATCACTTATATGTTATTGCTTTTTTAGGTAAATAATTTACTTCAATTATATTCCATTGACTTAGTTGATGTTTTGTTTGGACTTGTGGTTCTATTTAAGAGTAGATGGATAAATATTAAAAGAGAAAGAGAGAGAGAGAGAGAGAGAGTGAGTTTGTGCATCCATTTTCTCTAGTGACTTTAATACTAATTGAAGAATAGTAATGGTTGTCAATTTGTCTTAGTAATCATGATTTAACTTTTATTTATATAATATGTTGTTAACTATATGCTAGAACCATGCCTTGATTCTTAATTATCAACCATTTAATACCTTTTTAGGTCTATAATATCATTTTTGTTATTTCTTGTTTACATGGTTCTTATCTATTTATTTTATCCTTCACTGCAAGTTAGCAATAATACATGCTTATAATGGTTAAATATGCATGCCATTGTTGTTATAGCTTTTGATGGGATATTAATCTTCATCAATGTTTGTTCTTTTGTTATCTTATTTTAAGTTTTATTTGTTTATGGCATCTCATTCAATTAGAAAGCATTTGTGCAAATAGAGTGGTTATAGAAAGGAAACAAAATTTGTTAACATATTCCTTTTGGATTCCTTAAATGTCCTTGTTATAAAGTAGTAGACATTAGGGGTGAGCAAAAAACCCGAAAAACTGATTAAACCGAGAAAATCGAAAAACAATTAACAGAAAAAACCAAACCGAGAAAAAAAATTAACCGATTAGAAAACCCAAAAGAATTTTTGATTCAGTTTGGTTTCGGTTTTAAATGCCTAAAACTAATTGAACCGAAATAAACCAAACCGGTTCAACCATAACTCTAAAAAAAAACTATAAAAAGATAGTATAAATAGTCACTAACCTAAACCCTATTGCAACCGCTCCCCCCACTCCCCTCTCTCTCTACCTCCCTGCATTATCTTCTCCATCACTCACATTCTCTTCTCTCTGTAGCATGTCAAAAGCCTTTTGACCACTGCGGAAAAGATCGATTTCAAAGGCGATCTGATCCATTTCACCTGCACGTCTAGCATCTTTATTCACTGGGATCACCAGAACTAAGCCCAGTGAGTCACCAACCATCTTACTAGTGACACCTACTTGCTTGTTCGACACCAGATCTTGATCCTGCTCTTCCGGTCCGGCTCTTTCTTGCTCCCATCAAGGTTTCATGTTTTGAGGCTAATCCCTTTTCTGAGTTGCAAGTTGCAACAAATTCATGAACTTCACCTTTTACTTCAGTCAAGTTAAACTACATCCAGAATCTATCCATCTGCTTATCTTTCAAAGAGAGCCTTTGCTCTAGTTTTTACTTTTCTTGATATTTTGTGGGTTTTTGCTTTTTTTCATTATGTTGTAATCTACGACTTTGGCTTTGCTTGTATTGTAAATGGAATTCAATCATGTCACATGTAAACTGGAACAGGTTCTTGAACAGCAGAAACGAGATTTGTTTTTGGATTTCACTAGTTTTTTAACAACAAAAACCAAACCAAACCGAACCGAAATCAGTCGGTTTGAACCGGTTTCGATTTGATTTTGGTTTTAAATTTTAAAATAATAATAATTTCAGTTTGGTTAATTTTTTCATGTAAAAATTGAACTGAACCGATAATGATCACCCCTAGTAGAAATGATAAAAACAAAATGGCGACAACTTGTACTAATTTAGATGTGTTATTTTTTAAAAGAAATAAAGTAATTGGTTTTTTTTATGAAGTGGCATATGATTTTTAAATGGTTCTAGGATCATATTTGAGCGCTTTGGTTTTCGTTCTAGGTTCTGTGTGTGTGTGTGTGTGTGTGTGTTTTAATTTTCTCGACATGTTTATTAGAAAATTTGGCTTATATGGTTTTGTTTGAAGTTAAATTTCATAAGAGTGCATTGTCATTATATCATTATTATTTTTTAGGTTCCATGCATTCAAGAAGAAACAAGTTTAAGTCTAACAAAAGAGATACTTCTTTATCAAGGTGATGATTATGAAGATGCACCACCTAATGTAAACGTTATCGACCAAGGCTCAATCAATGAGGTCAATAAAATAGGCATTTTTTCTTCGATAAAACATGTTGTAGGCAAAATTATTGTAGAATAAAAAGACAACCGCTCTTTATAATTAATGTTTTGTCTCAATATAGAAGTTAGATATTTGTAATAAGTTATTTTATATTTTACTTTACATGACAACAACATTGATGAAATGACTTTTAAGTTCACTAATATTTAAGTTTCATGTTCTACAATGAAGTGGTCACTCAAAGAACTATTATTTCAATGAAGTTAGCTTTATTAGCATCCTGAATTGACAAGTATGATATATGCTTAGTGGGAAAAGTTTAAATTTAGATAATTAAATAATTTGTACTTTAAGTTATAAGTTTTAAAATTAAAAAAAAACTAATTAATGTATGAAATCAATTAAGAAATTTTTTTTGTAAGAGCTCTTGTTAAGAGAGTGAAAACCAAATGCAACTAGAAAATTTTAAATCAACTAATGTTATATTATTATAAACTTGTATTCTTTTATGCCCTTAACTTATTTTTGTTAAACAAATTTATGTAATAGGTTGCATGATTTGTAATAGGATGCCCACAAATAAGTTATTAGAAAAGCCAACTATGATGATATATGACTAAAAGGGTTTAGTTTGATTAAAATTGTTATTTTGTTGGTTTGGCTAGGTGATTGACATGGCTTTTTGGAAAACTGATGTATAAAGATAGGATTGAATTTAATTAAGCATAACTATATGTTTAATGAAATTACATAATGGTTGGAGCATCAATTATAAATTTGTCTATGTGATTTTGACTTTGACTTATTAAATGATATATAGCATTACAGTTCATTAAATAGCTTGTAAAATCTAAAATAACAATAGATTTGGAGTTGAAATAAAGTAATATAACTGAGTGGATAATCACTAAATTAATTAGTTGATAGTATACTTTAATCAAATACTAATATTGATTTATCTAACTCTGATATCATCAATTTAAAAACACTCATGTCTTACACTGCATCATCAGAATCAAGAAAAATGCATACAATTAGGTTAGATTAGGTTAGGTTAGTCGTAAAACAATTTTAATTTGTCGGTGATTTATTTGAGGGTAAGACAATCCAGCCTTAAGATGGAAGATTGCTCACGACCAAGGAAAAAGACTTTATTTCCGATGTGAACTTTAACTTTTCAATTTCTTTCTTGATTCGGAGGGTTTTTTCTCCTCTTTTTCTTTTTTCATAATGTCATTTTCCGTCCTTTTTCTCTTTCTGCACCTGTTTCCGACCCACGTGACTTTTTGGACACAATCATGGCGTAGCACATGTCCTGCTCGTTTATTAATGCAATTTTATGGTCAACTTCTGTAGTCAACGTTGTTCAAAATTAGACTAGATTAATTAATTTATCATTACAAGTGCATATTAATAAAAACAAATCCTAAAATTAGATTAGTATTTATATAAATTCAAACAAAACTAAGTCTAGAACACTTACTAAAGCATTCAAAGGTTTATCAGGATCAAATTATTGTTATCGAGATGAATTTTAAAAAAATCAAGTTATTTGGTAAATCAAGTTTTTCAAATAATAAAAAACTTTTCATTGAAAAGATGGAGATTCTATTTATTTTTGCGTTTTAAAAATATTTTTAAAAAAATTAAATTTTTTTTATTTTTTCTTTACTTCAAATTGATATTATATATATATATATCATTTTAATGGGCTAATATCAAAAACAATTTTTTAAAAATATAAATATATTATTTTGATATATTTTTAAATAAAAAAAACTTAAAAAAACAATCACAACTACACTCTCAAACATTATCTTAAACATATTTGATAACATAATTGCTCTTCATTGTTCATTAAGAAGGGTATGATAATATTTTGAGGCAGCTAGCCAAAGTAATTAAATTTTTTTTGATCGACTGTACTCGTTTTAATTTACTAAGTTTTGAGGCAGTCGAGCCATGGTTATTAATTTTTGTTTTTCAGACTGCAATGAACAGGGAATCATGCATGAACATTTTAGACCCATAATTTTTTAAAAGTCCGATCAGAGTAATTAATGTTACAGGGGTTTCTGAGCTGGTGTACATGTGGCTCCTTAATGTGAATGTTGGGTTCAGATGGGTACATTTTTTACATTTCTACTCTAACATTTGTCGAAGGCCTTGAATGTATACGACATACGAGTGTCCTGGCTACCTGACAGGACTATGGAGGATCCAGAGGAGGGGGGCTGGTCTTCCCGGTGAAGTGAGCACGATGATATTATAGAGAGGATTAGTCTCCTGGCCGGAAGAGGTCGGAGCATACGCCGGTACAACCAAAAATAAATTGCGAAACGTTGAGTGAGAAATAAACAAACGTTTGCCGTTCTTTTTTGAAAATGAAGTCACTAATTAGTCAAATGACAATCTATGGTTTTAAAGATCGTGATTAAGAAGGGGAAAAAGAAATTGCAAGACAGAGATAGCTACTGTGTTTTTCGGAATATATTTGGTAGTTGGGACGTCAAGAAATTCATCTTTCTTTATAATGGAGATACAAAAGGAGGACTGGAAATTTTATTTTATTTTTCATTATTACGGTGACAGCACTCAAAATCGATGGGTTTCTTGCTCTTTCCAACGTCAAAAAGTTGTTTGTATCTAATAATTAATGATAGCAATATGAGAAATGATACGAGCCGTGAGATTTACACAAGGCATCATGCTTGTTAGCAGTGCTGATAATTCGAAGAAATTGACAAAACAGAGGAACTGCATGGCCCGTCAGCAAGCTAGTAATTGTACATTTCTTTCTTTTTCTTTTTTGGTGGACGAATTAAATTTTACATAACAAAAGCTCGATACTTTTTTACCAAAAGAAAAAAAAGAAAGAGAAAAGGATATCAGGTTTCTTTCCCCGGTTTAAAAACAGAAACCTTAAGGAGTAGTGAAAAGGAATCTTCGACCTTCTTTCTTTTCCCTTTTAAAAAAAATAAATTAAAGACAAATAACATCAATCACAAATATAAGCACAGTTGTAGAGATGACTTTTTATATATATAAAAAAATTTAATCCGATAACGCAGATATATTTTCGAAGGTAGGTAATTGCCCAGAAATAGGCTGCAAGAAACTGGATGAATGCGTGGAAGAAGTTCTTATTGTGAAGCATTATTTAAAAATAAATTTTAATTTTATAAAAAAATATAGATGAATTAGAATAACCTCTTCAAACACCTATAAAATAATTAAAAATCAGTCATTATTTAAAAATAAATAAATACAAAAAATATAAAACCCAAAGAGAAAATGAATTACTTTAAATATAAATTATAAGATTATTTTAAATTAAAACAAAAAAAAATTATAAAAAGATAAAAGAAAGAGGTCTAATGCAATTAGAAAGAACCGCGTGTAGGCCCTATTTTTCTTTTAAATGCAATTGGGATATACAATAATATTTTTTAAAAGAATTATTGACGATGCATCTTTTAGTTTTCTCTGAATTTTAGTGATTATGATAACTAAAAAACAATTTTATATTTTTTTATCTAAAAATATTTTTATTAATCTATTTTTTACCTATAACACCTGAAAAAAATACCTATACCTTGTCAAATTCATAAATATCCTTAAAAAACCACACAACAACCTAAAACAATGATTTATAATTTTAATTTAGAAGCTTTATTGATAATAGATGGTTACAAAAACCAGATATTATAAGGAACATGACTTCTAGAATTAAATAGATAGATTGAAATTCATGTCCGTATTATCATAAGAAAGATATGCTTTTTTCTTTATCAAAATATTCTATATCAGAATTTCAACACTATGATAATTCATTATTGTTAAATTTATTATTTTAAATAAATTAGATGGTATCTGCGCTTTTAACATGTGAATTGGTATTTCATTAGCTTGTATGAAATCTCAAGCACAATTTAGAGTCCAAATGTTATCATTTCTATATATCTAACCTTGATTAATCATGAGAAACTTGCTTAATCTATAGTCCAAACGTTGATAAAAGCATGCACATGATCAAATTGAGACCTTAAAACAAGTAGCCAAGTATTATACAAGGGTACAAGTGACACAAATAATACATGAAATCATTATTCTAAGAACTCTCGAATTAATGGAAGTCCATCTGTTCAAGTTTTACTTGCTTGACGGGTTCTTTTGTTGCCTTTTTGTCTTTCTAAAGTTCGATTAGCAAAAAGAGCAGCTTCCCTTTGTGAAAGCACAGCCAAAGGGCTTGAGGTCCTTGCATTATTGGCCCCAGCTTTAGGAAAACGCTGGCAATAAAATGATCTTAGGATATATATATATATATAAAAACGTTATTTATATTCAAACATAAATGAAAAGGCACCAATCTGCTTAATTGTTCCCATGAATATGACCTCCGAGGACACATTTAATTGCGTAAATAAATATATATACATGGCTAGTTAGTAAGAATTAATTATTCTAGCACTTGAATATAAGCTTGAAAAGTAGAAAAGATATTTAATGAAAGGGGAGCGCTGGTGTGTACATTGCTATGACTTTTCTTCGGCATCCGCTTGACAGGGATTGATCCCCGTCTCAAGGAAGGCAGTACGTAATTAACCAGCCCTAGCTACTTATTTAATACAATTAATTTTTAGTCCTGGCCAGGGCAATTATTTCACTCTTTGTTTGGTATTACTGTATATGATATTTTTTTTAAAAGTAAATTTTATTTGAAAATATTCTTTTCAGATTTATTTTTAATTTTTAATATTAATATATTAAAATCATTTTAAAATACTAAAAACACATCAATTAATATATTTTCAAATTAAATATATTTTTAAAATACTTTCAAATATAATTTTAAACACCAAAACAAACAATACCATGTTACTACATGCCTAACCAGTGTTACAATATGAGTTACAATTGAAGTTTTTTAAAAAAATCAAAGAAAAAAAAATGTATAAGTGTTATTATTGTGTTTCTAATGACAAGAAAACTATTAATTATAAACTTAAAATTTGATGCTAATATTAAATATGATAGAAAAAGGCCGAAATATTTTCCTCACATAGCAGGTTTGAATTATTTATTCACTGAAATATTTGGTTTTTAAACAATATTTTGAATTATTTTAAAACAAACTTTAATTAAAACAAATCTACATCAAAAGCCATAAAAAAAAAATACAACGCTCATGTATTGCAGCAGTGAATTCTTTAGCAATGTCACTAGATCTATTTCTATAGACCAATATTGGAATTTTTTTGCCCAACTTTTTGTCTAGCTTGTGTTTTTAATTAAACTATGTAGAAAAAAAAATCTAAATGATAACAAGTAAAAACCTGATTTGACTTAAAGAAACTCAAGATAAATTGTTTTTTTCAAATATTGATATGAAAAAAACTTTAATCATTTTAAGTTAAAATATCTAACTTATAACTCGACTTATGGATCTAATTGGATCTTAGATCAAATACTATAATTTCCAAACTAAAGATATAAAAAATAGACAAAAACATAAGCATATTTTTTTTTAAAAAAAAAGTCATTGACACTTTTTTAAAAAAGAAAAGGCCTTTTACTTTACCAAACTTTTAATTTTGGTCCCTTATCTTTTATTTTTTACAAACAACAAAATTAATTTTTTTTTTTTTTGCAAAATCAAGAACCAACCCATTGATAATATATTTCTTGAAACCACGATAAACTGATAGAAAACAACATGAAATTAACAAATCATCAATCTGAATTACCAATTAAATTTAATATAAAATGATGAAATTAAAAATGAAATAATTCAATGACCGATTAAAAAAAATGAAGGACTAAATTTTTTTATTTAAATAAAAAACTATCATTTCACCTTATTTTTAGTTTTGATCTCCATATTTTTAATTATTCACCAACAACCAGCTATATTTTATATATATATATAAAATAAAGAATCAATCCAATATCAAAATGTTTTGTTAAGATCGTGATAACCCAGTAAAAAACAATATAAAACAAATTTTAGAGTTTTTTTTTTGTAATTTATAATTTGTAATATGTTTAAGAATAAAAAAAAATTGTTAGCCAAAAAATAGCAAATATAAACTTTTCTAATAAAATGACATACACTTAAAAGGAAAGGAAAAAAAAAACATTATCATATACACAAGTTTTTCTCATAGGCTCATGTATACATAGAATTTTAAAAAGTAGAAGTTATTAAATTACTCATCATTATGTGCTAAAAAAGCCTCAAATAAATTGGTCATAACGTTAATTACAAAAAGGGACCTAATACAAGTATTCTCCAATTTAACAATTAAATCCCATTAATCACATTAAACTTTAAGCTAGAGCCTTCCCAAGTCCTACCACTACCACACATACTGAAGAAAATAAAAGCACTAATCACCATTTCACATCTTATTACAAGACTTTAAGGCCATATTTGTTTCCCGAAAAGTAGTTTTTGGAAAACCATTTTCTAAACTTTCATGTGTTTGTTTGTCATTAGAAAAGTTGGTCAACGAAAAACACTTTCCGGTCAACGAAAAATACTTTCCAGTCAATTTCAGTTAAAAAACATTTTGCGTGATTTTCAGGAAAGTGTTTTTTCTTTAGCTGTGTTTATTTTCCGGAAAATGGTTTCCGGGAAATTACTTTCCAAACTTTCTTATGTTTGTTTGTCATTAGGAAAGTTGATTAATGGAAAACACTTTCCAGTAAAAGAAAAATTTGGCTTGGTTTTCAGGAAAGTGTTTTCCTAAAAAATTTGAAAGGAAAACACTTTCCGGAAGTTGTGAAAAATTTAGAAATGTCATTATTTACTGATTATATCAAATTTGATCCTCAAACTTTTGATTGCTATATATATTTTGTTTTGAATATTATTTTTCAATTTCATCTCTTAAAATTTTATTTTTATATTAACTTTGGTCCTTATTTTTATAATTGCTATTTGCTTTTTCATTATCATTTTTTTATTGAATTTTTTTATCTATCAAATTTGGTCCTCATTCTTTTGATTATTACTTATTTTATTTGAAATAATTTATGAAATGTCGATTATTATTATTTTAATTTATTCATCTTTTTTTTTTATTTTTTAGATTTGATCTCTATTATTTTGATTATTATTTATTTTATTTGAGATAATTTATGAAATTATATTTTTTTTTCAATTTCATTCTCATTCAACTTTTTAATTTGTAAGATTTGTTCCTCATTATTTTAATAAACTTGAGAAAAATAAAATATTAATAAGTTACTTTCTAGCTCATTTTCCATGACATAACCAAACACTGAAAAGTATTTTCCAACTTATTTTGTAATACACTATCAAACATCAAAAAATTTTCTTGAAATTCATTTTTCCTAAAATTCACTTTAAAAAAAAAATTATTTTCTAGCAAACAAACAGGTCAATACACAACCATAACACAACACGTTTATCTCATGGCACCGTCCATACAAACCCCACATTAAGCAACGAACCCCAAAATCCTCTCTCTCACTCACTCCCTCGAACTCTTAAGAACTCCACACTTCCCTCGGAGAATCTTCCTCACAAAGCTACTCTCTTTCTCTCCACTTCTCCACTTCTCCACCACCAACTCCTCCAACATGACATCCAAAGACTGCGGCAACCACGGCCACCACATCCACACACGCCCAAGACTCGTCCGCCTGTTATTCGCCGGAATCCTAACCTTCCTCCTCATTGTCCTCATCGTAATCCTCTTAGTTTGGGCCATCCTCCGTCCTTCAAAACCAAAATTCATCCTCCAAGATGCTACGGTTTACGCCTTTAACGTTTCATATCCAAATTTCATCACTTCCAACTTCCAAGTCACCGTATCCTCTCGCAACCCGGATGATAGAGTCGGAATCTACTATGATAGACTCGATATTTATGGCACATACCGTGACCAACAAATAACTCTACGAACTTCCATACCTTCTGCTTACCAAGGACACAAAGAGACTAATGTTTGGTCCCCTTTTATTTGCGGCAACTCCGTGCCGGTATCTCCGTACAATTCAGCTGCATTAAGTCAAGACCAAGGTGCTGGAGTTGTGATGCTGATGATCAAGATTGATGGTCGAGTTCGATTCAAAGTCGGAACCTTTATGTCTGCGAAATACAATTTGCATGTCAGGTGTCCTGCTTACATTCAGTTTGGTAGCAGAACTAGTGGAATTATGGTTGGTGACAACGTCGTCAAGTATCAGCTGGCAACGAGTTGCCATGTAAGCCTCTGAAGATGAGGAAGATTATATATATATATATATATATAGAAGAAGATGGTCACATGTTATACCTCCTTTAAGTAATTATTTCTTCTTCTTTCTTTCTTTCTTTTGTTTTTGTTTTTTTAGTCTTCAATGTTTGTAGTTTAATTTGATGTGTTACTTCTTATGCAATTGATGACGGGCTATTTCTGTTTCTTGGATTATATGTGCATACACGTGAGATCGATATGAAATCAAGACTTCGAAATTGAAAGTGTATATTTTGCTGAAGTGGTTTTTTTTTTTTGTAATTTATAATTTTAATATGTTTAAGAATAACAAATTTTTGTTAGCCAAAAAATAGCAAATATGAACTTTTCTAATACAATGACATACACTCAAAAGAAAACGATAAAAAAAAAAAAAAAAAACATTATCTTATACATAAGTTTTTCTCATAGGCTCATGTATACATAGAATTTTCAAAAGTAAAAGTTATTAAATTACTCATCATTATGTTCTAAAAAAGCCTCAAATAAATTGGTCACAACGTTAATTACAAAAAGGGACCTAATACAAGTATCCTCCAATTTAACAATTAAATCCCATTAATCACATAAAACTTTAAGCTAGAACCCTCCCAAGTCCTACCACTACCGCACAAACTGAAGAAAATAAAAGCACTAATCACCATTTCACATCTTATTACAAGACCTTAATACACACCCATAACACAACGCGTTTATCTCACGGCACCGTCAATACAACCCCCGCATTAAGCAAAGAACCCCAAAATCCTCTCTCTCACTCACTCCCTCGAACTCTTAATAACTCCACACTTCCCTCGGAGAATCTTCCTCACAAAGCTACTCTCTTTCTCTCCACTTCTCCACCGCCAACTCCTCCAACATGACATCCAAGAAAGACAGCGGCAACCACGGCCACACACGCCCAAGACTCGTCCGCCTGTTATTCGCCGTAATCCTAACCTTCCTCCTCATTGCCCTCATCGTAATCCTCATAGTTTGGGCCATCCTCCGTCCTTCAAAACCAAAATTCATCCTCCAAGATGCTACGGTTTACGCCTTTAACGTTTCATATCCAAATTTCATCACTTCCAACTTCCAAGTCACCGTATCCTCTCGCAACCCGGATGATAGAGTCGGAATCTACTATGATAGACTCGATATTTATGGCACATACCGTGACCAACAAATAACTCTACGAACTTCCATACCTACTTCTTACCAAGGACACGAAGAGACTAATGTTTGGTCTCCTTTTATTTACGGCAACTCCGTGCCGGTATCTCCGTACAATTCAGCTGCATTAAGTCAAGACCAAGGTGCTGGAGTTGTGATGCTGATGATCAAGATTGATGGTCGAGTTCGATTCAAAGTCGGAACCTTTATCTCTGCGAAATACAATTTGCATGTTAGGTGTCCTGCTTATATTCAGTTTGGTAGCAGAACTAGTGGAATTATGGTTGGTGACAACGTCGTTAAGTATCAGCTGGCAACGCGTTGTCATGTAAGCATCTGAAGATGAGGGAGATTATATATATATATATATAAGGTATCAGCTGGTAAGGAGTTGCCATATATATATATATATATATAGAAGAAGATGGTCACATGTTATACCGCCTTTAAGTAATTATTTCTTCTTCTTTCTTTCTTTTCTTTTTTTTTGTTTTTTTAGTCTTCAATGTTTGTAGTTTAATTTGATGTGTTACTTCTTATGCAATTGATAACGAGCTATCTCTGTTTCTTAGATTATATGTGCATACACGTGAGATCGATATGAAATCAAGACTTCGAAATTGAAAGTGTACATTTTGCTGAAGTGGTTTTTTTTTTGAAAAAATCATGAAACGGTCGAGACAGAGAGGAAAGTTACAAATCTTGTGCGCGCAAGTTATATGATTTTGATTTCTTTTAGGCAGTCAATGAAACGTGGAATCAAAATTTGTTTTTTTGACAGAGAGATAACAATTGAGTGTCTAGTGGAGGTTGCCGAGTCACTCTCGATCGTTCTTTTTCTCAACACAAATTTCATTCTTGCTCTGCTTGCTTTGTTGTCCGTATACTCTTTTTTCCTCTCTTTTTTCTAGTCTAATTCTAGGATCTTTATAATTACGTACGGTCAACCATAAGTGATTCTTCTATCATCTTTTTCCTAATTCCTATAATTCGTTTTAGAGAGATACCTTTGATCTGGACTTTGAGATGCAAATGATTCTTCTTTTGCTTCACTCTTTCACGGTAGGAGTTGCTATGGTAGGAGGAGCCACCACGCCGTGTTGTGACGAAACTGTTGCATTAATTTGAGAAAGTGGGTTTACTTGTGACTCCGAGCTCGTACTCTACATGTACCTGATATGTGTGAAGTGCAGATGGGTACACTGTTTGTTTTGGGCATTGTTTTACATCAACTTCGTTGGTCGTGGCAGAGGAGAAAACCACCCAAATCACTTACCCTTTACATGTTACCAAGCAACTCTTATGCTTTCCTTTTTAATAATAAAAAAACAAAATATAGATAATTAGGTATATTATCTGGCGTATAGTAAAATTTATCATGCGAGGCCATTGAAAAAATAGCAAAATTCGATCAGGTAGAATCATATCAGGGCCTTCAGAATAGTAGAATAGCCATGAATCTTAACCAGCCAAATCGGCCGAAGAGAAATACGGCAAAGTAACGAATGGATGGGAGGAGATCAAGAAACGATATTCTTCAATGGAGTGGCCTACCATGGGCACAGGGAAGGGTTCGAGAAAGAGAAGTTAAGTCTCTACCGAACGGATGCTAGTAAAGGGTCTTCCTCTATCTTGCCCTTACATTATTACGGTGACGGCACTCTAAATCGATCGGTTTCTTGTTCTTTCCAACGTCAAAAAGTTGTTTGTATCTAATAATTAATGATAGCAATATGAGAAATGATACGAGCCGTGAGATTTACACAAGGGATGATCATGCTTGTTAGCAGTGCTGATAATTCGAAGAAATTGACAAAACAGAGGAACTGCATGGCCCGTCAGCAAGCTAGTAATTGTACATTTCTTTCTTTTTCTTTTTTGGTGGACGAATTAAATTTTACATAACACAAGCTCGATACTTTTTTACCAAAAAAAAAAGAGAGAGAGAAAAGGATATCAGGTTTCTTTCTCCGGTTTAAAAACAGAAACCTTAACGAGTAGTGAAAAGGAATCTTCGACCTTCTTTCTTTTCCCTTTTAAAAAAAATAAATTAAAGACAAATCACATCAATCACAAATATAAGCACACTTGTAGAGATGACTTTTTATGAAAAAAATAATAATCTATCCGATAACACAGATATATTTCCGAAGGTAGGTAATTGCCCAGAAGTAGGGTGCAGGAAACTGGATGAATGCGTGGAAGAAGTTCTGATTATGAAGCATTATTTAAAAATAAATTTTAATTTTATAAAAAAATATAGATAAATTAGAATAATTTCTTCAAATATCTATAAAATAATTAAAAATCAGTCATTATTTAAAAATAAATAAATACAAAAAATAAAAAACCCAAAGAGAAAATGAATTACTTTAAATATAAATTATAAGATTATTTTAAATTAAAATAAAACAAATTATAAAAAGATAAAAGAAAGAGGCCTAATGCAATTAGAAAGATGGCCCTATTTTTCTTTTAAATGCAATTGGGATGTACAATAATATTTTTTAAAAAAATATTGATTGATGCATCTTTTAGTTTTCTCTTAATTTTAGTTATTATTATAAATAAAAAACAATTTTATATTTTTTTTCTAAAAATCTTTTTATTAACTTATTCTTTACTTATAACACCTGAAAAAAATATCTAAATACCTTGTTAAATTCATAAATATCCTTAAAAAACCACACAACAACCTAAAACAATAATATATAGTTTTAATTTAGAAGCTTTATTGATAGCGGATAGTTACAAAAACCAGACATTATAAGGAACATGACGTCTAGAATTAAATAGATAGATTAAAATTTATGTCCATATTATCATAAGAAGGATATGTTTTTTTCTTTACCAAAATATTCTATATCAGAATTTCAACACAATATGATAATCCATCTATGTTAAATTTATTATTTTTAATAAATTAGATGGTATTTGAGCTTTTAACATGTTGGTATTTTCATTAGTTTGTATGAAATCTCAAGCATAATTTAGAGTCCAAATGTTATCATTTCTATATATCTAACCTTGATTAATCATGAGAAACTTGCTTAATCTATAGTCCAAACGTTGATAAAAGCATGCACATGATCAAATTGAGACCTTAAAACAAGTAGCCAAGTATTATACAAGGGTACATGTGTCACAAATAATACATGAAATCATTATTCTAAGAACTCTCGAATTAATGGAAGTCCATCTGTTCAAGTTTTACTTGCTTGACGGGTTCTTTTGCTGCCTTTTTGTCTTTCTAAAGTTCGATTAGCACAAAGAGCAGCTTCCCTTTGTGAAAGCACAGCCAAAGGGCTTGAGGTCCTTGCATTATTGGCCCCAACTTTAGGAAAACGCTGGCCATAAAATGATCTTAGGATATATATATATATATAAACGTTATTTATATTCAAACATAAATGAAAAGGCACCAATCTGCTTAATTGTTCCCATGAATATGACCTCCGAGGACACATTTAATTGCGTAAATAAATATATATACATGGCTAATTAGTAAGAATTAATTACTCTAGCCCTTAAATATAAGCTTGAAAAGTAGAAAAGATATTTAATGAAAGGGGAGCGCTGGTGTGTACTATGACTTTTCTTCGGCATCCGCTTGACAGGGATTGATGCCTGTCTCAAGGAAGACAGTACGTAATTACCCAGCCCTGCCTACTTATTTAATACAATTAATTTTTAGTCCTGGCCAGGGCAATTATTTCACTCTTTGTTTGGTACTACTGTATATGATATTTTTTAAAAAATAAATTTTATTTGAAAATATTCTTTTCAGATTTATTTTTTATTTTTAATATTAATATATTAAAATCATTTTAAAATACTATAAACACATCAATTAATATGTTTTCAAGTTGAATATATTTTTAAAATACTTTCAAATATAATTTTAAACACCAAAACAAACAATACCATGTTACTACATGCCTAACCTGTGTTCCAATATGAGTTAAAATTGAAGTTTTTTAAAAAAATCAAAGAAAAAAAAATATATAAATGTTATTATTGTGTTTCTAATGACAAGAAAACTATTAATTATAAAATTAAAATTTGATGCTAATATTAAATATGATAGAAAAAGGCAAATATTTTCCTCACATAGCAGGTTTGAATTATTTATTCACTGAAATATTTGTTTTTAAAACTATATTTTTAATTATTTTAAAAACAAACTTTAATTAAAATAAAATCTACATAAAAGCCATAAAAAAAATACAACGCTCATGTATTGCAACAGGGAGTTCTTTAGCGATGTCACTAGATCCATTTATATAGAACAATATTGAAATTTCTTTACCCAACTCTTTGTCTAGCTTGTATTTTTAATTAAACTATGTGGAAAAGGATCTGAAATAAATTAGATGACGAGTAAAAACCTGATTTGACTTTAAAAAAAACTCAAGATGAAACCCTTTTTTTTCAAACATTGTTATAAAAAAAACTTTAATCAATTTAAGTTAAATTATCAAACTTATAATTCGACTTATGGATCCAATTGGATCTTAGACCAAATACTATAATTTCCTAACTAAAGAATAAAAAAATGGACAAAAACATAAGCATATTTAAAAAAAAGTCATTGACACTTTTTTAAAAAAGAAAGGCCTTCTATTTTACCAAACTTTTAATTTTGGTCCCTTATCTTTTATTTTTTGCAAACAACAAAATTAAGTTATTTTTTTTTTTTTGCAAAATCAAGAACCAACCCATTGATAATATATTTCTTGAAACCACGATAAATTGATAGAAAACAACATGAAATTAACAAATCATCAATCTGAATTACCAATCAAATTCAATATAAAATGATAAAATTGAAAATAAAATATTTAATTGGCTGATTAAAATAAATAAAGGACCGAATTTTTTTCTTTAAATAAAGAACTATCATTTCACCTTATTTTTAGTTTTGATCTCTGTATTTTTAATTATTCACCAACAACCAGCAACATTTTTTATATATATCAAATCAAGAACCAATCCAATATTAAAATGTTTTGTTAAGATCGTGATAACCTAATAAAAAATAATACAAAACAAATTTTAGAGTTTTTTTTTGGTAATTTATAATTTGTAATATGTTTAAGAATAACAATTTTTTGTTAGCCAAAATATAGCAAATATGAAATTTTCTAATACAATGACATACACTCAAAAGAAAAAGGGAAAGAAAAAAAACATTATCATATACATAAGTTTTTCTCATAGGCTCATGTATACATAGAATTTTCAAAAGTAAAAGTTATTAAATTACTCATCATTATGTGCTAAAAAAGCCTCAAATAAATTGGCCACAACGTTAATTACAAATACGGAGCTAATACAAGTATTCTCTTTGCTTATATTTCAATTTAACAATTAAATCCCAATAATCACATTAAACTTTAAGCTAGAACCTTCCCAAGTCCTACCACTACCACACAAACTGAAGAAAATAAAAGCACTAATCACCATTTCACATCTTATTACAAGACCTTAATACACACCCATAACACAACGCGTTTATCTCACGGCACCGTCAATACAACCCCCGCATTAAGCAAAGAACCCCAAAATCCTCTCTCTCACTCACTCCCTCGAACTCTTAATAACTCCACACTTCCCTCGGAGAATCTTCCTCACAAAGCTACTCTTTTCTCCACTTCTCCACCACCAACTCCTCCAACATGACACCCAAGAAAGACTGCGGCAACCACGGCCACAAACGCCGAAGATTCGTCCGCCTGTTATTCGCCGTAATCCTAACCTTCCTCCTCATTGCCCTCATCGTAATCCTCATAGTTTGGGCCATCCTCCGTCCTTCAAAACCAAAATTCATCCTCCAAGATGCTACGGTTTACGCCTTTAACGTTTCATATCCAAATTTCCTCACTTCCAACTTCCAAGTCACCGTATCCTCTCGCAACCCGGATGATAGAGTCGGAATCTACTATGATAGACTCGATATTTATGGCACATACCGTGACCAACAAATAACTCTACGAACTTCCATACCTACTTCTTACCAAGGACACAAAGAGACTAATGTTTGGTCCCCTTTTATTTACGGCAACTCCGTGCCGGTATCTCCGTACAATTCAGCTGCATTAAGTCAAGACCAAGGTGCTGGAGTTGTGATGCTGATGATCAAGATTGATGGTCGAGTTCGATTCAAAGTCGGAACCTTTATCTCTGCGAAATACAATTTGCATGTTAGGTGTCCTGCTTATATTCAGTTTGGTAGCAGAACTAGTGGAATTATGGTTGGTGACAACGTCGTTAAGTATCAGCTGGCAACGCGTTGCCATGTAAGCATCTGAAGATGAGGGAGATTATATATATATATATAAGTATCAGCTGGTAAGGAGTTGCCATATATATATATATATATATATATAGAAGAAGATGGTCACATGTTATACCGCCTTTAAGTAATTATTTCCTCTTCTTTCTTTCCTTTTTTTGTTTTTTTGTTTTTTTAGTCTTAAATGTTTGTAGTTTAATTTGATGTGTTACTTCTTATGCAATTGATAACGAGCTATCTCTGTTTCTTAGATTATATGTGCATACACGTGAGATCGATATGAAATCAAGACTTCGAAATTGAATGTGTACATTTTGCTGAAGTGGTTTTTTTTTAGAAAAATCAAGAAACGGTCGAGACAGAGAGGAAAGTTACAAATCTTGTGCGCGCAAGTTATATGATTTTGATTTCTTTTAGGCAGTCAATGAAACGTGGAATCAAATTTTGTTTTTTTGACAGAGAGATAACAATTGAGTGTCTAGTGGAGGTTGCCGAGTCACTCTCGATCGTTCTTTTTCTCAACACAAATTTCTTTCTTCTCTGCTTGCTTTGTTGTACGTACAGTACTCTTTTTCCTTTTATTTTTCTAGTCTAATTCTAGGATCTTTATAATTACGTACGGTCAACCATAAGTGATTCTTCTTTTTCCTAATTCCTATAATTCGTTTTAGAGAGATACCTTTGATCTGGACTTTGAGATGCAAATGATTCTTCTTTTGCTTCACTCTTTCACGGTAGGAGTTGCTATGGTAGGAGGAGGAGCCACCACGCCGTGTTGTGACGAAGCTGTTGCATTAATTTGAGAAAGTGGGTGTACTTGTGACTCCGAGCTCGTACTCTACATGTACCTGATATGAGTCAAGTGGTGATGGGTACACTGTTTGTTTTGGGCATTGTTTTACATCAACTTCGTTGATCGTGGCAGAGGAGAAAACCATCCAAATCACTTACCCTTTACATGTTACCAAGCAACTCTTATGCTTTCCTTTTTAATAATAAAAAAAAAACACAAAATATAGATAATTAGGTATATCATCTGGCGTATAGTAAAATTTATCATGCGAGGCCATTGAAAAAATAGCAAAATTCGATCAGGTAGAATCATATCAGGGGCTTCAGAGAATAGTAGAATAGCCATGAATCTTAACCAGCCAAATCGGCCGAAGAGAAATACGGCGAAGTAACGAATGGATGGGAGGAGATCAAGAAACGATATTCTTCAATGGAGTGGGCCTACGATGGGCACAGGGAAGGGTTTCGAGAAAGAGAAGTTAAGTCTCTACTGAACGGATGCTAATGAAGGGAGTACAGATACAGAGAACAAACCAGGAGGCAGTGTGGCGTGATGCGTTTTGGGAGTCGGTGCGGGTCTCACATGGCTGGCTTAGTGGCGGTCCTTTTCACCCGTCACCAGCTTGTACGTGCTAATTAATAAAGGCGTCATGGAAAGGACTTTCTTTAAGTCAATTCTCAAATTAACGGGCTTTATCTTCTTCTTTTTTCTTTTTTTAATAAATTTAACGATTACCATACAAAATAAAAAGAAATGGTGAATTAACCGGCACTAGATTTTTTTATATATAAAATAGTATTTTTGTTTTTTTGGATGTAGCAGAAAAATTATATTTAATTAATGGTGGTCTTTTTGAAAAAAAAAAAGTTGAAATGCATGTATGTGTGATTTTTTTTAATTTTGTTATCTCAAAATATAAAGTTTGATAGTTAGACTTGATGTTCAATTTATCAAAGAAATATCTCAACTCAATAATTTAAGTTGTTAGGTGAGGTTTCAAAATATGATTTATTATTCTCTAATATACCCCCTCAAATGAGGACCCTTTGAGCTTAAAACTTGCACAAGTTCACATGACTTCATGCTTAATTTTTATCAAATAAATAGGGATGGTGAGATTCGAACCCATGACCGTTTGATCATCAAGGCTTTAATACTATATCGAACAATCATCTCAACCCAATAGCTTAACCTGTTAGGTGAGGCCCCAAGATATGATTAATTATTCTCTAACACAATCAAATATGCATTGTGTCACTATTTAGCTGCATTAACCAATTTATTTTCATTACTAAATGTTTATCCAATCTCAAAATCATACCCACCTAACATACATATGTAACTAAATGCCCAATCATAAAAAACATCAAAGTTAGACTAAGAAGCATCTCCAAATTTAGGAATAGAAAGTATGATTTCACTATCAATATTTACTATCATATATATTTAGGTCTAAAGTATCATCATTTTCATTGTCACCAAGTTTAGAATAGTCAAATTTATGTTGATCAACAAATAAATTGTTAAACACAATATCATTAATTATTTATAGCAAATTATCCGATAATAAATTATTTTTATCTCTACTAACTGAATTTAAAGGATCAACATGAATTTTGGTTGATTATTTAAATATAATGTCATCATGTTCAAACTATTTTGGATGAAAAAATCAATCATTGTCTTAAAGTCATCATCATACACAATCGACACGAGATAATATTGATGTTCACCAATTTGATACCTTCAAGTTATTTCAACATCAATATTATTACAATTCCATCCAATTCCATGACAAATAATTGCTTTTATTTTTGTATAGTATCTTATTTTATCAAAAACCTATTTAAATGGTATTATTTTATTAAAAATTTTAACTTACTATACTAATTTTTTAAAAAATAATTTTTTTCAATTAATCAAAAGTTAATCCATTTAAAACATGCTTAATTGTTTGCGTCATCAAATTAATATACGCTCTATCAATTGGCAAAGCCAATAGTATTAATCATAGCCGCCTGATGCCACTTATCAATTATTATTACTTTATAGGAGGATAAGATAGGTACATGCAAAATGGCTAAGTGCCATCTTAGTTGAGGTGGCAATCATTTTGCACAGAAAGGATTTCGTCGGCAGAGGCATTTTCGGCTTTTTAGGTCACATTGAGATAGGAAGTCCATGATTGGGATCGATTCATGATTTTCTTCGCCTGCCTTGAAATATTTAGCTGCATTAATTAATTCAGCCTTGGGCCGGACAAAGACGTTGTTCACCAAACGATAGCCCAAATGAGGATGGATGCTATTACAAAACCTAAACCATGTGGATAAATTATTATCAATTAGCCCTCATTTACTTTGGATTGCTGGTATAACCCCTTCTTCTTCTTTTGTTAATTTCTTTTTTACAAAAAGTAAATACTTTTTTTTCTATGGTCTTTATTTAATAAAACTATAAACAATTAGAGCCAATATAAAAAAAAATGAATGGCCTGAAATAAAAATAAAAGAATGTATCCCTTGTATTAAAATCCCTTTATATTAAATCCCCAATATATTTTAGTATTTGAAAAAAATAATATTTTAAATATATTTTTATTTTAATTAGTTTAACAAAATTCATTTAAATTGAAGATCCATTGGGTTGGGCCTTTGCATGGTCTAGGTTTTACATTAAATTGGATTGAAGTTGACTTTACATGAACCAATTAACCAAGTAAGTCCAAGTATGACCTGATTAACCTAAAAAAACCTTGATTTTACTTTTAAAAAAAATTAAAGGAAATGATATTTTAATATATTTTTTTAAAATATTGAGCTTGATGTTTTAGATTGACTTAGGTCAATTGATAATCATATGACACGATTCATGATTTAATTAGATCTAACAATTTTATTCAATAAATTAATATTTATTTAATTATATTATAATAAAAATAGATATATACAAGAAAATGATCGAGTAAAACTTAAAAAAAAAATGATAAACCATAATGAAGGGTTATATGGAAAAAAAACACTTGTTAAAATAAGAAAAAACTATAACCTTAGTAAGGAAAAAAAAGGGTCAGAATTACATGGTATTTAATATATATATATATATATATATAACGTAGACTTTGAACTACATGCACCTAATATGAAAATGGGAAAAATTCACCGGCCAAAATCATCAAAAAATCATGGAATGAACAATGTAAAGAAAAAGAATACATTATTGCTCACAGTCAAATTTAGTCCCTAAGTTTTAATTGGTCTTTTTAATAAAATTAAATTCTATTTTGCAAAACTGCACATCAATCTAATGTTAGGACAATTTTTTTCTCACTTTAATAAACTCATAGAAAACAATTTGAAAGAAATCATTATGCTCAGTTCTCAATAAATGCAATGCAAAAGGATTTAATTGAAAGAAAAAAATAGTTTGATGACCGAAATGGAAAAATTTTGAAAGAACAAAAAAATAAAACTGTGCAATGTTATAAAACTGTGCAAATTCACGATAAAACTGAAAATTTACCACTAAGTAGAAAATACATTAATATAAAAAAAAAAAAAAAACTGTACCTATAACATTGTGGCTGAATATTGCTGTGCTCTTAATTCACAACTGCTTTTAACCGCTTTTGATCTAAAAACACTACTGGTCAATACTTGTTTCGTTTTTGTTAAAAACAAGGCCACACTCAAAACTAGAGGCCTGGATCATTTTAGCCCAATTTCCAATTCACTTAAAATTTCTCTGCGCCGTGCGTGCACATGGAGGAGGAAAAAAGGTCCCAGTGGCAGAACAAATTATTCCATTAACAATTTATTATCTCGAGTGCCTGAGATTATGGTACTGAGAATAATTTAAAGTTTTTATTATTTTTTTTTATTTTTTGAAAAAATTCTTTTTAACATAAATTTAAAATAATTTAAATGTAAAATTTTTAAAAAACATGATTTTAATCGTGTTCTAGTACAAATCACGGCTAATTTCACAAATGTAGATGTTGCATCTGAAATAAATTTTCCACAAACTTTGAATACCTTAGAAGATATAAATTAAAGGACCCCGTCTGTATTATTAATACAAATAAAAATGAGAGAAATATTTTCAATTCCCAGAAAAGGAGTCAACGAGGGAGCCGAAATTCCATTATGGTTTGAATGTAAAACTTGTGCGTGGCCTTACAAATCTAACAATTGTTGGAATTCGGTGCACCCAGTTGAAGACTCCATCTTAAATTTATTCTTTCGTACCAAATAATAAGATTAGGAGGAACTAATGCATCCAGTTACATGACCGTCTATCATCTGGGCTTAAAGCCTCTTTATATAATCAGAAATTTCAAGCTTCGTCAGCTTGATTATGTGAAGAAAAAAGTCCACTGGTTATTATGAAACATCGTGTCCAAGTTTGAAAGGGAAACCATATACGCGTAGGTCGATGGAAGCTGCTGAAGTTTCCGAGCACAATCCAAGGACGCGTAGGTCGATGGAAGCTGCTGAAGTTTCCGAGCACAATCCAAGGACGCGGCCAAATTTACACTTTAGAAGTTTTCAGGTTCCATCTGAAGAGGTCTCCACCCACACAAGATATGCCTGAACTTACAAATTGCCTAAGAAAATACAGAGCAATCCCACAAAGTAACCGCGTCAATGGACGCGGCCAACATCTCCAACTTCGGTGTCCCTCTTGGTGCGAAGAAAAATTCACACCTACCCAACTGATCATCTTCTTACAATCCCTTCTTATATATACACTCACGAACACATTAATAGCAGACCAAATCATATCTCAACAATTTCAGAGTAGTTGTTTTATCTCTTACAGCACATTTGTCTACTCTCCTTTTGTTTTCTGACCAACCAGAACAGAGCTGTGATGGCAGAGAAACAAGCTCATTTGAATGGGGCCTCTTATGGTCCATCAATCCCACCTCCGCAACACTACCACCGCCGTGGCCGTGGTTCTGACTGTGGCTGCTGCTGTTTCTTGGCCTTCCTCCTCAAAGTCGTCATCACCGTGGCCATGCTTATTGGGCTTTTCATCCTTATTATCTGGCTCATATTTCGTCCCATTAACAAGGTCGAATTCCATGTCACAGACGTTGCTTTAACTCAGTTCAACTACACCAACAACATGCTCCAATTCAACCTTGCTGCCAACATCAGTATCCGCAACCCTAACAAAAAGATTGGGATTTACTATGACAGGATAGAGGCCAGGGCATTTTATGAGGACCAGAGGTTTGGCTATCATGCCTTGACTCCATTCTATCAAGGACACAAGAACACAAGTGTCTTGAACGTGGTTTTTAAAGGGCAGCAAGCAGTTACCCTTCAAGGTGAAGAGTTGACACAGTTTAATCAAGAAAGAACAAGCGGGTTATATAGTATTGCCTTGGAGCTGTCTTTGAGGATTAGATTTAAGCTTGGTAAGGTCAAGACTGCAAGGTTCAAGCCCAAGGTTGAGTGTGACGATTTGAAGATTCCTCTGAACGGATCTCCTGTTGCTGGGATCAGTAATAACAAGTGCGAGATCAAGTTTTGATGATCATCATGGTCGCAGAACCTCATCTCCATATTTGATTCAATCTTTGATTGGTTTTGTTTGATATTATTACTATTTTTTTTACCCTTATCATGCTTTTATGTTCATAGTCAGAGACTATATATATATAATTAATAGATAATGAATTTAGTATTTCTCTGTGATGCATACCACTTGTTTAATGCACATTCAAAATTTTGTATTGTTTACATTAACGATGTGTTTATTTTTTCATATTCTATTGATCAACATTTCAAACATCTATCTACATATTTTCTTTCATACTGTTAAATAAAATGGTTTAGTTGTTTCTAAAACAAAAATTTCTCTCTTTCAAACTCGTGTCCGTTTCCTAGACGAAAAACCAGAGAAAAACGGCAGAAAACGAAGACAGAAGAACGAACCAGAATAGCAAATTTTTGTTTCTTCTCAGGGAACAGAGACGAAGAGAAATAAACAGGGGGATAGACAGGGAGTAGATAGAGAGAGAGCAGAGAACAAAACAGAGGGTACCGAGAGAGGGAGGACCGAAAGCACAGACTAAGAAAAGGAAAGAGCAAAAAGCCAGTGCTCCAAGCTTTGTTTTCGTCCCCAGAACACAAACAAAGTGAACAAAAGAAAACAAAGGAAAAAAAAACAAGCAGAAAAGGGAGAACCACCAGAGAGCACCAGCATCATCACCGGCTTCCCCTTCTCCAGCGCCAGCTTCCACGGCAAGAGGAAGAAGCTAAAAAGGAGAGAGGAACGAGTAGCTGACAGAAGGAATACATCGACAGAAGGGAAACGAATGAACACAGGGATCTTGAGGCAAGGATAGACGACCAAGAAAGACTGAAAAATCCGGACCGCCATTTCCAGCACCAAGTAAGTTGCGCTTTCCCTTCTTGCATTTTAATTATATGCTCAGTTCACGCACGCCTGCTGGTAAAATAAATGGCCAGCCGGGTCAAGCCTATGACCCGGCTAGGCCTGCTGGGTCCAGCCCAGCCACATGGGCTGCGCTGGGCCCAGCCAAAAAAATAAAAAATAAAATAAAATAAAATAAATAGAAAGTTTAGAAATAAAAGTTTTTGCATGTCTTAGAAAAAATATATTTTTATCAATTTATTCAATGATATCAGAATCATGAATAAAAAAAGAAAATATACTGATTTTTTCATAGCCACAAATTTTTACCAACGTCAGAGTTAGAATTATTCGTGGTAGAATTTTTAGTTGGAATTATTCTTGTTACCAACGCTAGAGTTGGAATTATTCTTGGTGGAATTTTTACCAACGCTAGAGTTGGAATTATTCAAGATCGAATATTCACTGGCGCCAGAGTCAGGAATATTATAAACAAATTATCATAGCATAAGCGAATAAATGTTTAACAATTTAAGACAAAATCAGCAATGCAGTCTGCCTCAGGCAGAACGTTTAAGGGGTGATAATATCTTCCCTTTTATGTAATCAGTCCCGTACCATAGAATCTCTGTTGACCAGTTAGGGTTCCTAGTGACCATAATATTAGGTGGCGACTCCTTAAACAAGACCTTTTCCCCTAAAAGAATAAGATGCCATAAATCTGTTTTTTTCCTTCATAATAAAGAGAATTATTTTTAGGGCCGCCGCGATGTCAAGTGCGACAACTACAAAAAGTGTCTCAACAGACCTCCGATGATTCTGTCTCTCAAACAGGTAGTATTTCTAAACCACTTTCAAAACATCAAGGAGGCATTTCTACTTCAAAACCCCTCCTTTCTTTACAACAAACCAGTTTTCCAAAAATCAAATCCAAATATATTTTCAAAACTACTTATCAAAATATTTTAACTATGGAAGAAGGATTTTATCATGAAAACCCTTCCATTGCTGCTTCAAAAATTTTCCCTCCAAATTGGTACTACAAACCCTGGAATCTAGCCAAACCACAGTCCTATTATGCCGCAATCCTTGAGATTACTAATTCTGTCAAGTTCAAATACTTCAAACTTCATTCTGATCACACTAAACCGGCATATTCTATATGTATCATTCACAAAATCATTCACCCTAAAGACTGGGGACAACCCTTACATCAACCTTTTTCCTTTCCCATACACTTCCGTACAAACCCCCAGGACTTCAATACCACCTATACGTACTGGGATTACCAACAGGAATGGTTCAATGCCTTCCTCCTACAAAATCCAAATCATAGTCATTCTTGGCTTTTCTACTTCCATAATTACATGAATACTACAAACCTCCCCCTCTGGTTCCTCCAATGGTAGGACTACTATGGTTGTCATGTTGATTACCTCAAAGACCATCCTTTGATTGAAAACGGCTACCTTCATTTCAAAAACAACTTCCAACCAGCCCCTTCTGAAAGGAAGTTCTCTTCCCTGCTCATTTTCTGTACAAAATTTTTTATGCCATGGGTATGTTCATGGTTCTATGATTATAATTTACAAAACGGACATCCAGTTCTAGTTCGCAAGTTCAAAATCAAATGGTAGGATTTTTTTGCAGCTAAATCCAAAAGTTCCAAATTAGTAGTTACGGAATGGTTACAAAAACATCAAACAACTCCCATCATTGATCATCATCCTCGATCAAAGTTTCTAGCCAGAAAAGCTCAAACGGTAGCTCTCCTTGCCTCTGCTAGAACTGATGAAGAATACCTACAAATAGTCCAAAGCATTATACAAAGCCAAGACCCGAAACGGTCTTGTCCCAATCCAACTCATTTGGATTGATATCTCCTGCCATTTCCCTTGGAGATAATAATGAAGATGATTGTTTTGGTATTTTACCACCTATCAAGCGACATTAAGTAAAAAAAAAAAGTATTTTTCAAGCTTTCTCAGGCTCATCTGTTTAGAGCCATATTTTTGACCCACCTGTTTTAAGTCCTTTTTTTATTTTAATCCTGTTTGTTTTAGGCTTTCTTTTTACAAAAATTATCTGCTACTACAAACAGACAAAACTAGTGTCGGTAGCAACAAGAAAACAGATAAAAGTCCCACGAAAAACATAGGCATCTTCCTTTTTTGTCGCCACCTAATCATGGCAGGCAACATCACATGGGTTCACATGGGTACTGACGGAATCTCCAACAAGACATTTTGGCCTCTTCCATGTCAACTCGTCTATACAAGGGGACTCCAAATTCTTCAAGAGGCAGACTACCATTTTTCCAGAGAAAAACCTTATTCTCCCTTGTAACTCATAACCTGTAACCTATATCAATTCTCATTTGTACCCAATATCTCTTGTGTTAATTTATATTACAAATTTAAGTAAGATTATATTTTCATTATTTACATTCTTGTTATACTTTACGTACGTTAAGTATGCTCTGTGTTTGATCAAGGATCCTGACATTGTTGGTCTTACCTTGTTCATTCGCATCAAAAATCTGTTTATATTATTTCTTTGATCTTTTTCAAAAAATCAGTATATAGGCTGGAAACCTGTGACCCGATTTTTTAGATCATTCTCAGGTATAACAACGTCACGTACTGAGTATTTATTTTAGTGTTTGTTTACTATTGCATTTACTATATATATATAAAGAGAGAGAGAGAACAAAAGTTTTGCATCAAAACTCAAAATTTCAAACTACATGCACCTAAAATGAAAATGGGAAATTCACCGGCCAAAATCATGGAATGGACATTGTAAAGAAAAAGAATGCATTATTGCTCACAGTCAAAAGTAGTTTATTGCTCACGGTCAAATGTAGTCCCCTATGTTTTAATTTGTCTTCCTAATAAAATAAAATTCTATTTTATAAAATTGCAAATCAATCTAATGCCAGGAAATTTTTTTTCTCATCGTGATAAATTCATAAAAAATAAATTAAAACAAACTATTATGCTTAATTCTCAATAAATGCAATGCAAAAGAATTTAATTGAAAAAAAAATGTTTGATGACCAAAATGGAAATTTTTGAAAGAACAAAAAAATAGAACTGTGCAAATTCACGATAAATTATGTTTTATTGAGCAGTGCTTCTGCAATAAATCATCCACACCTATTAGGTTTTTGTTAATTCTTCCTGAAAATTTACCACTAAGTAGAAAATCCATTAATAATAAAAAAAAAGCTGTACCTATAACATTGTGGCTGAATATTGCTGTGCTCTTTAATTCAAAACTGCTTTTAACCGCTTTTGATCTATAAACAGTACTGGTTAATACTTGTTTCGTTTTTATTAAAAACAAGGCCACACTCAAAACCAGAGGTCTGGATCATTTTAGCCCAATGTCCAAGTCACTTGAAATTTCTCTGCGCCGTGCGTGCACATGGAGGAGGAAAAAAGGTCCCAGTGGCAGAACAAATTATTCCATTAACAATTTATTATCTCGAGTGCCTGAGATTATTGTAGTGAGAAAAACTTAATGTTTTTATTATTTTTTTATTTTTTAAAAAATTCTTTTTAACATCATAAATTAAAAATAATCTAAATATATATACATAAATAATTTAAAATAAAAAAATATAAAATTTTTAAAAAACATGATTTTAATCGTGTTCTAGTACAAATCACGGCTAACTTCACAAATGTAGATGTTGCATCTGAATGAAATTTTCCACAAACTTTGAATACCTCAGAAGATATAAATTAAAAGACCCCGTCTGGATTATTAATACAAATAAAAATGAGAGAAGTATTTTCAACTCCCAGAAAAGGAGTCAACGAGTGAGCCTTGCAAATCTAACAATCGTTGGAATTCGGTGCACCCAGTTGCAGACTCCATCTTAAGTTTATTCTTTCGTACCAAATAATAGATTAGGAGGAACTGGTTATTTTGAAACATCGTGTCCAAGTTTGAAAGGGAAACCATATACGCGTAGGTCGATGGAAGCTGCTGAAGTTTCCGAGCACAATCCAAGGACGCGGCCAAATTTACACTTTAGAAGTTTTCAGGTTCCATCTGAAGAGGTCTCCACCCACACAAGATATGCCTGAACTTACAAATTGCCTAAGAAGAGCAATCCCACAAAGTAACCGCGTCGTCAATGGACGCGGCCAACATCTCCAACTTCGGTGTCCCTCTTGGTGCGAAGAAAAATTCACACCTACCCAACTGATCATCTTCTTACAATCCCTTCTTATATATACACTCACGAACACATTAATAGCAGACCAAATCATATCTCAACAATTTCAGAGTAGTTGTTTTATCTCTTACAGCACATTTGTCTACTCTCCTTTTGTTTTCTGACCAACCAGAACAGCTCCGTGATGGCAGAGAAACAAGCTCATTTGAATGGGGCCTCTTATGGCCCATCAATCCCACCTCCGCAACACTACCACCGCCGTGGCCGTGGTTCTGACTGCGGCTGCTGCTGTTTTTTGGCCTTCCTCCTCAAAGTCGTCATCACCGTGGCCATGCTTATTGGGCTTTTCATCCTTATTATCTGGCTCATATTTCGTCCCATTAACAAGGTCGAATTCCATGTCACAGACGTTGCTTTAACTCAGTTCAACTACACCAACAACATGCTCCAATTCAACCTTGCTGCCAACATCAGTATCCGCAACCCTAACAAAAAGATTGGGATTTACTATGATAGGATAGAGGCCAGGGCATTTTATGAGGACCAGAGGTTTGGCTATCATGCCTTGACTCCATTCTATCAAGGACACAAGAACACGAGTGTCTTGAACGTTGTTTTTAAAGGGCAGCAAGCAGTTACCCTTCAAGGTGAAGAGTTGACACAGTTTAATCAAGAAAGAACAAGCGGGTTATATAGTATTGCCTTGGAGCTGTCTTTGAGGATTAGATTTAAGCTTGGTAAGGTCAAGACTGCAAGGTTCAAGCCCAAGGTTGAGTGTGACGATTTGAAGATTCCTCTGAACGGATCTCCTGTTGCTGGGATCAGCAATAACAAGTGCGAGATCAAGTTTTGATGATCATCATGGTCGCAAAACCTCATCTTCATATTTGATTCAATCTTTGATTGGTTTTGTTTGATATTATTACTATTTTTTTTACCCTTATCATGCTTTTATGTTCATAGTCAGAGACTATATATATATAATTAATAGATAATGAATTTAGTATTTCTCTGTGATGCATACCACTTGTTTATTAGCTTCGAATAAACCATCTAATTAATTAATCGGCCATTTTAAAGAAATGTGAATCTTGAGATGGATTCTTCAATATTTCACAAAAGAAACGACAAGGGGAAAGAACGAACAAAGAAACGACAGCAAATCAGTGCTGCTTGTAGCAGACTTGTTGAGGAAAAACCCGCAGTGCATGAAGATTATGTGCCAGAGAGTAATTAATCAGCAAGGTTGTACAAGAGAGATCATCAAGATTTTATGATTTATCCTTTAGGGTTTATTTGAAACGAGATTCATGAAGACTTTAATTTTTATTTTTTCATCAAAAATAATGTTTTAAGATAGAGCAATTTACGCCGGTGTAACGCCATATAAATGTCCTTTGAAGAAACCAGCTTCTAATCAACTATTGCTGATATTTAATAACGTATCTGGTAAGGGTGGTTGGTGCGTCTGTTTCGTGGTGACAAACAAGAAACAAGGGATTGATTTTATTGCTATATGTTGTGAATTTTGTGAGGTGATCTTCATATATACAATAAATATGAACAAGGAAATAATTTAAACATAAACAATAAAAGACATTAATCTCCTAGAATAATAAAGAATCAATTATCTTGCTGAGCACAATCCGGGAGAGCAGATCCTCTTTTAATACTCCCCTCCTACCTCTTTCTCAATAAATAAATAAATAAATACACATGATGACTTCTTGCTTCTATAGTTGTATGCATTTTCTTCTTCTTTTCTGTTATAATTTAGTTGGATATTTGGATATATTCTTACATTTCAATTGGTTCTGTATTATTATTTTCGTACTACTTATTTTTTAAGATTACTTTCTGCATGATATCATATAAAATATTATATACAATTATATTAAATTAAATTATTAATATTATAAATAAAGCCAAAAGGTGTGGGGAGGGGGGACACTGTTTTCCCATAACCATTATCTTTGTGGATTATATAGTTATCTATAATGTTGTTTTTTTTTTTTTGCATTTTGAATATCTTTTTTTTTCTTTAGTTATTGATTTTTTTAAATTTGATCCTTATATAATATGTTTATGAAGATTTATAATAGATAATTTATTTTAATTTATCAATTATCTTGCTCCGCATCGGGTATTAGAAAAATATCTCAGCATCGTGGTATGGTCTGTTTTTTAAAATAATTAGTAAATAAAAAATATTTTTTTAAAAAATTAGGTTATTAAGCTTTGTGGAGTTAATAACCTGGTTTGTGAGTTTGATGAGACAACCATGGTTGTCCCTGTTTGCGGGTTTAGCGGAGTGTTTTTTTTTCTAATTAAATTTAATTACGTTATTTTTTATTTTTTTCTTATTATATGGTTAAAAATAGTTTTAGAAAAAAAAACATTTTATTAAATTTTAGAAAGTCTATGGGGCAGTTGACATTTATGGCAAGTTTAACTTTTTTTCTTTTTTTTATAAATTTATTTTTTCAATTTCAACCTTTGATATTAGATTGATTGAGAATTGAGTTTCATAATTTGTTTCATTTTATTTTCTATGAGGTTATCATAGTCTTAAAAAAATCTCAGTATTGGTTTGACGTTCGATTTTGTGATTGTCTATTTTTGTTATCATATAGTTAAATAAACAATAGTTTAGAAAAGAAAAAAAAAACAAGTTATTAATCCCAATAAAGTCCATTACCTAGTTTGCGGGTTTGATGTGTTGACTCGGGTTATCCAATTCACGAGTTTAATAGGTTTATCCATCAAACTCGATATGTTTTTCTTTGTTTATGGTCCTTTAATTTTTTTTTTATTTCACTCTTATTTAATATTGAATTGATTGAAAAATAAAATTCATGGTTTATTTTTTTCTATTTTCTATAGGGTTATAATTTCATTATAACCCAATAGAAAATAACAAAGTTATTAAACATATCAAAGTCCATAACGCAGGTCATAAGGTGACCGAGATCGACCCAATCTAGTATCATCTCGATATAAAAAAAGAATTATCATCTTAAAGATTTTTTTTTAAAAAAATTATATCATGTTTTTACCAGTTATCCAAGTTGTTTTTAGACCCATTAAATTGAATAATTCACTTTGAATTAATTCCCATATGGTTTAGTTCAAAACTCGAGCGAGGTAGTAAGCCGGTTTGGTAAATTTTAAGATCAAACTGTTTTATCAAATTTAATGATAATGCTAAAAAGAAAATTCATGCTTAATATTATTTTTAAGTTCATAATAAAATAGTTCAATGCACAGCATAGGAAAGCGGATAAATACACTTAGACCCCGTTTGTTTGCTGGAAAGTAGTTTTGTTATGGAAAGTAAATTCCAGGAAAATGAATTATTTTCCGATATTTGATGGTGTAAACGAAAATAAGTTGGAAAATATTTTACAGTGTTTGGTTATGTTATGAAAAATGAGCTAGAAAATAACTTACTAATTTTTTATTTTTTTCAAGTTTATTAAAATAATGAGGAACAAATCTTACAAATTAAAAAGTTGAATGAGAATGAAATTGAAAAAAAATATAATTTCATAAATATCTCAAATAAAATAAATAATAATCAAAATAATAGAGATCAAATATAAAAAATAAAAAAAATTGAAAGATGAATAAATTAAAATAATAATAATTAATATTTTATAAATTATTTCAAATAAAATAAGTAACAATCAAAAGAATGAGGAACAAATTTGATAGATAAAAAATTTCAATTAAAAAATGATAAGGAAAAAACAAATAACAATTATAAAAATGAGGACCAAAGATTAATATAAAAATTAAATTCTAATGGATGAAATTGAAAAACAAATATTCATATATATATATATATATATATATATATCAAAAGTTTGAGGATCAAATTTGATATAATTAGCAAATACTATTATATTTTAAAATTTTTCACAACTTTCAGAAAGTATTTTCCTTCGAAAATAAAAGGAAAACATTTTTCTAGAAACCAAGCTAAATTTTTTTTTTATTGGAAAGTGATTTTCCGGAAACCACTTTTCAAGAAACAAAAACAACCTTAGTTATTAATTAAAAAAATTAAACATGTTGAGTTTTTAGCATAGTTTTAAGACCTAGCCCGGTGGCCGGCCCGGTCCAAGGCCCGGGTTCCGGGTTTTGACTGGATTAATTTTTTTAAAAAAAATCAAAACGACGTCGTTTTGATAAGAAAAAAAAAAAGCCAACAGGTTTGCGGTTGAACCCCGGGTCGACTCGTCGGGCCGGGCTAGATTTCAAAAATATAGTTTCTACTTTCTAGTGTTATTGATACTGTGGATACAGAGAGAGAAACCCATTGTGAATTTCAATAGTTCCTAGGGTTGGTGAGTGCTGCTTTGTAGCTCAAGGACATGAGTTGCTCATACTGGGAGTTAGCTGATCAAGAGCTTCGTAGCTGCTTTAGAGGATTGACTGGACTCTGTCTCCTTGCGATCATCTCTTCAATTGCTTTTGTGCTTGGGATATTATTATTAATTTTTATTTTATTTTTTTTGTGGCATGATCAATAGAAGGGTTTGGATGGTTCAAGGATCTGCTTCTGGGCTTTGTTATATGGCGTTGCTCTGGTTTGGGTCCCTTTGCAACTTGCCAAATATTTCATGATTGTGCATTAAATGCACCTTGTGGTTGTTGTTTGCTGGGATTTGACATGTTGTTGGCTGGGAATGCTTGGTTCGTTTTGCTAATATGGTGGTCTCTCCTGCCTCTATTCAAGTCCAGTTGTTGTTGAACCAAATAAGTGGCCTCTTGGTTTCCTCATTTACCTTTTGTCTGTACTGGTTCAGGGTGTGTCCCTTCATGCTTTTTTTTTGGTCATTTCGGTTGGGATTGTATGTCATGTTCTTCTTGGGTTGTGGTGGTACTTGGTTTACAATCAACCCCTGTTCCTTGAGGGTTGGTGATGTGGTTGGGTTTATGATATTTAATGATTTTGTGTTGTTAAATGTGGATTGTGATTCTGAGTTGGATGTGGGTCTATCATCCAGATATGAGCATGTATCATATAGATTATGTAAAGGGTTTATTAGATGTGTTTATGAACCGGTAAAACAGGTCTATCCAATAAAAGGTATGGTTATACAAAGCCAGCATAACAGTTTAGAAGGGTCATAAACTTATATATGACCATTGAATCTTTAGATTTTAAAATTTTTATCTAAAGCTTTAATTTTTGTGAATTTTTTTATTATTTTATATTTTATATTTTTTTTTTGTAATTTTATATTTTTATTTTATTTTCTAGTTGAAAAGGGATTTTCATCTATTTAAATATTTGTAAAAATTATTATTCTAAAAAAATGAATTTTCATACTTAAACTTTTTATTTTCTCTTCTCTTCATTTGGAACTTTTCTGCCTTCTGATGATGCAATTACAATCCATCTTAGAATATTATGCTTTTATCTCATTTTCTATCATTAACAGAACTGCTCTTAACTTGACTAGCTGGTTGTCGTGCCCTTTGATAGCATGTAAGGTTGATCTAATGCACGGTCTCCTTGAAAAAAAAAAAGGGAAATGGATAGCAGAGTGCAGGCTTAAAACAACATTTAAAAAAAAAAAAAAAGCATTATGATTCTATATGTAGCTTGAAGTTGGTCAGCTATAGACGAAAAGATATAATTTGGGACATGTGAAAGGTTAGGGTGCTCTTCTGTTTTAGAGAATGGAAAAAAAAAATATAAAAATATAATGGTTTCCTGCTTTACAGAGAAGTTGCAAAGAATAAAAATGTGAGGGTGTAATTTAACTGGTTGGTTAGATTTTAAATTATTTTTTTAAAAATTATTAATTCAAGTACTATAAAATTCGGGGTTACTAAAAGTTTATATTATCGTTAATTTCAGGACATGTAAAATTAGTCGAAGTACTTGCAAGTTGGTCCAAATATTTATGTTAATTAAAAAAACAAAATTTATATTTTTTATAGTTCTAAAATTTATAAGACTCGAATTAATTACATCTAGAAAATAAATTTAATATTTAACTAATTATTATTTTATTTTATTTATTGCCCTTCAGATGTTGTGTTAGGCCTTCTCAAATCATTTGTCATCTGATAGACCCTTCTCAACCTCATGACGCTTCCTATCAATGATAAACCAAGAGATGATGAGTGGATTATTTCTCATTTCCCCACATTTTCTCTTCTTATTTCTATTTGTTTTCTAAGAAAGTAAGCATTTTTGAATTTAATTTTCTGTTTGTTTTATTTTGAAAAATAAGATTGCGTAATGAATATCTAAAACCCAATTGAATCAGATTTTAATATGCAAAATTTATATTTATAGAATAATAAGTCCAATATGAATAATTATTCTAGATTCAAGTTTAAATATAAATATTATCAAAACCACTAGTAAATATTCATTATAATCCTTAAATATTGCGTATAACTAGGCGAAAAGTAATTAATGCAGTCATTAAAAAATCAGTCCACACACGCATCATAATGGCTGTGAACGGTCCTGAAAATTTATCTCTCATCTCTTACTTTACAGCCCTTTTTAGTACGCCAAAAATTAAATGAGTAGTAAATTGACCACCGTGCTCTCCGCCTCTTTCCAGCAACCTCCCAGCAACCTCAATGTTATGTCAGCCTCCTCTCGATCTTGCCACGTCATATCAAGTGCAGTCCAAAAAAAGGGCAGTTGAAATTTATTTTTTATTTAAAATTTATTTTTTTATGTTTTTTAATTATTTTAATATGATAATATTAAAAACAAAAAATATTATTTTAATATATATAAATAAAAAATATATAAAAAAACAAACTTCAACGGATAAACTCCATGTTTAATTAAACCTAGTGCTGACGTGGCAAGATCAGAAGCAGACCTCCAAATAAAATATACAAGTAAAAGAGAGCCGCTATTTTTCTAAAACAAAATACATGGAGAAACCATTTTATAATAATTACTCCGGCTACCCAATAACCGGCCGGCTCCACTTTTTCTGTGACTCCAAGGACTCTCTAACCATGAATTTCTATGCTAGCAAACGACATCGTGTTCTCAACAGAATCACCTAAAACGACACGAGAAGGAGAAGGTGAAGGAGAATAAAAATTCTGAGGAGACGCACATGGCGTCCAGAACGGCGTCGTCACATCCTCGACCTCGACCTCGACATCAACAACCACATCATTAGCAACGGCTATCTCTTCAAAACAAACATCACTGCTGCTCATCTCTCTCTTCTTATTTTCAACAAGAACGTTCTCTATAGATGATTCTTCGTTCTCAGTTATCTCCATCTCCTCCCTGTCCTCTTCCTTGATCGTAAACAAAACTCTCGACGGTCCGTACATTCCTTGCAACTTCAACATCTCCTCCACCAGCGCATCTTCAACATCTGCAGGAACTGTCGTAACCGCCGTGGAGGCCGCTGGTGGTGCTGTCGAGTCCGGTTCGATGCGAGTCGTTTGGCTTTTCCAGCAGAAGAAGTAGAGAAGCTCTTTAGACGGCGTCGTGTAGAATGATTCGCTGCTACTACTGAATTCCCCATCAGCACCGGAGCTTGTAACACTACGTCGGTGGAATCTTCTCCAGCGCCATAGAACGTAGAGGATCTCGAAGACCAAGGCGGCAAGACAGACCGAGAAGAGAACTGTGAGTACTGTTCCTAGATTGTTTAAAGCTTTCATAGTTGACAGCTGGGAACGAAACAACAGCAACAGTAACTGCGCTGCATATTGGATTATGTAATTTATTTTGGTGGATGTGGCTACGCTTTACGGGTTTAGCCGGTGAGTATTTGGGAATGAAGAGAGAGGCGAGGGGTTAGAAGGACATGGTAATACAAGTTGCCGGTGTTAAGAGTGGATAAAGGTGAGGAGAGGAGGTTTGGTCGTTGTGATGTTTAATTACTCTCCGAGCCTGTTTGTTAATGGGGGTACAGTCATGTTTTTTTTATTTTCTGAAATCTTTTTTAAATTAATTTTTTTAATTTTTTTAATTTTTTTGAATTATTTTAATATGTTAATATAAAAAATAAAAAAATATTATTTTCATATATTTTTAAATAAAAAATAATTTAAAAACAACTTTTACAATGGAACGATGACGGGGATGTCGAGGGAGGATAGACGACGGGCGAGACTTGCCTTGAAAAAAAGAAAACACAAAGAAATTTGTTTTGAATTTAGTTGGGCGGGTGAGAATTCAATTTACGGAAAGTAAGGGTTAATAATAAACTTTAATTAATTCGTAGCACCGTGAGAGAAGGTGCAAAGGTTGTGCATGCAAGGAGACAAACCGAGACTCTGTAGTGTAGCGGATAGGTTAACGCCCTTGCTTATTTAATATAATTATGGAAATTATACTACCATACTTGATGGATGACTTGCGGTACACCGTGGGATCCAAAACTTTGGTGTATAAAAGTAATGCTTAAGCGACCATAGTATTTTAAAAAAAAAACCAAAGAAAACCATGACCCTTGGTGGTTTATTAACTTGATTAGATGTTATAAGATTGGTAATTTAATAGTCGAATTTATATGGTAGATAATAATAATAAATGAATTATAAAAACAAATATTTGATAATAATTAACTAAAACAAATAAACCATTGATATTATTATTATTATTATCGTCGTCGTCGTCGTCGTCGTTATAATCAATATTAATATTATTGAAAATATAAAAACAATAAATTTAATTTAAAAGATAAAATTAAAAACCATAAAATTTTGATATAAACATCAAAAATAAAAATTATAAAAATCAAATTGAAAAACATTATATATTACAAATTAGAATTGAAAGGTTAAATTGAAAACAAATAAAAATTTAATAAAAAATATCATAAATCAAAACCAAAAATTTAAAAATCAAAACAAGTAAAAATATTTTGATTCCAAGAGCTTGCATATATTTTTTTGTATATAAAAAAGAAAAAGACAAGAATACACTTCCTGACAATGTTAGTTTTTGTTTGTTTGGGGGATGTTTTGGTTATGTAACTATTCAATAATATATGGAAAAGTCGATAATATATCCAAACAAATCTATAATGACTAATTAGACGCATGAAAAAACAAAAAAAAATTAACATCTTGGCGAAATTTCAAGGATATTTAAAAGTTTAATAGCGGTTGTTTTTTAAAATCTTTCTTTCTTAAAAATACATTAAAATAATATTTTTTATTTTATTTTTTAAAATATTATTTTTAACATCAACATATAAAAAACACAGAAAAATTAACTTGAAATAAAAAATAAAAAATTTAAGTTTTTTTTTCAAAAAATAAATTAAAAATTAAAAACAAACGGAATGATTTTGTTTTCCTGGTCCTCTGGGCTAGAAGTAAATTTTATGCCTTAATATTTAGGTAGGCTGAGTTTTCAAATATTATGGTGGGTGAGGGCAGGCAAGTGTTGGATCCATCTTAGCTTGAGTGCAACCTGGCAAGACCCAATGCGGAAAGCTCGGCTACAGATTTCGTAGACATTACAGAAATGGATATGGTCGAGGTTATCCGCCAAGTCAAATTCCAAGCGTCGATTACAATGGCATGTCACTCAACAGCATCATTTAAATTTATAATGATACTATTAAGTACAGTGTCTGTATCAGTTGACCTTTTATTATATAATTACGAATTAATCCTTTGTATGATTCTGAAAATAAGACCCCTTTGTCCTCATTCGCTCCTCCACCATCGAATTTTTATATATTAGCAAGTGCTATTTTTATACAACCATTTATATATTTTTTTAAAAAAATTATTTTATTGTTTTCTTACACATTTATTTTTATTATTATATAATTAAATTAAAAAATATATTTTTAAAAAAATTATTAGATCCAATCGAGTTCATAACTAGGATCATATATTTAGTTGGTTGATCTATGTCGATTCAAAACATCATTATCTCAATACTTGAAAAACAATGTTAAAATATCATCACCTTAAATTTTTTTAAGCAAATCAGGTTTTTACTAGGTCAACCAAATGATGTTTGGACTCGTTTAATCTAATATGAAGTCAACTTTAACCTTGTTTAATTTAAAATTTGGGTCAAACAAGGATCTAATTCAAAGGTCTTTATTTTTAATTAAAATTCATTAAAATTAATTAAATAGAAATGTATTTTGAATTTATTTTTTTAAATACTATTTTGTTTTTACTTTATTTTTGAATGAGATTATAACATTCTTTTTAAATATCAACAACCACTCCATGATATTTATTTATTTATTTTGGGTTTTTTTTTTCTCAAATTCTATTTGATCATTTTTTGTGCATATTTATTTTTATTCTCATTTAATTAAATAAAAATTTTATTTATAAAAATGAAGTTATTATAAAACCAAGTTATGACATGAATCGCGGGCTTCGTAGATTAACCTAGATTTGACCAAAATATTATCGATTCAATATTTTTAAAAAAAAACGACTGAAACAATATTATTATTTTTTTATTTTTTTACAGGTCAAACCAAGTGTTGAAAAGCTCATTTGAGTCTGTATAATTAATCGAGTCACACGAGATCAATTTATATGAGATTTAATTTAAAAACCAGACCAAACAAGGGTCGAGAAAAAAGGGCTTTAGGTTGATTCGACATGTAGAGCTAAGTTTAATAACATTGCTACAAAACTTTCCATGACAACTTACAAGTGGTGTATTATTGTTATATATTTTTTTTATTATATTTGCATAAAAAATATTAAAATATTATTATTTTAATTTAATTTATACTTGCTTTTATAATTATAATTATGATAAGATGTTGTCTAAAAATATATTATAATTGGAAAAAGTTGGATAAAAGGGAATGCGTTAATAAGGTAAATAAGTTTTAATTAGAGGTATATTTTTTTTATTTTAATTTCTGCTTTTATAATTATGATAAGATGTTGTCTAAAAAAATATTATGATTGAAAAAAAATTGGACAAAAAGGGTGTGCCTTAATGAGGTAAATGAGTTTTAATTAGAGGGCTATTTTTTTTAATTTTGATTTCAAATCGTCAATTTTTTTGGGGATATTAATTCTAATTGTTTTTTTTTATTAAATAAAGAATATAGAAGAAAAAAATTATTTTTGTTTGTGAAAAAAAAAACTTAATAAGAATGGAGGGATTATGCCAGCATATTATTTTGCTTCAATAGATTATAAATGATTAATTTTGTTTAAAAATGTAGACATAATTAAATGAAAAAATTAAACTACTTCTCACATAACAAGATCAAATATCTTAATTTGTATTTTTTATTTTTATTTTTTTGAATGTTTTTATTAATGTTAATAACTTTTTTTACTTTATTGATGCATGTAATTATCAATTTATTTTATTAAACACTTGTTCAATTTTCATTTCATAATTAAAATATTTTTTGATATAAAAATACTAATAGCATCTACAAACATTTTTTGTGTTAAAATTTAATTTTTGATTTGGTATGTGATGGAGAGCGGAGAATTTAGTTATAGACACGTCATGTAAATGTTTTGGTAGTGTTAGATGTTATGATAGTAGTTATTTTTCAAAGTGTTTTTTACTTAAAATATATGAAAATAATGTTTTTTTTAAAAATTTTTATTATCAGTGCATCAAAAAATTTAAAATATTAAAAATTAATTTTTTAAAAAAATTAAAATTTTATAAAACACAATTTTTATCACAAAAACAAATACCCCCTCCGTGTTTTTCAGGTGATTCGTGATGGGTAGAAGCTGTGTCCAGCAGCATCCCTGCTTAGAATGAGTTCCGCTATGAAATCCATATAAGTCAGGTTGAATTGGGCTTATAAGGTTAAGTCTATCAATTGAAAATATTTCAATGTCAACATCCAATAGCCGAAACTACAGAGTCCAAGACTATCTGGACCTTTAGAAAACAATGCTGGACCTAGATCGTCCGTTATCTCAAGCCTCCAATTGCAAGTTTTGTAATTCTGAGGAGAAAAAGCGTTCGAAGCTGCTTGGACATCAGTCGCGAGTCTCAAAAAATCAGGGCGGCGGCGGCGGCGGGGATGGTGGCGGTTTACAAAGTTTTGATGTCATTGTGCAATGACATCTTCTTTAAATAATATTGTTTGTGAGATTCAAACCTTTGCATAATAATTATCCTCTAGTTTACCCAGGCCAGGGCAGTAATGTGCTTAATCCATAGAACATCCTGAATGGGTCAAACCAATGTCTGGGACTCCATGGCCCAGGAGCCGAGTGATTCCAAAATAAGTGGCCTTGGGAACTTGGATGATACTCATGCATGCTTTGGTGCACGTTGATCAGCACACATCAATGGTCAGTGAAACCCTAGCTAGGAACATTGCGTTATGCATAAAAAGCGCTCTCTCAATTTGTCTCTCAAAATAAGAATGATTCATGGAAAACGACCCATCAATCATCAAAAGCATCATCAGCTCCAAAATCGAACATCTCTCACGTTTCTGGTTTATTCCCGTATGCGCCTCTCTCTTTTTGACCGAGTCTTGCTACAAAGAGAGACCACAACTAAAGATTAATACGCACAAACAAACTATATAACCAGCTGGTGGTGGTACCTTGCCTCCTCCCTCACTCTATCTTTCCCGGGGATGAATACAGCATTTCATGAAGTACGTCCTCCCACTCTCCTCGGATCCCTCACTCATCACTTTCAAATGATAATTAAATCCGTCCAAAATAGAAAGGAGAGAAAGGAGGTGATGATTCAATTTTGAATAACTGGAATATGTATAAAATTATCTGTGTATAGATTGTAAGCACTTTCAGATCCCAGACTTCCCTTACTTTCATGCAAAAAGAAAATCACTCATAGTATGAGGTTAAAGAAAGAAAAGAAAGAGACAGAAAGAGAAGGCCATAGACAGTGACCTCGTGGAAAAGAACCATTTGTTAGCTCCCCTTTTCTTAAAGACTGCAAAAGGGCTTAAGGTGTGTGGAAACTTTGTCTCCAAGCCTTTGTTGTCTTTTGTAGATGCAAAACACTTGAATCCTTCTCTCTTGGTGGGTCTTTTGAGGGGAGAGGGTTCTCTTACCTTGTCTTGCTTGTTCAAAAAACCCACTTGGTATTCGGTGCAAGGAAAGGGGTGCAATCCCATTAATGTTAACTTTCCTATACAATTTAATTTGTTTTGCTGAAGGATCACTTTAATTAAAAGTTGTACAATGTACATTGAATAGAACTGGAAAGAATTCCATGATGTTCTTTCTTTCATGTGCTGTGCTTTGTTTTGCTGTCGAGATGATGATTGAAGATTCTACGCTTGATTTCTTTTCTTTTAACTCGATCCTCTTCACCACCATGTCAAGGAATTGTTCGGTGATCTAATTGAATTTCTATATTTATACCAAGGGTTAGGCTAAAATTCTCTTTACTGTAAAAATATCATGCCCTCAAACGTATCGGTAGAAAACATTACAGGTAGTATTTAATCCACCCAGAAAAAGAAATAAAAAAGCTAGTGTTTGAATTTAGTGTGGGCAGAAAAACAAAAAAAAGGGATGTGAAGTTCAGGTAATTGTACAGACATCTTTAAACGACATCCTTTTAAGTAAAACTAACATAAGAATTCTTACTACTACACACTTCTTCTCAAGAATTCAGGCTAATTAATAATGCCACAAAGCCACCGACTATTTTTCTAGAGCCAAAATTGCCTACAAAATTTTAATTATTCGTATATATGGAGTTCATATCAAGTTATATGAGGCTTGCCAGCCTAATATTATATTCCGATTAGAAAAGATACTAATATTGTTGGCTTTCGATGATCAAACTCGTTTTCATCACAGGATCCATACTGCTTTGCTAAGACAACATCTTAATTAGTCTTATAAACTAAAATGCCCTATAATAGGACATAACTTCCACCGCATGTATAAATATGCAGGCTCAAATTCAAGAAAATAAAATAAATTAGCTATTAAATGCCCCGCAATTAAAACCAAACATTAATATGGCCTGGCTAATTCCATGCATGATATGTTTAGATCCAGTCCAGGCAAAAGATGGAGCGATGCATGCCTGAGATTTAACCACTTGGTCCGTGGGATTGATCAGCTCCAGAACGTTGGAAAATAGCACTACCACTTGTCAAAGCAAAAGCACTAGGCCCATTAAGGAAATACATTAAAAAATCTCATAAAGAAAGTGATCGCAGATCTGGAAAAGAATCACCATTATTCGTAGAGGAAAAGAATTGAAGATGAAACCCATATCTTAAGAAAGATATATAAAACTATATGATTAGTGTTCAAAAGTTATTTAGGTATTCATATTTATGGTGGGATTGAAAAGGTTTCCAAAGTAAAAGAAACAGTGGGTGTTAAAGACGGGGAAAAGAAAAGATGGGAGGAATAACTCCATTGGCTCAAAGAAAGCACGAAGGTGGTTTACCTTAATGAGTATGTCTCTTATCCCGTAAGGCTCACGACTCAAGTTTCGGCAACTTTAGGACCCTCTAGTGACGTAAACCCCTTTATTATCCCCCTTGTTGAGACAATGCTCGAGGACCTTGAGACTTCGTACGTGCGACAAGGCTCCACTCTGGCTAACCATTAGTTTAATTATGGGCATTGGGCCATGGTCTAAGTGACCTTAGAACAGGGAATTAATTTCATGTGTGTTTCAAATCTCACACGCACAAGAATCCTCGTTCAAAAGGTTTCCTAGTTGGTGCAGCTTCTGGATAAGCTTTCTTTGTTCCTTTTCAATAAATATCTTTATGAGCAAACTCATTAGTTCCGCTTAGTTCTCATATTCGAGTGCCGCTATTCGTGTTCTGGTGAGATGACATATATATCAGACATTTTATCAACTTTTTTTCATCCTTTCTTGCTAATTTGCTGCACTTCAACTGGTTTTGTTCGTTTAAAATTAAAACTTCATTATTTCTTTCTAATTTCTTAATTTTCAGTCTAGTTGGCCACTTAGTCATCACTACTATTTCAATAGTGCTAGACAGCAATAGCATTTCTTCGTTTCCTCTTATACTCTCTCCGCCACAGACATAAACACTCTTCCACCAACCTCTCACCGCCACCATCATTGAGAGGTAAATGAGGGGGAAGCTCTCTCTTTTAATTGAGAGGAAGGTTAATCGTAATGAAAATGGAAACCTGTGAAGACCTCTCCTACTGGACCTGCGCTCTCACACCTCTTTTTTGCTGATGATATGATGATGATGATGATATATGGCTTGTGATAATGTAATTAATCTAGCAGTTGTTACATTGATTTCTTGATTGCAAGCTTATCTGTGGACTTGCTGATGTGTTTCTCAACGCTGTTGTTAGCAGCGTGAAACCCACATCCTATAATCGTGGCCTTAATTGAGACACACACACGTTGTAGAATCGATCATGGGATTTTCTTTTCTTGTCGATAAAGAAGACGAGTCTTTGTGGATCATGCTGAAACTGAAGGGATGAATGGAAAGTGCCACGTATGTGTTTCATAACCACATGCAATGATCAAATCAAATTAAGGTTAATATATTTGGTATGAATTTTATAAATAAATTTAAGTTATTTTTTAACTATTTATTGAAAATAATCATAAATATATTTGGTTAGAAATAATTTTTAACTTATGTCAATAGTTTGTTACGAAATCGAGTTAAATCTTTTATTTAAAGAATTTTAAAAAATCTAACTTCTAACTTATAAACTATAATTTGTATTACGTTGTTTTTTCAAGAAAATCACTTTAAATCATTATTATCAAACACACTACATATCAACTTAAATCCATTTTTATTTTAAGTTACTTGTAAAATATAGCTTTTGAATGATGATGATTCAAAGTAAAATCAAATGAAACGAACTCTAAAATATAACTATGTCACCTTTCCACCCATTATACATTGCTCATTGGCTACAAATTAATGCACCCACCTTTTCCATTTACGTTATAATAACGTATCCTATGTGAAAAAGGTGAATGTACAAAAAGTTAGCCTGGTAAAGAAAGGTTAAATTCTAGCCACAAGGATTGAAAAAAGAGAGGAGCTTTGCTTTAAAAGGGACACCCACTTTCCGCAATTTATAATTATTAAACCATATTTTTTTTTTATAACTAGCTATATCTTCCTGCTTTTGAGGGAAAATCAGATTCCATATACTCGCATATCTTTGGTTACATAACCCGGCGTTTCTTGCTGGGTGCATTAACCAGATAGTTAAGTAGTATCATAATCAAAAAAGCATAATTGCCAACAAATTAATCTTAGACAAAGGTTTTCTCTGTACACGAAAGGAGCGATTTGATTTCTTTGGAAGCCAATAAAAATATCACTCCATGCTCTGAAAGTGTTTTAAGACCTGAGTTCCTCGTTGATTCCTGATTAATTATAGTGGAATTCTTTGAGAATAATTAGAGTTGAAATTGATAACAAGTCAATATAACCAATAAATTTATCACTACGCTGTACAGATTAACAACATCATTAGTTTTTAAGGGTAATAGCTCAATCTGATTGTACGTAGTTCTCTAATCTATCCTTACATCCTTAACTATATGTTAAGTTCTTAGTATATTATTTTGTCAAACTTTTTAGGCTAAATCACCATAATTAGTCATGTGATATTTTAGAAATAAAAAGTAATCATAAATAAATCTTATTACTAGTCAACAAATTATCTCATTACACAAGACGAATGAAACCATTAATCTTAGTTTTTATTTCATCATGATTAATGAAGCTCCCATATGTATTTATATTGAGAAATTAATACATAAACATAGTCGAATGTTACTATCAATATTATTGCAAAAAACTAATTATAGTATATATGATGTAGTTGATATCACGATAATGAATGATTCTGGATAACCGGGTATGAATTTGCCATAACTAAATGAGAGTCTGTACTAAACGGATTACGTGAATGACCTAACAAATATATTTATGGACCAATGAGACAAGTTTAGGCTCAAGAGAAGGTCTTGTTGCGTTAAACCAGAATAACAACTTAAAAGAATTATAACTTTTTGGAAATGCTACTCTGACCGTTGGATCTTTAGATTTTTAAAATCTCACCCCAAGATCCTAGTTTTGATAGTTTTTATTATTTTCAGATTTCATGCTTCATTCCTTTGTAATTTCATATTTTTATTTTGTTTCCTAGTTGATATATAGTTTCTGTCTATTTAAAGCTTTATAATCTCATATTTTTATTTTATTTCCTAGTTGAGACATAATTTTTAGTCTATTCAAAGCTTTGTAAACGAACTTTAAATTTACATCTACTTTCTTTTCACTAATTAAAATTCTCATGTTTTTTCTTTAATTTTTTTTGTTTTTAGCTTCTGCCCACATCAATATATAATTAATTCACCTATGATAATATAATAGTATTAAGAGTACAATACACATTACACTAGCCAATCAAGCTGTTTCAATATGAATCTAGTCATAATGCACAAGATATATTCTATAACTTTCTATACGCTTAACAGGAGTAACGAATGTTGCCACCACGTTAAACACAAACAAAAAAACAAAAATATTTGGTAGGAAAGTAAGGAGGAAAAAAAGAAGTCTAAGACGGTGGCTTCTTCCTTTAAGAAATCAAAGAAAAGTGCATAAAGAGATAAATGAAAAGAAGAAGAGAATATTAATATAAATAAGTTGGATTTAGTTCAAAAGAAGAGCGATGAGAGTTTGCAACTCATCAAACCCACTTTTGTCCTCCAAAAGAATGCATCTGTTCCCAAAACCCTTAATCTTTGATAAAGCAAGAAGCGACAAATTCCCTTCTTATGCTTAGGAGTTTTGATTTAAAGTTGTCAAGATAATGATCTTTTTGTGATTCTAAAGTAGCAATATCTTTAAGGTTTAAAGAAGAGATGCTTATCTATGTTTTATATTATTATTATTATTATTATTCCTTTATTTTTCTACTTTCACTTTAATTCATTAATTATTTTGAACCCTCATACCGTAAACTTTTCTATGCTTTCCAAAGATAAGAATGTTTGGTTACGAAAATCAAAGAAAGTAAAGTTATTTTCTTTTTTCACAAAACGCATCACAAAGCATGAAAAGTAGTGCTCTTTTGATATTTCATAGAGAAGATTTTGCTTTTTCCTTCTAAAGCAGAAAAAAGTTGCTTCTCCTTTGCACAACCCTTACGTTATGGATCATACTCTTAACCTTTCTTTATGCATATAGTCCTAACGTTCCTGATGGCATTCTATAAACCATAATCAAACTATTTTTTTTTTTTTTGAGGTTTCCAACCCTTTTTTTTATATATATAAAAAATATCATAGTTTGATTATGGTTTATAGAACGCCATCAGGAAATTATTATATTTAGACATTTAAGAATGTATAGTCTAATGATTTTAATTTGTTTAATATTATATATTGGAAGAGAGCTGTCCCTATATATTATGTGACTCTAAACTCAGCAAACCTCTGGATGAAAAAAAAGAAAAGAAGTCATAGATTATTGGCTAGCTAGAACCTTTTTGTTAATGGGTTGGAAAATTTACATCAATTACTATAATTAATCATTCTGCACAAGTAAAGAGCTCTAGGACATTTCTCTATAAAGTCTAAGTCGCAGCCAATAAGGTAGAATATTTTCTTGTTTAGATCACATCACATGTCGGTATTGAAAAGGAAAGAAAACGGTACTGAAAGAAGAAATCAAGCTTCCATTTAAATAAATAAATAGTTTGCAAATTTGAATTTAAGAGAAATCTTAGAGTACTCTAAAAGTTATTACCAACACGGAGAAAGAGAGAAAAATTTAGCCTAGTTTAAAATATTTTTATTTTTTATAGGTTTGGATATGATTTTTTTATTTCATTTTCTTATCGTTCTCTTTTTTCGAAATGAGAATGTAAAACAAGAATTGATAATTAATTTTGCAATCCTCTAGAACTTTTGCAGACTTTAGCATTTGGGGGTTTAATTGAAGCTTTTGCCTAATCAATGGGGAGACTATTGGTAATGTTATGTATACGATAAATTCTTTTTTTCAAAGAGATGATATGAAAAAATTACAAAGAACTGATTTAATTAATTAATAGCCAACTTACTCACACTCTAATATGAGTCGGATCAAAAATTAATTTTTAAATTTTTCTATGTTTGTTTGTCATTAGAATAGTTGGTCAACAGAAAACACTTTTCAGTCAAAGAAAAATTTGGCTTGGTTTTCAAGAAAGAGTTTTACTTTTATTTTGAGCGGAAAACACTTTCCGAAACCTATGAAAAAAATTAGAAATATCATATTATTTGCTGATTATATCAAATGTGGTCCTCAAACTTTTAATTGTTATATATATAATATTTTTTTTTCAATTTCATCCTTTAGAATTTAATTTGTATATTAATTTTGGTCCTCATTTTTATAATTGTTATTTGCTTTTCCCTTATCATTTTTTAATTAAGATTTTTTATCTATCAAACTTGATTCTCATTCTTTTGATTGTTACTTATTTTATTTGAAATAATTTATGAAATGTTAATTATTATTATTTTAATTTTTTTATATTTAATTTTTTTTATTTTTTACATTTGATCTCTATTATTTTGATTATTATTTATTTTATTTGAGATAATTCATGAAATTATATATTTTTTTCAATTTCATTCTCATTCAACTTTTTAATTTGTAAGATTTTTTTTTATTATTTTAATAAACTTGAAAAAAATAAAACATTAATAAGTTATTTTCCAGCTCATTTTCCATGACATTATTTTGATTATTATTTATTTTATTTGAGATAATTCATGAAATTATATATTTTTTTCAATTTCATTCTCATTCAACTTTTTAATTTGTAAGATTTTTTTTCTTATTATTTTAATAAACTTGAAAAAAAATAAAACATTAATAAGTTATTTTCCAGCTCATTTTCCATGACATAACCACACATTGGAAAATGTTTTCCAACTTATTTTTCATTACACTATCAAACATAAAAAAAATAATTTACTTTTTCAGAATTTATTTTTCAAAATGAAACTACTTTCCAGCAAACAAACGAGGCATATGTTAATTTATAGAAGATTCAACTTTTTATTATTATTATTATTATTTTGCTTACTATGAGGATAGTTCGGCCTCACGATTCATATTGTGGGTTTGTCATTGCAACTTAGATTGACCCAGGGATTTTACATAATTTTAGTTTTATGTTAAATTTAATCCCCATTCTTTTAATTGATTTTTTTTTATTTTCGATCCTTTTTTTTAAATTGATTTTCTTTTTTGAATTTCATCATTTAATTTTGAATTATTGAGACTTAGGCTTCGTAATTTTTTTTTTCTATGTGGTGATTTTGGTCTCATGACCCAGATTAAGGGTACAAAATGCTAACCTGGATTGACATTGGTATATTTACTGTCATTATATTTTTTTTACTCAAGTCATAAAATTCTTTTTATGTTTTAAAAACACTAGCAAACATTATTTTTTTAAGTTACAAAAAAAATTAATTTGCCTGTGGCAAAGCATAAGCCACCTATCTAACAGCTAAACTATAAAGTGTTTGGATTTTCATACCTTCTATTAAGTTCTATACAGATGAACCGCAAGTAATTGGAACATCTCTATGTAGAAAACCATCTTTTCATCCATATACAGTCTTCAATATCCTAGAACTTTTGGTACGAGGAAATGATTCCCAATTCAAGTGGTAGTCAAAAACTATACTAGTTGGGAGCATCCAATTAATAATCTACTGTCATTTTTAGATTAAGAGTAGTTTGATTAATTCAAGGAACAACAAAGGCACAGGTCCTGGTTCCCCACCCACAAAAGCCTAAGCGGATTTACTAGGAAAGGTGTTATTGTTTGATTCTCTATGATTTGCAAATTATATTAATCATGATGGGATGGCTTAGCATGGTGCTATCTCAAGTGAGAAGCCACTTTCATTGTCCCATTAATCATGAACAATATAATAGATGCAGACAATCATGGTGGGATTATTGGCCGGCCGGGTATGCCTGAATGTTTTTATATTTATGCTCATTAACTATTATTTAAAGGAAGGGCATTGAGTGGCAGCTATGTTTAATTGATAGTGTTCTTCCTTTTTCTTATTGGCGCGTATAATGATGAAGTTATTGTGCTGTAGCAACCCTTCACTTGGTTAACTGAGAGCATAATTAACGTAATTTGCTATGGAATCGCTTCAAATCTTCAAAGGGGAAGGCCTCTAGACTCATGAAATTAATTTCGCTTGGATCTTAGACATTGCACCAAGCTAAAATTGAACATATTAATTGCGATGTGCAGTTATGTTTGAGTATATAATTAGTAATTATCTAGCTTCTTGGTGTAAATGAAGCATTTAATTCAAAAATTGAAGCCGTGTGCTTTTAAAAAGGAGGAAAACGAAATGTATTGAGATAGGAATATTTTCTGGTTAAGAAGTATGAAAGGAGGATAATGTACATTGTGATTTTACATAATCTCTAGGAACTCTACGAGAAGCTAAAAACTTACCAAACAACAATAAATAGAAAATAAAAACAACTGATATTACATGATTGATTTTTTATTTTCTATCCATCAAAACTCTTGAATTTTGAATATAATCCGTCTATCGACGGATTCAAGGAGGCCAATGTCATCAATTGATTGATCTTTCAATATGTTATCATCGTCAACGGAAATATTCAAATCCAGGGATATCCAAGGGGTTGTGTCCTCCATTAATGCAGCACCAGAACCAGCATTGTTTTCTTCTTCATAAGACCCATCTGTTCTCTGCTTGATTGGAGGAGAGCAGGCTCTAGATCTTGAGCTGAAGCTTTCACAGCTCAAAATGATGATAGCATCACTAAGGCCAACTTCTTGACCATTGGAATTGGTTATTCTTCCACTTTCAATAGCTCTTTTGAAACCAATTTGAGAGCAATAATCTGCTTGCTCAACGTCTTCCACTAAGAAAACTCTACGTGGATTGTATGATGCCGCCTCAGAAAATCTCTCGATATAGCTGCAACTTTGTTCATCTCTTGATCTTTTATTTCTACAATCTTCGGTCGAGTCTGCTCTTGTAGAAGAAAAACTGCTTAAAGAAATTGAAATGAAGCTGTCATGGGAGCCAAAAACTAGCCTGGCCAATTCTTTAGCTATCTTCTCTTTAGCTTCCACATCAACTCCTTGAAAGAACAACCAAGTTTCTTCTTTGGACTCACTGTTTTTCATCTTCCCCTTTCTTCTTATCATGCCAGACCGGCATTGCAAGATAGTGCTTGCTATTTCAGGGATTATATCTCTCTGCCATGGCACTTTTTTCTCCAATGCAATGGATAGGATTTTCAAGTTCTCAGCATTTAGCTCCTTGAACTTGTGGAGATACACCACTTCCATGACATCACTTGATGAAGTTGAGTTTGGAGTAGAATTAGGATTTGATGGATATGGTAATTGTTTGGTATGATCTTTATGTTCTGGAATGAACATTCTCAAACTTGGTTCATTAATGCTACACTTGTTGAGAGTCCCTGTACCAAGCCAGAAAGGGTGGTCCCTCAATGACTGCTTGGGTTCAACAATGGGCCACTCATTGTGGGTTTGCTGAAAGATAGGGTATTGCTGGTCATATGAAGTAGAAGAAGAAGGTGATACAGAAGAAAATGTGAGGGTTTTCTCAGAAAAGTAGTGTTGTCGGTGGATTGAATTGCAAAATGAGTTCCATTTTCTGCAAAGATCTTTGATTGACATAGAGTTCTGGAAGAGAGAAACCGATAAATTAGAGAACAGTCATCGCTCAAGACGTAAGCTTCGAGTTTCTGACTACATGTATACAATTTTGAATTATTAAGGAATCAAATGCGATTAACTAGTTATAATTACCTGATTATCACTATTTTGTAAGTTTTTCTCATTTTTGCATTGTTGAAGCCATGCAGGAAGGCCAGAAGTTGTGGAATCACTGTCACAGGTGTTAGTTGGTAAGCTTCGAGCTTCTGACTCAAACTTGGCTGAACAATCAGCACAGCAAGTGAGCAGTTTATCTTCCCTACCTTCATGTATAATCCAGCTGCTAGACCCATTTCCAGCTTTGTTGCTAGTGGACTGACATCGTAGATCACTGAAAAATAAAAAAAGAAGGTAAATGAGGATGTTATTAGACTTTGTTGATCATTTAAAGAAAAAGGTAAATGATGAAGTTGATGAAGCTACAATTGATATTTTTCACTGCTTTGAAACTTCTTGGATTTTTAAAAGTGCAACTTGTATGGTGCCCATTAATAAAAGCTAAAAGACCAAAAAAAAAAAAAAAAACCTACATACCTCTCCTTCCTTTCTCCTTGCCAAAGAAAAAAGTGATGAATTTTTGACATTTTAGCATATTATAAATCACATTAAAACTCTGTGTATATAGCTTTTCTTTCCCCTAACTTGAATTTTGAGTTTCCAAAAGAGAAGGAAAATGGAGTAGGAACTTCATTTCTTTTCACTGGTCCGACATCTATTTCTTTTTTCTTTTCTAAAAGCAGTTTGAAAAAGAAAACTCATTTACTTAGTTCAGAAGAAATTCAAATAATAGAAAGCAAGAATATAGACCCCGATAATGCATACAATTACATGCAACTTTAGCAACTGTTTACCTGTCATTGATGAGACTCAAGCGCAAGCTGCCTGCAGGAATTGTAAGTGGATGGAGGCCCAAAACAGGACCTACTGATGGATGGCCTGATTTACACTTCATGTAAGTTTGGAAAGTGGCAATCCCCATAAGCCAAAATCTTCCATTAATATTCTCTCCAATTCCACAAGCTAATTTGCCAAGCTCTATGATCATGTATTCCATAGGACAGAAAAAGCACCTTCCTTGCTCACTTGATGAACTACTAGCCCTATTCTCAATAGCCCATTTGAGATCTCCCAAATTCAAAACAACTCCTTTGCCCATGTAGCTTCTCACATGGATTTTAAGCTCTTCGAGTTTATGTTCTACCTCTACCCTAGAGAAATGGCCAAAAGAAGAAACTGGGATTGTTAAAAACTTCACTTCCCTCAAAGCCTCGGGAACATCTCCCTTTTGAACCTTATCAATGACTCCTTTCACCAGAACTTCTATACTCGCCAGAGACTCTCCAACAATAACAAAACTTCTCCTCCTTTTGTTCACTAAATTCTCTATGACACACATCACATCTTCGTTTCTAATTGGATCTGAAACTGTTGCTCTTGCTCCAACTTGACTTGAAGTTGGAGACTGTGAAAGGACCAAACCATTGCTTTCCTTGGACTTGCTACTCACAGAAGGAGCACTTTGTGAACATATTTCTAACGAAACAGCTTGCTCAACATTGCTTTTCACTTGAGTACTAGAGAAACCAGCTTCTCGCATGACTCTACTAACACTAGGATCGTCTAAAATGGATATTATGAGCTGCTCTAACTCTATTTTCACTGCAAGGAGTGGCTGCTGCTGGTTTTCAATAGAGCCACGCCGTTGGTGAGCCTGAGCTCGCTTAAAAGCTGCTACCAAGGCATTAGAGATTGAAGGGAACTGCTGAGAGTGAGTACCTAATATGGGGCTTGAAGTTGAAGCTGGGAGCCGATTAAGCGCGACGTTGAAGCAAAGCTCAAGGGCTTTGCACTGAAGAGGATGAGAGTGCGACTGAAGGCAAGCTGTTCTAAATAGGCCAGTGGAGGCAGAAAGCATGGTGTTAGCAACATGGAGAGGAGTGACTTGGGCATGGCCTCGCCTTCTAGCAAGGGTTACTGCTTGTTTAATAACACTTGCTGCGTCTGCCGTCAGAGCTTGTTGCACTGTACAACCTCCTGCTCTCATCTTCTATCGCAGGTTCTTGTTATGATCCACAAATAAAATATGAAACCGAAAGAAGTTTAATAATAGAGTGAGATCAAGAAAGGTTTGTTGGCTAGGGATTCTAGTATCATCTGCTTTGTATGATCTGAGCTAATTCTGGAGGAAGAACTCATCAATTAAGAAGGAAAGAGATATATTTGAATGGTTTGTGCAGGTTTAAGAGTTCTTTTTTTTTCTTTTAGGGTTTGACAGAGAGGGTGTGATCATATATATTTGCATCTATTTCTAGTATGCAAGTAATTAATTCCCATGGAAGTTGTTGGTCGACTACCTGGAGAGATATAGAGGGGGAGTGTGTGAAATATATGGAAATTGAGGTATGCTTTTCTTGTAGGTGAGGTAAAATTTAGGGTCCAAAGTCGATTTTGTAGTGGAAAGTGGAATGCATGTGCTGACAAGCAGGACAAATGCACCAGTATCAAAGGCAACTCAGCTTTTGCCCTATGTACACCTCTCTCTCTCTTTCTCTAGATCTCTCAAATTTGATAAAGATATGGTTTCGCTAAGTGGGTCTCTCTCTTTTATGCAACCATTAAATATCAAATTAGTTAAGTTATTAACCAAAAAATCAACAGCCATATACCACCCGTAGCCAGCAAATTAATCTCACCTTTGAGCACATATATTATATTAACTCATTTAGCCATATGATGAAAGCAACAGATCAATAAATGAAAGCCTACATTATAGTACTTAGTGCCCTTTCTGCTATTTAATATAGGAGGGTAAGTTAAAAGATAATCTCAACCCCATCTACCATTTCTTTATTTTCCTTTTCTTTTTCCATGGCAACTGTTAGAGTATTTACAATATATAAATAACTTAGATAGGTGCTCGTGCTTTCCCGCTGACCGGATAAAAATATTTATTTTCAACAAGAGAAATTTTTTAAATATTGTTAGCATGGTTTTAGATCAAGAAAAAGTTTAATTTTGAACTAACAATATGAAGTGTGTTTGATAAAAATAAATAAAAAACTATATGTGCTAGCAAATGTTAAAAAAAGCTTTAACGCTATCCAAATATTACGTCGAGAAGTTAAAATAAAGATGTATGTTAAGAAATTTAATCTTATAATGGGAGCCACTTTTGAATTTTGTTTTTAACCACTCAACAACAAAGCTTTTCATTTTAAAAAAAGTAATAATATAAACTATATTGAAAAAATAATTTTACGGTATAATTTCTCCTTTTTTTATTAATATATTTATCTTAAACAATCAAAGGAGGATGTTCATATTCAATGAGAGAACCATTTACTAGTTTCCAAACAGGGGTCAATGCTTACAAAACCCAGATTTGACCTTAAAACCATTACTTGGTAAAAATATGGCCAAAAAGATCATAGTTTCAGGTTTTATATATATAGATGATTTGAAATAAGGGTAAAATAAAATTGTTTTAATTTTTTTTTTAAATCTTTTCTAAAATTTTTAACATGGCCATATTAAAAAGTATAAGAACACACCACTCATGCATTGTCATAGGGGATTTTTTGTAATCCTTTTTCAAAGACATGCAGAGGAAATAAAATGAATAAAGTTTAATAAAAAATCATAAAGAGTTGTAAAGAAAGAGCGCTTGTTGATATAATCATAAAAATATTTTAATAAATTCAAATTAAAAATAAATCAAAGCAAAGGCCTTTGCTTTAAGGCCCATATACTATTTTAAGTTGCTGGCCCAATAACTTAAGCCCATTTGTTAGTCCATTAGTTTAGCCCAAAAACCTTAATACACACATATCCAACAACATTTTTATTCATTTTCCCTTTTTTCTCATGCATGCTCTTTCCCTTCTCTCAACTGCATATTTCTACACAAACTATAGCTTACAAATCGATCATATTATCCCTTATATTTTAGTAAGTTTTCTTCTATCTTGATATATAGTGTAGTTATGAGTTTCTTTCCTTTACACAAGTTTGTTGAAAATTTAGGGTTTATGTAATGTTGATTGATATGTATGTGGTTTTGTTTGAATTGATTTATGTATGGAATAATAAATGTGTATGGATATGAATTAAAATAAAGTATGAATAAATTAATAAAATATTAGAAAGAAAGTATGAAAGATTTGTGTACAGGAAACTAGCATTGCATTTTGGGAAATCTATGTTGAGATTGAAGATGAGATAATTATAGTTTAGTCTATAATTTTGTAAAATTACAATTTTACTCCTGCATTCTAGAAAAATTACAATTTAGTCTATATTTGCATTCATTTTGTTTTGGTAGCTCATATATAATTGTGTCTTCTTCTAGTAAAAAAAGTTCCCCTAATTGTACCTCTTATCTTTTCTCGAACTTAGTCTCATCATTAATGTTGTTTTGCTAATTTTAGGTGTCACCTTGATCAATTTAAAAATCATCTTATCTAGAATTTGGTATTGTTTTTTCTTATATTGAGAGAATCTCTATTTTGTGCATCTGTTTTTGGTTTTAGTATCCTTGATATCAACTGTTAGTATCCTTGTTTTGCTCTTATACTACCATAGCTAGCTTTGTTTGTCTTTTTCTTGTCTTTACTTTGTGAATAATTAGATTTGATTGTTGATAATCCGAGGGCTATATATGTTTTTTCTAAGACTCCCAAGTTGAGATGGTCTCCATCCTTATTATAATTAGACTGTGGTTTTTAGGGGGGGGGAAGGAGCCATGATGAGAATAAGAGTCAGAAAAAAAAAAAACAATAAGAGACATGGATCATTAAAGAAGAATATAGGAAAAACTAAATTTGAAAAGTGAAAGATTAGATCTTTGTGACTATGAGATTTTAGGGTGAGATAGTCTTGAATATTTTAGTGTGGGAAATTAAGAAATTTAGTTTTCAAAATAAGAAACCTAGGGATCCTAGTTCATAGTTCGGTTCAATTTAACTTCTGATTGACGTCTAACTTAGGTATATTTCCTTAGTTTAGATGTTTGTAATAATTTTTTTTTGTGATATATGATTGTTTGTAAGGCCTATTGTGATATAAAGTTGTTTGCGTTCATGAATCTTCAAATGTCATTAATATTATGATATGCAATTGTCTATGTATATGAAACTCAAAGATGTCATTATAATGGTTAGAAGAGAATGTTGATAAACTTTTGGACTATAAGGTTGGATTCTAAATTATTCTAAGTTACTGTTTTGGTACAGATGGTTTCATTCACCTTGTATATGCTTACAAAATTGGAATCTTTAGATTAGATATATGCTAGCTTTGATAGTTACTTGTTATAAAAAATTGCTAAATGATAAAATCTATTGGCACTAAAAAATAAAGGATGGGAAGTATCCTCGAATTTTATACTACTTGTAAAGGTTGTTTTGTGTTTGTTTATCCTTTGTTTGACTTTAACTGTGGGCAACTGTGGAGAAGTTTATGGTTTTTTTGTTGATATTTCCTACATTATAGATTTGGTATAGTCCTTTTTCATGTTCTTTAAAGTCAGTTTAAACTAACCAAAATACATCTTCTAAAAGATTTATGTATTTCGCAAGCCCTGTGTTTTACAAATTATTATCTTTCATTTAAAAAATTATGTTTTGGCCGAATCCTTTGATAGTTTTTCTCATATTTTATTTGATGAGTCTTTGGTCATCTATATATTGTTACTACATTAAGCTTTTGTTTAAAAATGGAATTTGCATAAGTACATTACCATTTTCTAGTTTGTTTGCTCTGAGTTTCAATCGTATCAAAGTCACTCATCTTGCATGTTGGACCTTGAAACAAGTTTACAAGGCTTGTCAAGTTTTGACCTACCCCAGAAAACCAAATAGGTCGACATTCAAAAAATTTCAAAACAATCCATCGTTGTTTTTAAAAATCATATCCAAAATATCTTTGCTATTCACTCTTGCTATTTAAGGTAAACGGACTTAACATGAGGCATTGCTTTATATATTAAGATGCGTAACCTATTTCTTTGATTTTAAAAATAAGTCTTAGAACTGGAAAAAGTCCAATATTCACCAAGAGATTGGGGGTATTGGCCTTTTAAAAAATCTCAAATATTGATGATAATTAGTTGTCCACTAACTATCATTATACATATATAAGTCATAGCATCGATGTATACAACACTCATGAAGGGAAACTAATAAAAATTGAATTATAAAAAGGTGATTTTTAAATAACACATCTTAAAGATAAGTGAACCCCAAAAAGGTTATTCATCAAAACTTAGTCCATAATAGACTTTCATGTCACTAGATCCTATTTCAAATGAATGAGCTCATGATGGTCATTGCTTGGAAAGGACTGGAGCATACAATCTTCATTCATTTAGGAAATATGAGTGAATCTTAATTACTATAGGAATAATGAATCTTAACAAGGCATTATTCATACACCCTTCCTGTGATCTAGGTTGGGTTTAATAAGTCCAATATAAGTCCATTGATTATTCATTGGTATGACTTAGTAAACTATTAGTCACATGTCATGATCAGGAATAACCAATTATAGACATGTCTATTCACTAGTTATTATCGAAAGATAATAATTGGGAGAGGCAAAAATAAACTTTTTTGGGTTTAACTCATTGCAATACACTCATTATCATTCATATAAATAGATCATTGGTAGATTAAGCATAATAAACTATTAGAAATAAAAGACAAGAGTAACAATGCATCTTACCTTAAGTAGAATCATTTAGGATGATGATATATGTCATATAGCATAATCAGTTCATTACCTTAGATCTCAAGGTTTAGGTTTAGGTTTAAGTTTAGAACTTAAGGTTTACGTTTTATATTTCAATCTACCACCTAGTCAATTATGTTCCATTTAATTCTATTTGCATGGCCATATATCTTTAAGGCTAAGAAATGGAAAACATTTCCCTTGTTACATGAATCCAATTTTCATTTCATCCATGAAAAGCTATTTTTTTTCTCAACAATGCTTTTGTCATTTAATCTAATAGCCTTCTATGAAATATAAATAGATTTGATGAATACTGATAATTATTGAATAGAGTATTATAGAAATCCTAGCTATTCTAAGCTTAATAGTAGGAAATTTCATTGCTATTGCTCAAACAAGCATGAAAAGCATACTTGCATATTCGTTTATAGGTCAAATTGGATATGCAATTGATGAAATAATTATTGTAGACTCAAATATGCAAACACTAACTTATATGTTCTTTTGTATCTCCATGGATCTAAGAATTTTTGCTTGTATTGTAATATTTGTTCTACACACCAAACTATTAACATTCAAGATTATATAAAGTTTCACATGATACTCTCTTCATTCGACACATTCTTATTGAGAACTAGATTGTTAATATCTTACCTAACTATCTTTTTATTGCATGTTCCATTAAACTTCGAGACAAGATTAACATTTCCTATCTATGTGTTAACTTGAAGTGGCATGTTAGAGTATTTATTGTATATAACTACATTTTCTTATGTGTATTTGTTTTTATGGTGGCTAGTTATATTATGCCATATGGCAATTTACTCTCTTCTAATCATAATATAAACTCACTTATGCATTATATAAAGGTAAGTAGTTTATAGATATAGAAAAATCCTTTAAGCAACAACTATTTATGTGTACTAAATTAATGTTGACTAATATAATTGAAAAAATAAATTTGTATTTTCAAATAAATTCGAATTGAATTTCACTTAAAATGGGAGAGATTAAAGCCTAAGAGGGAATTAAGGCTTGCCATGATTTTTGGCACTGATTCTTTTATTGTATTACTTAAAAAAAAAAAGTTCTAGGTTTTGAGGAGTTCTATACAAGTCTAATGCATACTTTGATAAAAACAAGCATATTTTTTTATCAGATTATTGGATAAAGTTGTGAATTAATCAAAATAATATAAAGGATTAATTATATAGGCTGGTCAGCTGGCTTTTGTTTTTGTTTTTAGATTCAAATTAAGCTTGGAAAGGATTATTTTGGATTTTTTTTTATTTTTCTTGTTTTTTTAATTCTTTTTCCTATTCCTATTATGATTTTTCATTTAGTTAGGATTTTTACTAATTATGAATTTTTTTTCTTGCATTTAAACAACCTTGTAGGGTTTTGTTTTTTAAAAGAGAATTTATGCCAAAAAAAAAATTCTCTACAATCAGAGTTTAGAAGAGAATTTAGAAGAGAAGATTTTTCTAAACACATCAGAGTTTTCTCTATAATTTTCTCTACAATCAAGTGCTATAACTTTAGACTAGAGAATCCTAGTTTATTTTCTACAGTTTAGGAACGTAAGATTTTAAGGATTAAAGAACATTATTCAAGCTATACGCTATGTCATGTTACCATAATAGAATATTAGGGTTATAAAGACTAATGAGTTCATTAGTTGTTATACTCTTACTAGACTTTATTTTCAGTTTTTAAATTAATTCTTGTTATTCTCGGTGATTAGATATATCAGTTACATCTCTTTGATTTCATATTTTATAGTACTTTAAGACTTGATTAATAAGCCACTCATTAAAAAAGAAATTAAAAAGGGTGGGCATTTCGGAATTGCACCTCAATTTCACTTGAAAATTTGGCTTCGAAAATTGGTGGCTAAAGAGGGAATGTGACATCTTTTTCACCATGCTTCAAAGACGAAGACCTGAAAAGAGAGTGGGGGACTGTGTGTCTGAAGGAATCGGGAAGCGTGTACGATTTTCTTCCGGACTCGAAGAAAAGGAATAAAGTGTATCCATTAGTAGAATATATTTATGGCACATTTGCAATTATATTCACAAAACTTGAAGCTTTTAATTTTATATATATATTGCATGGGGATTGTTAGAACTCACACAAACATTCCCTCGTTTTATCTCTCTCTCTCTCTCTCTCCATTATTTCATAAAGTTGGAGCTTTATGATTCCCCCCTTTGATTCAAAAACGAACAGATTAAATCATCAATGGAAAAAACTTGTGATCTCATCCGGGTCCAAGGGCAATGTTTGATGAGTTTGGTTAGATTTCTTTTACATCTCTTCATTTCATCTTTAGCCTGATGGTGGAGCCGAGGGGAGCCAGACGGGCGATCGGCCGCCCCTCCTTAAAAAAATGTTCCATTTTGAAGATATATGTCGTCCGCATATATATATATATATATATTTGCTATGAATGATCATGAGTACTTGTCCTAAAAAAACAAAAAAACTTGTGCATGGTACAACTTATGGTGAAGGAAGAAAACAAGCTAATAATTCAGTTATTTTTTATTTATTTCAATATTCACACCAAATAATTTTTATTTATCTCTCATTAACTATTACTAATAATTTTATTTTATTTTCTCTTTATTTTTATTTATAATTTACCCTTCAATTTTATTAATATACCAAATATCATAGAAAAACTAATCATTCACTCTCTCTTTTTTTAATCTAGTATCAAACACCACCTTACAGTACTGAATTTATTCTTTCTAATTGTCCATTCCCTTTTGACGATATATATTTCCTTTAAATCTAATATGAATTCGACTTGAAGGACCACCCTCTCCTATATATATAGTGGGGTTTTTTTTTGTTGTTGTTGCAATGGAGTGTTTTTGCTAGAGTCCGGTGGTTACAGTGAAGAGCACTTACGATGTTATGTTATGGAATATTTGGAGTGCAAGACATTAACAAACTAATTTTTTAAAATATTATGCCAGTAATTTGGACTATAATATTTGAACTTATTTTATGATTTGTCTAATTGGTTAAAGATTATGGATGCAAAATTTTTATATACCGAGAATGATCTATTTAAAAGCCAAAATAGTATTTTGGAGTGTACAAACAAGTGATGATACACAAAATTTCAACTTCAGTTCTTTTGTGTATATATTTTGCTTAATTTATATATTCGAAACAATGCTTTTACATGTAACTTTAATCATTTTTTCTAACTTGTATATCATTGTCATTGTCTTAATGCTAGACAGGTCTTTGCAATAAAACACCTCGACTATTAAAAAAAAATAAGATAGCCCTAGCTAGCTAGCTAGCTAACTTACTATATATTATATGATTATATAACAATATATCTCGCACTACGAGATTCACTTCATGCATGTTGTATATGAATTCGGTAATATAGAGTCCATTAACAAATTCAGAATAATTTATATACCTAAAATGAATATCTCAGAGCCTCATGTTAAGACATATAACCAATAACAAATAATAGGTGTTTGATTAAGATTTATAATGGTTATCAAGCACAAAGTGCAAATTTTCTGGTGACCAAATTTTATAATCTTAGAATAAATTAAGGAATTAATGTGTACATGAACTTAGGTTAATTTTCCTGCTCTGTTGGTGATTAGCGTAGCTTGTGCGCCCGCGGGTGAGTTAGGTTTATATGGTCTTACTCCTAGCTAGCGTGCCTTGGCATAGAAAGGAGAGCTACACTACTACTCCCACCATATCTACAACATGCATTTCAAATATAAATTAACAAATCAAAACATATATATTTTGTTTACACGGCAAACGAGAGATCTCCCTTTCATTCCTCAATCATCTTCGACTTTTACCTGTTTCATTTCATAGAAATACCCTTGGAAAATTAGTGTATAGTGCTGGTAATACTTTCAGTCTATACATTGTCTCCTTGCAAGAAAAGTAGGTCAAAAAAGAAAATGTTTGAGAAATCCAGAAGGAGAAAGAGAGGGTGATCTAACTAATAATAATAAAAGTTAATGCTGATGCAAACTAGTACTGCATCTTTATAAGGTCATTTCCATGAAGAACTATAGTCTAGCCAGCAAGTGCCAGACCATCATAGAAGAGCGTTATGTTTCGTTTATAAGGCCAGGAACTGGCAAGAAGGAAATGCCAGTCACTTGACAGGACAAGACATGACACGAGTAATAACAAGAGTTAGTTTGTCATCGTTGGGGAATGTTTCAAATTCCACTGCCTTTGTAAATGCGACACGGTTCCTTGTAGATATTCTCATATTTTGTTGTTTCTTACCCTTTTTGTCAGCAAATATATTAGAAGCTATTGTGTCCATACTTGGGTCAGGGATGCTAGGGGGTTCCATCACATATTCTAGCAAGCAAAGCTTTTTTTAGATTCTACCACAAATTTATGTATAGGTATTTCCAACTAAACCATGAATAGAAATTTTTTATTATTGTTGCCGTCGTTTGAACGACAGGAATAGGATTTAAACTGAAAACCTTCGAACCAATCATCCATTAAAGAGAAGCTCTAACATGCATAAAAATGAAATCTATGTGTGGAATATGATGAGGCACAGCCAGTTTCTTTTTTAATATAGCTGTATAAGAACCTTAAATAGTCCAAGCTTAATATATAACAAATAACATAAACTTCTGACTGTTTATTCTTTCTCAGTGAGTCTCACGGTCACCAGTCAAAAAGCTTCTCTCTTTGTTGGCCTAAAAAGACATACAAAGCGCACCAAATAATTTGAACAACAAAGCATACGGCAATACTATAAAAGGAGAGTTTGAATGAAAGAAAGGAATATATATAGTTGCTTAGAACACACCCTAGCTAGCTTATAACTCTTTCTATCCCTCGCCAAGAACAGTTAACTTTGTTTTAAATAAAGGATGATAACTGTAACAAAAGCCATTCACAACTGTTTACTTCTTGCTAAATCGATATACGTTTTGGGCAAACCAAAAGAAGTTTGTCAAAGTGAAAGTTAGGGCAATATCTTTTCTCTTCTTTCACCATCGAAACCTTTAATTTTTGAGGGAACACATTGCATTAGAGACCCTTATACTTGCTTCTTTTCTCTTTTGCTTAAAGTAAAGCACTCTCTCATAAAGCATATATTAATAAAAGTAAAATATGGCATTATCTACTCAAAAGGGTCGCTCATTTTATGCTTTTAAGCTTCAAATAAGCATCTTTGGAGTAATACGTGGCCATGTGGATGAAAGCAATATCCAAGGCAGGGAACAGAGCTCCGAGAGAGAGATGGAGAGCATAGTTATTAGTTTTTTCTACTGGGCGGCCAGACTTTAAAGGTTTCATGGAGAAAAAGTTGCTCTAATTTTGACATGACAGCCTTGTTAATGTAAAGGTGATGGAATTACGTACCACACACTCCTTTTCCTAAAAGTTTGCATTATCTTATGTTTATATTACGTAGTCCTACTTTATGCTTAGCATCTGCCATATATATATATATATATATATATATATATAAACAACTAGCTAATGATGTTTCATTAACTTGGAAAGCCCGGCATGATGGAGATTTAGTTTCGTAGTTTAGCTTAAATCCAATGCACTAGATTGAAGCCACTGGTGTAGGTTTTCTTGCTATATATTAATCAATGGTTGCTCTTGATAGGTAGTTTCGCCCAAGCTTCTGTACTCTTACATCATAATCTCGAGCAAATGAGGAGAAGCTTTGATTCATTACCGGTCATGTAGAGGATGGCTAGCTAGGGAGATCCTAACTGTAATTTGCGCTACACAATATTAATGCTATTTTCATGGAAGTCGGGGAGTTTTTTTAATCACCTGACGGCTGGGTTTGAATTTTATCAATAATAAAGCTAGCTATTTATAGCATTTGAATCATAACCGGCCCTGAAACTTACCGTGGTTGAGTTTAATGGACTATGTTTCACAATTCTATGGAAGAGTTACTTGGAAGGAGCTTGTAGCTGGGTTTGAAAGTGCCGTCCAAATAATTAAAAGATGGTATTGATTCTTTGCAATCCGCAGACACGCCGTAGCATTTCACATCCCACCTCCAATATTACACTTACAATATGCTCCCTCTCTCATCTTCTAGTGCATTTCAACATCCTACACTTTGATCACAAGCACGCAAATGCCAAAATTTCTTGAGATTGAAACTACTTCGTACCTCATGAGGTTCTTTGAGATTATTTGGTAAATTATATACCGAGGAATAACCCCGTGACATGGATACAGTCTACTGTCTACTTCTAGTAATGTCACCAAACCAATTCTATGCATATACATGTATACTTGAGATAAATGCAAAGGAAGGGGTCAGGAGTACTGGCAAACTGGCCCAGTACCGTGCTAAACTATTTGACTTCTTGGAAATACCTGTCAAACTAAAATCCAAATGATCCCGATAAATTTTGCACTGGTTAATTGTCAACAAGCACAGTTCACGCATGATCACAATATTCATGGAAGCATATATATATATATATATATATATATAGAGAGAGAGAGAGAGAGAGAGAGAGAGAGGGATGTACGAATGCAAACGCATGCCAATGACAGACAAAGTAGGCGCTAGTAGAAACAGAGATCAATGGCTATGTTATGAGTACAAAAAATTATAAATTTAAGCAAAAATTAACTATTTTGGAGGAAATAAAAGCAGAACGCAAGAACTCACATTACTCAGGTGGCCCCTATATTCTTTTTAACAAACAAGGAACAGAAGACTCTGAAGCTTCGGGTCTAATAGTTACGCAGAAGAATATTGTACATTATTGCTATCCAGATCATCCATGTATAGTCAAGCTACAAAGGAAAAATGAAAGAAATAACAGAAAGGAGAGATTGTTAGTTTAACCTGTCTTGTACAATCTCTCACACTAGAGCTCGCCCATCTTGACGATCTGAAGACCCTCCACCATAATCATTCTGAAGTAGAGGACCAAGTGCGTTCCTAACAGAGGATCTCTGCTTACTAGTCTCCTCAACTATTGCCAATCGAGCACTGCCACAAGCTTTTGCATTTGGGAAACCGATTGTCCATCGCCCATCTGCAACTTGAATGAATTCCTTCATGTTGTAGCTTCTATTTTTACCCCCATTTATTCTGGGTTCAAACTCTCTTATCCTGAGATGCAGCCATGTGGGCTGATCCTCGTCTATCTTTGGCTGTCAGGTAGGGAAAAAAGTCACAGCAGTATATATTGTTGATAAAAGAGAAATTAAAACCAGTAACCCGATTAACTTGCTCAGATGTTAAAAATCTTAAAACAGGCAAAATGCAGAAGTTAATAATGGAAACCTAAACATGGCACAAAAAGGAGAATAACTGACACATAGGTAAAGATGGTAAGAGACTGTCAAGGAGATGTCAGGAAAGAAACAGTGATGCTTTTCAGAGCATAGAAAATAAGTACTCAGAGGAAGCTTGCCTCAACTACTATCATAAGAAACAAAGCTAAGGGAGCTGATGATATCCTAATTTCAACCCCAACTCATTCAAAACTTATTGCAAATAACTTCAAGGTTTTGATTCTCCTTTCATAACTTGTATCTCCTTCCCCAAGTCCAAGTCATAAACCTCACAAAAACCAGTTTCCCTGATGTAAATTGGTTGTTAACACGCAAGAAAAGCTTTGTATCTCCTTCGTTCATGTACATTTGGCATCTCCCTTAAACTCTTGAAATTTAAATTTTAACACCTAACAATATAAATGGTTTATATTCAGGAAATTTCTATGTAAAGAAATGTAAAGTTAAATCCATAGGTTAAGCACAAGTTAGAGACCATATATAATAATCTACATGTGTTTTATTGCAAAACATGCACAATTAGAAATTGAAAAATGTTTGTAGATTAATGGAAGAGCTTCGGATGATACTGAGATTTAAGAAAGTACAAAAGATCTTGTACACTTTCTAGAAAAGTGTATTTTAACACCATTTAACTCTCTGATACAACAAGCATGACCAAGAAGAGATAGCTCTTTCCAGAACCCAACTAACATCATGACAACTGCCTGTGTCAAATTTCAGAAAAAAGCTAGTAAAGTGTTTACATCTTGCTTATCCTGCATTCAATTTGTCACTGATTTACTCTTAAAGAGTGGCATCACTCCAGTCCACTGAAATTTTAATCGTTATGAAGGCAGTCTAGGCAAATAATCTAAATGAAATTTGCTCAACAATGAGACAAGTATTTGCCAAAGCCAATCGAGAAGGCCAACACCAGCCTTGGTTGCCAACAGTGCAAAGCAATTTCATTGATTAGTCTAATCATACCAAGTTCTAAACATCCATGCAAGGTTCATTATCGTCGCAGCAATATTTTTCCCTGCAGGACTAAAGTTTGACAGTGTCTGGACTTACACTCAATCCTGCCAATGGAGCAATGGCAATTACAACCCCTCTTTGACTGCGGAAGGGATGTTTCTCCACAAGAAGCAATTTCCCAGATATTCCCCTTGCCACGGGTATCAGGTAAATATCTCTGATTCCTGCATTTGAGAAGGCAATCCTGCAAGGGATTCCTGAGCCTGCAAATGTTACACAAGTGAAAAAATGAAGACATGTTGGAGAATATGTTGAACGGGGAGTGGAAGGTTAATGACTCCCAACCTAAGGAAACCTCCGACCCAAAGCTAGCAGATGAAAGACCTGAAGCTAGGTTCTTCGCAGAATCGAAGGGAAGGACCACTATGGAGTCCAGTGAGGACTTCTCGAGAAACTCTCCTTTGGAAATAAAAGCCTTCAACTGAAGATGCAGAATGAAGACCTGCACGTATTATCGTTATGTGATCTCTAACATCCCAGAAAATTTAATGTTAAATGTACAGTTATGAGGAAATGTAAACAGTTTCCCAATGCTTGCAAAATGTCAAAAAGGGCTTAATAGGCAACGGAAAGCAAAAGGTAGTAAAAAAAAGCAAAAGATGTTTGTGGTGAGATTTTTCTCTTGCAAAACTGTTGAGTAGACAAAAACTGAACTGAAGCCGAACATAAAAGCATTTAAGTTCAGAAATCTAGAGTAAAAGCAGAGGAAAACATGCTAAACACATGGCTAAAACATAATGTTCTAGCTCTGAACTTGAAGAGGCTGCACGAAAGATTCCCAAGAACATGAAGAAAGGTTGCAATGCAGCATCTCTTGCCAAGAATTTGATATGAATAAATGGTAAAAACCTTCACTACATCCACCATTCTTTGCCAAGCTACATGGGAAGAGGTTGCATCACCTGCAATGTGTAATTACTTTATTTTCCCTTTATGCATGGGATAGAACTAAATATAAATGAAAATTTTCAATCAAACCAAAGAGAGAAGGAACACAAAAGTGCATTTTACCATCAGCAATCTGGCAGATTGTGAACTCTAGAAGGAAAAGGGGGTCTTTGGATTGTGATGATTCCTCAAGAGCTGTATGGATCATCAAAATAGATCAAATGAGTTCCACCAAAATAGACTATCACATCCCATAAGATCCCTGCTGTATGAAGCAGTTCTTGTCCCTTGTCAAATTAACATACAGCTACCTGTTTTACAGCTTGCCCATTCATTTCTCAACACATCCATGATATGATCAAACCAGCATCCATCAAGTTCTTTCTCGACGCATATGCAGGACCGCTCATATGAAGTCTGTTAATGAGAACTAGAAGATATAAAATTTTAGAAAGTTTGAGACATGATTATAAAGAAACTCCAAGAAACACTTACTCCAAGTTCAGAGGATGTTACCCTTTCAATAAGCACACAAATAAATTCAAGAATGGATAACAGTAAACGAGGATACTACATTGCTATGTATTTGAGGTAATTCAGTCTTCTTACATTAAATTGATGGAAATTGTGTTCATCAAGCCTGATTCCTTGAAAAACCAGTAGCTTTCGCAAGAACCATCCAGTATGCCACTTTATTTGCACAGTGGTTGGTGGTTCGCTTGCTAAAACATTCAATAATGCATTTAAAATCTGAAGAATTTGAAAAAAAAAAAAAAACAATAATAATAATAAGATAGCAATGATGGAAAGTTCATGATGAAAATGAAAGTCAAAAGGCACCAAGCTATAAATGATTAGATATTAATCAGGTGGAGAGCACAAAGGGAAGTGTAGAGCATAGAGCATACATTTTATTCAGGCCTAAAATGGAACTTTTAAGGAAACACTATGTTGTAAATATACCTGAGGCATAAACTTCACGAGTATACTTTCCTCCATTACCTGTGGAGCTGAGATGTATTAATTCTAAAAGTGATTTTTTCAATAATATAGATTAAACACGAAACTGTTGACAACTGGTCATGTTAATTTAAGGATCTCTCTTTCTCAATGAATTATTAAATTCATTGGTTAAACATTGCTGTTGGTATCAGACCTCAATGCCAGCTTCCATATTTCTAGTAATTTATGTGATGAGGAGCTGTTCTTCCTGTCTTAGAAGCCAAAAAAAAAAATTCATCACATCCAAAATGTTTTTCAAGGATGCATAGAGTCAAATGGTGGCTGGGAGAAATATGAACACATTACAGTAAGTCAAATACCCAGGTAGATGTAAGTGATTGATTGGATAGCAAGACAGAAAGCATGAAAGTTTCACTGAACCCTAAAAGCACAAAGCCAGCTACACTCACTGTAACTGAATGTTTAATATAGACATGCCCAAAAAACAATGGCACTACAGAATTCGTGTAGCAAACCACTTTATCTAGTCGGGAACTCAAGTTGCGATCTCAAGTCCTCCCCCATCCCACACGCACATGACTACAGCACACACAAATGACACCTCTGCTGCACTGGTTACTGTGCATGGCGATCATGCATCTCGAGACAAAAAGAAACAATTTTTCATATCTAAATACACATTAGTTGAAGAGAGGGAAGGTTGAAGAAACAGAACAGAAATCAAAGGGGACCACATGTGCATCTCTAGTACCAGAAAGAACATAAAAAAGATCCATTTTTGTTGATATTTACCATACCATGCTGCATTGCACTTAGGCTAACCATTGAAGCCAGTAAATCCTCAAGATCTGAGAGGACAACAGAATAGCAGAAAGACAAATAAACAATGATGTTGATCCATTATGCTCTATCTTTAGTCCGCATAATTTAAGAAGCAGAAAATAGAAGATACCTTTACTTTCTGCTAAAGTAAGTAATAAAAACAGAGACGCAAGTGAGAGGCTGTGATTGTCAGACAAAATAAAATCCAGTATTCTGCCTCTGCAATTGGAAAAATTTTGTGGTGAGTACAAAGGAACACATGATTGCAAAGATCATAATACAGAACAAAAATTATTTCATCTAGTTGTCAAACATAGCTTGTGAATCCAACATGCCTTAGACATCATATACAGCTACATGAGCAGCCTAAATTTCCAGGTATCATGCTGTACAATGTCTTATATCCAACAGCTAAAATCTAGCCAAAATTCCATTAAGTTTAGTCTCAAGTAGGATCAGCCAGGATTCAATGATCTCATTGAAAGTTATCAAGTGCAAGAGAACATAGGTAATTGGAACCTGCACTTGGTATCAGAAAGAGAAAACAGCTCTCCCTTATCAATAGAAAATTCTCTCTTATTTGCATCAGTGAAACAAAACCCATATAATGTTACTTCTGTAAACCTTTGTGGGCATATGGTATCATCACCAGAGAAGCTTACAAAATCTAGTCCCAATACCATTAAGTTTAGCCTCAAGTAGGATATACCAGGATTCAACTATCCCATTGAAAGTTATCAAGTGCAAGAGAACACATGTAATTGGAACCTACACTTGGTATAAAACAGCTCTCCCTTAGCTATACAAAATTCTCTTATTTGCATCAGTGAAGCAAAATCCATATAATGTTACTTCTGTAAACCTTTGTGGTCATATTGTATCATCAATAGAGAAGCATACAAGATGATAGAGATGATACATACTCTGGAAAATGCCTGTGAAGAGGGCTCCCATTGACACTTTCAGCACCTTCAGACTCGGTAGAACATGATGATTTTTCCATATCATTAAAATTACTGAAAAAAGCACTGCTCAAACACGCTTCCCAAGCTTCTCTCACACTTAAGGACATATAAGGGTATAGAAGAACTCCAGCCACATAGTTAACAATACTTTTTCCACCAATGACTTGAATAAGACAAGAAACTATATACAGAGAAGTGATTGGAGATAGATTTGAACCCTAAAACAAAAACAATGTGTTACTTACTTGATGCACAAAAGCTTCAAAAGAAAAGTTACAATGCATAAGATTACAATGCGATGATTTGGGTTCTTATAGTTCAATAGGTAGCTGGTTCTACTGGAGATAGAAAGGTAAATGAGAAAAGACATAGTCAAGATTCTGAGTGCACATGAAGGCAAAGCTAAGTGCCACAACCAGTCAGACTATCAGTGAAACAGAGAGAGGAACATGAAAGAGTGAACCAAAAAAAGGATGCAATGTAAATGTGCACATGTGGAAGTTCTTTCTAAGAGACTTTAGCCTCAACATTCATTGCAGTAATGCAGATGACAAATAATGAAAAAGACTGTGCAAGTGTTCCTTGCTTAAGGTATTTTCATCAGACCGCAAATCTGAAAGCACATTTGAGCATGCTTTCTGATGAATTGCAGGCTTAAAGAAACACAAGCATGCAAACATAGACTGACACACAAGAAAACATGATCTTAAAAGATATCAGAAATTGTTTGATAAAATTCAAAAAACAAATAGTCCAAGGAATTAAGAGGAAAGACATCTTACATCACTCTGCCTTGAATGAAGTAAAGGATGCAATATGGGAATGAGAAGCAAGTTGAGAACATTCTGCGTGACCACTTTACTCAAACGAGATTCACCAACACAAAGAATATCCTTTAAGTAGTACAGATCATCAACAATTCTATCAGTTTTTAAAAGTAGCTCCTTTCTTCTTTGATTAACACCCATCTCCCTGCATAAAAGGGAAACATTCTTCATATAGATAGTTCTAAACAGCTAACAGAGTAGGATTGTTCAAATGATATAATATTCCTGAGAAATTGAGGGAACATACTCTAAAGCATGGACAAGGTTGTCTAGATGGGTACATTGCTCTTTCAAGTTATGAATCAAATCTGAGAAGTAACTTGAAACTGGAGGAGTTGTTATGAACTGATAAACCATATCATCACCAACTGCAAAACCAAAAGAGTAATGTTGCAAGCTATTGATGACCTATTCAACATTCATAAGGAAACAAAGATAATAATAAAATACCATTATATATATTGAGAGTCAATGCACGTATAGCAGTCTGAATCATCTTTTCCCCATGCTGAGCAAATTTAAGAGCCTCGCTGTATAGGGGGAAAGAGACAACAGCATCCTGCAGTAGGATAAATACATAATAGATAGACTTAGGTCAGGCCTCGCAAAAAGGTAAATCTTATTGGTACAAAAACACAGAAAAAACACAATATTGTTGAATGCATGCAAGCATGAGTGCTGGAAAAACTGATAGCAGCTCCAATACATTCTGCTTCCAATTAAAATGTACATGTGCATGTTTGAACCCCTGCTGTTCTGCTAAGTGAATTCAGCCCACAGACCTGGGTCTATCATTTATTTATTATGACAAAGGGGGAAAAATGAATCATAAACCTTCAATTTAATCAAAATGATGACCCCTGATATTTCATAGAACATCAGATCAACCACACACAGCATCCTTATCTGACAAGTATATAACAAAGGGGATTGGGAAGCGAAACTATTTTAGCTGTAGTTTAATTAAACCAATTTTCTAATTTGATTTCATTAGCATAACATTACACAAAGGGAACTTATGAAAGACTTTGACCTCTTAATTTTTTTTCTCAAGTCTTCATAAAGAAACAAATATGTGCTTGATAACACTATGGCTGTGTGGAAGCATTCCACTCATAACTCAGAGGCTGTAGAAACAAATAATGCAAGAAAATAGAAAGAATAGGTGGCGAACTTTTACCCCATGAACCTTTACAAGAAGGCAAAGAGTGTCTCCATTTATTTTGTTGCTCACTGATCTGATTTAATAAAATAATTTCAAAAATAGGTCACAGAAAGGGGTTAGAAAAAATGTACCACCATTTTTATTGATAAATTCAAACCACAGAGAACCAATACTTAAGAAAATGCCAATGAAAGTCACAATGTTAAAGAGGTTGTGTGTGTGTGTGTGTGTGTGTGAGAGAGAGAGAGAGAGAGAGAGAGAGAGAGATTCACAACCTTAGGAAAGATATATAATATTGAGCTAGATCTCCACCATCAAATTTGTACGGATGTGTTATAATATTGTTGACATAGTCATTGCTTAAACAGTAGTCTGCATTACAGAATTACCAAATGAATCACTAAACTTGTTTCAGAAATAAGGAAGAAAATTCAAGCCTGTTCTCCATCATTGAAATGAATACATGAAACATAAAAAAACACAGTGAGGAGAGATGAACAAATAATTATGTCATGTGCTACACATTTTAGAAATACAAAATGAATGAGAATTAACTCTTACAGATTGCATATTCGCTATCCATGTTTTGAATCATTATACTTAGATACTGAAGTAACGGTGCCTCAATTCTTGAATTTTTACTAATTTTTAGTACACGAACAAACTCTGCCAAAACCTGGTGTTCCATAAAACACCTGCAGAAACCAGAAAAAGTAACTCTTTGAATATCACCAAAATCAAACACGATACAGAAAAGGATGTGTCCAAGAATTTCGTACTCAAAAATCTGTGAATCTTGTCTGTCACCATATGTAACTATCTCTACTATAGACTGCAGGAGATCCACTACTAATTCCTGGAAGTGAAAAACAAGAATGACAAGTTGATGTTAAGAAAAAGATTTCAAGGATTACACAAAACTATCTCCGAGAATCAGGAGGAGCTATTAGCACTATATCCAGTGTTACCGGCAGTCAACTTCTTCCTCTATAAAAGTGTAGTGTATCAAGCTGAGTGATAACAGCTCCTACCTAGAAATTACACAGAGGAAGGTGGATTTTACTCACCCTGTTGTGCATATCTACAACTTTGATCTTCTGCAATTCATTAATTACATGTCTACATTCAAAAACATATTCAAATATTAATAACAAATTGACAGCAAGTAGAAACTATGGGAATAAGGGCATCCTCATGAAATAACAAATGAAGCAGTCATGTCATCGTAAGTTCTAAAATCAAAAACCCCTTTCAGTTTTGCTACACACAAAAAAAAAAAAAAAAAGCACGCACACAAACACACACTATAGATGACCACCCAACAAAAGAACTAAATTCTCCGGTTTGCCTAGAAATTATAAAAAAAATAAATTTCTTTTATACAATTAATAAACACAATCATAGACTAAAACCCTAAATTATGACGATGATAAAAAGGAACTCGTAATAACAAAAACATTACAGCATTTCCAAATTGGCCACATAAAATTGAAATTAAACTGAATAAAACAAGAAGAGTTACTTGAAGTGTTGCAGAGAGAAGCGATCGATGGATCGCCAAAGCGAACGCCACATTGTGAAGGATCAAACTGAGCGATTCAAGAAAATGAAATTTGGGTAGATCTAGGCAGTTAGATTTTTGAGAGTGGAATTGATGGTTTTCGGCACCAGCTATTCTGGCTGGGCTTTTACTTCGGTTTGTCCGTTTGGTGACAACCAACTTTCAACGTTGTGTTACTTGTTAGTGTTAACGAATTTCTTTTTAGGCCCTTTTGTTTACAGCAGTAGCACGTTTAAAATATTTTTTTTCTTTTTATTTAAAAATATGTTTAAATAATTTTTCATTATTTTTCATATCACATAAATTCTGAAAATATATAAAAAAAAAATTAAACAAAAAAAAATTTTCCTGCAACAAATACAAACTGCGTGTTAATGGAAAGTGGTTTTATGAACTATTTTCTAAATTGTTTTATATTTGAAAAATGTTTATTTTTTTTTTTGCTAATAATACTTTTTAAAAATTGTGAAAATTTATAAATATCTTGTTATTTATTAATTATATCAAATTTAATCTTAATATTTTAATCTTTTAACTGTTATATATTTTGTTTTGGATTTTTTAATATTTTTTTCAATTTCATCTTTTTATGATTTAATTTGATTTTTATATTAATTTTGGTCATCATTTTTTTTAGTTATTATTTTTTTTACTCGTATCATTTTTTTAATTGAGATTTTTTATCTATCATATTTAGTCCTCGTTCTTTTAATTGTTATTTATTTTTTTGAAATAATTTATGAAATTGATTTTTTTTCATTTTCATCCTTTTTCAATTTTTTTATCTATCAAATTTGATATTCTTTTTTCTTTTTTTCTATTTGTTATATTTAAAATAATTTATGAAATTGAAGATTTTTTTTCAATTTCATCTTTATTTTTTTTTATCTGTCAAATTTGGTCCTTATTTTTTAATAAACTTAAAAGTAAAATAAAATATTAATAAGTTATTTTCCATAACATAGCCAAACACTTTAAAGTATTTTCCAACTCAATTTTCATGAAACTGTCACATATCTAAAAATAATTTACTTTTTATAAAAATCATTTTTTAAAAAAAAATACTTTTCAATAAACAAATAATGCCTAATCTTTTTACATTATTCCTTTTCAATAAAGGCAATGTTATTCATTCCTTATTTACTATATACTTAGATTCTTTATTCACACCACGCAGCGATCATATCATTTATTTCTAATCTTAAAAAAAAATCTAAAAGCATTGGGAAGTAAAAAATTAAAAACTTATTAAATAAAATATTTTTTAAATATAATATTAAAACTATAACATATTGAATAATATGTTTTCTTAAACAAAATATTAAAACAATATCACATTAGCTTGACTAAGTCAACCATGGTTAACCCGTGATCTTGGATATAATATTGTGATAACCCATGAAATCCAAAATGTAATGAAATAGGAAGCTCAATTCTAATTAACTAAATATTGAAAACTGAAATATAATAAAAAAAATATATCATAAAATGAGATCAACCAAGCTATTTTTACAATATTTTTATTGAGTTTGGTCATTTTTATTTTACTTCCTCAATCAACCTAACTTTTAAACTTCAAAGAAAAAAACAAAATTATCCTCACATGTATAATGCATAACACTAGCTCATTGTCATGTGGTATGCCGTGGGAAAAAAGTATAGGCATTGGTAACGTGTCTTCCAAAAAAATTAATTCTAAAGAAAGTATAGGTATTGACATTTTGATCTACTATTGAGATGGAAAAATATTTAATCCACCTTAGTTAACTTGAATTGACCTGCAAAACTCACAAGGATAATCTTAAAGAGAAAAATGGAAAGTTAATCCCGAATTAACTTAATGTTGAATGATGAAATCGTGAAAAATAACATTTAATTAAAAAACGGAGTGAACTTGAGTCAACCAAGTCAGTTCACGATGAAAGTTACGCATGTCACCAGATTCAATAAATGTTTTATCGTAGAGATTACTTTCCATATAATCATACGACAATAAAAAAAACATGATATTTTTTTTGTATGAAAAAATAGATTTTTTTAAAAGTAAAAAAATCATGATAGGCACATGGAGCCAAAATTAGCAAAGGTACATCATTGACAACAAAAGGTGAAATTGCATTCTTTTATGTTTGAATTAAATAAGAATAATAGATCATCGATAACAAATGGTGAAATTGTTTTTTCTTTAAATTGAGAGATAGAAAAAGCAATTAACAAAAACAAAATAAAAACAAATAATGCTCTGGTTGTCGTGGATTAACTCGTCAAACTGCTACTCGGATAATGGACTCAATTGGGTTCAATTATATGTTTTATCAATTTTTAAAAACCACATATAAAAAAAAAATGGAACCCGGTTGCGTGGGTTTGGTTATAAAAAAAAGACCTGGTCACGTTGACCTTTCAATCTAGCTAGTGCACTTGGCCCTATCTTTTTTTTTATTATTTCTTAAAGGGATGAACCTTTGTTTTTTTTTTTTTTTTAATTTAACACATCGTCTACTTTTTGTAGTTTGCAGTAAAATTGAGGGTTCGGTTTTTTTCAATTTAAAACTCATTCTTGACCTAAAAAACATTGTAAACATCCATTGACACCAAAATGACACCTAGGCTAGCCCGTTGGCTGACGTTACACAAAAAACAAAACATGTCCAAACAAAAAAATATATAGGTATTGGTATCGTGTCTTTTAAAGAAATTAAAATAGTTTATCCATGAATTTAAAATCAGTTGCATATTAGATGATATTTTTATTTAACATTGAGAGTGAAACACACTAGTTCAATCTAGGTCATTCTAGGTTGACATGTGAAAGTTGCGAGGGTAATCATGAAAAAAAAAATGGAAACCTAAATCTCAAATTAATTCAATATTGAAAATTAAAATTCCCAGAAAAATATTTTTTAAAAAAAACTAAGTGAACTTCAGTCAACCAACCAAGCTCTTGATGTAAGTCATGCACGTCATTGAATTCAAGAAATTTTTATTTCATAAATTATTTTTTATTTAATAGATTTATATAACAATAAAGTGAATGTGCTATTTTCTAATGAAATAGTTTATGAAAAGAAAAAAACATGACAAACATATGGAATTGAAATAGCAAAAGCAAATCATTGATAACAAAGGGTGAAATGATATTTTTTTAAAATTTTAAGTTAATTAAAAAAGTAAATCAATGATAATAAATGGTGAAATTACATTTTTTTTTTTAAAAAAAATGAGGTACCAAAAGTGCATTAAACAAAAAAAAACTAAAAAAGAAAAACAGTAGATTGGATATTGTGGTTTAACTTATCAAACTTGCAATCTAGGTCATAAAACTAATTAGGTTAAAAAAAAATTTATCTAAAAAAAGGCCACAAAAAGCCTAGCAACGCTAGCCTATGGCCCAGTGCACTTAGCTTCTAGAAATAATAGCCAAGGGCTTGTGTGCTTAGACTTGCTTTTTTTTTTTATTATTATTATTTAAAGAGACAGATGACTTGTTGTCTATCTTGTTTTATTTCTTTCTTTTAAAACCCAAAGACGACATGTTGCATGTCAAGGTTAATAACGTGTTGTCTCCCAACCTAGATTTCAACCACTATTGTCGTGGTTGAAAAATTAGAGCTGTGGGTTTTTAACCCAACAAACCTATTTTTCAACCCATTTAAAGTTTTTTTTTAAAAAAAAACATGTTATAGAACATGTAGAAACCAATTTAGCAACCCAACGAACCAAAAAAAAAAACAATTCAAATCACAAAATCAAATCGAATAATTTTTCTCTTCCTCGACTTACATTTATTTTATGAGACAAAATTAAGTTTTAAAACAATCACTATAAGATTCCCCTCATTGAATTTAACCTATTGACACCGATTTCAACCATTCTAGTGGTCAAAATAAATATAAACGATGACTTTCTCTTTTTAAACTGGAATTCAACGACCTTCTTTCTCTCCTCTAACAAAAAAAAAAGAGTGAAAAATGAGAGAAATGAACTTTGATACTAAAATTGAACATCTAAAAACTAAAAGGAACAATCACCTATAAATAAAAAATGATGGGGTGCTGTATTAAATTTTTTGTATAAAATTCAAAGCAACCATCTATGTTACCTGTTATTTTTATTTTGGTCATCTGACTTTCAATCCAATCTTTCATCCTAAAAAAATATGTAATTGGATGTAAATTTGAGCTTAAAAGGCTTAATTGTGCAAAAAAAAATTGAGAATCAAATTAATTTTTTTTTAAAATCAACTTTTTCAATCTTAGTAATTTGTGAAAGAATGCATAGTAAAAATTAATACATTGAAGACAACCCACGTGTTTTAGCTTTATAATAATGTAATAAACAACTGCAAACTCTCATTCTCAATTTTTAAATATTAACCCTAATCTTGAATTCTCAAATTTTCTCGTCAATTCCCCGCCTCAATCCCTCCCTCCCCTTAAATTCTCCGCCCCCTCGACCATCCCATTTCATTCCTCGGCAAGACCAGCAACATCCAGCCAATATCTTTACACATGGTGGGTTTGCTGGTGTTGCTTTAATCGGTGGTGGGTATGCTGCTTTGGTCTCATCGGGTGCAGGGTTTGCAGGTGCTGGGGGTGGTAGCTCAAACAGATGATCCTTGGTATGTTTATAGGGACGAATCTTAATAGTCAGTGGGTGTCTAGGATATGATTTCAGCTCATAATTTTAAAAATTTGAATTTTTTTCCTTTTGTTTTATATTAATTTTTTTAGTATTTTTAGATTGTTTTTAGATGTTATTAATATGTTTTTTTAAATGAAAAAAATTAAATTATATAAAAGTTAATTTAGAGTGATATAATTAATTTTATAAATTTAAAATAAAAAATATAATTTAATTAAAAAAAAAATAACATTTTTTAAAAATATTAAAACAACAATATATTACATTTACTCGGATCAACTCGGATTTATTTGGATTAACATAGGTTAACCTGTTAAATCTCAAACTTAGATCATGAGACCCTGATAACTCGGTAAAAAACAAATACACATTTTAAGCCTAATTCTCAATTAAATTAATATTATCAATGCAATTGAAAATAAAATTCAATTGAAAAATAAGTCGGATCAACTAGAATTAACTAATTAAACCTGAATCATAAAACTGAGATAACCATATAAAAAAAATTATAAAATTTAATTTACAACAAACTCAATATTTAATAATAAAAGTAAAAAAAAAAAGGCTAAAAAACTACCCGAGTCAACTCGAGTTTACATACCAAACTCAAAAACATGTCGGATCAACTCGAATTAACTAATTAAACTTGAATCATAAAAATAAGATAACCATATAAAAAAATTATAAAATTTAATTTACAACAAACTCAATACTTAATAATAAAACTGAAAAAAAAAACTAAAAAACTACCCGAGTCAACTCGAGTTTACATAACAAACTCAAAAACATGTCCTTCACTGTAATGTAAGGCTCAAAACAATATTTTTTTAATTAGTCTTTAGCAATTGGATAAATTACAAAGCTTCTGAAGTTTAAGTACCAAATCCAGATATTCAAAAGACCAAACCATGCGAAGAAGGCAAATTATGCAAAATTGGAAGAAAAAAAAATTGCCGTTAGCTTTATGGTCTAGATTCCGGAAGCAACAAGATCGGCCATAATTAATTTAGTTCTATTGTCTATTATCTATTATTCTACGAGGAAATTATTATTAACTAATATACTGAAATGATTGGGATGGTACGAACAGTTTTGTTTTTTACTTTTTTTACTTCTTTAAAAAAAAAAATAGTTAACACCCTTTATTGTATTTTTTCAAAAACTGTTTTAAATTTTTTTAAAATAGTAATTATTTTTTAAAATTTATAATACTTCAAAAAAGTATAATAATTTGTCTTTAAAAATGTTCGCTTGTATTTTATATAAATAAGTTGTATTAACAAAAACCAGTTTTTTAGTAAATAAAACTAACATCTAAGATTAAATAAACAAAATATATAAAATAAAAAGGATAATAAATATAAAATATTTGCATATGCATCTATCTTTGTTTTTATTAGAAATATCAACTTATTATTTTATATTTAATTATCGTTAACAATGTTATTTTATATATCAATTATAGTTTTTAAAATTTATTATATTAAGTATGGATATTACTAGTTTTTTTACTAGCTCTATATAACGGGTCATATATTTTTGTTCAACCTTAAAAAAATGTGAAGTCGTTAAGAGGAATTTAATTCATACTGGTCGAAACACTTTAAAATACTTAAATAATAACATGTTAGATGTTATATTTTTTTTTTAAAAAAATATTGATAGCGACACATCATATTGACCTAGGCAAACCATTGATTAATTTGTGAAGCCTATAATTTGGGATATCGTGATCTTAGAACCTATACTGAAACAAATTAGAAAACTCAATTATAATGAACCAAATATTAAAAGTTGAAGCAAAAAAAATAAAAAAGGAAAAAAAAGTGACTTGATTAAACTTATATCGACGATGGATGCAACGGGGTGAGCTGAGACAAATTTTTCTGTATGTAAGAAGAAAAATGTTAATGCGATGCTATGATTTTTAAAGAAGAAAAAGATAATTTTAGTTAATTTAATAATATAAAAAAGGCAACCTTAATTTCATAACATGAAAAACAAAGTGAACCCAGGTTACTCTTCTAAACTTGAGTTAATATTTAAAAATTATAAACCATGAAATCTCATACATGAACTTAATCAATAAGGTTAATTCTCAATCAATTTAATGTTGAATGATAAAATAAAAAAAAATAATCTAAAAAACTTGTCAAGGAAGAAAAATAGAATTAAAAAGAATAAAGATCAAACTTGATTAGAAAAAAAAACACAAAAGAGGATGAAATCACAAAAAGAAATCAATTTTATAAATCACATGAAATAATAAAATAACAGTTAAAAATATAAAAACCAATTATGAGAGATGAAAAAATTAAAGAAGGATGAAAGTGAAAATAATTCTCAATTTAAAATAATGTTTTCAATTAAAAAAATTTACAATTAAGAGAACAAGTACTAAATCTAAAAGGAAAAGAAATTGAAGGGTTGATGTGATTTTTTCAAGGAGCAGTGCACAAATCAAGGGAAGGAGAATAAGAAAAAAAAAAAAAGTGATCCAGCGCCAAACCAGACCAAAGTATAAGGAGATTTGAAAAAGAATGTTGAGATGAATAAAATAATGTGGAGGTAGCACTACTTTGACCACTAATTCAGCTACACGTATTGCTCGAATGCTACTTAGCGGCTGACATGTGTAACACAAGCATGAGTAATTTTTTTTTTTCCTTTTAACTTTATTTTACAAAGATAAAATTGCCTCTAGGATTAAATGGTAATAACAAAAAAAATCATTTTAAAATTACATATAAACTCCTGAAGTCAAGGTTAAAAAGTTTTGATGGTAAGGGCAACCTAATCATCACACTATATAGTAAAATGAAATTTCTATAAAGCCCCTGGACCTAAAATCAATATTTTTAACTTTCAAGAGTAATGCATTAATAATTTTACATTTACAAAAAATTGAAGAAAAAAAAAAGTTTGCCCCTAAACAAATAAAAATTTAACCTCATAAAAAGATCCTTTTATCCTTTTAAGTCCAATTCATTTGATTTTCTTATTAAGAAAAAAATTATAATTTTATTATTATAATCCATAATAAATCACGGTATATTTATGAGTGCTTTTCCCGCATGTTTTGTAATTTCAAATAAAAAAATCCATGACACTCTCATACGCATGTTAAATAACTAGCTTCTGGTCTTTATAGTGCCTATTAGGGGACATGGACTGTATTTCGAATATAATGAGTTGGTTGCTAGGAATTTGCTAAAAAATTCACCCATACGACTGCTATCCATATTTGCCAAATCCCAGTTCCTATCTCGTCTTGACTCAACAAGCAGTGATTACTTGACATGCACTATTTTTTAGGTCTAACAATGGGCAGTGAGTAGAGATTCCAAATGCAATCAAAACCCATTATTTTCCAATTCCTAACCATGTGCCCTAGCTGCTACTCCTTTCTTTGTTCTTGTTCTTCTCACATGACATCATCGATCCCAGCCACAAGTTCAAAACCCATTTCTTCTTCTTCTTCTTTCTCCTGTAACTTCTTGTGCAAGTTCTTCCAAATCAACGTAAATTTCATGGCTTACTTTTCTAGCTTTTGTGATAGATCAAAGCATGGTTTCCTTTCTGTCCGTGCCTTGTTCCTTCTTGGTGAAGAAAAGGCCGAGTTCTCACCATAAATCCACAGAAAGAAACTGTAAGAGCACTTTCATCTCTCTCTTTGTTATTAATATACCGAAAATTACTTCCTATATGGGCATGGATTATTAGCAAGTAAATGAGGACGGACCTAAGTGTATTGGATAACAAACAGAGAAAGCCTACACTCTACCGATCATCAAAAGTTTTGTTTTTATAAGAAACTTGTCCTGACTGTGGCGAGCCCATCCAATGAGATAAGCTTTTACCCCACTTGTTAAAATGACCTCTACCTCATGTTTCCACTCAACAATGGATACTTTCGTGTGAAATAGACGAACAGAGGCACATCTCGTGTGGAAACTAAGTCCATGAAAATAATTTCCAAAGCTTGTCTCGATCAATTGATGGAACGATAAATTGACAGGTCAACAAAAACTTGAACACTTTAATGTGGAGACAAGAATTCTCGACTGGAGTTATCAAGACTCTGGATGACTCTACAGCACTTAGGTGGGGTACTTGGCTTTTGAGTTCATCACAAGTCTCAAAATATAACAAAGTTATGTTTGTTAGATTGAGTTACTTCTTCTACACTCTTCTTTATTTGCAATTCATGTTTTTAGGGTTCATCAAGTTACTTAAGCTTTACGATTTTTGATGAGCTAAGAGACCATAGTTCAAATTGGTTCCATTAAAAAAAAAAAAAACCCTTGTGGGGGGTGACCCTTTTTCAATGTTTCATATTACTTTATTTAATTATATATATATATATATATATATATATATATATATATATTTATTCAATGTAGGATAGTTTCTTTAACAATGCTAATAATTGCACGTAAACTATCATGTTAAAGTGCATGTAAAAAAAATGAGCAAGTAAGAGTTTTCAAAAATCCCTGCCATTTTATAATCTGGGGTGTGTAGTCGGTCTTACAATCATGGCTTTGGCTACCAAACAAGTTATAATATGTTTTTGATGTGATTAATTTTGAACAACCTCAATGAATTTAGTTTCGAAGGAGCCATAAAGGACGTAGTAGAGTTAATTTTTTGTTTAATGTGTGAACTCTGCGATTTCTTATAATTGAATGTTTGGATTTTAATTTTTTCAATCAAGTAATTATATTAAATTCTGCTACTTGTTTGATGATGTATCCGTTAAATGCACGCATGGCATTGCTTTGTAAGTTCATTTCAATATCGCAGCACCAGAAATAAATCAAGAAAAAACATCTTAACATTTAAAATATATATATATATATATATATATATATAAATAGTAAAATGAGATTTATATACCAAGAAATAAATAAAATACAAGAACAGAAGAAATGAAATAGTATATGCTATGATTGTAGAAGAACCGTCGCCACTGCCACTATCATTCTGACATTATCGTTATTTCTTTAGCAATAGCAGGATTTGCAAGCAAGAACAGTGACTATTCGAAATACTGTAACTCCGACGTTCCATTCCTCTTCCTCAAAATTGTAGTGCTCCACACTCTTCCTCTGCTTCAGTACTACCATTATTGCCACGTCCTCTCAATCTGATCTCCCTCTTGAATTCCCTCTACTCTTTCGTGTAAATTTCTCCATACATACATCCAAAACGCATCGAATTGCGACATCCCTCCACTCTGTCGATATCCGTCCAAAGGGAGGATCGATTCAGGTGGTGTGTGGATCGAAGTTGTTTTTCTTTTGTTTTTGCAATTTTAAGTCTCTAGTTTATTTTTTGTAAATAAATCTCACCGTTTATATTCTTAAATGTCAAAAATATTTTTTCTTAACATATTTCTGATAAATTTAACAAAATGGACTCACACAAAGGTGCTATTTGTGTATTCTAATGTACACGTCAGAATTTAATTAGCATTGATAAGTAAAAAATTCATAAAAAAAGGCAACGAGTAGGCAGATCCTATTACAAAGCATTAATTAATTATAAGAAACTCTAAAGCAATTGTTCACACAATCACAAAACACTATAAACTTATTATTCATTTTATAATAATTTAATATTTCAGTCTTCAAAAGTTTTATTTTATATGATTTAATCATAATTAAAAGCTAAATTATTTTGATTTCTTAGTCAATAATGAACTTAAAAAAAATAGAGATTTAAATAAAAACAAGACACCAAATATTGTTAGTGTACTTGAGTCTTCATGCAAAATATATGTAGGGCATTGATCTTTATAAATAATAACATAATTCATAAAATTTAGATCCCTTGAAATCTTAAAAATATCACTTTTGATACACAAATTCATTTGTATTATTTTTTAGTCCATGGTTAGAGAGAGAAAAGAGAGGAGTTGCTAGATTCTGGTGATAAGAAAAAAAATTATTATTCACTCCATTTTCAGCCACCAAAATGAATTTTATTGGTGTCCACATGTTTCTAAAGATGAGAGGGGCTTTCTGAGGTTGTTTGGAGCCTCAATGTTGCATATATATATATATATATATATATATATATATATAAAAACAGATTTAAGCCAAGAAAACCATAACAAACCCTGTTTGATTTCGAGGTTGTAGGCAATTTTTTGAGTATTTGGAGTTGACAAAATTGTTTTTAGGTGTAATGATGATGTTGGTGAGGCATTTCAAGGATAAAAATATATTACAAATGAGCTTTTTTTTTTTTTACCAAAAAAGGCGCTGCCTCAATTTTCTAGCTACCATAGTGGGAATCTAGTTTCGCAGACACATGTTTTCTGTCTTAGCAGGCGATGTGTCGCATGCATATTTTTTTTCTCAAAACATTTGTCCAACCGTTTAAAAAATAATAAAAAAAACATATATAACCATCTAGGCTTGAAGGCCTACCATGCGCTTGAGCTTTTCCTTGAAATGGGCCCGAAGCCTAGGCTGTTTTTTGGTCTTTGATTTAAAGGTTAGACATAAATTATATATATTATAGAACCTAGTTGAGTCCATGACACAAAGCATATATTTGACGAAATAAGCCACAACATTCAAGTTTTTTTTTTTCTTTCTAATTTTACTTTTTTTAATTGATATCTTCTTTGAATTTATTTTTTCTTAAATAATTTTTAAATTTGTGGCTCGATTAATATCTCTCATTTGTGATTTTTTTTTATTTAACCTTGTTTTGGATAAAGATTCTTTTTTTTAATGATGTTGTGAGTATTTAGTTTTTGAAAAGATTATTCTCATTCATCTATAATTTCTTTTAATCTTTTATATAGATGAACATTTTTTTAAAATAAAAAATATTTATTTTCATAGAATATTTCTAATATGTGCAACTTTACATAATATTTTTTAGTGTGTTTCTATTTCTATTATCATTTGATTGAATAAAAAATTAATTTTAATAAATAAATCCAGCATCCACAACCAGGTAAATATCCCGTCTTACGAGATTAAATATCTTGATTTATACCTGTTTCTTGATTTTTCTGATTTTATTTTTAGTCATTATTAATGATTTTTTTACCCATTTATTAACACATAATTCTCAATTTATTTGATTATGTGTATGCATGAACTTTTCAATTTACATAATTTTTTTAATGTATAAGAGTGCATCGAAAAAAGTTAGTATATATAATTTCTTTTGTAGGGAAAAAAAAATCCAGCCCACAATGGAACGCGGGTCAAATAGCTAATAGAAACTAAGCCTTGTGGGGAAACCGTTGTAGCATTTTTCATTGTTCATCCCCTCGCAAATTACTATGGATTGGAAGAGTGATTTTTAAAATTTTTTAATTTGGTTCTAGAACTTTGTTTTTTTTTTTATAATCAAGCTATTTTAAGCCCAAATTAGCACCCAATTGCATATGTTTTTTTTTTTTTGGAAAGAAGGGTTAAATTGAAAGATAGAGAACTAAAGTGCAAAGGACAGTTAAAATTGGCATCTTATAATTTCATTTGAAAAGTTCATTTTAGTCCCCTATTATTTTTAGCTATGAGGTAACCAATCCCTTTAGTTTTATGAAATTCGATTTTAGTACTAAATTTTATTTCTCATATTTTTCAGTTTCTTTTTTTTAAAAGGAAAGCAAGAGGCTCGCCGGATTCTAGCGTAGAGAGAGAAATTTTTCGTTATCGACGATTTCAACCATAAAAATAGTTAATTTTCATGTCAATGAGTTTCATTTCATAACAGGATTTTGACCTAGGTGGGTTTTTTTTCCTTCTCTTTGCCTGAGGAGATAAATCTAGCCACATTAATAATTTAGGTTTCGAGTTGATTTCTGTTTTTTGAATTTTTTTTATGGATATAGATAGATTTATCAAGATATTTATGGTGTTCTTTTTTTAGTATTTAAGATCAAAATGGGTTTTTAATTGAAAAAAATATAAACCTTTAATTTTTCAGAAGGCAGATGACGTATTTTTTATTGTCTTAAAAAAAAAAAGATATGAGACGAACAACATGTCATTTGCCCCTTTAAAAAATAAAAAAAATAAGACAGGTCAAGGCGCGCAAGATGGGTTGAAGGGCCAAGCACCTAGGTTGTTTTTATTGAATGCCCAAACTCATGCGACTAGACTCCTTCTGTTCTTTGTTTTTGTGTCTTTTTTTTTTTTGCTATTTTATATTTGGTTTAAAATTTTTGATAAAACAAATCATTGAACCCAATCAAGTCCATTACTCGGATTACATGTTTAACAAGTTAATCCATTGCTTCTGGGCTATTATTTGATTTTTTTTCAATTCTTTTTTCGTCCATCGATTTTTAAAAAAAAAACAATTTCACCATTTGTTATTGATGATCTATTTTTTATTTGATTCAAATATTAAAGAATGCAATTTCATCCTTTTTTATCAATTATCTATCTTTGTTGTCTCGGCGCCATGTGCCTATCACATTTTTATCTTACTTTTAAAAAATATATTCCATAAAAAATTATCATGCTCTATATTGTCATATAATTAAGAAAAATATTTTTCACAACATAGTTGTTAAACGAAACTAAGTATATGATCCAAGTTGTGAGATGAAATATTTTGATCTTAGTTATTTCTTAATTGAATATCAATTTAATTAATTAGATATATGTATAAATATTTTAATTTGTAATTGAGAAATTTTTATATTAAAAATATATAAAAAAAGAATACATATTATTTTTTTATTGAAAAAACAACCACCCCGCAGCAAAACATGTTTATAAAACTATGGGTACAAAACTAGTAAATAACTAAACCAGAACTATGGGAGGAAAAGTAGATTAACATCCGCTGCTTACAAATTTCAAAATTAGCTGAACCTAGACTACACCCTCAAGTAACCTAGACTTATGAACAGTTTAATAGAATTATTTGATTATAAAAAGATTGAAAATCCACACACTCAAAAGTAAGAATAAAAGTTCATATATTCAAATAAAAAAGTTCTCCTAACATATGTTTATTAACTCTAGAAACTCACAACGATTACAACATGAGGGCCAAATTTGTCTTACAACATATGGGCTTTGCAACCATCATACACACACAGTAAAAGAAAGAGAAGACGCTTCCCTACAAGAAAAGATACGAAAAAAGAAATACGTTGTTGACAATTCATGACGCATATGAACATCGACAATTCAACAGTAAGCACATGCTGGAGCAGATGTCTCCTACATGAATACAAAATAGATTAGTGACCGTTGAACAAAAGGACGAATTAATTTGCCTTGGGCACCACCGAAAGATGAGGCTGGAGAGATATCCCATAGTGCTACGAAGGTATAACGGCTACCATGCATGAACAGCCACATAGAGAAAAGGAAAGGGAAAGGAAAAAAAACAAAGAAAGAAAACCCGTAGAAGAACAATCTTCTTCAAAATCTCTTTCTATATAATTATAAAGATGAATACGGAACTTTCCTCAGCAATTATAGTGCTTTGTCAAACTTTGTAACAGTGATTGTACGAAAAAGTAATCCTTGTCAACCAACCGTTGCTTGCTGACCGACAATTAACAATTTCACCGGAACCACCATCACAGCGGCCTCTAGTGCTTCCAGTGCTGCAGCCACCACCATTCATACCAATCCATCCCCACCATCCTTACCATGCACCTAAGAATTAAACATCTAGCAAAGATGAGTCAATGCTAATTATTTCTCTTTTCCAAACTTTATTATATCATAGGACAAATGAACCAATTCACGATACACAATTTTGTTGCTTAAACCCAAATCTCTCATTCTTCAAATCAAACTCTACATGAAAGTTCCTCTGCTGATAATTCCCCAAAATAATGGCAGGTCCACCTCCAATTCCCGAACCACTCATATAGTCACTCACAATTGTCAAGCAGATAACTCCAGAATCAACAAATGAAAAATAATTTGCCAAAGGTAATGCCATCTTAGCACCACCCTTAAAGTGAAAAATGAATTCAGGGACAGAAACTGATTTCTCGCCAGAAATATTGAAACAAGGCCTTAAACCAGTCTGATTTTGAACTTCAGTGGCTACTGTATAATGGGCCACTTGCTTCTCAAATTCCTTAGCTACTAACTCATAGACTGGCTTCTCCATGAATGTGAATGTTGTCCCTGAGTCCACAATCGTCCCTCCATTACCATCTGATCCAGGGACCAGAAATTTGTAAGGCACTTTAACATGTGTGTCCCCTATGACAATGTTACGCAGCAATACATAGTAATAATCCCGAAATGTAGCTGTTGGATTCTTTTGAAAGGGTGTGTAGCTAAGCCCTGGGGTCTTGGTATCATCCGAACCTGACCCGGTATCCAAAACAAGATCACTGCTTGCTGGAGTGTCATCAAAAGCGTGAGATACTAAGCAGTAAGAGAATTTCTTGAGACCCAGTTGTGAAGGGAGTGATTCGGGGCTCCGACCGAACCCGGCAATCCCTTCGGGTTGTCTGATGGAGAAAAGGGAGCACCCGACAAGAAAATCGGGTATGGTTTTCTTATCTGGGAAATCGAGAGTTTCAGATAGTAGAAGTCCAGCTGTGGAGCCTGAACCATATTGAATTACATAAGGTGGACAGGTTTGAGTGCAGTTTTGAGTAGTGGGGTCACATTCTTGGCATTTAGACTGAACTTTAGGGCCAAAAAGCCATGAGCATTTGTGGTTTTTGCAACCAATAAGATTTGAAGAGGATGATTGTTTAGGTATAAATGTTGGGATTCCTGTTACTTCAATGTTTGGGAAGTCACATTTTGAGCAAAGATAGCGAGAAGTACAAGGAAACCAAACAAGACTAGAACCGGTGTCCATGACAAATTTGGTTGTCTGTGGAGGCGTACCGAAGTTGAGAGAGATGGAGTAGCCACCATAGCTACGTGGAAAAAGAGGGGTCTTGTGGGGAGAAAATTTGGTTTTTGGGGACTTGATGTGGTGGGCTCTTGAAAGAGATAGAGAAGCGAGGTGATTGAGTGCTCCCCATGGATTTTTTGAGGATATGATCAGCTTGGTGGAGCTAGAAGCTGATAGAGGGATGGTGATGGTTGGTGTTGGTGTTGGTGTTGCTGATGAAATTAAGATGAGAAAAGAGAGGAGAAAGAGAAGCTGAGAAGAAGCCATTGAGGTGTTGTATTTTACTATTTTCTACTTCTTCTTCTTCTTGGTTATGGTATCGAGGGAATCGGTAAAGATAAGAAGAGTAGAAAGTTTTGTTGTTTGCTAAGAGTGGTGGTTTGTTTATAGAGGAAGAAACCAAAAAGGGAGAGCATCGGTAGACGGGAATCAAGTTCGGCTGTGATGACGGAATTGTCTTCTGTCATATCATGTGCAGAAATAACCAAGAATGCCATCGTGTCTTTGGGTGCCTCTTGTCTCATGCTCCCACTAACCACCGCCCACCAGTATTGAACTTTGTTTAATTACTTCTACAAAAGTTCACAAGTAAATTGTAGCTCTTTTCTTCACAATTCTATTTATATTTAACAGTAGTATTTCTCATTTCATGATTTGAACTCTGGACTTTGGAGTATGATTTCCTTTCCACATCCAAGCCCTGAATTTTATATTTTAATTAGTTTGGATTAGTCAAATATCTACATGACAATTTAACATAATTTGAAAGAAATTAAGGAGTTGAGAAGTAATTGGATGGATTAGTATTTTTTTGGCTTTATAAAAAATAAATTTTGAGTCCAAATTCTTATTTAAAAGGTTCAAAACAAGATAATAATCTAATGAAAAGTGGATGGGGCTTGAATTCATTTACAATATCTCTAGGCTTGGTATAATACCAGGTCGAAATAGCATGAGTCTAGGTCGTTTCCAGATCCAATATTCTTAGACGTGGCTATGAGCTAAGTCCAAGTAGGCATAGATCTAACAAATTGTAAGACCCAACATACTTAGATTCAATTACATGTCGAGCCCAAGTAGACATGAGTTTGGTGAATTACCAAACCCAACGTTCTTAGACTTAATTACGTGTTGAGCTCAATTGAATGTTTGTCTAGGGAGCTGTCAGACCTAATATCCTTGAGTTTAACTACATACTGAGCCCAAGTGTACATGAGTGTGATGAGATGTCAGACCCAATGTCTTTTAGCTAATCTATGTGTTGAGCTCAAGCAACTTGAGTCTCACATGCTGCCATACTTAATGTCCCTAGGTTCAACTACTTGTTGAATCTAAGCGGACATGGGTCTGGCAAGTTGCCACACCCAACACCCTTAGGTCCATCCACGTGCGGAGATCAAGTGGACATGGATCTGACAAGTTGTCAGACTCGTCGCCCATAGGCATGGAATCATGCTGAGCCCAAATAGATATAGGTCTGGCAAGTCACCAGACCCAATGCTTTTAGGCCTGGTTACACATTAAGCCCAACTAGGCATAAGTTTAGCGAATTGTCAAACTCGTTATCTTTAGGCCTGGCGTGCTTGGAATCGTGGACATGGATCTGACAAACTATCAGAATTGTCACCCACGAGCTTAGAATCATGCTGAGTCTAAGCGGGTATGGGTCTGGTGGGTCACTTTAGTTCAGGGCATAAGTTTTTTTTTGCTTTTCTTTAGAAAATTTTGCCTTATAAACTTATTAACATTTCAAAACTTAGGAAATATTTGTGTTAGGTTGTTAAATCTTTGCACTTAGGTTTATTATTAATATTTTCCTTATTTTTTCCTCCTCTCCCAACCCTTTTTTCTTTTTTTAGCTCTCTTTTTAAAGGGGTATTTATAGGGTTTTGCTAGGGATTTGAAAGATCTTGAATCCATTTCTGATCTCTTAATCTTAAGATAAGTATTGTAAACCCTTGCTAAGAATCTGTTTAGGAGCCTTTATGTATAAACACATGAAAAAAGGGAGATTCTTGCAAAATTGTGTTACAGTCATTACTGATTGAGTTATCCATTTTCGAGGCTTATTCAGAGCACTTCTGGTGTCATTGTCACTTAAGACCACTTAAAATTGGTATAAGGGATGTACACCTTTCATTTGAATCCAACCTTATTTAATTTAGAGATTTATAGCTCAACATTCATTCATTTAAAGTTGCCAACTCGATCAGCCAAAATTATTAAAACTGAGGTTAGTCTAGCAAACGACGTGTCACTCACATTTTCTTTATTAAGTTTGAATAACGCGTCATTTAGGATTTTTAATTTGGGATTGATAATTTTCGATTGAGTCCATATTCTTTTAATTTCTTTTAATTTCTTTTAATTACATTTATAATTGCCTCTAAACTTTTAATTTCATTCAATTTAACCCATGCTAAACTTAATTGTCAGCTCCTAAGTTGACTGTTTTTTTCATTTTGGTTCTTGATTTTAAATTCGTGCATTTTGACTCTCAATTGACTAATAAACTTTCAATTTATTTAATTTGACCTCTGATTTGGTCAATTTCATCCCCTATATATATATATATTTTTTTTAGTTTGGTCATTGGTTTTGATTTCTTCAATCAAGTCCTTAATTGCCCATCAAAGTTTAATAGTTATGCAATTAAGTCCCTAATTTGGCTAAATTAACTTTTTAAAATTGCATTTTGATCCCAGACTTGAATTTCTTCCAATTAAAGCCTAAATTGACTTCAAAAATAATTTTTTCTTACAATTAAGTTCTCAATAAATTTAATTAAACCTTGAAAAAAAATCTAATTGAGTCCTTAAATATCCAATTTTAAATTTTCCTTCTTAAATTGAATTTTATTCGCCAATAAAGCTTTCATCAATCAAAAATACACCGTTAAATATTTCAATCTTGTATATTATCAAAACCAACCCAAAAACCATCCAAACCTAACACGAAATATATATTTATATTATATAGATATATTTGTTGAACATTTAAATTTTGTTTAGTACAATATATGCATATATATAACCAATACAAATTCATAATTATTTTTTAAAAAATATTAAGACGATAATATATTGGATCGAACTTTATTTCGTGGCTTAACTCGCTAAACTTGGGACCTAAATCATGAAATCCATTAGGTAAAATAAATTTTTTTTTTAGATTTACCTTTTACCTAAATATATGATAACAAAAAAGTAGACATTTATTTTTAAAAAGTTAAAAAGAAAAAATTAAAAGAAAAAAAATTAAATGTTTTGAAATGGCCTTTCGTCTCTAATAATTTACCAATATCTTATTTATTTTTAATTTCACCATATTAACGTTTTTGAGAATATTATTTCATTTTCTTAATTAACTTTCTGATTTCAATACCCTTTCTTGCCATATGACATGGAATCACGTGCATATCATCACTTGTCTAACTCAAGGTACCAAATTAGAAAAAGTAATGTCGCACGTGTGCGGCGGCGCGGCGATCGTCCACCCTCAAGGAAAAATCAGAATAATTTATTCTAGGAAAATAGGGAGAGACAAGGAATTCTTGTCTCTACAAGTGAAAAATTGGAATGGGAGTCGCCACCTAGTTTTCTGGTTACTAGGAACCTTAACTGGTCTTTAGAGATCGGGTACGGAGACTGGTTGCGTAAAGGGAAGGTATTAGCACCCCAACTACGCCCTACCTAAGGTAGGCTGCATTGCTTTAATGTCTGATAAAATCTAAAATCGTGTTGTGGTTTTTTTTAATTATTGGTTCGTTTATGGTTTAAGAAAAGTCCTCCTCTGTAAGGAGATCCTTATCTTTATCGGGTAAAAAACTAACTATTCGAAGTCGTCAAAAGAAAATATCTTTTTTAAATATCAGGAATACGATTTACGTATAAATTCATAATCTCTGATACTAAAATCAAACAAAATAAAATATTTTGTTGTTTTTGAGATTTTGGCCAATGTTCTCTTGACTTTAATAAACTGGTTATTAAAGCCAAAATGCATGCTAAAATATAATTTTTTTTTGACATATGCAAAATACGATATGATTTTTTTTAGATTTGAGACACTTGGCCGTATGCACAAAAACTTTTTTTTTTTAATCTTTTTTTCAATTTTTTTTATTTATTTTTGGAAGTTTTTGCCGAAAACCGGGTATTTTAATACCGAATTTATATTTTTACGATGTAAAATACATATCGATATTAAGCAAAATTGATAAAAACATGTGCTGGAAAAATTGTAAAAATTCTATATAAAAAAATAAAAATGAAATGGGCCGGGTCCGGCCCATATCAGTGGGCTGGGCCAACCCGGCCCATTACCAAATGGGCTGGTTACTGTGCCTAAGCACAGTAACCAGCCCTCTTCAGCTGCAGAACGTGAATTAATTCACGTTCTGCATGCAAACGGGGGAGGCAGCAAATGGAGGAGGCGACAGGGCGGCGAGAGATTACCTGCGGTGACGTCGTGGCGGTGCTGCTGGCGGCGTAGGCACGGTGGCGGAGGCCGGCGGTGGTTCTCTCTCTCTCTCTCTCTTCTGTTTTTCTTCGTTTTCTTCCCTGCTGCTTCTTCTTCTCCTCTGCCCTCTCTCTTCTCTTCTCTTCTATCTCGGTTCGTCTCCCTTCTCCCCCTTTTTTTTCTTTCTTTTTTTCGGTGCCCCTCCCCTGTTTTTATAGGCAAAAACAGGGGGGCGGTGACTGTTGGGGCGGCCACTGTTGGCCGCCCCTCCACTATCCAAGTGGCCGAAAAAGTATGCAAGTGGCTATTGTGGGCGTCTTTTTGACGAACGGGAAAGAAGTTCGGCGAAAAGGGAGAAGAAAAAATTCTTCTCCCCTGTTCTCTGCGTGTGCAGGGAAGAAGACAATGGTGCGTTTCAAAACGGCACCGTTTTGGGCTTTTTTTTTTTTTTTTTTTTTTTTGCAACAGTGAATGAAACGACGCCGTTTTGGTCAAAACGCGCCGTTTCATTTAAAAGGAAAAGGCGCCAAAACTCGACAGATTCAAATTTCGGCCCTCCATTTGCGCGCGTTTTACAATTTAGTCCTTGGTCTCGGATTTCTTCAATTAAGTCCCTAATTGGCCATTAAACTTCAATATTTATGCAATTAAGCCCCTGATTTGACCAAATTAACTTCCAAAAATTATAATTTGACCCCAGAAAATTAATTTCTCCAATTAAAGCCCAAATTAACTCCAAAATCAATTTTTCTTGCAATTAAAACTCTATAAATTCAATTAAACCTTCAATAAAATTTAATTGAGTCCATAAACTTCTGATTTTGCATTTTTCTTCACAAATTGAATTTTCTTTATCATCGGGGCTCTCATCAGTCAATGATATACTGTCAAAAAATAATTTTTATATTTTTAAAAATCCTTAAACAATTTTTTTAGCATGTTTATGGCGCTCTGACATTTTTCACTGTTATATTTTTTTTGTAATATATTTTTTTGAATTTTTTTGTATTTTATTATTTTATATGTGGGGATCCAAAAATGGGTTACAACAAGTAACATGCAAAGTAATCAAATAGATAGAATTGAAGCTGGTGTAGCCAAATAAAAGTTCAACAAAATATTAGGTACTAAATATTCTTTTTTTTATGCTAATTCAATGTTACTTTGGATTGTAGGAGAAAGAAACTTCAAATCTTTTTTCACACCTTTGACTCGTGTGAACTGAAAGGTTCTTGTCGTAAGTATTGCAAAGCTGGTGGTAATAACGCCCATGTTCCCAATTAACTGTCGAAACTCATAATGAATACTATATATAGTTGGAAAAAAAAAATAAAGATACAAAAATAAATAACATTTAAGGTTGGATATTCAAATAAAGAATTAATTAAAGATTGGATACAAATTAATATTTTTCTCATTCTCATGTAACTAACACTGTATATTTACACCAACAATTTGCAGTTTCTAGCACCATGAGATTCTTCGTTTATAAATCTGATTATCATTAAACCAACCTATTCATTAATTACTTGGTTTTCCTACGTAAATTATAAATCTGTCCCTTTAATTTCAAAAAAACAAATTAATTAATCCCCTTTGTTTCAAAAAATAAATATTTAGTCTCTTGTTTAGGGTTATTCATGCTTATTTTAATATTACTTTATTTAAAACTCTGTTCTTTTCTTGTCAATATTTTCATAATTAATATTTATTTTTTGTTTTGTTTTTTTAATAGAAAAATAATATAAAGTAGACAAATGTTTTTGAAGAAATAGATTTTGAAACAAGGAGAACTAATTAATTTGTTTCTCAAACCTAAAAAGACTAATTTATCTGCATTACAGTTTTTGAAACAAGGAGAACTAATTATAATTAATAAGCATAACTCATTTTAATTCTTTCAATGCAATCTCTCTCTTTCTTTTATTTATATTTAAATGAAGGGTGATTGTAAGAAATAACAATTTAAAACGAGATGATGTTATATATAATTAATAATACGTGTAAGAAGTTAAATTTCAAAAGTTTAGAAACTTTTGAAATGGAAGGGGTGCATGATTTAAGTCCTCTTATCCATGAATTTCTTAGTCCACGTCAAGGTGGAGGCAACAAGATGGTGGCAATGGCATGAATCAACCTGGAAGTGGAATATATTGGTAAATTACTTCAGAACAGCTGCAGTCTACTGGATACTGAAGTCTTGTCTTTCCATCAAAGACAAGGAAAGAGGGGCCAAGTTCCTTGCAAATGTCCTCTCTAAATATATTCCGTATAAGACGGGTCTCCCATCAAAGCTCTCTTGTAGTAGAAAGCAAAGGGTCTCTGTCCGTGACTGTCGGTTGCCCCTCTATCGAAAGGGAGATTGCCATGGGCCTGCCTTTGTGAACTACAAATGAGCTGAAGAACGCCCAATAACCATCTGGCTCGACCATAGGAGGGTTAGCAGAGTGTTAGGTTTCATTTTGGATCCAAACCAGTTGTTGGTTTTGATCAGGTTCAATCAGTTTGCACCGTCCTCTTCTAGGTAGCCTATGTACTGGACTGGAGACCAAGCTCGTAGATGTACTGTCTTCTTCAATGGACAGTGAAGAGCCATTCAGCTAGTTGAACAGTTCACGCAGGATCACAAAAAGATTCGTTGGGATTTGAAATACAAGGAGTTCATCTAGAACCCATTAATTCGGTTATTTTACAAGGAAATTGATTTAAGAAGTCCACGTTGAATCGAATACTTAGACAAGTTATTTTAGACAAAATGCTATCATAAAATATTTTGTGATCAATCGTCAAATCCACTTTCAAGTCCACTATGCATTGTGGGGTTTTAATTCAAGAAGCATTGCCTTCTGCAAAGATTAATGCTTAAGTTATTAATCAACTTCGGAAGTTAAACTTTTCTTAGTCATAACCTATTTTTATTTCTATACGTTTAAAAATAAAAAAAATTCACAAAATATCTTTTCAATACATATTTCATAATTTTTTGGCATTTTCATTTATTGCATGTACTATTTATAATTAAAAATAAGGGAATGAAATGATGAGCAAGGAAAAAAAAAGACTAATATGATTGAGGATCAAATAATATAATAAAATATCAAATAAATGAGAAAAAATAAATAAATAGAGATTACCTTTCGTAAAGTAAAATTAATTAATCTTTAACTATATAATTTCTCAATTAGAGATCTCGTTTAAGAAAGAAAAGAGAATATAAAATCTTAAATTATCTTTTATAAAATAAAGATCTAAATAGAACTAGAAAAATTGTAGGAAAAGATTCTCAACACAAACAATTAAAAAAAAATTAATTAATCTTTGATAATATAATAATTTTTCCAATTAGAGATCCTCTCCAAGAAAGGAAGGAAGGAAGGAAGAATATAAAATCTTTTTATTTTTTTAAGTTTTGCCAGGAATCCCACACTGTAAATTAAAGACCCAAGAAGAGAGAGACATCAGAAAAACCCTACACTAAAAAAAAGAAAAGAAAAACAGAAATCTTAGCCACCACGTTTGTTTTCTCTTATTAGAAACTAGTAAAACTTTGATACTCTTTCCTCTCTTGTCGACCATAGCCATCACTACCACTATCTTCCCTTCACTTCCATCGTAATCCATAACCAATAGACAACGCTAATCAAAGCAGCATCCCTCTCTCATGCATACAAAACACTAGCTGAGACAGCTAAATCTCATTCATCTAGGCCATCAAACGCCACAACAATAGCCCGCTCTCTCAATATGCACTACAACACAACAACACACCTAGCTTAACAACTATAACATCATCAATAACAGCTACAACCAAAGAAAAATCAAAGAAGAAAAGAAAACAGATCCGACGCTTCCCCTCCCTACCCCTATCTCTCTCAACTTCACTGTTAGCGTATGAAGGAGGGGGAGAAGAAGGCACACCTAATCCATCAAATCACACTACCCATACTTATTGGCATGTAAATTCACGTGCCACCAATCATGACAGGGTACTAAGACCATACACCACCGCTGTCCAATCCACTTTCAAAGTACTCTTGGGAGTGTGGTTGTAGTTCCTTTTCAAAGTACTTTTCACTTAGAAAAAGGATGTCGATAATATATTTTTTTATTTTTTCAAATTTATTTTTGAGATTAGCACATTAAAATGATTTGAAAACATCAAAAACATATTAATTTAAAGTAAAAAAAAATTATTTTTTTCAAAACCACTTTTGAAACGCAGTCCCAAACGCCCTCTTAGTAGCTTTCGACTAATTATCTTGAATGAATTTTTGTGTATTTTCAAATAATTTTGAATGTATATCTAATTTTTATATGTATTATAATATTTAGAGTGTTGTTACCCTTGCCTATGCATGGCAACCATATATGTATGCAGTCATTGTAGATTTATTTTTTAAGGTATAAAGTTTATGTTATAGAATTTCATAGGTGGATGCATGATTGTAAAATTTATGTTTTTATTATATTAAAATGATGTGATTATATGCATTTTTTATTGTACTTATGTGGTTGTATATGTTGATTGTTATTTATATAGAAGCATCAAACCTATGAGAAGTAAGATCCTTAATAAAGAATTTTTGTTTAGATGTTGAGTCTTTATTATTTTATATAATAATAATAATAATAATAATAATAAGAACAACAACAACAACATTTTTTTTTTGTTAAACACCTTTCATGTTCTCTTTGCAAAAAATATATAACTTCTCAATTAGGACATTATTGATAACATCATCATTACTGTTGTGGGTGCACGCGTCGCAATGTTGTATGGTGACGGCATATGCTTTTTTGTACCTCTTGTGTGAAGTGTTGTGTGCTGGGAAGGCTTTTTGGATTTAATAATAAAATTATGATTAAAAAAATCTACATGAGAGAGAGAGGGACCGACGGTGTCTGCTTTGTTGGTAGTGAAGAGTTCAAGCGAACACTGGTAGTGGAGACGGTGATGAAATGATAGTGGTAGAAATGGTGGTGGCCGAAGGCCACGGTGGAGCGAGAAGGAGAGAAAAAAGAGAAAAATTGCAAAAACTGGGGAAAATGGCTAGTTTTTTTACCGACTTTGGACCTGATTTTCTTCTTTGCACCCCTATTTATAGGAGGCAGAAGAATGACATTTTGTCTTTAATGGTGACAAATATTGACCTTGGGTTCGGCTGGCAAGGATCCCAATCGTTGATTCAAAATGTGCATCGTGAGTTGTCAAATCTACTGGGAAAGGCTGCTCGAGTTGGCCTTAATAGGCCGACATCAGAATAGTTATGATATGATGAAAATAGGCCTGAACGGGCCATACTCAGAGATAGAGGGATTGCAAGTGACCATTTTGGTCAATGTGTGGTCAATTTTGGTGGTCATACAAGGTATTAAATGCACCTGCAAAGTAGCTACCCGAACAACATTCTCGGGGAAGATAATAAATAGTGACCGGATGACGCGTCGTCTTGTCCTCTTTTTTTTTTTTTAATGCAAAAACGACGTCATTTTTGGTTATATAAAGGTTTTTTATCCAACTTCAATTAATTCCATCAGCTTATACTTTTGTGCAATTGTACCCCGATGTACTTCAATTTGAAGCCCGAAGTTATGCGCCTATTGCCATTTGGTTCTTGGTCTTAGATTTATGCAATTTAACCCCTAATTGACCATTAAACTCTCAATTTCTTCAATTTCACCCTGATTTTTGTCAAATAAGCCCCTATTATTTGACGTCTTTTGCAGATTAGTCTTTGGTTGCTAATTTTTTCAATTTAACCCCTAATTGACCCCAAAACTTTAATTTTCTTGCAATTTGACCCCTGATTTCAATCAATTAACTTGGTAAAAATTAAATTTGGTCTCTTAAAATTCTATTCTTCTAAATTAAACCCAAATTAGGCCCAAAACTTAATTTTTCACCAATTAAGCCCCAAATAAAATTAATTTGACCCATTTAAAGTATTATTAAGTCTTTGCACTTAATTAAATCCTTCAATCGGGTCCAAATTAATTCTTAAATATAATTTAAAAATCAATTTGGCTCATTATTAAATCAAATTGGCCTATTAAAAATTTAATTATGTCCCTAGACTTAATTTTTATGCAAATTCATCCAATAATCATTTAATTTGACCTTGAATTTGGGTTTTTTCTTCATTTTTGAGCATAATGGAGATACAATTAGGCCTTGAATTTCCTCCAAAATTACAGCTTGGTTTTTATGTATTTTTTGGAATCATCCCTTATTTGCTTTCTTCACGTCGCCAGCTTTATTTTATTTTTGTTTTGAAAAGAAAGTGAATTTTGAGAAATAACCCAGAATTGGGTTGTGACAACTACCATTATTGTCATTATTTATGTTATCATTATCATCATAATTATCATCAAAATAAACATCATAAATTGGTAAAGAATATCAAACCATATCTATATCATCATAAACAAGATAACCAAAATCTTTATGATACTCATCCTGATCAAGAAGTTGTTTTCCCTGCTTGTGTTTATGAAATAGGTTCTTAAAATTGGTCATGGATCTGTGATCATTGTCTTCACGATCCCTTAGGCTCCTTACATCCACAAACTGATAGGTTAATTATGTAGTATGTCTATGCATATCTTCTATCACTAGTTCTTGAATGTCTCTTTCTTGAGGGAGAATCATTTCACCCCTTCATACACAAGCACATTTCATTCTGCTATATCAAAGCTAATTAAAAATAATAATTTTTATGGTTACACCGCGGAAACAAACAACCATAGAGCAGGGAGCATAAGAAATTGGACGTGTGCTTCTCGCAACTTGCTATAGAAAGTACAGTCGAAACCAAAATTACTAGAAAGCTAAGACAGAGAAAGAAGGACCATGATGTCCTTAGGAAGGACAAAAAGGGGTTGTAAACCCAATGGGTTAAACAACCACCCAGCATGTCTTTATGGTCACACAGACTCCAAAAACACTCATGGTTTATCCTTTGCCTCCACAACCCCACATGACATTGCTTCTCTCTCTGTCTCTAAGTCTCACCATATATACCCTACAATCTCTTCAACCTTTTCACCTCCTCATACACAAGTGCATTTCATTATGACTATCCCAAAATAGCAAGCCCAACTAGTCTTTTTGCAACAACTTTTTCAGGCCTTGATGACACCTTTGAGCCAACGGTTGGGATCCTTCCCAGATGAATTAAGGGCCAAGATTCATCCCCAAAAGAGACAAAATATCCCTCTTTCATCCTCTATCAACAAGGGTGGATTCCATATATTAAACATCAAGAAATATAAGGTCAAAGTTGAGAAAACATCAGCCTTTTACCCCCAATTTTTTTCTCCTCTCTCGGGGAGTCATCCCCCTCTTCATTCATTGTACCTCCATCACAAACAACACGTCATACTCCTAAAACTACCAACTACCACCCCTTATGGCAAGTAACCTTCTTCTTTCCCTCTTTGGCTGCAAAATTGGCAACCAATTGCATGCAGAAACATTGGTTCTACATGTATAAGGCATATTAATTAACATGGTTGCTGGGTTAGACCAGCAACCATGTGGGCCATGAGATGGACCCGTTCCAGCCTAACCTAGATGGATGGGTTGGGTCCAGCCCAAACAAAAAAAAATAAAAAGATAGGTTGTTGGGCTGGACCCGTTTCATCCTAGGCCATTATATATATATATAATTTAATTTTTCAAAAAGGTATTTTAAAAATATTTGTGGGCTCCCTCACATGCTTTTTCAACAATTTTGTATAATATAAGGTTGTAGATTTACAATGTAAGATACAGACTCGATATTAAAAATACATGATTTCCTCCGAAACTTCAAAAAAAATCAAAAAATTAAAAATTTTAAAAATAAACTTTCATTTCAAAAAACAAAAAAAAAATATTTTTTGTTTTCATGCATAAGGCCGAACCCTAAAAGTTTTCCAAGCATATTTTCATATAAAAAAAATTGCATCTTTCTCATGTTTTAAAATGTAAAATGAATATCATAACTCATTTATGATTATACGTTAGGGTTTAGCCAAAGTATCAAAAATCCTTCACTAATCATTTTGTCACTTTATATTTAAAGTGTTATGATTTAGATGTAGACTTTAGTATTCAGGGGGTATAAAATTACATTGTAAAGTATACTTTCAAGTATTAAAGATACAAAGTGCAAAATAAATAGAATGCTAAAATTTAGACATTAGAATGGTTAAAATTTAACTCGATAAGGTAAAGACTTCTTCACAAATAGAGATCTGCCTTGAAACTTAGATAAGACTAATGGATAAAAATGTGACTTATAATAATAATCAAACAACAATACATCTTACCTTAGATATGGTGCACTGATGGTGATGTGTCTTCTCTTTGCACAACTCGTTTCTTACCCGAAATCTCGTAGATCATAGGTTTCCTAGTAAACATAGTATTAGATGGTGACTCCTGAATCTTATAATCATAAATTTATGATTATATTCAAAACCCCTTCCTTTTAACACATCTCAGGAAGCAAACTCGTGATTCTCGACGTCACACGACATTTATCATTAATATAGGTTGTCTGATCTTGTACCTGTTGGTCTAATATCATCGCAATTTCCAGAGTTTGAATGCTTGAAATTGATTGCAATAATCCAATTGTCAGTAACTTCATCGGTCATTATATCGTTAAAAATACCTCGTTACCGCGCAATTTATCTTTTTAAATCCCACTGTGATGCTCTTCATCATTCACTCAATATTTACTAAGAAAATGTTTATGTCGGGGTTTACAGATGGATTTAAGGATAGAAAATTCTATCAGTAAGGATTATTGTAATTTATCGATGAAATTTTTCTATTTATGTTTCTATTTATATTTGTTAATTTTGTGGTTTTGTTAATCTTAATAAGCTCCTGTGGCAGTGGAGACACGAAACTAAGAGCTCTAGTACTTTTGAAAATTGTAATATTCATCAACTCATATAGCCAGTACCTACATACAAACTAATCTTTGAACCTGTGTTCTCGAAGACATGGCAAACAATTTTAGCCACGGTAAATACATACAAAATGATTGTTGCTAAACAAATTAAACTGACAAACCACGAGCTAACAGCAGGGCTTCCATCTGGCTAGTCTGAAAGAACAATTGTGGAATTTTTTTTTTCAATGAAATCGATCTGATTATGTTAGTGTGTAACCTCAATTGCGTTACCATTATCTATATTTCTATATACAGGATTATATTCTCTTAAGAGAATCCTTCGTAGATCTGGCCATGAATAGGAAACATTGTATTTGATCTTTTATATTTTATGAAATATATGGCTGTCCACTAACCCTCTTAGCACAAAAATAAATAAATAAATAATATGAAAAATTTATTTAAGATTATGATAGCGGTCCCAGTTTAAAGTGTTTTTTATTTAAAAATATATTAAAATAATATTTTTTTTATTTTTTTAAAAAATTATTTTTTATATCAGCGCATCAAAAAAAATTTAAAAATACTAAAAGAATTAATTTTAAACAACAACAAAAAATATTAAAATTTTTAAAAACACAAATTGAACAGCATTACCAAACATTTCCATCTGAACAGCTAGATTTGTAACTTTCCGTTCGATGATACATAACCAACGACACTTTTTGTTTTGTTTGCTTTTTATCACTTTACTAGATTTGTAATCAAGCACACCGTTTGTATATCTAAATAGGCTCAACTAATTATACCAATGAAATATGCATGCATACCACACCAACTATTGTACTTCAGCTTCTATTATATGAATCTAGTCTATAAAAATCAAATCAAATTAATATATTGAATGGAGATATAGAAGTGAAGTGACATATAAGTGTATCGAAAGTAAGATTCTCAAGCTCCAAAATTACAGTCCTATAACACTGCATAGTGAAAATCTATGATATTTTATAAAATAAGTTTGAACAATAATTTTCAATCCAAAAAACAGCCTCCAAGGTTGTTTAAGTAAAAGAAAAACATCTTAATTAATGAAACATTAATTAAATTAAAAATTATAATCTAAATAAAAACAAATCTATAAAAAACAATGAAGAAAAATATCAAACTGGAAATTATAGACCTTATTTGTAGGTCTTCTCAACCTCTAATGGCTATAAAACCTTCACCCTATATATACAATAGGATCTTTATAATTTTTTTGTTAAAATTTCAGTTTATTCTAATAATTAGATTTAAAATTATACTTGTTTTACTAAAGTATCAAATTAAGTTAAATTTGTTATTTCTTTATTTCCATCCTACATTTTTCTAAGAAGCTCATAACAAGAGCTCATTTCGATAGATTTATATTAATTTATCTAAATCTCCCATGTTTGTGGTGCTTTTGAATTCAAAAGGTTTAGAACTAATAAAAAATTGAATTTGAATAGCTTAAGCATAAATTAAAAACAAATCTTAGCTTAAAAATATATTTATAAAGGTTGTAAGAACTGCCTTGAAAAAGGTAAAATGTTGACTTTACATGTAGTCACGAATATTTCAAGTTTAGAGATTTTTTTTTTATGATAATATGGTTGAAACTGTGTGTATATATATATTAAAATATTTAATTAATCAATAAACACTATGTTTTTTCATGAGTTTCACTAAAAACTTTATCTTAAACCTTGATTATGAAAAAGTTAAAATTTATAACTTTTTTTAAACCTATTTTTTCAAATTATAGCCGCAAAAGTTACCATTATATCAAACATACACTTAAACAATTGCCAATTGAATTTTTTCATTAACACAGATAATATCTCCAAATAAAATCCTCATGTTGATCAATTCAATGTATTTATCATTTAACAAGTAACTATATATTAATTTTAGATAACCTTCATAACTCATCTTATGAAAACAACTTCTCCATTTCAAAAAAAATATATAATATATATTAGTTTCAACAACTCTGATTAATTTTCAGTTTTAATAGAGTATTGATCATTAATATTTAAAAACAATACTTTGATAAAATATAAATCATTAAAATTATAATCACTTAAAGAAGTTTAGAATCTAGATTTGTTCTTTGTTTAAAAGATATAACTATAATTTATAAGTTTTTTGATTAATTATAAACTTTTTATATAAAAGACTAAATTATATGTATATATTAATTAGAATTATAATCTGTCTTGATAAAAAAATAGAATTAAAAAATTAAGAACAATACATAGTGCATTCAAATAAAACATATATATTCTCGTACAAATTGATGTGTCATGTAATTAATATTCCATATAGGTCTTAAAAATATTAGATGATAGTTAAAAATAAAAAGACATTATTTATTATATGAAAAAAATACACGATTTTTCCTCATATGATTTATATATATGCACAGTATTTGTTTGAAAATTATTGTGTGTTTTCTTGTTTTTTTATAACAACGAAGATTTTGTACTCAATAAGCCAAAATTCATTGGAAAAGTATTGTAACCCAGATCCATTATCATTGTTTACTGAAATAATGTAACGGAGTTTTTACTATTCCACCAAAAAAGATTAACATTTGATTTAAAGGACATTAAAGTTTTTACAGAGAATCCAATTGTTATTATTAAATTGACCGAAAAAAATTAATTTATTTTTATTGTGAAGTGAAGCAATGAAAATACCATTGGAATATAAAAACCTTAATCTAGTGTCATGGGATATTTTTGTATTTTCAAAATATTTTTTTATTATAATATTAGCTGAGCAAAAATTTAGTATTTAATTAAATATAAAAAATAACAACCAATTAAAATATACAGTAAAATGACCAAATACCCTTAAAAGCAGAAATTTCAAGCTTGGAGTTTAGGGGCTTCCTGGTCTTTTCACAATGGTTTTGTTCTCGTTATAAAGTTAGATTAAGGGCACTTTGATATTTGGCTAAAGAAAAAAAATGATGTGTTACATCTCCCGACATCAAAAAATACTTTTTTATCGTGTTGTTGGAAAAATTATAGTGTTCCTTTTCTGTTGATACAACGTGTGTCTCTAGTGGTAGTTCAGTTTGTTACTGGTGGACTTTTTTTTTATTATTTTCTCTTCCCTTGAAAATTACAATTTGGCCTTTTTTGGCTGTTAGTATTTCTTTATTCTTTTGATTTTTGATTTTTTGATATTGTTCCTTTTGTAGAAATTATATTTTTTTTATTTCATTCTTCAATTTCAATTTATCAAATATTATATTCTCTAATTTGTTCCTTATTTTTTGAGTTTTAAATTTTTACCTTGGCTATTTTATAAAATTTTTATTGATTTTCAATTTCATCATTTATTTCAAAATAATGGTATTATATTTTTCAATTTGGTCATCATTGTTTTGATTTCTAATTTTTTTTCTAGTCCTTTTGTAAAAGTTATTATTCTTTTTAATTTTACCCTTCAATTAAAAAAAAATATTTTTTATTTTTTTATATCAATTATGACAGTCATTTTTTTTGTTTTTTTTGTTGTTCTTTTACTAAATTGATTTCTCTTTTTAATTTCACAATTCAATCAAGTATAAAATTTATTTTGTATTTTGATGTTGATTCTTATTCTTATTATTAAATGCTATTTTTTTAATTCTCTTATATAATTGAAATTCTTTTTACAATTTTATCCTTCAATATTTGATTGATTGAGAATTTAATTTCATGGTTTATTCATATTAGGTGAGTTGAGTTAAGTAACTCGGGTCAGGGGTTTGAAAAGTCTTAAAAAAAAGTTATATAATTGTCTTTTTTTTTTATCGAGTTATTCAATCTCATGATCTAGACCGTAAGTTTGACATGATATCTTGGGTTGACTTAATCATGATTACAATGGTTATAGATTTTTCATGACTAATTTTTTTAATGTTTTTTTTACCACATTTTAGCATCTAAATATCATATTTTGCAAAAAAATAAAAAATAGTTTGGCTCTATAACAAAGCATGGGTATCGAGACTAGGTTATCACTAACTTTAATACTTTATATAGATAAATAGCAAAAGTTGATAAACAAATATATGAGGAGTAATTAGTAGTATTTTAGTAGTTATTTTTTAGACACATTATTTTTAAAAAGATAAATACAATCAAGAAAGAAAAATTTTAAACGAAGATATTTTTATTATTTTTTATAAATCATTAATTCTATTTTTTCTTCTTTATTTATATCAATCTCTTTCTTCCAAATAAATCTAAAAAAAACTAATAAAATATCACAGTAAAGCTCATTTTCACCATAAAAATTTCCAAACATTTGCGCAAGAACGGGAGGGAATTTACTAATTTATTTGAAAAAAGAAGAAGAAGAAGAAGAAGAGAGCATTAATGCTATATATTTCACAAAGCAGAGTCCTTCAGCTTATAATTCTGATCTGGCAAGGAAAGAGAGAAAAGTGTTCAAACTTCAACCGCCTAAACCGTCAAGATGGAGCTGTCAGGTTCCAAGATATTGAAGATCTCGAGATCATCCATCAAAAAAAGATATGAGAAATTGACAGACACAACACAATGACACTGACACAACAACAATAATAATAAAATTTCAGACAGGACTTTTCTGTTTATGAGATGTCCGCTACTGCTGCTGTAGAGAAAAAGAAAATACTCAATATCTTCAACTCTACTCGTTAAAAACTAAAATTCGAGAGGATCCACAAAATGACAACACTCTCACACGCATTCTCTGGTTGCCCTCTCTGGTCACGTCGGTTATTTTGCCGGCGGCTGGTCGCACGTGTGTCCGCTTCACTTCGGGCCCCACGTGTCTTTATTTTTCACGTTCTTTTTCCCCCCTCAATTAAAATGCCCTCACGCAATCAAACGATAAAGATCTCTCCACGTCGCTGATTAAGGATCAAACGTGGCAGTCCTTGAAGGCCAGTGTCGGCAATAAAGCTAGTAAACAGGATAAGAGCTCAGGCCCTGGACGTGATCCTTTGTATGCAATTGTCGGAGTTGCTCATCACATCAATAGAAGCTCAGACTTTATTTCTCCTCCTGCGTCTGGTGTTTACAAGGAAGAGCAGCATTCAGGACCCAGCTCTTGAGTAGAGAAATTCAGGCACGTTTTTAATATTAAATCTCACGCATGAGGAACTCTGGCTTCCATGATCTTACTCTTTATTTGCATCTCATCTCTTAATTAGGTCGTGGAATTGTTGGTCTTCAACATTATTATTGAATTGCGATAAATTATGTTATTATATTAAATTTATTATTTGGGTTTGGAGTTCATTTAAAGTTTTGTGCTGATTCTCTATTTCGATTCTATACGTAATGAGTTAGTTAGGTAACATTTTTGTTTTTATATAGAGTCGTGTAATAAATTATAACCAGGCTACTACATAATGATGGTCAGTTGGTGTTTTACATGCGTGGATCCGTGCTACAAGGGGGAGAGTTGAGTGCGACTATATATATTCATGAGATATGGAAAATTATTGAGTATATGAGGATTTAGGAGTTGTATTTTTCGACGTGTGCTAATCATTTTCAGATGAAAATCTCGGTACAATGGATATATATGTGTGTGATCGAGCATATTATGCCATGGGAAAACCGCCATGGTTTAATTAGAAGAAAGTGAACAAGAACAGTCAATTCTACTGAAACAGCAAATCAATCTTTCGTTTTGCCCCAAGTCAAGATTTTGGCAAGGGACGATACAAGAGAGCGAGACCCCACATGTCGTCTTTTCTTCTGCTTTCGAAAGACATGATCTCTTGCTCCAAATACTTCTTGATGTGGGATCGTGTGATGTTTGAGAACCACAGTCGCAATTAATGTATTTTGGAGGTTTTTATTTTCCTTCTTCAATCCTTTGCAGGGTTTTTTTCAATTAGGTATTTTGTTTTTGAATACCTAAAAATTTTACCTAAATTTTGTTTTTGAATTTATTCATTGAAAATTATCTAATAAATATTTTTGTTATGTTAACAAAATAATCTCTCAACTCAAATATTTTTAAATTGGTTTAAAAAATACAAAATCAAACAAGAAAAAAAAATATTTTAACCTTAGTTTACGCCTTTTTTACCAAGATGAAGCCTTCAAGATGCCTTAATGATTTTCTCTTGTTAAATGAAATTTATTAATATTAAGATTGGTTTTTTTTTTTGTTATCATAATGTGGCTAAATGATAATTTTTTTCTCCTTTATTGTTTTTAAACGAGTTTGTTTTTTTCTTCTTCCATATATAGAGACTACAACTTGAACAAACAAAATTTTTGAACTAAAATTAAAAAATAAAACTCAATTCGAGGAGAGAGAAAAAGATGTTGGTTGAAAAGCATCTTTTTATTAACTTTGAGACTGGACATGTGTTCTCTTCATGTTTTATATTATAATCATTTTTCTTTTAATTTGATTGTATCTTATAAAATTAAATAATAAAATGATTATTTTGAAAAAAAATAAAAAAAAATATAACAGCTTCACTATTTTATAAACAAAGTATTTTCTTCCCTTTATCATTGAGTATAGAGTGGAATTATTCTCTCTTTCTGATTTTAGGAGTACATGCATATTCTAATTAATTATAGATATTTAAAAGTGTGATGAGTTGTTTTTTAAAATAATTTTTATTTAAAAATATATTAAAATAATATTTTTAATTTTAACACATCAAAACGATTTAAAAAATATTAAAAAATAATCTATTTAAAACAAAACAAAATTAAAAAAATAAATTCAACATCAATTTTAACCGAAACAGATCAAATAACCTACACATGGCTTAAATTTTGTAGTTTTGTAAACAATATTAGAATACCAAAGAGTGTGATATCATTTTCAGTTTCTACTTTAGAATTTTAACAAACAGAAATACAAAATTTGTATATTTTGCATTTTTTATTTGAAAAAAAAATCAACAACCACTGACATTATTTGCTATTGATTAAATTAATTCATATTTCTTTCAAAAAAAAAAAAAAGAGCACGTCAATCAATCAAAATGCATAATTCAAGCAAAAAGGGTAATGATTATAATGTCACGCGGAAAAAACCCATATCTATCTCGAAGAGGCATTTGCGTTTTCCTCTGCAAATATCTGTCCTGAGCCTGCAATCTTTACAACTTGATAGTTTCGCCAGCAAAAAGAATTCACCTTCATTTTGCTCTTTCAAGACGCCCCGTGCGAGTGATTGGATGACACCCCTTTGATACCGTGGGTCTATCAATCTTAGAAATTTAGATTAATTTATGAATTTGTAAATAAATTAAGCTTAATTGAGAAGTATTCTGAAAATATTTTTCATTATTTACTCTATAAAAAAATAAAATATAAACAGAAATACAATTAAAAAAAAAAAAAGAGTTAACACAAATAACACTACCAGAAAATTGATGAATACAAACAGAAACATCAATAGAAGAATTTTGTTGGTAGATTATGGAGAACTTTACTCACACTATATTCTTTAATTGTATCCATTGGTACACGCCGATAAAAATATTTCATCAGTATATACCGAGAGAATTACAATGAAAAAAAAAATAAAAAAAAGACAATATACTTTGACTGATAGAATGACCGATAAAATTAAATTTTCGGTGAAGTTCATCGGTAAATCTAACTGTAATATTTAATTTATGACTTAGAGAGCAACCATATTCTCCCCATCCTCTAGTTTTTCTTTTTTTATCCCAGCTCTGCAACAAACAAATACCACCCACTGCTTTATCACAAATCAACCTCTCACCACAAATTCAGTCACCCCAACATTTAGTTTCAATATCCTTGTTCTAGTTTAAATTTTATTGAGGATTCTCCATTTCAAATAAGAAAAACTACCAATTTTTTATTTGAACTCAATTTTAAAATGTTAATTTTTATTGTATATTTTTGTAGTATATGTATTTTGTTTGAGTGTTTACTTATTTTATAGCTTTTTTCTATAGAAGTTTGTTATAAATGTATGATATATAAATGTTAGGGTTTCTTTGAGATTTTGTAAAATTATATTTGTTTGTAAATTGCTGAAATTTATTTCAAATTTGTGACTTGGGTCTTTTATGATGAAATTTTGTAAATATATAGAAATTTGAATTTATGTGGATAATTGATAATGAACTAAGAGTATTGTTAAAATAGATTGAATACGTTTGAGTTAAATCAATGTTAGTTAATTTATTTAGTTTACATAATTCATTAATGCATGTTGTCATTAATATTTTAAATAGGTTTGATATAAGTAATGAATGATTGTTCATGGATGTATTGAGATTCACCTAAAGGGTTGATTAAGATGGATTATTATAATGAGATTCAGGGTTTTATTAATCACACATTATTTAATACTTGAAATATTAGTGGAGACGGTATTAGATATCCATGTAAGAGGTGTAAGAATAAAAAAGTTTGTCGATCCAGATGTTGTAACGATGCATCTTCTATATAAAAAAAAAGTTCATGAAAAAATATTTGTGTTGATTTGCATATAGAGAAGTATATATTCCTTACGAGACCATTGTAGAAATGACGATTAGGTCAACTTCTAGCTAAATGAGCATGAAGTTCTAGATGACAATCGTAATCCTTATAGGAATATAACTATGGATGCGATTAAAATGAATCAGGGTTGTGTCGATGAATATCTAATAGCAGATAAAGAACCTAATGTAGACAATACCTTGTTTTTTATCTTTTAAAATATTTTGACGAACCATTATGTGATAAGTGCACAAATCATAGTAAATTATCGATTGTTGCATAGGTGTTCACCATTAACTCAAATTGTAAGTTGAGTGAGACTGGTTATGATAGAATTATGGAACGAGAAAAAAGCATTTTACCTTAAAGGAATAGACTAAAAGAGAATTTTATGCTATTATATCCATGATGAAACCCCTTGACCTGGGATACCAAAAAATTAACATGTGTATAAACTTCTGCATGTTGTACTATCTTGAAAATACAGAATTGACCGAGTGTAGAACATATAGGCATGCTTGTTATAAACCCAAAACTAGCAGGAGAAGAATTCTTGTTGCACATTGAAAAATTAGATACTTTCCAATAACACATAGACTGTAAAGGTTATTCATGTCTCAAAAGATTGCTGAACACATGACATGACATCATTCAAATGATATGGTGAATGGAGTGATGATACACCCTTCTAATGATGAAGTTTGGAAACATTTTAATCCAGGTTGCATCCTTGGTTTTCAGTGGAATCAAGGAACGTGCGTCTTGGGTTATGTATAGACAGGTTCAATCCATTCGAATCATTTAATGCTCCTTATTTTTATTGGCTAATGATACTTACGATTTACAACCTCCACTGGGGATGTGTATAAGACTAGATTTTATGTTTTTACTTATGGCCATACCCGGTCCTAATAGTTCGGGTTGGAATATAGATGTTTGTCTATGATTGTTGATTGATGAGTTGAAGCAGTTGTGAGCATATGAGGTTTTTATGTATGATGTATCAAGGAAATATAATTTTCAAAGACAACTTTGAAGTGGACTATTAATGATTTTCCTGTGTATGGAACGGTTTCTAGTTAAATCACGCATGAAAAATTAGCATGTTCATACTATATAGAAAATAACAAGGCCTTCACAGTAACAAATGGTGGTAAAATAATTTTTTTATTGTCATTGATGATTCTTACCAACGGATTACAAGTACAAAAATAACTTCTTTGTTGGTAGAAAGAAATGTTGCACCGTCGCTACTATCAAGTGAAGAATTGTTTGACGTGGTGTCGTAATATGATGATATTGTGTTTGGTTTTCAATCTGGTAAGCAAAAGTTTCCTGATTTTGGTTTAACTCATAATTGGATAAAGCAAAGAATTTTCTAGAAGCTTTCTTATTAGATGATCAATTTTCTTCATCATAACCTTGATGTCATATAAATTGAAAAGAACGTCTTTGAAAATATTTTTAACACGATTATGAACATGAAAGGAAAGTCAAAGGATAACATAAAGGCTAGAATGGATATATGTTTTGTCATTGTAAAAGTATGGAGCTGGTTTATGATTGGTCATAGATTACAAAACTCAAAGCAATTACTTGTCTACAGATGGTTTAAGAGTTTGTGTTTTTCTTATGGACATGCTTCAAACATATCTAGATTGTTGAGTTTAGAGGATTGCACATTGTCTGGAATGAAGAGCCATGACTGCCACGTATTTATGCAAACATTCATTCCATTATATTACCAGAATTTATTATCAAAAGGGATATAGGATGCATTCAAGGAAATCAGTCATTTTTTAAAAGATATATGCTTCAACAAGTTGCAAACACAACACATAGATAGACTTGAAAGAAATATTATCCAGATAATCTGCAAACTTAAAATGATATTCCCTCCTTTGTTTTTCAACTCAATGAAGCATCTACCTATATATTTATCATTTGAGAAAAAAAGTTGGAGGCCCGACCCAATATAGATGGATGTATCCATTCAAGAGATTAGAAATTACACATGCATCGTCATTAAAGTTATATTATCTTTCTTTTTTTAATTCAAAACATTTATTTAATTCTATACAAGTACGTGTTCAATCTTAAGAAAAAAGTAAAAATCAAGACATATGTTGAGGCTTCAATATACAAGGCTTATATTGTTGAAGAGATCTCAACATTTATATCCTATTATTTCAAGCCTCATTTAAGAATAAAAATCAACTGCGTTCAAGGCATAATGATAGTGGGCAATACCTTCAAGCAGGAACTTGTTAATATTCTCTCATCCTGGATGACTCGTATCTAAAAAATGTTATGAGTGGAAGATGTTTGATAGAAATAGAATTTAGACAAGCACATAATTATGTGTTATTTAACTGCAATGAACCGATATCTTTTATTCAATGAGTATAATACTTAACATGTCATTTGTATTGAAAATTTTATCTCTTATACTATCATAAACTAATAAGTTGTTAAATTCTTTATTGGCAACATCATTAATTTTTACTGTTCAAAAACTCCCAGTTGAAATTCAAATCTTTCAATTATAAAATGAATAATTTTTCACGTGGTTTAGAATACTTGTAAAGACTGTTTAATTATTCTTATAACTTGGGATACTTAATTTTGTTATACATTTCTCATTAATTGTTAATAATTGTAATTTATGTATCAAGTTTATCAATTGGAAGAAAATACTAGTGTTACTTTGAATTTACTAAGTTTAGGTCCTGAAAAAAAGGTGAAGTGTTATAACGAGTATTTTATAAATGGATATGTGTTTTATATTGAAGAGTATGGTCAGGGTTGAAAGACATGTAGCATTAAGGTTTGTGTTAAGGGATTGATTTCTAATAAATTTGAAAATGACTACTATGAGAAGTTAGAAGATGTCATTGAATTGCAATATCATAGCGAACTGAATAAATAAGCAATTTAATTTCTTTTTCACATTTGTAGATGTTTATGGGAAATCAAATAAACAAGTATTGATATTTACTCATGAAATAATTTAAAATATTCCAACTTAATTCCCTTGTTTAATGTAAATTAATGCTTGAAAATAAATCATATCGCATGCAAGGATTGAGGGATGGATCCAAGAAGTGATAGAAAGAATATCTCATATCCTTACTTTCTTAAAATTTTTAATTCTTTGAATCCATATCTTTCTTTTCTTTTTTACGAGATCTAGTTGAATAGTTAACCTTCATCTTTTTTTCCTTTCAATTTTATTTCAATATTCAAATCAAAAGGAGGTAGATGGTTGCAATAATCTATTTGTCTTTATAAAAGTTAAAATTTTATTTTTCTAATTTCTTTTCTACCTCTATTGAAAAGCTTTCATCCAATTTTTATCAACACGTAAATTGAAAAACTATGGTGCATAATGGTGTTTTGTAACCCGGCCTAGCCATGACTCGACAACTAAAGGTTATATTATAAGTTTGATGAGTTGATTCATTAATAATTATTTTTATTTTTTACTACCCCTCCCAGACAAAAAATCATTTTAGATAGTTTTTAAAAAAAAACTAAAACAATGTCTTTTTAATAAAAAAATTAAAAATTAATTAGGTCACACCTAAATTATGAGTTGATTTACCATGTCATTTAAATTTGATAGGATAAACTATATTAATGGTCTAAATAAAAATCTAGCTCTGTCTATACGGCCTTTAAATTGTTTTATTATACTGACAGATAGCAAATTAAGATAATGAATAGAAATAATTAGGATATATATATATATAGATTTTCCATGACTGAAGGCAACCGTTGTAAACTAGGTAAGCCGACTTGAAAGGATACCAAGAAATCTTTTTGTCGACTATAATCTTTTTGTCGACATATTATAACAATTTTAAAGCCTAGTGGTTTATTTTGCAAGACCTCACTATTTTTTATTCACTACAATGACAATCAACGATTAAATATGCCAACCATTTGCCCCTGTTTATTTTATTTTGCAAGCTTTCACCACGTGGTAGGCGAACCCAAAAAAACTGGAGTTTACACGTGAGCAGCATGCTTTGTAAATAAGACAAGCGGCGAAGGCTAAAGAATTGTTTAAAATATCTGCACGTTTGTTTTTGTATTTTAAAATTATTTTTATAAAACATTAAATTATTTTTTTTTATTTAAATTAATATTTTTTAGTATTTTTAAAAAAAAAAAAAATATTATTTTAATATATTTTTAAATAAAAATATTTTAAAAAACAATTATAATTGCACAAAAAAAAAATACTAAACATTCAGTGAAGGATTGAATTTTATATGCCAATCCAACAATTTAAGTACCAAATCTGACCATTCAAATTCAAGCTGGATAATCAGTGCAAACATAAAAAGAGGAACAATGATGTCCTGGAAAATATATTTATTAAAAATCAAAATATTCAATTAAATATTTTGAATTTATATAGATAGTTTTTAAAATTATAATAGCGGTTATTTTTTAAAATATTTTTTATTTTAAAATGATTTAAAATCATAAAAAAATTAATTGAAAATTTTAAAAACATTGTTAAAATGCCTAAAGAATTTTAAAAAGTTGTTTGTGACTAAGGATTTTTGCTCCATTTTTTTTATGGATTCAAATCTTGAGATCATTCTCCACCAAAGTTTATTGATTTTTTTAAAATGCATTATATCAATGTGTAAGATGTATTTAGTTTCAATTGACATTGTGAATTGATTTGAAAATACCCTTATAATTGGAGGAAAAAAAGCTATCCACGTTACATTATAATAAAAAAAAATACCAGGTACATAATCTTTATAAAAAGCTTGTTCTTGTGTGTTTAAAATAATGGAGGTAGGGCCGCAATTTAAAAGAAAATAAATGGTAAAGAATAAAAAAGCTTTATTTGTATCAAGATATCAAAGAAAGATTTGTTTGTAATTCTTTGAATTCATTTTGCGTTTACATGGAGGAGAGACAAATATAATAAAATTGTCGCCGGACATTGTTTTTGGACATAAGGTCCATTATAAGCCACTTGTCGGGGTAGAAGTTGACTCGCAATCACGTGGATGGTTCATCCAATGAGGATCTGTGACTGTATTCAGAAACTTTTTTTACTTGCCGCGTGGAAATTAACCATTTATTTACGGGGTGATCTCCACCACCAATATTTTCAGCTTTGTGGTAACATATATACTCATAAATCTAGTTAATATGTTAAAGTTATGATTCTAGTTATCAAAATAATATAATTTAAAAAAAAATAATTTGTTTTAATTTTGGTTGATTTGTCAAATCCACGATTTGATTATAAACTGAGATAACTCCATAAAAAATAAATCAAAATAAATTATGAAACTTAATTTTTAATTACCTATGTTGAACCTAGTGTTAAATGATAAAATTTGTGAAAGTTTCAATAAAAAATGAGTCAAGCCAACCTAGGATAACCCATTGAGCATTATTCCCAGATTATGAAGTCTAATTCAAAATCAAACGCAATATTAAATGATAAAATTGAAAGAACATACTCAATTAAGAAAAAAAATAAGTCAATTGGGTTAACACGTCAAACTCGCAACTCGAGTCATGAGACGAGGACAACCCAATAAAAATCTAATCTAATGTTGAATGACATGTGACTCGAGTCATGAGACCGAGATAATTTTTTAGAAAAAAAACAACTTGATTTAACCGAGGTTAAAAGACCAAAACTTATGACCTTGATCGTGAGATCAAGATATCCCATATAAAACATATCAACACAAATAATGAAACTCAATTACCAATCGATACAGTGTTGAATGATGAAATTGTAAAACAATTAATTAAAAAAACACAAGAAATAAATCGAGCCAACTTGGGTTAACCTGTTAAGCATTATTCTCAAGTCATCAGGTTAAAATAACATAATAGAAAGTACACAAAACAAATCATGAAGTCTAATTCTCAATCAACTCAATATTAATAGATGAAATTGAAGAAAAAAAAGTTAATTAAGAAAAAGGAAATAAAACCTAAGTCATCAGATTAATTCGTCAAACTTGTAACTCATGCCATTAGAGTATGATAATTCAATAAAAAATATATAATATTAAATGATGAAATAAAAAAAAACATTAATTGAAAAAAAATTAGAGAAGAAAAACAAAAAAACAAAACACTATTTCAATGAATAATGTTTGGTGAGGAGGGATTCAGTAAAACTCCAATCAACCCATCAACCCAATATTAAATATGAGATTGGAAGAAGAAAAATTAATTAAGAAAAAAAAATAGTCGGGTTAATCCATCAAACCTACAATTCGTATCATGTGAGTGTGATAATTTAATAAAAAATAAAAATAATATTGAAGAATAAAATAAAAAATTTAATAAAAAATAATTAACATTGAAAAAATAAAAAAAAAATAAAACATTATTCCAATAAATGGTGCTTTGTGAAGAGGGTTACACTAAAACCTTTTTTTTTTAGTTTATAGATAATTAAAAAATATATATTCATTGAAAAAATAAATAAAAATAAAAAAAGCAAAGCATTGCTATAATGAATAATGTTGTGTGATGAGAGGTATAATAAAACCTACTCTTCTAATTTATAGTTAATTGTAAGTGAGCAATTAATTAATGGACTAGATATCCATTATCCTTTACTTGCATTTTCTTATCTTGCATTTAATATATAACAATGGTAAAAATTAGAAAGTTTTATTTTTTTTATAGAAACTAAAGAAAATATTTGTTTATATTTACTAATGATATTTTCTAAGGTTTAGCATAGATGATAAATGAATTTGAAATCGAGAAAAAAATAAATTTATAAGACTAAGATAACTCTATATAAAGCAATTGAAAAAATAATTATGAAACTCGATTCTTATATAACCTAATATTGAAAGAGAAAATTTAAAAAAAAACTAAATAAATAAATAAAAATATTAAGTTGTTAGAGGATGAAATTAATTAAAAATATATATTTAATTAAAAAATGATAAAAATAAAATAAACAGACTCTACACTGGTCAACTTTCTAAACTCATGACTTGATTTATGAAATCGAGAAAACTCCATGAAAAGAAAATTCAAAAAAAATTATGAAACCAATTAAAAAATAACTAAAAAAATGTGTTGTTTTTGTTCATATATTTTAATTTATTTAATGTCTATATAGTTTTGAGCTTTGTTTTCATTCAATGCTTATTTTTGTTTGTTTTATATTTTCTTGGGGGTTTTCAATGTTTAATTTTTTGTATTGAATAGTAAGAACTTATTGCACGAAAAATTTCAGCTAGACTAGGGTTTTCTTGAAATTCATTGTAAAGCTACCCGTAGATTGCTGGAAAGAAAATCATGCAATTTTTGCTTGTATTATAGTTTTTATTATTGTTATTATCATTACTTTGAACTTGGAATTGTTCATCGATTTTCTAAAACAATTATTTATCTATACTAACTATTTATTTTATGTTTTAGGTGTGCATATATTAAGACACATCTAAATCCTTATATTCTTTGTGTTTTAAAAGAAGTTGATTATTTTGGAAATTTTTGTTCATCCTACTTTTTTTTATTTTTATGTTTTAAGAGTATTTTTGAAAAAATTTAAGAGTTTTTTTTTTACTTTAAATTAATATTTTTTTATATTTTTATATTATTTTAATGTGCTGATATTAAAATTTATTTTTCTAAAAAAATAATAAAATATTATTTTGATGCATTTTCAAGTGAAAAACACTTTAAAAAACAATCACGACCATACTCCAAACAAGCTCTGTCTATTTTGCCCATTTTATTTATTAATGCTAGAAAAACCAACTTTGGAAGGAAATGAACATAAAAACTTGAAATGATTGAAAATAATTTTAACAATTTTTAAATATAAATGATAAAAAAAGGAATTTCTCAATAAATAAACGAGAAATGAGAGTATAAAAAATCGCCCATTCATGCTTAACAGCTGATGTGTATTATTAAATTTCCACATACAAAATTTTTGTGTTCTTATATACTACTGATAGAAAAAGAAATTATGTACCGAAAGTTTATAAGGAAACAAAATCAGATATACCATTCCCCTAGATAAATAAATAAGTAATAAATTAAACAATTCTATGCAATTTTAAATTACCAAGATCTTTGCCTGAAATCACTAATCAATTGAGTAACGTACTAGATTTATAATCCCATCGTCAGGCTGCACTAACCAACTAATTAATATGATTTGTTGAAAAGTGATCTTGAAAGAGTATTTCTGGAGAAATTAGTATTATTTAAGATTTTCTTACTGCACCCCTTAACCCGAGAAATTTAAATGCTTTGTATTTTATCCTCTCTGTTTTTTTTTTTTTACTAATTTGTCAAAAAGAAGTGTTATTTTTATCAAATCTCATTTTTAACATGAATGGGAAGTATAGAATATAGATAGACATATTGACAACTAATATTTTTGTATCCTCTCATTTTTTTTAAATATAATAATCATTTATATGAGATATAAATTATTAAATTAAAATTAAATAAATATATAGGTAATTATTTATTTTTTTATTATTTAGTTTTTTTACCTAATCTATATCATTGAATTTAAATTAATAACTATAAATCGTCATAATCTAAAAGAAACACAACAAGATTAAAATTAAGAAAGAAGAAGGTATACAAGTCGTAAATTAATTCGCCAAACAAATAAATAACCACTTGCAAGTATAAAAGTTTCCCTATTCTCCAAGAAGAAAATTATAAAAATAAAAATACCTACCAATAACACGGCTAAAGGGGTTAACGTAAGTTTGGAAGGAATTTTCTATATTTAAACAAATATTCACTTTGTTCTCGTTCTCAACCATCTCATTCTTCAAACAGACCATCATTGAGAGAGAGAAAACTAAGAAAGCCAGAGCTCAGAGAGGGAGAGAGAGAGAGGGAGATGGAGGATACTGAATCCAAGTTTAAGAGGGTTTGCGTGTTTTGTGGGAGTAGTTCAGGCAAGAAAGCCAGCTACCAGGAAGCTGCTGTTGAGTTGGCCAAGGAACTGGTAATTGTATTTATATATGTATACACACACACACACACTTTTCATATCAGGTCACAGATACAATGGATTTCTCCTGGTTCTTTTCACATATTCATCCCTACCATTCAACATTTCTTTCGAATAGCTTTTCTTTAGACCATTTCCAACTTGGGACAATTTCTTCTTTTTTGCACCTCTTTTTTGTGTTCTTTTTTCGCCCTTATCTCTTTCTGGGTCTTAGAAATTCAAGTTTGCTCATTGAAGGAGAGATTCTAAAATTTTCCTTCAATCTTTTGGGTGAATATGTAACAATATTTCAATGTTAATCCTTCATTCAACGCGCAATTTGGTTAAAGTTATTATCTTTTTTTATGGTCTTGGTTTTGGCTTTTAGTGCGCAACAAGACACCCTCTTTTTAGATTCTTCAATATTTTCATCGTCTATTTCTTTTGTTTTTGAAAAAAAAAAGTTTGTATATTTGTTCATTCCATTAGCCTGAATGATTTTGCTTCATGTTTCTGCAAATATACTTCTTTGTTTTTTTCCCTTCTTCAAGTACTGGGTGTGGGAGTGGTGGTGGTGGTGGTGGTGTGTCTGCAAGTTGCCACAAAACAAGCTTTCAACGTGGCCTTATGAGTGTTAGAGAAGTTAGCTGGGGGAGAGAAGGTTTAGGGTTTATGTTAGGCATGAGAGACTGCTAGCTGTAACCTGCCTGTCAGTTGAGCAGCCTTCTTGCATGATCCTTTGTTTTTTTTTTTTTTGGTTTTGTAAATTTAATTTCAAGAAAAAGAAAATATTAAAATCTAAATAAAAACAAGATGAATATTCTTTGGTTAATCCCCTGGGGAACCAAACGTGCTGCCTTGATATCATGACTCTTTTAAGCGTGTTCCCTTTGGGCACTATTTCACAAACTCAAACTCCATGATTTTTGTTTATGGGGTTCCCTGCCAGTATTTTTTTTCACTCAACGGTCTTTATAGTTTTTATTTGTTCCACTAGAAGCTTGTGATTATTATTGTCATATAATGAATTCCATGGTTAATTTATTGAATCATACTAATGAATATCTTGTGGTGTTGATGATTGTTATTTGTGACACGTGTTAACTGGGTTTGGTTTTCTATGAGTCTTGAAGGTTGAGAGAAGAATTGATTTGGTCTATGGAGGTGGGAGCGTGGGGTTAATGGGCCTTGTTTCTCAGGCGGTTCATGATGGTGGGCGCCATGTTCTAGGGTTAGTCCCTCCTCTCTCTCTCTCTCTCTCTCTCTCTCTACTCGATCTTTACATCTTTGGATGTCAAGTAAAAGAAGTCTGCTTCACAAGACAAGCATCATTTTTTCTCATTATAATAGTTACCTTCCCCTTTGGTACATTGAAATGGGGTTTGACAGACATTCTTTTGCTTATTTGTTTATTACTGTCAGTTTTTCCTCTTGAGCCATGCAGATTTCCTAATTTCCAATGAATTGGAATTCCCATTTCTCAAACCTACTCAAAGCCAGACATCATGGGATCAAATGCTGGTCCAGACAGAAATGAGGAATTTAACAATTTCTTTTCTTAATTTCTTCTTTTGAATCAAAAAGTTGTGTTTCGAACACGTTAATTTTGTAGCTAGTAACTGTGGACGTGGTACTGAATTTATTATTATTGGTTTGTGCTTATTATGACCATGGCTAGAGTTCTATTCAGTAAAAGCGAGTGTTTAACTAAAGTTTGGGAAGCCTTTTGAGCAGCCTTGATCATGAGTTGGATAAAGTGGATCTGTTTTGGTCCTTGCAATGTCAGTGTAATGCTCCCATGTCTTCCTGTTAGAGAGAAAGAGACTGAAAAGGTTGGTAGAAAGTATGCAAACTTTAAGGCAGTGATTGGAGCACCCTTCTTTTTCATGAATAGGAAAGCAGTTGCAATTTTGATTCTTAGAAAGACCTTGCTACCCCTGTAGTAAGTAGTGTTGCAAGATTGAAGGCCTGTTTAGGTTGTCAAATGACCTTGCCTGGGGCCAACCAAATTGCTTCCTTAAGATCAATAAAACTCACTGACCTTCAAAAAAATCTTCACATGCATTTTCTCTTTGAACCTGTGTTGCTTGGATATTGTTCCTGACTTGCAGTTTTTGGATTGTTTTCATCTTGCAGAGTTATCCCAAGGTCCCTAATGCCCAGAGAGGTATGTAAACAAACACTAAAACACCCTCGTATAAAGCAAAACCTCAGTTTTGTTTTCCATGATCATGTGCTTTGTCTACGTTAATGGCAGTAAAATTATGCAATGATAAGACAATATGATGTCATTGGACAAATTTCGTACGTTTTGTTCTGCCACTGTCTTTGCATTTCGTGACCCATCTGTCCATTCAGCCAAGCTCCTCAATTGTTTATTAACACACTTAAATATTAAGAAGCAGATGTGTGTTTGTTGGCTTTTGAAAGAAGTCTAACACTGTGAAACTGAACGAGGCATTGATTAATGACAAGTACTAAATATTTTGTAATATATACAATCTTTTTGCAGGTAACAGGAGAGCCTGTCGGGGAGGTTAGAGCTGTATCTGATATGCATCAAAGGAAAGCTGAAATGGCTCGCCAAGCCGATGCCTTCATTGCCCTCCCTGGTAAGGATTTGATACGTAGACTATTTTATGGGATGTGACGAACAGTATATGCAATGTGTTAAGAAGTTCTTACAATCACAAATCAAGCATCAAGACAGAATTCCCATGCAATTGGACTTGTATATGGTCATGCATTACAGTAATTTTTCACAATGTCCTTAACTGTGATCTTGTTAATGCCAGGGGGCTATGGGACACTAGAAGAATTGCTTGAAGTAATTACATGGGCTCAACTTAATATCCATCACAAACCTGTAAGAATTTTTCTCCTACTTTTTAATTTTATTTTTTATTACGTATCCAAATAATCAACGTCCTGTGTCATTGCATAACGGAAAGTCAGACCATGAAATCATTATGAAGAAAAGATTAGTTAAAATGATCAACACTCTCTTATCCAAGAACAACAATGATTAACACGCGCGAGCTACAATGATGCTTTTCCAAAGGCATCAAAATTTAAATGATTCCATTTTATTAGCAATTGTCTCTTACAAGAAAAACCTAACTAAAAGTATATGCACTGATTTCATCTTTAATTGCTTTTATTAACATTTTTCTTTGCTTGATTAAGAAACTAACAGAGACAAAAGGATGGGTAACAAACTGAATTTTACTAGAACAGTCATTGATTCGCAGCTTAAGATGACAAGCTATGATTATCTCGCCCATGTGTCAGGTTCATTTGCTTTTAATGGACATTTACATGGCTATTTTCAGAAAGTATCCAACATCTGCGCGGCATGTGTCTTTTTAACAAGGGATAAAAAAGAATTCTTAGAACTTTGTTGGGTAGCTTCGTTAACAATGAACAAGCATGATAATCCATTTAATATTTGTACAGCATAAAGAATGATTAAAATTTCATAGAAATTCGTTTAAATGAACCACAACGTAAAGGTATCTTGTTTATGAAGAAAGGAGTTCAAGGTGCCGTACTTCTATGTTACTAGAAAATTATCAAACTAAAATGATGGGAATCTAAGACAGTAGTATTGCCCTAACCAGCAACTTTCTCTTATTCTTTAGATCATTTCCCCATAACATAGCAGCAGCCGTTATTGTTGCGTCACATGTTTCCAGTTCTACAACTCTTTGTATATCTTAAACTATTTTAGCTCGCCTGGAAGCTTGGAATGTGTCAGATATGTCATGTTTCTCGAGTTCACGGCTGTTTGGTTGTTGCAATACGCTTCTAAAGCTAACCTGACGCCATCTTGGTCAATGAATGTTATGGATTGTGATAGAGAAGTAATGTAGCTTTGAATCAAATCATGTGGCCCTTCAATGGATTCACATGGGAAGATTAGCTTAAGATATGCCATCTTCAAGCAATATAATTTTGTATGGCCTGTTCATTGGTAGGATGCCCGTCTGAATGGGAGAAAGATCCTAATAGAGACTTAATAAAATGTGAAGGTCGACTGATGGTCAAAACAATGGTGTTCTTTAATAGTAGGTTAGGTTAATTTGGTATTTAAAATTAAGATGTTTCGGTTTCGGTATCATTAAATGTAGTTTATTAGGGGATTAAGCAGGTGGGTCTTTCATGTTATTTTTGCAGGTGGGCCTCTTGAATGTAGATGGATACTATAATTCGCTGCTGTCTTTTATCGACAAGGCCGTTGATGAAGGCTTTATATCGCCTGCCGCACGTCGCATTATCGTGTCTGCTTCCACAGCTAAACAATTGTTCAGACAACTAGAGGTAAATGCTCCCTTCTCTTGCATAAAACATGGTTTTTTGCTTGAGAATTCAGAAGGTTAACTTTTTATTACTTGGTGGATTCACATAACCTAATTATGTATACATATCTCATTGTTTTTTGGGTAACTTTTTGTTACTTCAGGATTATGTGCCAGAACATGATGAAATAACAGCCAAGTTGGTGTGGGGGGAGGTTGATGATAGACTGACTTGCGTGCCTGAATCTGGGGTTGCCTAGGAATCTCTTTGCTTGGGTATATACAACATGGACTTCGGTTTTGCCTGCTTGCTCAGCGTGATACAGGTATATACGGTCTTGTATACCGTATACAACAAGCTTTGAGAAGAAGAGCTTTTTGGGTTTCTTTTTGGCATTGAGTCAGCTCTGATGTCTCGAAGTCCAATATATATAATGTAATGGAAAAGGAGCTCCCCTTTTTCCTTTTTGTGAAAACTTGGAAGGAAGAAATGGAATCAATTCAGGCTTTTTTATAATTCTGTTTCCATCTTTAGACGAGAAGGATGATATTATGTATTTTATGTAGTCAAGTTGACCAGATCGAGTAATTAAAAGAAGAAAAAAAGTAATTTTATCTACAGTAGAATCCATTAAAGCTGAACTAATACAAATTGTTTTCCTGTTTGTAAAGTAAACTTAACAGAACACGGACGATCACGTTTTAACCATTTTTAAGCATCAGATAAAGCTCTCTCGTATGGCTGGCTAGTGCGTCTGGCATCCAAGTGACCAGATTATCTGAACCTTTTGTCTCTGCCGCCCCACGTTTTCCTCTATAATGACTCAGGTTTTATGAGCAAATGCAGCTCCTGATACTAGACATGACTAAAAGGAACAAGACTACTATTTTACGGAGGGATGGTGACGTTGAAAATAATTGGTGCATGTTCAAGGACTAACTAAAAATAAGATTTATTTATTTTTAAGTTAAACACTTTGTTGAAAAATATTCTTTTCTAGATGAGTGCTATACATTAAAATATTAAAATTTATAAAATCATGAATGAATGAATACAGAATTAATCTTAAGAATTCTTTGATGGAGTTGGGAAAAAAACCAAAATTCAATCATAAAGATTTGTCCCATGTTGGTAAACAATTGTTAGCTGTTCTCTTCCAAGGCTTATATGTATATAGCCTTTGTCCCACATAAGAAAGGAATCACTGATTAGGATTCATGATGCAGGCGAAAGTTAAAAATAACAATTAAAAAAAATTATTTTTTATAGGCAAATAGGTTATAAATATGAGCTCTAAATTTACAACTTTATTCTCTCTAAATAATAATAATAATAATAAAAGTTTGTCTTTTTATGAGGTTTACAGTGTCTTAAATAGTCTAAATACTCATAACCGAGTTAATCTAGAATTACAAATAAAAGAAGTATGAAATCTAAAAATAAAAAAGAAAATCAAAAAAATTATTAAAACTGGAGGCCTCAAAAATTTTTTTAATATATAAATATCTGACGGTATGCATAGTAATGCAGTGGCTACTAAAAAGAAAACAACTCTAAAAACTTAAATAAAAATTTGAATGCAATCCAACTGTCAAATAAAATGTTATGATTCTTTTGAGCTATTATTCTTATCTAGTGCGATCATATTTTTTTTTCCTCTTAAATATGCCCTACTAGTCCATAAATACATCTGTCAGGCCATCCACGTAATCTATCTGAGACAGATCCTCATCTAATTATGATAAACTCATACCTTATTACTCAGAGTTACCCGTTATCGCTAGCCCGACTACATCCATTTATTTCTCCAAGCATTTTTCTTCTTCTCCTATGATTTAGTTTATATCACATGGAATCATCGAAGTTTAAATAGTCGAAACACCCCCTTCTTAGTTCTCAACCAGAATTCAATATCTTCGAGAAAGTATTCTCTTTCATTTTAAAATCAGTTTGTGGAATATCAGAACATAACGACACAAGGGAGACTAATTTGAAGTTTTCTGCAAGGCAGTGCATCTCGCATGTCTTCACGTCTGGGCATTAATTTACTACGTACGCTCCAATAGTTTCTCCCACCAATAAGCAATCCTCTAGAATGATTTGGATTATTTGAAGACGTTAAGTGACACATTATCAGAGTATCTTTTAGAATATTTGATCTTTTAGGTCATGATAAACCAAATAATGTCCGTGAGGGAACGGCTTCTTGTTCATGGAGTTTTCCATCTTTTTTAACAGCCATTTAAAAAATACAACATCCTTCATAACACGAAATCCATTTTAAGATTCCAAGTCTTCTTTGCAATATATATATATTATATATATATATGGATTTGAAATCGAAATGATATATAATAAGGTGCGAATTCACTTTCAGCTCAAGCTAACACTTGAAATTTGGAAATTAAGGAGTAGTTCCGTCCGTTGTTGTGGGAGATTGGAAGCTAAAGAACCATATTTTAAGGAAGCCGTGATTCAAGCTTGTGTCTACAAGTGAGAGGCACATGATCTTTTGTTAATGTGTGATTGCATTTGATTGCTTGCGTCTAATACATTCTTTCTTATTAACTTTTTTTTTTTTACATTTCAAAAGTATTTTTTTAAAAAATTAATTTTTTATTTTTTATTTCAAATTAATTTTTTTATATTCCCAATAGTATGCTAATATTAAAAAAATATATTATATTATTATATTTTAAAAAAATCATTTTAAAATAAAATTACTACCGAAATTCCAAACACAAACAGTCAACCATTGCATGGTCACCTAATTGAAGGCACTTGGTATTGTTAATTACAGAGGACAGACATGAAAAATAGACAATCCACCAAGCAACAATTGATGAATCACAGCCCGGCTATCAACAATTGGTGGTGACATTGCGATGATAATATGGAGAAAACCTAACACATAACACCCAGATTACAAAAATGGCATTGCCTTGAGGTGTGTTTCCATGCAGATTCCTATGAGCTATTATGAAATTTGAGCGATGAACTCAAAACCATATTTTATTCCGAAGTTTGCTAAGGACTTCGGCAATGGCAAGCTGGCTAAGCCCACCCAGATCTCAGTCGACTGAAAATGAAAACCAACGGAGTTTTTGGAGTTCGGCGGGTCAGCTCATGCACAACCAAATCTCAACCCACTGAAAAGCATCCCCATTCTTGATGCTTTTGTGATTCATTCTGTTGTGATTGTGTGTTGAATTGGGATAGAAGCTGATTATACTGCCCAGGCACACCAGAATTGGGGGTTGAAATGAAGCCATTGTTTTCGCAATATCATTCCATTACAAGGAAAAAGAAGAACAGAGAGAGAGAGAGAGATTCCTGTCCAGTGCGCTTATTCCGAAAATCGCTACTCAAAACTCGCATGTCTAGAAAGACATTACACGATATATAAAAATCGTCTACATCTCCCTAATTCACAGTGATACGAAATTCGCAATGCAAATGCTAACCCCTCTATAATGCGGCAAAGTAATCCTTGCTCAGTTTTGGGTCAGGTTTCATGGACTTTTCACCAGGCTTCCACCCAGCTGGGCAAACTTCATCTGGATTTTCTTGCACGTACTGCAAGGCCTGCACGAAAATGCAAAAGCAAAAAACGATTAAACAGAAATCAATCAGAATGGAAGGAGAACATATGCATGCCCAAAGGCACTTTAGATCTATAATAAAACCAAGTCTTAATTTACAAAATCTTCCGATTTTAGAATATTGTTGCCCTGTATTTGTGAAATCACCTGGAGTGTTCTCTTCGTCTCGTCAACACTACGCCCAATGGCAAGGTTGTTAATGGTGGAGTGTTGGATGACTCCTTCTTTATCAATGATAAAAAGTCCTCTCAGAGCAACTCCCTGAAATTAAAACCATAACTAAATAAATAAAAGGAAAGCAGAGGCAAAGGCTCCCCCCCTCCAAGCATCGTGCAGAGGCTGAGTGGCCATCGTGTTTAATATGAGAGCCATTCTCCCAACATTATCAGACAATGGGCATTGACTTCAGGATCCATAGGACCACTAGGAGAATGAGCAACACAGTCTGATTCCCATTCAATATTCATTAGAGAACCAAATGCACAGTAGACCTATGTCACAATAGTTTAGCTTTGTACTGAATCGTGCCAGTAATAAACAGAAGACAACTAATCCATGGATGTGTGCATGTACATGCATGTAGTTATGCACTGCATTAACTTCAGGATCCATAGGAACACTAAGAGAATGAACAAGACAGTCTGATTCCCAATCAATAGAGAACTAAATGTGCATTAGACCTAAGTCACAATAGTTTAGCTTCATACTAAATTGTGCCAGTAATAAATAGAAGACAACTAATGCATGGATGTGTGCATGTCACGCATTAAAAGAATTGAAGGGGTTTTTTTAATGAGTTCATTGTGTTCTTTTAGAATGGCAATTAAAAAAAACAAAAGAGTTCTTCTCATACCTGATCAGGGATTAACACTCCATAAGATTTTGAAATGGATTTGGTGACATCAGAAATCAAAGGATACTTCAAATCTCCAAGCCCACCAGACTTTCTATCTGTTTGGACCCAGGCAAGGTGCGAGAACTGCACAAAGTGTATCATGACATAATCAATATCAATAAACAATTTCTGATTTTTATTCCAAGACCAAAATCAGCTGTGATACAGCAAATGGATAGTGGATACTTCCAGTAATTAATGTTTATGTAATACTAGGACAGACAAAAGCTCATGGAATAGTAGCCACTGAGCAGTAATGACCCAACTTGCTACCAAAAAGGTTGCAATTGCATTATATGAAGATTATAACTTCTATAGCCAAAGTCAATAGATTTATGACAGAAACCAAAATTGAGATTCTTTACACTAATTATCAGTTCCTATTTTCTTCTTCAACCAAGTCCACGTTTTGTCCATCACAATATCACTTCAGCTGAGCAACTCAGAATGCTGTGATTTGAGTCATACAGTTTCAAAATACACGCAAAGGCCATGCAATTTTCTCAGCTGTTCTAGCAAGCAAGGCCCACATTATTCCTGTTAAGGGAACCAATACTTATACATACGTGCAAGATCACCGCAACCAAGTTTTAATCCAAGCAAAGCTTAGGTTAGCTGCAAGAATCCTTTCCCCCACCTCACAGAAACAAAAGTTTTCAAAGAGATTATCTGGAGACAGTATCTAAATGTGTGTTGTGTGAGAGCCAGATCATCAAATAAAGTTGAAAACTTCAAGTGAAGACATAAAAAACCACCAAAGTTTCAGGCCGAAGTCATACAACTCCTAGCATTTTCTTTCTTGATTTTGAAAAAACAAAAGAACATACCACACTGTCGACTGAAACACCCAATACTTCTGTGTTTATCTGCTTGAATTCCTCATAGCGGTCACTAAAAGCAGTGATTTCTACACACAAGTGGTACAAAAAAAATTTGAAGAACAATTAGCATCCACAACTCATTGAAACTTCAAATTACATTTGCTAAGTTCAAAACAAACCTGTGGGACAAACAAATGTGAAGTCCAATGGATAGAAAAATAGAACCACATATTTCTTCCCGATATATTCAGATAGTTTAACCTGAAACCAAAATTACCAAATCAAACTAGAGTTTAAAATAAACAACAAAACATGACCGCAATTGCAAGGTGGTAACAAAATCAATTCACATTCATTAAAGGAATACAATTTTCACAAAGAAACCTGAATAAAACATATCTCCACGAGCTTGATTGACACATTATCATCGTAAATCAAGTTAACAATTAACCAGTTAAGATTTTACAACGATCAAAGCAGCAATTAACTGTTTTTTCAAGTCCAAATTTCACCAAACAATACTTCAATGTACATTAAGAAATTTAATTAAAAAAGTCGGTTAAAAAAGGAATGACAATAACTCCTTATATTCAACAGCATTGTAAGCACAAACTACCTTAATAAACTCTTGATCGAAAACAGCCTCAGCCTCGAAATCCGGTGCTACGTTTCCAACCAATGGAAGTTCACTCTAAACAGATGAAAACGAAAGCAAACCTAGTTAGAAACTATTTATCAAACACAAGAGAAGCATTTACAAAGAATTACTATAGAAATGCAAATTGAAGGCATAAAAATCATCGATCCAGTCTGAATTATTTATTTAAGTTTGAACTTACAGAGGCTTTGGCAACGAAGGACTTCGCAGAATGAGAGCCGCGGGTTAGGGAAATGGAACGGAAGATGGGAGATTGGATAGATTTCCGTGTACCAGAGAAGGAGTTGGGGAGAGTTAGGGTTTTAGAGAGAGGGGTGGCCATGGATTTGGCGGCAGCGATAGAGGAGATGAAAGGGGTAGAAGTAGCCGAGCAGGCCATTTTTTTTTTAATTTTTTTTTGGGGGGTGGAGGGCGCGGAGAGCTCCTTCTCTTGTAGTTTGTACGTGGTGTCTGGGTGCGGGTAGCAGCAAGCAAGTATAAGGTGGAAAAATGATGAGCGATTTGATAAAAACTAAAACTAAGTCATAGTATAGAGATGAGATGATTTTGGGTCATCTGAAATGCAGAAAGTATGATAAAATTTATTTTTAAAATTTTTAAATTTAAAAATATTTTAAAATAATATATTTTTTTATCTTTTAAAATTTATTTTTAACATTATTACATTAAAATAATTTAAAATATATATAAAAAATTAAAAATTTAACCAACCTTTATTTGGGCCGTTCTCTAAAATAGAGACAAGATATATCATGGGAGATATGGTTGTTATTGGTAGGAAGCTTAAAAGATTTTTTTATGTTTAAAAAATTATTTTTAAAAAATTTTAATTTTTTAATTAATATTTTTATAATTTTAAATTATTTTGATGTGCCGATAGAAAGAATAAATTTTTAAAAATAAAAAATTTATTATTTTAATAATTTTTTCAAACAAAAAATATTTTAAAAAATAACTACTAATATAATACCAAATATTACCTGATTTTTTCATCTGATCTTTCATATATGTAACTTTTTTCATTTTATTCTCCCCTTGTTATTATTATTATTTAAAAACAAAATCAGATGTTGTTAAAACAGTTTCAACATCACGAAGCAAATAGTTCCCGAGCTTTTTATAAAACCCTAATTAAATAATAACGTAAAAACAAAAAAACTCATTTATCAACCACCAGCCAAGGTAAGCTTTCAAAAATCTATTAAAAAATTGTTAAATATCTTATAAAATCATAAGAATGTTAAGCACAGTAACTCCTGCTCAAAACAAAATAGAACATAACTGTATGATAAACACTCGTCTGTCGATTTTTTTGGAAATAAAATCTATTACTGGAGATGAATCTTACTCTAGAATTAGCTTTTGAATTTTTATTGACAATGCAATTCTTAAACCCGGATCACATGTTAATTATCTCTATGATATATTTATTTTTATATTTTAAAAATATTTTAAAAAAAATTAATTTTTTTTTTATTTGTTTTAGAATAATATTTTTTTATTTTTTAAAATTATTTTTATGTATTGATGTTAAAAATAAAATTTTTAAAAATATTATTTTAATAAAAAATACTTTAAAAAACAATAATAATTATACTTTTAAATATCCACTATGATTTGTTGGCGAGAGAGTGAGAAGTTAAAGTTAAAGTGATGATAAGGTAATGGTAGTGCTGTGGCGATGATAATGAAGTGATGGTATTGGGATGAGATTTTTTTAGGTGAGAATAAATTGAGTTTTTTGTTTTGGGGTTCAAAAATCGTATTGTTAATAAAAGAAAATGACATGTTTAGTCAAAATAAAAAAAAAATACACGGATAAAAAAATGAGTATTTTGACTAGAAAAATATTTTTTTTCCTCTGGAATTTTAATCCTTTACTTTTTTAAATATTTATTTTAATTATCATATAATTTAATTAAATTTAATTTAAAAATATTTTTATTACCTTTTTTTTCTCTCTCTATTTCACAATTTATTGTACATATGTTAATGTTAATCATCAGGACTCTATGTAGTATGCACTTATAAAATATTTTTATGTCCATCTATTTTTTACAAATTACATTCTCACTTTATTTTTACTTAAATTTTACGCTCACATGATGCCTCAAGGAAATTTTTAAAATTATTTTTTATTTAATTATATAATAATAAATATAAATATTCATACATTTTTGAAAATTTTAAATTTTACAGAGGAAAATGTATTTTTTAAGTTGAAATTCCATGTTTCTTATTTTTTTGTTTTGATTTTTTTTAATTAACAATATTTTTTTAATAAAAATAAAAGATAATTAAAATAGATATTCATATAAATATCAATAATTTAAAGTGTGAAAAAAGTTATTTATGGAGGTAAAACTTCCATCTCCTTATTAATTTATCTTTTATGAACAAAACAAAAATATTAATAGCATATTCTTTTAAACAAAAACTTATCATAATCTAAAAGTGCAAATTCCAAATAAAAAATGATATCTTTATAATTATGTATCTGGTGGTACAAAAAAAAATAGTTAATTCATTAAAACCATAAAAATAACAAAAGAAGTATTTTATTCTCATTGAATATTTAGATGCAATTATTTTACAATTTATAAAATATTATAATTATATATAATTATTTAAAAAGTTATTGCATATATAATCCAAAATGACAGGCCAAATTTCTTTTACCATCAAAGCTTAATTCTCAACCTATTTTTATTTTTTAAAAAAATACCTTTAAACACATCATAAAAATTTAGATTACGCTATTTTAAACACCAAAACATTATAAAAACACAATGAAATTGAATCTAGAAATCTTTATCCGTCGTGAATGTTTTTGTTTTTTACATGGTTAATCATCATTAAACAGTCCAAAATGGGTGTCATAACGCAAGGCAAAAGAAAAAACAAGGCCCAGGTCCAGCTAGAAAAAACCAGGAGCATAAAACTGGCACAACTCAAATGATCCAGTCCATGGTGCTAGGCCTGTCTCTGTTCTTCATGGACAAGCCTCTGGTCCCAATTCTTCTGATTTCATCCAGATTGTAGCAGCTCCTGTTCTTCATCTCCAAGTCATTTTATCAAAATTTCTTGAGCCTTATCCACCACCATTTCCTCCACTCCCTTGAACCAAAGAAAAGCACTAGCATTACCATCCCTCACAATCAGCCATGTAATGTAACCCGACACGATGCAAGACACACTCCTCCATTTCCTCTCCAACAACACCAGCAACAAATCCTCCCCATTTCCTTATCCCAAATCACATAATTTTCCCTCATCGTCCTTCCATGATTATTTCTCCCCACTTTCTTGCCCAAGAAACCTCCATTTTCCCACTCTTTCCTTCAAAACAAACACCATTTCCCTTCCTCTTAAGCCCCTCAAAACACCAGAAATCCCCTCCATATCCTCACACCATGACCCTCCACCACCACCCAATTCTGAATTTCAAGAAAAAATGCTCTACCTTGATTCAATAGGCCTAGACATATTCTCCCTCATAAAGAACCACCGTCTGATCATCCTCTCAGCCTCCTTGCCAAACATCAAATCCATCATTGATTTACTGACCTCCAAGAACTTCACTCCACGAGAGTTCCGCCGAATCATCTCCATGTGCCCGGAAATCCTCAACTCCACTCCTTCCACTATCACCCCAATCATCACCTTCCTACTCCGCGAAGCCCGTGTCAGCGGCTCCGATTTAAAACATGTCATAAACCGACGGCCCAGATTGCTCGTATCCAGCGTCAAGCACTGCTTGCGCCCCACTCTCTATTTCCTAAAAAACATTGGCCTTGAAGAGGTAAAAAGACACACGTATCTACTGTCTTGTAGTGTTGAAACGAAACTTTTACCGAGAATCCAATACTTTGAGAAAATTGGGTTCTCTCCTGAAGATGCTGTTTCCATCTTTAGGAGATTTCCACAACTGTTTAATTTCAGCATTGAGAATAATATTGAGCCCAAGTTGAATTATTTTGTCGTGGAGATGGGAAGGGATCTGAAGGAATTAAAAGAATTCCCACAGTATTTTTCTTTTAGTTTAGAGAATAGAATTAAGCCTCGACATCAATGCTGTGTTGAGAAAGGTTTGTATTTTCCTCTACATACATTGTTAAAGACAAGCGAGGCGCAATTTGTAAGTTGGATCGATGCTTGTTGTAATTCTTCAGTTCCTTTGAGAAGTTCTCCTTTGTATTCTGTAAATTGTGAAATTGATTCTTCTACGAGCACAGAGTAAATTTATATTTGTATGGTGGATGTATCCTTGGATTGCTGTGTGGCTAGATGGTGTGACTGCCGGTATGTTACTGTCAGCTGTGACAAAAATCGTCAATCCCATAGATTTTACGTAAGAAGGTGTTTGGCCGCCGTTTTCGATGAAAATATCAGAACTTTTCTGGCTGTGAATTTGCATCTTTATGTTATCTATGCCATTTAGTTTTTTCTATGAGGAGCCTTTTATTAGAATAAGTTTGATAAATGTAATGCAATTGAAATGGTGTCTTCTTTCTTACATTGCACATATAATCTAGTGTATTATACCGGACTAACCTTAATTTGCTTGTGAATCTACATGCTTGTGGCGACTTTGGCTTTTTCCATCTAGCTGTATGTTGTCAAATTTGAATTGCCAGTAAGCAATGTTATCAGGTTTTTTTTTTTGGTTTTGTATGCCCTGAAACTTAAGATGGAATCCCTATGAAATTTGAGTTCTTTGCTCTTTCGATATATTAAAAAATGAAAGAAGCAAGGTATGTGTCATGTTTGTGGAGAGAAAGGAGAGGACACTGGTATAGGAGTTGGTGGTAAACAATGAGAGGGCCTCGTTTTCACAGTTATGACTTTTCATTAGTGTTGTTTTTGGTTTTCAGCCATGGTAAGCGACTATGCTTTTGCAGCATGTGGTTTTTTTCAAGGAGAAAACTTGCGTGGTTATTTGTTAACATATGAGAGTTTTGTTGGACTTTCGCTGATGGTTGTCCCTTCAAAGTCTAGACTTCTTTACTTGTATGGTGTCGAGATAGGAATTCAATTTGTTAAATGACATGTTCTTTGCAGGGCCAAGGTGGATCGAGCTGTATTCAGTTTCCAATTTAGTCGCCATGCATCTTGGCATTTCGAAATAGAAATCTACCCGTCTTTTGCACGAGACCTATGCAACTGGCTGCGCAGGATAACTTGATTTGCTATTTCTTCCGTTGATATGTTCCACTGATTAGTCCTCCCAGATATGGGGTTTTTGTGAGATAGAATCAGCCTGTTCTCACAAACCCTGAAGACACTCGGATCAGTGTCGCCGGTCCTTTTCCCCCATGGCATCACAACCCCTTCATGGCTAACCAATGATGAGCCTGCTAATCGTCAGTGAATTCTCTCTTTTCTCCCCGTAATCCTCGTTCAACCTTGCCATCAAACCAAAAGCAAAAAGAAATCGGTTCTAGCTGATTGAAACTGAATTGCCTGTGTTTTATTACGGGTAGTTTGCTTGTTTAAGAAGAGGTTTCTTAGGTTGACGAGACCTTCGATTTGGAATAACTCCAAGCAACTGCCGCTTTAAGACTTCAGACGACGACGAAGAACAATGTCACTGCATCCTTGACGGCAAATGCTTTTGTTTCTGAAACAGTACTTAGGAAACCGCCGACGTAATTAACGAGGGTGAACGCACATGAAGATGGTGAAAATAACGTGAACTGATGATGCTTGTCAAGAAAGAAAAATGTAAAATTGTTACCAAATTTGCTAATTGTCAAATAACCTTAACCGAACACAGTCATATACAAATTTTAAGCATCTAATTTTTAGTGAAGGGGAGTATTGATATTTTTTGTGTTTGTGACGAACAAAATCTCTAGAAATTTAGAAAAAGATTTATGAACTATTTTAAAATTATTTATGGTTTCTCGTATGTTTTTCTATTAATTTCACTTAATATTGGATTTGAGATTTGTACTATAAGATACAAATTCAATATTAAAAATATATATTTTTCTTTTAAATTTTTTTAAAAATTAAAAATATATTTTTGTTTTTGTGCATACAATCAAATTCTAAAAAATTTCATGCAAATTTTTATGAAAAATAAATTGCTTTTTTATTATATTTTGAAAAATATAAAAATAAGTCAATGACTATCATAACTAGTTTATGATTATTCATTAGAACTTGATGTACATTTAAAAAACACTAAAAAATTATCTTGTTTTTTTAATATATAAAATTATAAACTTATACATGAAATATATTATCGATATTAAATAAAAAAAGATATTTTTTCTTTATATTTTAACTCTAAAAGGACTAGGTTTGACCCTTAATACTACATTCCACTCTACTATTGTAAATCAACTTTAATAATTAAATAAATCAACAATAAGAAAATATAACATCAACTTAGTTTATATTAAAATAATAAACAAGACAACTTATATTAAATAAGACTTATTATAAGTATTAATATCTTTTATTTATATAATCAATTTTTTATTCATATTTTTAAATTAATTAGAGTTTTTAATTATTAAAATATTAGATAACTACTTCATTTTTTTTTTACAGATAAAAATTAAAAACTTTTTATTTTCCTTCTATGTCACCATAAAAATTTTAGTATAGAAAGACGATTATCATGACGCGGTCTATGTGCGATACTCAGGATATATGTTTTTGCTCAAATAAAAAAGCTCCCGAATTGCTCCACAAATGTCCAAGACTTTTAGAAAGACATCTCAAAAGTATAGTTTTAAAACCCGGCCCGGTGGTCGGCCCTGTCCAAGGTTCAGGTTCTGGGTTTTGACCGGGTCAGCCGGGTCAAATTTTTTTTTTTAAAAAATCAAAACGACGTCGTTTTAGTAAAAAAAATTAAAAAAAAACAAAAAAATAAAAGTCAACGGGTTTGAGACCGGGTTAACCGGGTCGACCCTGCGAGTCTGGCCGGGTCAATTTCCAACCGAGTTTTGGCCTCCACCCGGACCGGTCCCATGCCCGGGTCGGCCGGGTCCCAGGTCGACCCGCCGGGCCAGTCCGGGTTTTAAAACTATGCTCAAAAGCTAGCTTAGCAAGATCCATAATGAAAGATTCTGTCACTCTTCGGGTACAAATTGTGAATTCCTCAACATTTTGCCAAAAATAAGAAATAAATAATTTCAAATCACATCCCTCAACGCTCAAAACACCAAAAACTCCCATTGTCAAGAGTTATGGGGTCAAAAAATAATAAAATACAAATATACGGTCCAAAATATAAAAGAAAGATAATTATCTTCCCTCCACCTAAATCCGAAACAAAAAATTCCCTCCTTCCCTCGGTTTCTGCTGTCTCTCTTAACCCCCACTTTCCCCACTCCTGCATTCTCTCTCTAAACACATTTTCTCTCTCCAGCCTTCAAATTAATTAATTATCTTTTTTACCAATCAAATAATTTCTTCTCTCTTTTACTCCGATTTTTTTATTTAGGTTTCATTTATTATGTCCGGCGGCGCTAAAGCCTCAACCAGACCGGCTGCGGCGCCGCCTCCATCAGGACCGATCCAACCTCCTTTAACGCGGCAGCTTGCATTTGCTACGATGAAGCCATCGTTTGTTCCTCCTGATGATTATCACCGATTTTCTTCACCGAGTACTAGTAAAGTCACCGCCGACCGGGATGCCGAGGCTATTGTTGTGAGATCTCCTGTGCGTTTCAATTTCTCTCTGCTGTTATATTTTTATGGAGATATTCATGAACATTCGAATTTTTTTAATTAATTTTTTTGTTTTCATGCCGGTGTTTAATGTGTTTTTTAGGGATTGTATGTGTGAGTATTTGATTTCAATGAAAGTTAAATTGTGTTTTAAATGCGTTTATTTTTTGTTTTGGTTGTGGTGTGTTTGGTTGCTGAGAAATTGTGGGAAAGGAAGGGAAAATTTGGAATTTGAAAAGAAATTGAGGGTTTATTTTGGCTGCTGTGAGATTGACAGTTATACTATAATTGTTATTATTTTTGCAGAATCTGAATGGATGTTTATTTGAAATTTGAATTCCCATTTGACATATTTTATTGCTGATAATTTTGGATTTGGTGTTGAATTTTGTAATTTGTTCTATTTGGTATAAATATATTAGTGTTTGATGGAAGCCCGTTGTCCGTAAAAATTCTCACGCTGATGTTCAAGTGAGTTTTTCATGTTTAGGGAATAAGAATTGTGTCTCATTACCCAAACCATGTTTGGGCAGGAAGACTTCAAATGGAAAGGAAGATAAGAGAGGGTATCGAATCCTTCAAATGGTCCAGGATTTATAAGTCTTTTTTAAGGGTAGGGAGGGGATTGAAAGGATTACTACAACGTAACTCCTCTTCTAAGAAAACCCACAGCGTCTGTTATGATCCCTTCACACTGTAACAATAAAGAATTATTTTACTTTTTTTTTAATTTAAACCCCCCTTACTCCTTTAACCCAACAAGGAGAAGGCAAGCCACTCTCCTTTCCCCTCTGATACATGCAAACAAGGGGAGGGTTGCTACGCCACTTTTGCTTACCCTTCCTTCCCTTCCCTTATCCAGTCTAAACATACTATAACAGGATGCTAACTTGTTTTCTATCCCTATTCTCTGCTTTTTTTTTTAGGTATGGGTTTTGGTTTAGCAATAATCTACTTATGTAAACATTCATTCAAATCCTATCTCTGTTAATCAGCCATACACGTCCCTTTGTTGAAATCCTTCACTGAAATGCTGCATAGCCTTTTTTTTCCGTACCTGGTCACCATTTCCAGTTACTGCATTAGTTGCTTTGTATAATTCTCAAGGACAATTATATTGGTAGTAGGTGTGTTGCCTTCTTGGCTATACAAGAAGGGGTTACTTGTGCTCATAGTTTCATATAAGTTTTTGATTGTAGCTGTAGTGGTGATGGAGTTTGAAGGAATGGTATAAGAACTTCCGATGAATCTTGATGATCATGCATGAAATCACTTTTTCTGTGATCTTAGCAGCTAACATGGTTGTGATGGGTCCAAAAGTTTATTTGGCTGTGGTCTCGTTTTATTATTTCTGCCAATTGAAATTGAATTGCCTAGTGTTTTATTATGACAATTTTTGGAATGGAATGTATCGTAAAAGTAACAGCTTATAACCTTATGTTCTTAAGAGGTGTTACAGTTTGCTTTACTTCTCCCAGTCATTTAACACAAAGTTGTATTTTTTGGCATCTCTCAGCAATTAAAACGGAAGAGTGCATTGGATGATAATGGAGTTGGCTCCAGCAATTGTGCTAGCAGTCCTGGATCCGCTAGCATATCTAATATTCCCTTCAGGACACCTGTATCAGCAAAAGGAGGAAGGACATACAACAAATCCAAGGCCTCGAAGGGCAGTGGGGCAGGACCTCAAACCCCGGTGTCAAAGGCTGGTGAGGAAATGTATTTATCAACTTTGCAAGTTCTTTTGCATCCCTTTTTCATGCTTTGAGATTGCTTAGCCTTTGTAGGTAAGCTTGTTTGTATATAGATTATGTCTTTTCATCCTTTGAGTAGGGTTTGCACAAATCTTTATTGTCCAAGCATCACCAACATAAGAGGAACCTAATGAATATTATATGTGAACTTGCAGATTGTGCTTCTCCTCTTACTCCAGCTGGCAGCTGTCGTTATGATAGTTCCCTTGGTATTTTTTTCAAGTATTGGCACGCATGATGATTTCATGTCTATTTTGATTGTCTTGTATAGCTGTGAAAGCTTTCATATTTATTTTACTGATGTTTTCAGGTCTTTTGACAAAAAGGTTTGTCGATCTATTTAAACACGCCGATGATGGAATTCTTGACCTAAACAACGCAGCCGAAACCTTGGAGGTGATTATGTTTCTGATTGTATATTTACATTGAGGATAATGGATCATACTTGTTGAAAGTTTTTTCACTGGAACAGGTACAAAAGAGACGGATATACGACATAACAAATGTCTTGGAAGGAATTGGCCTCATAGAAAAAACACTCAAGAACAGAATACGTTGGAAGTAAGTTGATGACAACAAACTTTCTGGAAAATTCATACTATTTTGTTTCTATGTTTGATTGAAGCACGTGGGAACTCATGTGAGGATTAATTTGATTGAATGGTTGGCCAGGGGTATTGATGCTTCAAGGCCAGGGCAGGTAGAAGGTGATGCAACTTTGTTACAGGTAAATGGAAGTGGATATTATATGTTTGTTCCACAAGCCTGACTAAATTTATATTCTGCTATTTGTCATAGGTCTGATTGTTCTATATCTTTTTATCTTGATTTGTGACTGCTCACTGATAATTTGTTCACGTTACCCCATCGTCCATTTTTTATGAAGCTATTCAAATGATGACATGGAACTGAAAAGGGGAAGGATGAAAACAAATTACATATTGGCTTTCCTATGTACGAGGCTTATCTTGTGCTTCTTTTCCTGCAGGCAGAAATCGCAAAGCTTACTATGGAAGAGCACACACTAGATGATCAAATAAGGTTACATGGTTGATTCCCTTGTTACAGCTGTTAATCTTGCAATCTTGAATCGCTTGGATAATGCTGATGCTGTCAAATTGCTGCAGAGAAATGCAGGAACGATTGAGAGATCTGAGTGAGGATGAGAACAATCAGAAGTAAAATCCTGTTTGCAAATCCTATGTACTTCAAATTAAATTTACCAGGTGTTTTATTTGCTAACCATAATAACCCTTATCCATCTTCTCACAATTACAGGAGGCTTTTCGTGACCGAAGAAGATATCAAGAGTCTGCCTTGTTTTCTGGTCAGTTTATTCCGTTCAAACTTTATATGAGCCATAATAGTTTTCCAGTTTGGACACTGATCTGTCTAATGGTTTCGTTAACTTTCTATCGTTGCTCGTTCCAGAATGAAACCCTCATAGCAATTAAAGCTCCCCATGGAACTACTCTAGAAGTCCCTGATCCTGATGAGGTAAGTTGACAAAAGAAGATTCATGCTATTTGTGCTCTATGTCATGTGCTTGATGCCAAAGTGGTATTGCTTCCGTATATGACAGGCTGTTGACTATCCACAAAGGAGATACAGGATAATCCTTAGAAGCGCTATGGGTCCTATTGATGTCTACCTTGTGAGGTGTGTGGCCCCTTTCTAGATGGTGCTCTGGTGTCTTTTGTGAATCAGGTTATTGATTTTTTTCTTGCTTCTCTTCTCTTATTTAAACTTTCTGTTTATTTTTCCAGTCAATTCGAGGAGAATTTTGAGGAGATGAATAACGTTGAGGCATCTGTGAGCATTCCACTTGCTTCTATTTCAGCATCCCATGGAAACCCAATGACAGAGATGACCACTGATGTGAGAACCCAGGAAAGAAGTGGATCTCTGGCACAACAGGCACAAACTATGTTCTCTGATCCTAATGCTACTCAGGAGTTAGGAGGAATGATGAAGATTGTTCCTTCTGATATACATGTAAGTGTAGCTGTACATTGTTTTTGTTCTTATTAGCAATTAACTACTTGTGAAAGAGTCTTACAAATATTCTATGGATAATAGTTTTGACTTCAGCAAAGGTACTTACTAGTTCAGATAATGATGGGTATGTGAAATGCTTGCGTCTTAGTCTGGCCAATGATTTCAAGCTTTGGTTTCAAGCCCATTTGCTGATTGCCTGGTACAGTATCAGTTTCATAAATACAAAGCCGAGATAATCCACATTAATATAATTTAATAGGAAGACAAGCATGACTTCGTGATAAAGTACAAATAGATTAAAATGCTGTTTTTTTTCCAAAATTCTTTCAAGTGGCAAGGTGTCAAATTATGAGACTTTACTCAATCATCTTAATTCATGTAAATGCCATCTGTGAAACCTGTCTGTTGATAGTTTCCAACCCAAATTGTTTTGTATATTGCATGTATAAAACAAATGAGACGTGCAAAGCTGTCATTTCATACCAAAGATTTTGCAACTGCTTGGATGACTTAAAACTGATAGTCGTATTCAAATGTGTAAGTTGTGTCTGACTGTCTGATTCTTGTTGCTCTTGCAGGATGATTCAGATTACTGGCTTCTTTCAGACGCAGGCATAAGTATTACAGATATGTGGAAGACAGACTGTATCCTTGAAATTATTTTTCATTTATACCCCCCCTCCCCAGACCATGTAAGAGTTCAATAATCAATCCTTGACCCAGGCAACAGCAAATATTGAATGGGCTGATTTTGGGGTGACCGATGTCCAAACTCCCAGGATACAAACACCATTGCATGGGATTACTGAAGTGCCTCCTGGTGTGTAAACCCTATTCGGAGGTAAATATTGACTTATCCACTGCATTGAGAAGATTCTTTTCCTGTACCAATCTGCATCCTTCTATGCTCGTCAATTATGAGTTGGCTTAAGAAAGAAAAACCAGGAAAGTGTTTGAGGTTGGCAGATGATAATCCATGGTTAATGTTACACGGTAGAAATTGACCTCGTGGTCTATTTGCAAGCAAATCAAAGGATAACAAGGGAGGGAATTTTGTTTGCAATGGTGGACGTTCATGATGGAACTGAGTAGTGGTGTATCCGATGATGTTAGGGCACACACAACACAATTGATTTAACATTTATTATTCCATCATACATGTACATGTTGTTGTTGCTATAGCTGGTGCTGTAGTTTGTCTAGCGTTGGAAGGCAACAGATCTGGCCAGCCGCCATTATAGCGGCGGCATGCTATAAGAATGTTGCACGGGAACCAGGATAATATTGGGGCAGCATTGGTTTCCAGCCGAGGGCCAGTTACATATTTAATTTTGTGGACTAAGTTGTAAACATCAATATCATATTTCATTGGGATGGAATCATGCTGCTTTTGTGGCCGTAAGTTTCTCCCTACAGCTTCACCATAATTTCATCCTTGAAAAAATCTCACGTGATGGTTGAATGAACTTAGACAAACCAGTCATGTTTCCATGGAATTGTTCGTTCTTTCCTTGAACCCCTCCCTCCAACAGTTGCTGTTTCAGAAACTTGGGGTCCAAATTCTCAATGATCCTTCAAGGAAAAACTTTTCAATCATCGGACAGCGAATGAGTGAGTGTCACCGGTGAAATTATCATTTTCCGTTATGATGGATGTATATGTTATCCCACCAGTATAAATGAAGGACAGTTCACTGTTCACACAAGTTGTTATTGGCAATTTGTTTTCGTACAAGTCTCATATGATTTTTGTTTTGGCTCAGTCAAAAATCACACCGGAAGAAAACCTCTCAAAACAGATGAATAAGAAGCGTTGCATAACGATGCATGTATATTCTGTGTTACCATCTGCAGTCCAGCTCAGCACCACGTGACCTTAACAAGCTCCACGTCAGATGCCAGGTTAATGGTCCTCTGTTTTGCCTTGCGGTGACGATGACGATTGAAAGTATTTTTTATTTAAAAATATATTAAAATTTTTTATTTTTGAAAAATTATTTTTGACATCAACACGATTTAAATATATATATATATATATATATATATATATATATATATTTTAAACAAAAAACAAATTCAAAAGTTTTTAGAATGATATTTGTATCGTGTTTTCAAACACTCTATTTGTATCCAATTACTAGTTTATATTTCTTTTCTTTATTATATACATAAAAAAACTAATAGTCCTCAATCTTTTTTTTTTCCTATAATTTTTTGATCATTCAATTTCTTTGTCTTCTATTTTAATCCTTTAAAATTGTTTTGATTTACTAATGGTCTTGGTAATTTATTATGCATGCATATGGAGATAAAAATCAGTTTAATTGATTTACAATATCTAGAGTTTAAGGGATTAAATTTGAAGCTTAAAGAAATGTTCAGTTTTTTTTTTTGACAAAATTAAAAACTGATTTGCACGATTAAGGAGAAAGTTTATTTATATATATTTTTTTTATTTCAGACCCTTAATTTCTTTTTCAATGTGATCCCTTTGAATTGGTTTCATTTAGGACTTGACTTGGTAACTCGATATGGTTGCCTTGATATGGAGTTCTTGTAATATTGAGGGAAGTTGTCGGCGCTTGATTTTGCAAATAAAATAAAATTTGACTAATTTAAAACAATGAAGTGTTAAGATATCAAAATTAAAAGTAAAAAAAATTATGGGGACTTTGATAAATGGGTAGGGAAAATTGGTTGGCGCTTGTAATGCATGTGCCAACAGGCAGGAGGTTTCTTTGGTCTTTAAGTGGCATATAAGGTGTCCATCGACATCTAAATGATGGCCTCCACAATGACATTGGAAGCATTTTGCCACGCTCTTCCTAGTGGAGAAAAACTAAATGATGGCCTCCTCATTCTATTTACAGTTATTTGTTTTTTTATTCATTTTTTAATTGATTTTTATTTTTAATTTTATTTCTCAACATTTTGTTTCATTTTATTTTTATGTCAAGCTTGGTCTTCATTATTTTAATTGCTACTTTTTTTTTTAATTTCAATCATTTTTAAAATTGATTTGTTTTTTCAATTTCATCTTTCAATATTAAGTTGATTGAAAATTGGGGTTCATATTTTTTTTCGATGTGGTGATCCTGGTCTCATAACCCAAGTCACGGGTGTGAAATGTTAACTTAGACTGGCATCATTTTTTTTTATTATCTTTTTTACACTAATTTTTTTTATTTCATCATTCAATATTAAGTTTTATGAAGATTAAGCTTTGAGATTTTTTTTTTATTTTTTTTATGAGATTATCTCGCTCTCATAAATTAGGTTAAGTGTCTAGTGGGTTTGCCCAATTTAGTTCCATTCTTTTTTTTTTTGTCATTTTTTAAAATTGAATATTTTTCCTGCTCCACCTTTTTACATTTTTTTAAAGAATTTGGCTTCACAATTCTTGTTATTTTGCTTTCAATTAGGTTCTCTTGTTTACATGATTTGACTTGCAAGATCGAGAGGCCTTACTTGAGATTGTTGGTGTTTTATATTTTTGGAGTGTTTTTTTGTTGACTTATTTTTTTTATTTTTTTATTCTACATTTGGACTGATGGTAATTAGGTATCATCATTTTTTATTCTATGAGGTTAACTCGACCTCATGGCCCGTGTCTCGAATTGTTTTTGTTAACTCGGATTGACTTGGATCATTTTTTTTTTCAATTTTATTTTTAACATTAGATTGTTTTTGGAATTGTGCTACATAATTTTTTTTTCTTTTTGACAAACATTTTTTTTCTATAGATAATCGTTATCACCTTTTCTTTCTAAATTCTATTAATTTATTGTCATTAAATAAAACCATTTTATTGAATTTTTTTTCTTAAAAAAATACTATCAACTCCTGAACAGAAAACAAATTTTTTGATAAATAACATTTCATAAATTATTTCAAATAAAATAAGTAACAATCAAAAGAACGATGATCAAATTTTATAGATATAAAATTTTAATTAAAAACTGATAAGAGAAAAGCCAATAATAATTATAAAATTAAGGATCAAAGTTAATATAAAAATTAAATTCTAAGGGATCAAATTGAAAAATAAATATTCAAAACAAAAAATATATATAGCAATCAAAAGTTTGAGGACCAAATTTAACACAATCAGTAAATAATATGATATTTTTAAATTTTTCATAACTTCTAGAAAATGTTTTCTGTCCAAAATAAAAGGAAAACACTTTTTTTAAAATCAAGTCAAATTTTCTGTTGATTGGAAAGTGTTTTTCATTGACCAACTTTTCTAATAGCAAACAAACATAGAAAAGTTTGAAAAATAATTTTTCAAAAATCACTTTTCAAAAAACAAATGCACTAAATTGATCTTTAAAGCATGGTGGGCTTTCTTGTTCCTTTATTTATGGATTTGGGCTTTTAATCTCCTTTGCTTTGAAAGTAGATGGAAGGTTGGGCCATTCTCTCTTTTGAGATAAAAATTTAATAAAACTAAAGTGATTTGGTCTTTATTTGTTACAATTTAAGGATTTAACAAAGGTAAAATATTAATATTATTATATTAATAATAATATTGAAAAAAATTATTACTATTTTCATTAAAATTACTATTGATTTTTTAAAATTGAATTTATCACTAATATATATTGTTATATTCATGTTATTTTCTTTCATGTTTGTATTTTGTAAGAATTTGAGCAAAATAAAAAATGTTTTAGATTCTTCTATTAGTCTTGATAATATTGAATTGTTGAATAAGTAAATTTATAAGAATATAATTTTTGAAGGAGAGGATTTAAATCGAGAGATAATTGAGATATTTTTGTTTATTTTAACTTTAGAGGATGAAAAAATTTATTTTAATATAGAGGATGAACTTAATGAAAATAATTATTAGTTAGAATATTTAGTTTTTTACATACCACTACACAAAATTAAGATTTTTATTTTTATATTAATGATGTGAATGATGTTTGATTTATGTTTTTTTTTGAATTAAAACTTTTTATTTTTATATTTTATTTGTGTTGAATTATTTTAAAGTGTAGTTATTTTTAGTATTGATTTTTGATTATTTAAAAATATTTTAAATCTGAAAGTTAATCATATAATTTAAAATTAATAAATGTTTAGATTTGAATAGAAAGAAGCGTACATACGTGCACGCTTATAACTCAACTCGGATCAGGTAGGACCAGCGGAGCTGAATAACTGTCGATAAAGCAACAAAAGAGCACCAATGACATCGTAAAAGATAACATTAACGACGTCATGTCAAAAAATGTTGCCGTCAAAAGAATGGCAGGCAGGAGCCCTTTAGTCCTCAGCCATCAGTGACCCAACGAACCACCCACCCACAACGCGATGAAAACAGCCGCCATATTCCCAAGAAAACTCTAAAATTCCATCCCTCCCTCTCCCCTCTCTTTCCCTCACGATGAACCAAGAACCAGCGCCCTCACAAACAGCCACCCTTCGCCGGAGAAACTCAATAGCCATGTCATCAGTTATCCCAACAAAGCTCTCCCTCCACCCCTCCTCCATCCTCCCTCCATCACACTTAAATGGCACCATTCTTTCTCCCCTTGACATCTCCCTCCTTTCTCTAAAATCCTCTTCATCCTACACTTCTCTTAAAGACCTTCTGCCTTCCGCCACCGTTAACTCTCCGACTTCTTCGAATTCCACAACCACATCCCCGTATGAAATTTCCATTCGCAACCGCCTTGTCAAACATGCTGCCTGGGCTTACCTCCAGCCCATGTCCCCCTCTGCTGATTCGTCTGGCCACTTCCTCCGACGCCTCTGGTTTCGGTTCTCCACCAAGAATCCCATCACTGCATGTTTTCGGTTCCTTAGTGGTCATGTTATTCCGAGCATAACAAGTGCTTTTGATCGGATCCTCCATGCCATTCGAGTCCACGTTAACAAATAGCAGTAACTCATTCTCAATTTCAGTTTCAATGCATATCTGAGTTATATGACCCAGAAATAGTGTAGAAAAAAGAAAGAAAGAAGAAATCATGTACAAGAAAAAGAAAGAATAATTGGGATTCAATTTGGAAATGAAGAAAAGAAGGACGTCTAAAGTTTTTTTTTTTTAAATTCTTTCTATCTTTTTTTTTTCCCGAGTAGTTTGTTTTTTAGTACAGTTTTTCTTTTAATACATTTTTCTCTCATTCTTGAGTTGGTTTTGATCTTCGTAGCCTCATACGAAATTGGTGGAGCTTTTCATTGACATTAGGATCAAGGTTAGTTGAGTTGTCCGTGTCCATTGCGATAACAGATTCTGTTTCCTCATTGAGGTGGACTTGTACTCGTTTGGATTTTGGTGATCCTGCAACTTCTCGGTTGATTGTGCTGCTGCCAGGCGGTGTCGGTGGTCTTGGTGGCGAGTTGGAGTTCCTGCTTGTATTCTTGGCCAATGATGGTAACTCATTTGGAGACGTAGCGCTAGGTTCATCGCCATCGCTCTTCTGCAAGGTTGGTTCGAGAAATCACAGCTAGTTTAGTTGATCAAGGTTAGTGTTTTTATGTATATTAAGAACTGTGATTATATATAATATCAAAGAAACCAAAGTTGTGAATGCATGTGCGTGTCTGTTTATTAATGAATGCCAAAATTGTCAATCACTAGTTCTAATGACAGATGTTTCTTCCTGAAGATCTGGGCAGTCCATTACAAAGCTATAGCCTATGGGGACGAGAGCTTTTTCTGAACTGTTGGGTCAGTAACGATAGTGTGTGATGGGAGTTTGAATTTGAGCATAAATACTTTGAGGGTTGGAGAGTGGTAAAGTCGTGAGGTCTTTTACAAGCTAGATACCTTTTGAAGAAAGAGTGGAATTTGTGGGATGTAGATATGCTAAGCAATAAAGAATATTGGCAGGGCAAGAAGGAACAACAAATGCAACTTCTATTTTGCTTGTGGAGGTGAAAGTGGTTGCTTCTAGCTAGTAATTACTTGTGCGTCCACTTTACTGATTCGATGGCTTGGTTTGAAGGAAAAATAATGTACCTCACTGTTGTTGTTTGTAAACTTTCCTGACTGACTCGCCAAGTATTGCAGAACTTCAAAGAATTTAGTTTGCCCCAGTTCTGTGCAGATATCCCAGTAGTACATGGCAAAGTCCCAACCTCTAGCCCTCATCTCCTGTAGCTTCCTTTCGATACCCGTTTCATGCCTCGCTACCAAAGGCCTCAACAAGGTGTCATAGATATAGCCAGTTCCCTGCGTTGAGCAAAGGTTTAACGTTATATGGTTTGCTGAACTTGGTGGACAAATTTGAGCAAAAGTTTAACAGAATTCCTTCCCCGGTCTCTTCTAACCATCTTCTCTCTTTACCTTTGTTTTTGGATGCCATAAGTAGATAAAAAATGCCAGCTTCACTTCACCATACATTGGCAACCTTCATAAAATGAGAATAAAATCAGACACCACAAAATAGGTGCTGCTGGGAATGTAAATGAGAACCTCAGAACCCTGCTTACCATGAAAGAAATATGTCTCCTATCCTCTCACAAACCGTTACAAGTGCAATAATGATCCTGCGAAGTTTAATTAGAATTACACTAATAATTCAACTGCAGAGCATGAAGATAAAAGAAAATTCATGCATAAAGACGACGAATGGAACTGGAACACCCTTGTAATTTAAGCAATGATGATTTATGCAGTGTTACTACTGCTTTTAAGAAGTTACACCAGGATGGATCAGGGAATAGAGAACCCAACACATGATCCCCATCACCACCAGTAAAGATTTGGCTGTTCTCCATTCCAATTTCTTTCATTTTCTAATAATTTCTGAAACAGAATGGATTATTCACCTTGCTATCGCGAAAGAACATCAAACTAAACTTTCTGAGGAGACCTTGAATAGAATCAATTTCAACATAAAAATGAAGACCATGTCTGATGGGTTGATTGAATGAACATATGGGGACTTACCAATATTGACACCAGAATCTAATTTCTTCAATATCCACGTTGTTCTTCTCCACAGATTTGAAACATTCAAATGCTGGGTATGCATATCCAAAAAGCAACCTGGCATCATCCAAAAAAACACAATATTCAATTTCAAGAAGCGTCATTCAAAAAACAAAAGGAAAGAGCAACAAAGATAAAAATCATAGTGAAACAACAGAAACAAACGAAACAAAAGATGAAGGAATATTGTTGAATAACGTACACAAGAAATCTGATGATGAAATCTCCTACCATCCTTAATCTCTGATCATACACTCTCCAAAGTTGCTGAAACAATTTTACGAGAAAATTCTCAACATTCAATCAATATGCAATACAAAAAGAAAAAAAAAACGGTAAACCAGAAGACAAAAGTTGACATCCAAAGAAGAAGAAGAAGAAGATAAAGCACCTGTAAATAAATGAATTACCAAAAGAAGAAACTACCAACACCAATGAACTTGCAATGATCTACTTATGCAAAGAAACAAAATCTTGAAGAAGCTTTCACGTGAAGAATTCTTCAAACTCTGCATTATAAAAAGATATAAATCAACCAAACATGGAATTAGTACAGTGATTGTAGATTCTTTAGAAGAGAAATGGGGTTTAAACCTTTTGAGAGAGGGATCTCCGTTTCTGCGAATAATGGCAAGAAAATCCGCAGAGACGTGAGAGCAGAGGACAGACAAAAATTCTTTATAAAACACAGAATTAATGTGTGTGAGTGTGTATATATAGGAAAAAGGGAAGCAGCCCTGTAGTTAATTAAAGAAGAGAATAGCGAGGGGGAAAGGAGAAAAAAATGGAGAAGGGAGAGAATTCTTGCAATGGACGCCTCTCTAATATTTTTTAAGTGGAGGGAAAGAGGGGATTATTTTGGGATTCTGCCAACGGATTCACCGTTTGGCAGTTAAAAGCTCCCTGTTTCCTGAGGGTGTTTCTGTCATTTAGTTCAGGAACCATAAGAAATGGAGGCAGTTTTGGTAAAGCTCCAGTTTAGGGCAATCTCCATGTAATTTGTTTCCTAAGCATGTAATAAATTCTTCATCTTTTCTCCATATTTGGGGCAATGCTCCCAAGTATTGTATATTGATAGAAAGAATATTTATAAGTTTTTTAGTTCATGTTGTAATGTAATATGTTTCATTCTTTGTTATTAAATTATATATCCTTTCATTTTCTTACAAACATGCAATTGGGGGAGATGGGGCACTTGCTTTTTTTTTTTTTTTAACTTCAATGTATGGTCAGCTTGTATATATCTTAACTAATCTCACGAGTTTTTAAGTTAACGACCATGTAAGTCTCCAGTGACTTTGAGGTTTATGAAACTCAAATTGATAACCTTTAAAAAGCAAATCTAGAACCTAACTAGATGAGACACTTACTTTTTTTTTTATTTACGTGGGTGTCCGAGTCAGCTTGCGCGCACCACGACTAATCCCACAGCTCACTGAACATCTTGCAAATCCAGTGAGCATGTAAGACACCGCAGGGGTGACAGGCGTGCACGGTGAGGTTTGAATCCAGGATGCAGAGGAAGGGAACAAGTCCCTTCAACCGCTGGACCAAGACCTCAAGTGTAGATGAGACACTTACTTGGATCTACTTGTGGCGGTGATACCCTAAGACTTATAAATCCAGGTATATCATGTGTGGGTATAGAGTAACTGATCAATTTATGGCAACTTTGGCCTTCTTGGAATGGTATATCTTGATGGCGGGACACAAAAAATCGATCATGATCATAAAATCTAGAGTGGAACTCCCCAAGATTGTGCTTCAAGAGTTGGTGGAAAGTATGTCCCTAGTGCATAAATATTCCACAGAAGCATAATTTCTACAGTTGTCTCATGTTCCATTTCTGACTTCTATGTGCTTTCATAGTTACCTCTAAATAAACCATTGCTGATAGCAATTTATCATTGGATTAGTCTTTTCCTCGAAGCATCCGTAAGTTGGAGGCAGCATATCATGAAAGCAAGTAATCACAAGTGTTTTTTTTTTTTTTTTCTTTTTTATGTTGGAGGAAGAATACAAAGTGGTCCAATAGACTTGTCAGGATGTCTTCTTTAGACCTTGGCAGTCAAAGACCTTTCACTTTCCCACATGGCTCCATCTGCACTCTGTCTTTATATCCAACGGCCCGAGTGCAACTGCAATTTGTCCAGTGGAAAAGTAGGTTATGGGTAGCTCGGAAAGTTCAACACCTTTTCCTTGTTTTATGTTCTCTGTATTCAACATTGAGTTCTTGAACATCCATGGATTCGATTTATAATTTTCCTCAAATTGACTCGTGTTGGAAGGTCTAGAGTAATTTCTTTGTCAAATGTATACATTTTTCCTTTTCTTGCCTTAACAATTGGTGTAATGACTTTTCATGTTAAAAAATAATATAATATAATAGTTTAAAAAATAATATAAATAAACATAATATAATAATTTAAACTATTAGATTTAAATGATTTTTTAACAAGGTATTTAAAATCTTGATAATCAAACGGTCACAAGTTTAAATATCAATATCATCTCTATTTATTTAATAAAAATCAAATATAAAGTAATATATGTCTACAAGTTTTAAGCCCAAATATTTTTCACTTGATGGAATATGTTAAAAAATAATATAACTTAATATAAATCATATCTTGAAATCATTTTTTAATATTTTAGATTAAATTAGTCTACATTAATTTTATACAGGCATCTAAATTTTAATTTTCATGGTTACATGTTTCCTCGAACGCAATACCATTAGATATTGAGTCACAGCATGGTGATTGCTTCTTTTTTGTATTTTTCTCTTTTAATTAGCACAATTCTTCTCTGATATTGGTTGTTCATACTATACGTTCATTTTACGTTGTGCTTGAAACAAGCTTTAAGAAATAAGAATTATTTCTCACAGACCAAGAGTAACGGTAAGAAATTATTTTCTGCCTCCTTTCCCTGGTCCATTGATAAAGATAGTTTATTAGATTTACCTTTATGACCCGACAGCAAACTTTATGAAGATTTGTGTTTTAAATTTTAACATATTTTTTAATATTTACTATTTATATTACTTTTTTTCTACATTATCTAATCACCATAAAGAAACTAAGGTATCTTATAAACTTTAATTTTAATTTTAATTATTATATATCTGATATAAAAATAATATTAAAAATTCAATCCAAATTTATTTTTTTATTTTTCTTAAAATTTTTAAATAGATTTTTAACATGGTTTTATCATATTTAAAATATTTTTAACTTTCAATCACCTATAAAATATGAATATAATATTATTATTTTTTAAAAAATAGTTCAACAATTATATAAAATATATATTTTTTAATATAAACAATGATTTTAGTTAAAAATCATATATTTGATAAGATCAATAAAAGATTAGTATTTTAATTGATAATAAAATTTAAAATATCATATATATTTTCAAGTTTAATAATAGTCTCAAGCAAATTCATAGTACCTGTACCCTCTCTTTTTTCTTTTTCTTTTTCTGTTTCAAAAATTTGTTGTAAATTGAAAAAAAAAAAAACTTTCATAATTTACTCTACTATTATAGAGTAAGCAAAAAATACAACTGTGGGACACGTGACTATTAGTCTTGCACCACGAACTACTCCATGATATCAAATCTTGCATTTTATATATATTTTTTTATTACAAAGAAGAGGCTAAAATAAAAGATTTCTTGGAAGATAAAGAGGAAGAGAAAAAAGAAGAAGTTAATGAGAATTTTAATATGGAAGATCAATGTGAGAATTAAACAATAATAAAAACAAGTGTCAAGGTTAGAGGATCCACTAATGGTATTTCAAACAAGTATAGTATAAACTCTTATTACTCAACTAGAAACCACACACAAAGGAGCTTCCAATCGGATGATTTGTCATTAATAACTTATTATAAATTATTAACATAATCATATTAATTATCTTATTTAAGTAACACCAAACTTTTAAATATTTTCAGGAATTCATGATGCTAACTTATATTAACAACAAATCAAGTTCCTTTCATAACACAAGTAGTAGGTAATACCATACGATTGGACTAATTCATCTCTTTAATTCCCTCAATCTCATTTTCAGATAATAACAACCGAAAATAGATGGACTAGTTGTTAGATTTATCAACTTAAATGGGTGGCAAATTATCATTTCAGATATTAATAAAATCTCGTGCAAGAAATTAAGAGATCAAAGCCATGCATCCTTGTTCTAGAGCTAGCTGGAAAACAAACATGCAAGTCAAACGTGGAATCACGTCCCACATATATGTGTGCGCGCGCCCCCAAATCAAACGTGCAAAAGTATGTCAACATTTTAATGTATATTCTTGCAGATTTCTTACCACAAAAAAGCCGAGCAACAGAGAAACTACATTAACATGAGACCTTAATGTATTGACTTTGGAAACATGAGACCTTAATGTGGATATGTACGATCACCTTAATGTATTGACCTTAATTCAGGTAGTTGACAGGTAAAAAAACATAGGAGATCTACTCGATCGTACTTTAGTGTGTTGTCGTATGCCAAAAGTTGATCGATGCCATGTCCAATTCCAAGTGGCATGGAGAGCAGCCAATCAGGAAAACAACCTTCCTCCATATTTTCAATTCTTACCTCTTTCCACAACTACACAAGCATTAATTGTTTTATCTTCAACTCTCTATTTACTGTCAAATGCTATAAAATACTGTCTAATAACCAACTAAACGGTCTAAAATGATAAAAAAAAACAGATAGAATACCTTTTGAAATAAGTCCACAGTACTCCAGTCAACGTATTGGCAATGTCACTAGCTAGGATTTTAGGAAATACCACGAAGTTCTTTATTTCATTTTTTATATATGAGGGAAAAAAAACCCTAGTCTGGTCATGATCTTCAAGTTTAGCCAGGTGGTTTAGGTTAGTTTAACTCCAACTCCAAACGAAATATAGAGGGATTAACTTGAAAAAAAATTGATTTAAAAAAATAATAAAAAAACAACTAGCAAACTAGGCACTTAGATCATGTGAATGAGAATAGAAAGCAAGCCGGTAAAGACTACGAACCTCAATTCTAAAATATTTCAATGCTGAAGGATGGAATGTAATAAACATTACATTAAATTTTTTTTTAAAAAATCCAGAGTCAACCTAGGCTAACCTACCAAATCTATAGTCTAAGTGATGGAACTATGATAAATGAATAGAAAGGAATTAAAGAGAATCACGAAGCCCAATATCAAAAAACTCCAACCTTGAAGGATGAAACTTAAAAAGAAAATTAATTTCCAACCAATCTAATATTAAATGATAAAATCAGGAAAAAAAATTAATTTAAAAAATTTACCAAAGTAAATTTAACAAAGAATAATGACAAATAAAAAGAACCAAGATAGTTCGAGTAATTTTCAAAATTTAAAAAAAAATTCTATAGAAAAAAAAAAATAAAATAATATAGCTCAATCTCTAATTGAATAAATTTTGAATAATAAAACTGAAAAAACATGAGTTTTAAAGCAAAAAAAAAAGAAGAAGCAAACTCAGGTAAAACTCTTAAATTTTGGTTAATCTCTAAAACTCATAACCTATAAAATCCTAGACCCGGACTCAATAAACAACCTCAATTTTCAACCAATTTAATATTGAAAGATGAAATAGAGAAAACAAATTGATTAAAAGAAGCTGTCACAGTAAAATAATAGCAATCAAAAGAATATGAAACAAATTTGATAGAAAAAAACATAAGAAGAATGAATTTTCTTTAAATAAAATTAAAATAACTATTTCAAATAAAACAAATAGCAATCAAAAGAATAAGACTAAATTTGAAAGATAAAAAATTAAAGGGGGATGAAATTGAAAAAAAATTCTATTTTTATAAATTATTCTAAATAAAAAAAATAACAATCAAAAGAATATGGATTAAATATGAAAGAATAATAAAATGAAGGGCTACTTTGAAGTTTTGAAAGGGTAGATATGAAAATTGATGAGGAGAGAGAAAAGAAAAGAAAAAGGTCGTCAACATTAAGTTGAAGGACATTACCACATGTGTAGCCTCATCATAGAGGAGATGCTAAGACGATTCAAACACCACTAAGGAGGGCAACATTTGATCACTGAATAACCTCACACGCACCAACAATTTTTTATTAATATTTAATATTTAATCAAATACAAAAATGCCCATGAGTCAACTTAATATTAACCGTAAAACCATAATGAAAAGATTAAAAAGCTCTCAGAAGATACTTTAATAGATTTTTCTCTTAAAGGATAATCAAGTAATCATTTTATGCCAAAATAATTGAAAAAACCAAAAAGGCCTTGAATGTTAGATTTAATATTTTTTTTGATTTGAGGGGTAGTCAAGTTGTTTTACTGTGCAAAAAGTAAAAAAAACTATTCTACCCCCACATAATTTAAAAATGATAATTGAATCATGATAAAAAGACTTTAGTGACCTTAGTGCCTAGTTAAAAGTTTAGTGGCATAAGAACAATTTCATCATAATATTATTCCAATAAATAATGTTTCGAGTCTAGGTGCATAGCAATTTCCCTTCTAGTTTTAGTTTTCTTTTAATATTATTCTAAAGAAAGTAAAGTGTACAATATATATATATATATATATATATATATATATATATATATATACATATTGCCACTAATAATTCAAAATTAAATATTGCCAGAAAAACTCAAGCCTCTGTTTTCAACAAAGGCGTCTTTCTTAAAATATTTTTTTTGTTGTTACAAAAGATATTAATCATACCATCATTCTTGGTACTCCATTCATTGACATGATCACTCCATACCAAGCACATCATAATTGCATTACTTTCAAAATCAATAGCATCAACCCAAAAATTTCTCAAACTCAGATTTATCAAAAATCTAAATATGATATTTTCAAAACAAATTTTACTATCAAAACTGAGGAACGAGATATTCAGCTTACAAAACCTTTTGAAACCATCCAACTCCTCTCTCAAAAGTCCTTACAAAAACATGTAGTTAGAAACTACAAATACATTCATGTTGGCCTTGTCCAAGTCTGAATAAAACCCCTTACAAAAGAAGGTCTAAACACCTACATCCTAGCTGTCCTAAGGGATGTTAGATTTCAAAACTTCCAAGACTCTCTCCTTAGTTCTATTGAGTCTAGCCTTTGCAGTGACCCCATATCTTTTGACTGTTATCCAAACATAACCATATCTCTCAAAGACAAAAATATTTTGCAGAGTATGCTACTACAAATAAAGACTCATAATTATGACATGCTAGAAGGATCTATCCATGTTGCTCTGATATTCAAAATTCACTACAAAGCCATGTTCTCAGCCTTTGCCAGCAAACATAAATTCCAATCCTAAAAAGGAGAAACACTCCTCCTACAAACAGATTTATCCCACTCAAACACTGTTGTTCCAAAAGCCATCCAATGGAAAGACATATCCCTTCCAGAAGATTGGATCCTTGAAGGTGCAGCACCACCAGAAATGCCTAAACCACCTCAACCCAATGTTGAAATAAAAAACATTACCCAATACACAGACGGAAAAGTCAAACTATCTTTCCATCGTCACTCTACAAGTTCCAGGTTATCAGAAGCCTCTTCTTCTTCCAGTACAATAGATCTAGGAAGAATTTCCAAAATCCGTTCTATTATTAATATCCCTTATCACCAAACCTCTCCAAGAAAATCTACATCCGATATCCCTTCTACTACCTTTCAAAATGAGGACTATACTACAAATATCCCAAAACCTGTCTATACAAACCTTGAACAATCATCTCCTCCAACTTCACCAACCTTTTTAGCTGTTACTGAAAATATCCAAAACGAGTTGAATGTATTGACCTTAGAAAAACATTTTGTTCTTGACAAAACTCTCTTCAAAAAAGATTTTTATTCTGCCTATAACTCTACAAAACGAATTTGATTTTTCCAAAACTTTCTCCAAAATAGAACTGAGATACAAAACCAATTTTATAATTTCATTAAGTTACATAAAATACAGATTCTATTCTTTGATTGGTTTGAATTATATTATGCATCTGAACATCACATTGCATATCCTTTTACATCCATTAAACATGCATGCCCAATCACTTTAAGATAAAAAAACCCCTCTATGGAACCTCACCAATGAACCCACAATTGAGTCTGAACATCCACCTTTGAGAAATATCCAAATAACCCACAATAACCAAAATGTAAAGGCAACCCCTTACAAAATCTCCACTGATGACACCCTTTCCAATACAAAACACATCATTAACCAAAACAACTTTACAAACACAAACCTTAATACCTTGGGAAAGCAGCTTACAAGACTAGAAAAACAAATACAAAGAACCACTACAAGTTCGGTCGATAATAAAACCTTAACTGACCTGAAACTAAAAAACCCAGTCTTCAAACCTTACCAAATTACAAAAACAAGCCAAACACAATTCCAAGAAAACCAGACAAACTTTCTCAAAGCTATCAAAATACATTTATAACACCTTAACAGTTCATCTTTAAGATTAGGGTAGTAGTCTAAAACATAATTAAGATTGCCTAAAAACCTTTGCAATTGGGTTTTATCGGTGATCTTATCAGGAAATTTGTTTGTAAAGGTAAATGACCTCTCTATTGGTGTTACAGTGCCTTGGCAAATATAATGGCCTAGGAAACGAACACGAGTTTGAAAGAGAGAAATTTTTGTTTTAGAAACAACTAAACCATTTTGTTTGACAGTATGAAAGAAAATATGTAGATGTTTGAAATGTTGTTCAATGGAATGTGAAAAAAATAAGCACATCGTCAATATAAACAATGCAGAATTTTAAATGTGCATTGAAAATGTCATTCATGATGCGCTGAAATTCGGATGGAGTATTTTTTAGTCCAAAGGGCATGACATTCCGTTCATATTGGCCAAAGGGAACTGTAAAAGCAGTTTTGTATCTATCAATCTGGATTTGCCAAAAGCCGGATTTCATATCGAACTTAGAAAATATGAATGCAGAGTGCAATTTTTATAACAAATCTTTTTTGTTGGGGATTGGATATCTAATCCATTTGAGAGCAGTATTCAGAGGTTTGTAATTGATCACAAGTCTTACCGTGCCTCTTTCAATTTCAGAGTTTTTATTCATATAGAAGGCGACACATGACCAAGGTGATCGAGATTTTTGGATAAGACCTTTAAACTCGAGATCATGGATCTCAAGTCTGCAATGTTGTTTTAAATTAGAATTCATTTGTATAGGCCTTGCTTTCGTAGGTATTAGTTTTATATATATAAAAGAATATATAGAAAATTTGCTCTAATTAAATGTTGAAACTAAATATTATGTCCTAACTATACAATCTTTATAAAATTTACAAGAAATCTAAGCACTATTCTCAAATTGATGCATAAATGTCACATATGCCTAACTTGTTTAAAAATCTTAAAAAAACTCGATTTAAAACTACTTAGATAAGAAATTGATCCTTAAATATAATATTAGGATAGTCAATTTTTTTATCCAATTTTCTTCTTAATAAAAAATCTATCTACCTTTACATATTTTATACAATCATGTTGAATTGGATTGTAAGTAATAACACATGTGACTTTATTGTCATAAATAGTTGAATAAGTTGCTTGGACGAATAACCAAAATCCTATATTACAAAATCTTACAATAGAATTCTTAATCACAATGCTTTACAAAGTTGAAGAGTTATACCTCTAAATTCAACTTTTATATTTAAGCAAGCTACAACACTTTGATTATTGCTTTTCTATGTAATGAGATTATCACCTATAAAGATAAACTAACTAGAAATATATTGCCTATTATTTACTACTCCAGCCTAGTCAGGATTAGTATATGCATTTATGCTTTGACAATCTATATTTTTAATAAATAAAATTCTCTTTTCTAGTTGCAACTTTCAGATATCTCAAAATTCTCATAATTACATTCATATATTGTGTTATTAGATTATACATAAACTAATTAACAATAGTCAATGCATAAGCTAAATATGGTCTTGTATGTACTAAGTATATCAATCTCCCTACAAGGTTTTTTATACCTTTCTTTATTAACCAATATCTAATTGAACTCAGCACAAAACTTTAAACTCTCTTTTATTGATGTATAAACTAGTTAACACGTTAACATACCAATTTCTTGTACAAAATCTAAGACATATTTTCTTTAAAATAGAAAATATTTTTTATGAGATCAAGACATTTTCATTCCAAGAAAATATTTGAAAGGATCTAAGTCTTTCATTTGAAATTCTTAGGATAAGTTAATCTTACATGACCCTTTTTTTTCTTTAGGATCATTTCTAATTACTAACATATCATCTACATATACAATAAGTATTGTAATCTTACCTTCTTGTTTCTTTGGGAATAATGTATGATCTGAATTGCTCTAATAATAGCCAAAGACTATCATATATTTTATGAACCTCCCAAACCATATTTTCAAATATTGTTTCAATTATACAATAATTTCTTCAATATGTACATCTTCTAATTATGACTTTAGGTATCATACACCCTAGTGGGAGATCTTTGGATAATTTTTCATATTGAAAGGTGTTCTTTATATCAAATTATTTTAATGGCCAATACAAGTTCGCAGCTAAAGATAATGAAACTTAAGGTGTGTTGATTTTGGCTACTAGTATAAATGTCTTTATGTAATTGATTTTATAGGTTTGAGTGAAATCTTTTACCACCAATGTTACTTCAAAGCATTTAATCATGCCATCAACCTTTTACTTTACCGTGAAAATCCATTCACATTTATTTGATTAATTTCTTTTCTAGTGATGGACCAAAGAGTTTCCATGTTCTATTTTTTTTACATGAATTTCATCATTTTGTTCATAATTGTTTTATAACTGCTGTCAAATACGACTTCCTACACAATATTAGGAATATATATAATAGATAATTAATTTACAAATGATAGATTTGATTCAAAAAAATGATGAATATACACAAACAAAATCATAAAATATTTGACTTCACAAAAAAGCTAGGGTTTATATATGTATTTAGGTGTACCTCAGGTATTACAACATGATAATTTTCTAGCATATCAAATATTAAGTCCTAAGCATTCTCAATAATTGATTGGTTTGATATATCATTTGAGAGAAATTCTAACTTAAATGAAGTATTTTTAGACTCACATGTTCTATTTCTAGGTATTTATCATCAATTTGGTCTAAAATTATACCACTCAAATCCAATTCACTTTTTTATTTTATTATTATTATATGGCCTAACTTGTGAACCATCACTCTTGTAATATAAATTTATGTATAGAACATCATAATCTAGATTTTGAATTTCCTTATAATACCCCTTTGAAGTTCATGAGAAAAAAAACACATGGTGTCTCCATGAAAAAACAATATTCATGGTAATAAACATTTGATGAATTAGAGGTGATAACATTAATACACATTGTTATGATCGAAATTATTACCTAAAAAATAACACATTATAAAGCTTAAGGAGTCAACTTATTACACTGATTTTTATAAAAATATACAAATACAACACAACAAAAAACACAGGATGGTAACTTTAAGATTGATGATGTACAAACTTTGTTATTGAGAGCCTAGAATGGTTTCAAAAGCAAATGGAATTCGAGGATGCCTGATTGATTGCTACAAAAATAAGTGTTTATATCTAAAAAAATGACATATGAGTTTCTATCAAATAAGCATGAATAACATCCAATAAGTATTGATTTTTAGCTAGGCTTTGTGACCCCATTTTGCTAGGATGTATTGAAATAAGTAGTTTGAGAATAATTTCATGTGCTTTTAAATACTATAAAAGCTTAAAACATTGATATTATCCTTCTCTATCACTCAAAGAACTAATTAAGGTACATGTGTTTTATTTTATAATTCACCTTTGTATTTTAGCAAGCATATACATGTCATCATATCTTGGTATAGTTATCAATAAAAGAAACAAATCACAGTGATCCATAAAAAATAATGACTTAATTTGAATGATTTCTAGATATTAAAATGTATAATCATAAACGAAATGAATTTTTATTTAAATTTAATAGAAATGAAGCACGATGGCTACTTTCTAGTTCATAAACCTCACATCAAGATCTAGAAACATCAATTTTTTAAAATAAACGTGAAAGTAACTTTTTTAGACCACTAAAAAAAGCAATGCCAGGTTTTGAAGTTAGTACAACCCGTTCCATCTCATGAGCATCACATGTTAGTCTTCCCCTTCTCTTCCCTATGCGCTTTAAGGGCTAATTACTCGGGCTTCCCTGATATTCAGATTTCAGAAGAATACTTGCAACGTCCTTAGATTTTGATGAACTAGAGGGGATCCAAAATATTATAAGCACGAGATGGAGGGCACAAGCATGTTCTGAACAACAAGGAAAAGCATTTGGCTAATTTGTATCAAACGGTTTGGTGTTTTATGAAATCTGGAGGTTTTCCTATATATTGTGATGCCAAATTTGTTACATTAGGACTGTAAGGTGCTGCACATCTTCCAGTTAATTTAAGCGACTGGATATCAAAATCTGACCTCTATGATATGAGCAATCAATTGAAGTACTTGCCAACTTCTACTTTGATAGTTGAGTTACATGAATCTCTATTTTCATCAGGTTAATGCTGAAGAGATCTCAGGTTAACCTTGGAAAATGATGGAGGGGTCTTCATGTTAATCAGATTGATCTGGAATTATGCTTCTTACTTGCAACATAATATTGAAAAGAACCGAGAAGCATGCTAGTTGATTAAACCTTTTTCCAAGCAGTCATATTTTTTATATGGAATCAAGCTTGTTACTAGCAACATATTGCAAGAATTGAGAAACATTCAAGTTAATTAAATCTTTATCCAAGCAATCATTTTTGTGACGACATGCAATCCTGGGAGGAAGGAAATGGAGATCACCTTTATGTTGCTGGCACTGGAGAGATTAACATAGATATATAGCAGCAACGAAATCTGAACCAACAGTAACGAGACTGCTAGAGTAGCAGTCAGGAGCTTTTGTTCTTGATTCATCATGTTGAGTTTCTATTGTTAATTTTTATCCGTCGGCTTCATGTAATGAGTAATCTCGCAACTTGTTACTACGCACCAATTTTCCCCTGTCAACGTTTTGGACTTTCTGGACTACTTCTGATGTTTAACTCACCTTTCCCGGTCGCAGGTTTCAAATCAGGTCCCAGACATCTCTCTATCAATTGAAGAGGAAGGCCACACTCATAATTTCTCTGGCACCGAGACTGGCTCAGTATCTAGCAAGCTTAATTAAGAGTAACATTTCAAGTTAAGGGAGATAAGGCCAGTCCCACTGCATCTATATGTTCAAACTGCATTGATCCTATTGAAATAGAGATTGAACAACTGATGTATCAACTCGTAATTTCAAGTTTCTTGAACTCTGCAGCTCATATCTATCGAGTTCGTAGACTGAGTTAAAACCCACCCAAAGCGCGCACTGCAGGATTTGTGCACCTATCCACTTGCAGAAATCCCTTAATTATGCATAAACGTTGGATGATCAATTATTAGGTGTGCTAATTGCACTTTATGTTTTAGAATTTTAATTAGTTGGTCACCATCAAGTTGGAAGAGAAGCGGTACCCTAGTGAATCTGTGGGAAATAGTTACAGCTTTTCTGTGCGGTGCATATTCCTGGTTTTGTGCAGCTTAATGGCTTTACTTCAGATTATTTATTCAGATGTTAAGATTGGGTCTATGTCTCTTACGAAGAATGCACATTTGATTGCCTAGGCTATCTGGCCAAGGAGCCTCTACAAATTCTCTGTGAGTTCTTGATAAATTATCAACCTTACTCCAGGCATCTTTACTTTTCCTCCTTAGCAAGTGATTCCCAGTAGAGTCCTCCATTTTTACCATGTCCAAGATCACCTGATATCTTGTTGCAGCATTTCCTTACGGTTTCATAAATCGACTAGCCACCTCATTTTGGAATTGGTTTAATACTTAGAAAAATCTTGTTGCAGCATTTCCTAATTTTGACCCTCATTTGTAACAGTAGAAAAATTTCAGTGCTTAATTTACTTAACAGCTCATTGTCCCGTGATAAGCCGCCGGTCGTAATTTGTTTTTTTTGAGAAAAAAAATGTTTAAGCATTGGAAATTAGTATTTCTTTTAAAAAAAATTGATTTTAACTATGAAATGAATAATATTTCTATGTAACACTGAGATGAAAAAACATTTAACCCACCTAGGTTAACTTGGAATGACTTATTAAACTTGTGGGGATAATTTTAATTTTTTTTTAAAAAAAAAACTTAACCCTAAATTAACTCAATTTTAAAAGATAAAATCAGTGAGAAACACATTTAATTAAAAACATTAGAGTGAATTTGAGCCAACCAAGCAAACCCGCGATGAAAGTTAAGCACATCACCGAATTAAATATTATTTTTATCCTAGAGATTATTTTTTATTTAATTACATGACAATAAAGTGCATGATATTCTTTTTATGCGAAAGAATATATTTTAAAAGTGAAAAAACCATGACAGGCATGTGGAGCCAATATAGTAAAGGTAGATCATTGACAATAAAAAATGAAGTTGTATTCTTTTAGGTTTGGGTTAAATAAATAAAAAAAATAACATGATAACAAAGGGTGAAATTGTATTTGTTTTAAAGTGAGGAACAAAAAAATATTAAACAAAAGAAAAGAAAAGAAAAACAAATAACACCATGGAATATGTCATGTATTAATTAACCTATTAAATTGCTACCCGAATAATAGACTTAACTGGATTCAATGATTTGTTTTTTTTTTTAAATAACCAAATAGAAAATACAAATGAAAAAAAGGGAGCCCAGTAGCATTGGCATGGACATTAAAAAAACACAACCTAGGAACGTGGGCCTTCCAGCCTACCCCATGCGCATAGGCCTTCCAAACCAACCCACGACACTTAGGCCTATCTTTTTCTCTTTTTTTTTTCTAAATTTCTCAAAGGGGCGGACCATTTCATTTTATTTTTTTAAAAGACAACACATGATATGTCCTAAAAACTCATTTTTGATCCAAACCCTCTAAATACCTTAATAAACTTATCCGTAGCCACAAAAAACATCTTAAAAAAACAAAATCAACCAAAAGCCAAAATATTTCTCACGATTAAATCTATCTCTTCAGGCAAGAAAAAGCATATAGGCTAAACTATACCTATGAAATAGAACTCATTGACACCAAAATGACACCTAGGTTATTCTATTGACCCGCGCCACAAAAAAAAAAAGATCAAACAAAAAAAGGTATTACTAACATGTCTTTTTAAAAAAATATATTTTATTCATGAATTTAAAATCAATTGTATATTAGATGATATTTTTATCTAACATTGAGAAGGAAACACATTGGATCAACTAAGGTAATTCCGGTTGACATGTGAAAGTTACAGATAATATTGAAAAAAAACAATTTGAGAATCTAAATCTTGAAGTAATTCAATGTTTAAGGACAAAATTAACAAAACAAAAAACCCAATTTATTTTTAAAATAAGTGAATTTGAGTCAACCAACCAAACTCTCGATGCAAGTCATGCACATCATTGGATTCAATAAATTTTTTATTTTGTAGATTAGTTTTGATTTAATAGATTTACATGATAATAAAGTGAATATGATATTTTCTAATGAAATATTTTTTAAAGAGAAAAAAAAAACATGACAGACAACCGGGATTGAGACAATAAAAGCAAATCATTGATAACAAAAGGTGAAACTATATTTTTTTTAATTTTAAGTTAATTAACAAAAATAAATCATCAATAATAATGGGTGAAATTAAATTTTTTTTAAAAGAGGTAATAAAAGTGCAAATGTTTTTTTTAAAAAATAAACGAGATGTTATGGCTTAACTTATTGCACTTGCAATCGAGGCATGGAACTAAAAAAAACCCATCAAGGCTAGTAGCCTATGGCCCAATACATTGAGCCTATAGAAAGAACAACCCAGGCTCGCTCGACAGGTCATACACCCTTTTTTTATTTTTTTTCTTTTGAAACACAGACACGACATGTTATCTTTCAGTCTAAATTCTGTCAACCATAGTGATTGCTGGAAAATTAGTGCCATGAGTTTTTAACCCAACAAACTAATTTTTCAACTCATTTAAAGCTAAAATCACCTAGTCTTAGAATTGTAGAAACCAAATAAAAAAAATGGCTCAAACAACAAAACAAAACAAAACAAAACCGAATAAGTTTTTTTAATTTTCAAATTAAATCTATTTTTTTAGGAAATACCGAGGCTTAAAACAATCGACATGAGACTCCTCTCTTCGAGTGTAACCCAATGACATCAATTTCAACAATTTTAGTGGTCGAATAGGTGTAATTAATGATTTTCTTCTCTAAGCTGAAATTGAATGGCTCTCTCTCTCTCCCCCTCTCATAAAAAGGACAAAAAAATAAGAAAAAATAAACTTTGGTATCAAAATTGACTTTTTGAAAACTAAAGGGATCGATCACCTATAAACAAAAAAAGATAGGGGACTAAAGTAAGTTTTGTGAAGTTTATAACTTTTGGAAAAGTTTGTGATGAAAGATGAGAACTCAACTGAACTTTAGTAATGCATATCATCCTTAAATATTTAGGCAGACAAAGCTTGTTAACCACAGCTTTAGCAGCTTGCTACGAAGTTTAGTAAGAGATAAGCTAAATAGTGTGATATTCTTTTTGATAAGAATCTGATACGACAAAATAGGGATCTCACCTAGAAAGACTAAGTGGATGACCTAACATAAGGTTTTATGGACTAGTGAAACATGCCTAGGTCTAAAAAGAGGTTTAATCGTGTCAAATTAAGTTGGCACCTTAAAACAATGATAACTAAAATCCAATTATGGAATTAGACTCAAATTGTTTCAGGTGTTTATAAGGTATTTTTGTTATGGAAAGACGCTTTATCATTTATTAGACCATTGGATCTCCTGGAATTATGCCTATGAGTTTTTATTTGAGCTAATTTTGTTATTTTCCAAGGATTTATTGTTTTAATTCAGATTTTATTTTTAATTTCATTTATGATTTTGTACTTTTAGTTGTTTCCTAGTTGTGATAGTGTTTTCTAACTTATTTAAAGGTGTCGATTGATAAAGCAATCACTATATACTTATATTTTAAAGAATAAAACTGGGAATTTAGGACTCACATTTGCAATTATTTTTGCTCATCAAATCATTTTGTGTTTTTCTATGTTGTTGTTGTTGTCCTATTAACTTCTTCTTGCATCACTATAGTTTTTCATGCCTCTTACATAGTAAAAATAAAATGCTTATTTTTTTTTTCTATTTTGGTCCTTGTTCTTGCAATATTTTCCTAGCAACAATTTTTTTTTTCCATGAAATTGATGGCTAATTCACATAAAGAACACTCTCATAGATCTCAAGCATGTGATAACATACAAATAAAAATGAATCAAGACATATAAATTGATGTAAACACCAAGTGAAAGGATGAAATTAAAAAAATACTTTTAATTACAAAAAAAAAAAGCATTGTAAAATGAGCAGTGCGATCCACAATCATTACAAACAAAACCCACAATAAAAGTATGGTGAAGATGGGTTTTGTTACATTTATCTTTTTTAAATTTTAATTTGTTGATACTTGAGAAGGCATTCAAAATGAGGATCATATGAAAAGAGGTTAGATAATATCAATTCATTATTAACATTACTGGAATAAGATTTTCTACATGAAGTAGAACCATACCAGATAGGGTTCATTTTTTTTTTTATCAAAAAATCAAGAATGCCAGCAAAATCTCTAGATGACTGATTGAAAACTTTGGTTATTTTTTTTTTTTTGTAAAATTTGCACAATAAACTTAAAAATTTAGAGGAATGACATCTTTTGAAAATTTTTTTAGTGAAATGACATAGTTTGATATTGTTGCACTTCAGAAGTGCGACATAAACTAAATGTCGAGCTTCTAAAATGCAATAACTACTCATCATGCTTTTGGAGCATGGCATTTAGATGTCAGGGAATATTTAATTAATGTTTCATTTTCAAAACATGATATTTGTTTAAATGTGTGGTTGTGAACTGTAACATATAAAATTTTAATTATTGTTGTGGTTCGTAACTATAACATTAATTAGATTTTAAAATGATTTCATATCTTATTGTTTGGAAACCTACTTATGCAGGAAATAAAAAGTCAAGAGCTACATCATGAAGTTTGCCGGGTGTTGCATAGTTATGTACTTTCCTGTAATCCCTTGTATCTTATCTCTTGTCTAGTATTCCTCATCAATCTACAACCAAAATAGCTTAGGAGACCCCTTAGACAAGGTCAATCCACTTGAATTGATTTTTTTTTGCCAGGCTAGTTGCCTTCTTTGTTGTGGTTCTGAACGATGACATATAATTAAATATCATGATTTTAAACTGTGATATTTTTAAATTATTATATTTCATTAATTTTTTTTTATGGAGTTTTTTTTTATTATTTATTTATATTTTGTGCGCCGAAAGCTTTGCCCCCCGTGACTTTGATTTTCATGAAATGAAATACCCAATTTTGTCTTCATACCGGCAAAAACACGTTTGCAACTAAAAGCCACCACCAATATGGACAAAGCGAATGTGCAAGTGGAATGAGCAGTTCTATATATGTTCTCACAGTTGTTTATTTGATATAATCACATTTCTGATAAAATACATGCATTTTGCTTATGTGCTCTGCTTTGTTTACTGATTTGACATTGCTGTGAGCATTAGTTTCAGCACATGAATAATTAATGCTTAGTTCCCGCTGCATCAGATTTGATACTTCACTTAAAAAAGCGTGTACTCAAACCCTAACTTCTTAATTCCCATCTATTTATTTATTTATTTGTTTATCTGATCAATGGAATATTTAAAAGTAAATTGAGAATCACACCAGCAAACAAAACTCTCGGTTAACTAACAAATCCATTGTAACCCCATTTCTTCACCACTCTTCCAGCTATAAATGCAGTTAGCTCACTTCTTCTCCTTCTTCTTCTCTTGTTTCTTTTGTCATTTTTTTCATGCACTATTTTTTACCCCTAGGTACTGTGTGCCATTGATTTAAGACTAGGACAGGTTTGGAACCCAATTTTGTCTCTACCGCCCTTGCTCTATGTCTCACTTATCAGACTTGACTAACAATAACTCTCAAAATTAACTCCTCTTTGTGGTAAATTCGAGCTTGATACTGCCAGGCCAAGTTTTTAGAAATGAACATTAAAGGCCGAGCCATTTGCATTGGTCCAGGGCAAAAGCACAGCAGCAAACCTCTACTTTAATCTATTGCGAAGTTTGTACGATTCTGAATCTTTCATAATCATAACTTCATATATTTCTTGAAAATGGGGAATTTTACCGAATCTCTCAAGTATTCATAGATTGACCAGAGTGTTAGGCTGGAAAGCAAAATTTTCTACATGTTGGTGGGAATTGCTGGCATTGTAAGGGTAGAAATGAAAGTATCAGGATTATGTGTGCTTCCATTAAAATAACTTTCACATATTATTGAGTGAAAATAGTTTTTCACCGTTCCCTACACTAATCCAGGGAGTTGACTTAAAAAGAACATGTTCCATGCTAAAACATATTCGAGTTCTTCATAGGTTTCAGTGCATGTTGTTATATTGTTTCATTTGGGAAAGAAGCATTGTCAACGGCAGAGATTAGCCTAGTTTTGTCCCTTTTCTTCTTCAACCAGTCCTCTCCTATCATAAACAGAACTTGATCGTCGTTTGGCTGGTAAAATTAAATTTTACCATCTTAATTGATGACATCTGTAAAAGTTGATTATGTTATGAACATGTCAAGTGCCAAAAGTTAGAAGTTTGGCACTGGGACTGTTGTATTATCTTTTTTATAAGAGTGAAATGCCTGCTTAATTAATACGATAATCAAGCTTCCTTATGCAGTATTAGTTCCCTTACATTAAAAGTCTGACCTGTACATGGAAAAAGGCCATTAATCATCTTCAAGCATATTTTCATAGTTAATTTATGATTCCAGCTTCGTTACAGTTGTCTTCAAATCATGGCATAGTACCTACTTGGATTAAACTAGAAAGAAGAAAACAGTGGTGACGTTACTAAACTTCTTTCATCATAAAAGATGCAGCTTATCAGATGGCCTTTAGAACCAAGTCAAACATTTGATTTACACAATCCCAATATGACAATATTTATCTGATCTCACACCAAAAAAAATAAAAATTGTCTGATCAAGAATAATGAGTGTACGGTCAAGAACATGATGTGATAAATAAATATCAACAGGCGAGTCATAACATCATTCAGGGGCAGAGCATGGACCCATCTTAACTCATGCAGGGTTTATAGAGAACCCTCACCCCAGACTCAG